>OZ018320.1:197449489-198049489 GCA_963969495.1 Ceratothoa steindachneri | reverse complement strand
CAACGTGGATGCCTATTCTAGAAAAAATTCACCTCTTGGTCAAGTCTCATCATCGAGAAACCCGCAAGTGTAACACAGGGATTGAAATAACCCGTACATCCACAATCCCTCTCGCTTATATCTTCAAGTCAAGAAGCATCGCCACGCGCTCCCCACCTACTTCTGGATAAGCATCAGCTGTTCTTCCCGAATAGCCTCAACAAGCGTCTCCTTCTCCCAGAGAGACGATCAGCTGTTTTTCCGAGTCAGTCTAATATCCGCGAGAAAAGCTTCAGTCAAACGCGTCTCAAATCATTGCATCAAAGAGGTTCTCGTTCAAGGTCATCCAACTCCAGACTCCCTCTTAGTTAAAGGTAAAAGGAATCAAAAACTTATTCATGTTCGTTAGTTACCCTTTTGTGCGAAAGTGAATTTTGCGTCAACCATCGCGTAGTACTCATTGGTAGTATTAATTTTATTAGATCCTCTTATTATAGCATTAATATATTTAAAGTTTTAATATTTATTTTTTTTATGTAATTAAAAGTATTATTTTTGTCTGAGCTGTTTAATTAGATCCTCGAAACGCTGCAAATGGCAATAGATATATAATATTACGAATCCTCCGTGGTTAAAGAACCAAAAAGTAAAAATAAAGCACTCTTAGAGAAAAATGAAACAGAGTTATTCATGTACGGAGCGCACTTATTTGACGTAATCTCAAAAAGTACAGGCAGGAACTCAAAAGAAGAAAATCTAAACTTCCTCTCGATTCGCCGCAGCCACAGTGTCACGGATAAAGCGAACTAGATGGTAGGGAGATTACTTTGCCTCGAAGAGCACGAAGCCTAATCTCCCGTATCAATCTTTATATTACAAACAGCTCAGCCTTGGAGATAAAAGGAGTGCTCTGGGGAGCTCCGCAGGATTCAAACATGGGAAAGATGGCGTAAAAGCCGACCCTCTCTTCATATTTCGAGCCATTTCATGTACACAGGGGCGGCTCCAGCGCGACCTGGTGTGTATTCCATGAAATTTGAACGCAATAGTCCAGGTGCTGTAGGAGCTTTGGGAGCAGAGGCGTGATTACAAACGTTCAAGGGGGTACCCTCCAGGGTGGCATTCTCTGCAGAACTAGAGGCACCACCGGTCTGAGAATGCCCCGTAGGCGGTTACCTAGTTTATACTGTTGCACTTGGACTTGTATGAGAAGCTTCGCTCAACTGGGAATAAATGAACTCTTTGACGGAGACTGAGGAAGCTGGTGTGGTTCTTCAGGTTGGTGACCTGAAAAGTCAGAAACCTGCGACGGAATAGGCAGGAGCGGCTGAATGCGGAAATTATCCCATCAACTTTCTTTTCTCTCTTTATGAACACATGTTTCCGAAATGATGCGTGCTTTGGTTTATATTAGCAAAATTTCTGATTAAGTTTCTATAAGCGAAACCTAACCCAACATGGGTGATGTGGAGGGAGAGAAATTTGACAATACACCATTTACTGGTGGAGGAGGTCCCCTCTCATCATTCCCCATTAGTGAGAGAGGTTCCCCTTTACACCTTTAAGAGCCGCCCTCGGCACTTAAACTTCTGAAAAGGTGACCCCCACTTTGATTTTTCTTGGGCCCCTTCAACCCTCTTCTAGAGCAGAGGGTGATACCCCCTCTCATAAGTCTCTCGGTGATACGGCCTTCTTACCACCCCTTTTTTGGGAGTCGTCCTTGGATGACTACATTTTAGACCAGTAGTAGCCACTCTTTTTCTTTCACAAGGGTCAGCTAAGAAGGAAGTGAGCATACGCCCTTCCGGTGGTGGAGAGAAGAGGCCCACTCTCCGCCCCTTCTCCTAAAAACAAGAAAATTCGAGAAGACAAAAAAATACGAAGGGTTTCTCTCCTTACGGGGTGGGCGGAGGGGATAACAAAAGGACAGGACCACTGCCGTGTCAGCAGTAGACCAGGAAATGACTGCAACATCCGGCCCCAAGGTATCCTCGTGAATGGAGACCCAGATCAAGACGACGAAAGTTGCCAGATAAGTGCAGGCTTGATTACGTCGAGAAACTTTATTGAGAGACAACCTGGCGCTATCGAGCTTATGTGCTTTAAAGGCTTCCTGGTGACCACCAATAGCCTCATTTTGGCCAAAGGCCACATGTTCCATCAGTGAGTGGTTTTAACTAGATTTATTGGTAGAGACTCTTTTCAAGAACGGGAACCCTCTGTTAAATGCGAAGGACCGTTCCCCGGCAGCCATTATTGGTGCTGTTCGAAAACTCACTGGCTTTCCTGCTCAAGTAACACCACACTATAACCTGAATTTTGTGAGAGAGATACTATATGCAAGCGAACTCGTGGACTACTTAGAAGACATCATCAAATAACTGGCTGACCAAGGGGTCGGTCAAGGTGGAACGTATTATGAAAAAACAGGAAGAGGGTGTGGAAACCTACCCTAACACTTTTGTCACGTTCGGACTTGACCAGTTCCCAGTGTCAGTCCGTGTCATTTGGTATCGCAACTGCATCAATTACGTCGTTCGATTGTTGTGGATGTGGTAAAATTACCACCGGCCCGCCCACATTAATCGAACCTGCAGACGTGCCAAGTAGGGTCACCTCGAAATCTAGGCAAACTGGAAAAAGGCATCGCGTGATAAATAGTTATTATTTAGTATAAATTGTGCGAATTGAGGCGAACCGCATTATTTTTACTCGTAGCAATGTAGCTCATATCTTTTGAAGAAGGAGGTCCTAACCATTCAGGTGCATAGCGAATCTCTTTTACAGAGGCTTAATAGAGAGAGACGGATAGGGCGGAAAGAACCCACGATCGACTTCTTTTTGAGGTAACTTCCGTTTGATTACACGCCCTATAGCGAGCCTAATTTTAACAACGAGAGGTTCCTCGAGATAGCGTGAAAGTCTAAATTCACTCCTGGCGTCTCTACATAGATAAAATAAAATCCACTTCCAGCGCCTCGGTAACGTTCACTTCCGAGTAACCCGTATAAAGAGTTAAGCGTTGGCCTGGGTAAGATTAGTATTTTGCCAAAGCGTACGTGAATCAGAAAAATTCTTTCTTTCGACCGCCCTTACCCCAAGAGCTCGAAGACAAGAAAATTAAATAAGAAGAAATAAGAACTAGGAACGAGGGGATTCCCACACTGCTTTATTCGACTCAGCTTCTCTAAGGCGAAATACTCCCTCGTTCCCTAGTTTCGAGGCTGTTAGAAGCCAGGTTGTATTCTCCTTCATAACTTTAAGCAGGCTCAGTGCTAATCGGACAAGTACAAACCTAACCGTGCCGTTGAAAAGCCATTAAGTTCGATGCTCGTACCCCCCCATCCTCCAAGCCTTTCTCTCGGGTACAAAAAGCTCGGTCGGCAGATCCACCCAGAACGATAGTTTCCCTTTTGTCGGTCGTGTACGTTTCTGTGTACGTGCTCACGAGTCGCACCTGGAACTGACGTGTGTAAACCTTTCGCCCATTTAGTTTTTGGGGTATGTTGTATCCATTATTTTATTTTTGTTTGTATAGTAATAAAGATTATTTTGTTTTATCCAGTTTGATATCCAGAACCTTCTAGTTAGTTGATTTAATTCGGCCAACGATAAATAGTTACTCTCTTACTTGATTTAGCGCAGTGTCCTGCGTGCTTGCCACGTTCCCTTCTGAGTCAGAGGAAGCAAGCGCAGGTCAGGAAATCTAAACTGACCTACGACATAGAATCATATATATATATATATATATATATATATATATATATATATATATATATATATATATATATATATATATATATATATATATATATATATATATATATATATAACTGGTGTCAAGGTTTTATGCGGTCTGGTTCTGGCTATCAGGAAACATGTTGAGAAAAAATCTTATTGCATTGACATTTTGAATTTATTTATTTAGAAGTTCTAAAGAATTTTATATTTTTGTGACTGTGCTTCACTAATTCTCTCAAGTGGAATATCTGTTTCTTTTCTGGCCCCATATACTCTGCCATATTTGAAAGATTTAGTATGAATTGCATTTTTAGGGAGTATTTGGCGTACTTGAGGGGTAGACGCCGAGGCCATCGTCTCAATCACAGTAAGGGGATGTTGCTATATTCTCGACGGCAGAAATTATTCCGAGTGAGCGAACGGGATAAAATTCGAATCGTGTGAAATAATTAGTTGTGTGCGTGTTATTTTTTGGTGTCTTTTTTTCCCTCCGTTGTAGTTTTATTTTGGGGTTAAGCAAAACCCATTTGCACTTCCGTCACTGCTTCTGAGTAAAATTAATCGAGTGAACCACGGTTAAATCGGGTTCGACAACGCCGCTAAGTTCTTCAGTTGTGTTTTTTTTTAATTTTGCGTAAAAGTTTGGTAAACACGACAGCATGTCGTCTTTCGAAGTTTTCAAAGCACAAGGTGAGTCTCTTGGACTAAATGGAAAAGATTTATTGAGGTGAGAAAAAAGTAAGAGCAGAAAGAAAGGAAAGAAAAGAGAAAGAACGTGAAGAAAGAAGGGAAAGAGAAAAAAAAAGCTCAAGAGAGATTGAAAGAAAGAGAAGAAAGAGGGAAATTCGTTTGCATGAACTGGAAATGACCAGGGCCAGAAACCAAACGACCTCAATTACTTATAGTACCGAAGTGCAACAAACCGCGTCCATAAAATTGCCTGTTTTTAAGGAAGGAGAAGATTTCAGGTTGTAGCCAGGTTGTTGCCTTTAATTTATACCCAGCTCATGGACATTTTCGTCTCGCTCCCATCAGGGCAAACATTGATTATTCCACTTTAAAATCCGTATTTATTGTTGCCTATAACATGACTTCGGACTTTTACCGTGCAAAGTTCCGGCACTGTCGGATCCAGCCTAATCAAACATTCCGTCAATTTGGATATTCCCTGCAGCGTAATTTTAATTTCTGGCTAAACGCGGAGATCAGATCTACGTTAAAGAACGGAAGTGCCTAACATTTGAAGAGTGCATCGAGGACGCGTATGTATATGTGGCTCAACCCGTGACCACCCGTTCTCTAGCGGTTAAAGAATCGGAAGTGCCCGCTTGTCTGGAAACCCCGGTGCTTCAAATTGTTTAAACGTCCTGAACGAAGACTTTAGGAAAAATCAGAAAGAGTGCGAATCTCTTGGCCACCTATGGATAAAGGCACAAAACAAGACGCGAGAGTCCATTAGGGGCAACAAGATAATCTCTTTCATTGTTAAGGATGACCTCCTTTACCGTGTGTGCTCAGCATCTCCCGCTCCCATGTCAAACCCATCCTTCGAACAGCCCACGATAGTTTCTTCTCGAGTCATTTTAGCCACTCTAAGACGGCACAACGGGTCTATAAATATTTCTATTGGCCAGGTACATCGAACGAAATCCTGCGTTACTGTCGTTCGTGCGACATCTGCCAGAAGACCGCGATTAGAGGGCGAGTCAAGCAGAAGGTCCCAATAATTTCTGACCCCTTCTCCCGAGTGGCGATTGATTTGATCGAGCCGATTCATCTGCCTTCAAGTGAGGGACATAGTTAGGTTTTAACTCTGGTCGATTTTGCCACCAGATTCCCCGAGGCTGTTTGATTTGAGAAGATTGACAGCATCTCTTGTTCGGAAGCACTCATGACGATTTTCTCCCGTGTTGGGCTGCCGAAAGAGATATTGTCGGATTGTAGCCGCCAATTTACGTCCCAATTGATGGAATATGTGGGCAAGTTGCTCAGGATAAAACCCTTGTTTACAACTCCGTTCCACCACCCCGGAAATGGAATGTGCGAAACGGTAAATGGAAGTCTCAAAGCCATTATGACGAAATTATGTGCCAAGCAGCCAAGGAAGTGGCACAGATATCTTCCGGTAGCTCTCTTTGCGTATAGAGAAATTTCCCATCGCACCTTGGGTTTCGCTCCGTTTGAATTACTATATGGAATGAATGTAGGAGGCCCCTTAAGAATTTTGAAGGAACTATTTATAAATCAAACACTGGATCAGAAAATCCAATCTTCGTACTCGCATCTACTCAAATTTAGGCTACAAATCTGAAGATAATCGAAAGATAGAAAGATAATCTGAAGATAGAAAATTTAAGCTAAGTGAAAAAGTTTTGTTGTTGCTCCCAACTGAAAACAACAAAATACTGAGCCAAAGGATGGGCCTCTATCAAGTGATCAAGAAACGCGGCCCCGTCGATTATTTGATTGAAACGTCAACAGGAAGGAAGCTTTTCCACGTAAATCTTCTCAAGAAGTATTACCGACGCTCATGGACTAACCAGATTGTGGCTATAGATGAGGAATCGCCTATGGAGGCTAATTATCACATGGACCCCCTAAGTGTAGTACAATTTGCCTGTATAGAGAAAGACAGCTAATACTCCCTACACGTCTTGCCAGGCGCAACTAAATCCTCGTCGGCCGAACTAAAAGTGAGAGACCAGCTGTCGCGCCTTCAGAAAACCCATTTATAAGCACTTCTGAAGCAATTAGGTGACGTCATCTCGGAGATTCCTGGTTGTGCAGCCCAATTTGAACACAACATTCAATGGACCACCCAAGAACCTGTCAGATATAAGCCGTATCCGCTGCCCATACATCTGAGAGAAGCATTTATTGCTGAGGTTGACAAGCTGTTAAATTTAAAAATAATAGAAACGTCAAAATCAGATTATTTCTCTCCGGTTGCTATGGTTAACAACACAAATGGATCATCCTGGATGTGCAGTGATTTTATATAATTAAACGCAATTACCCTATTCGATGCATAACCGATCCCCCTTATTGACCAGAATCTTCATCTGTTTGAAAAAGCCAAATTCATGACCAAGCTGGATTTGTGCAAGGCTTATTATCAAATCTCGTTACGAGAAGAGATCAGGAAATACACGGCTTTCTGAACTGAAAAGGGGATGATGCAATTTCGACGAATTTCCTTTGGTCTTGTCACTACATGTGGTAATTTTAATCGGATGATGAGAAAGATATTATATGGATTACCAAATATATCATTCTATTTTGATAATATTTATGTGGCTACGAATGAAAGGAGTCAGCACTTGACTGCTCTACAAGAACTTTTACTAAGACTCCTAGAGCATAATCTAACTATCAGTCCCAGTAAGTGTAATTTCGCCTACAGTACAATTGACTATTTAGGCTTCCGTATTGGTAACAACTGGCTAGCTCTCCAGTAAGATAAAATTGGAGCGATTGTTGAAATGCCTCCGCCTGCAAAGAAGAAGCAATTAATATCCTTTATGGGTTCCGCGTCCTTTTACAGACACTTTATTCAGAACTTCACCTCACTCTCCGCTCCCTTGTGTGAACTTTTGTAACAAAAGGCCCCGAGCGCCTCTTATGGAACCCGCTGTCGATTAAGAGTTTTAATCAACTTAAGGGAAAACTCGCGTCGGCACCCATATTACATTTGCCCAATCTCGATTAACCGTTTGGCATTCTAACATATGCCAGCAATGAGGGAATAGGCTGTGTTCTAGTACAGTACGGGAGAAAAGATGAGAGCTTTCCCATCGCCTATGCAAGTCTGAAATTGCTACCTCGCGAAAAGAACTACGCTGTGATTGAGCGAAACACCCTCGAGATAATTTGGGGAATTCAAAAGTTTAAAATGTCTTTGCTGGGGAAAAAGTTTGTAATAGAAACTGACCATAAACCCTTGTCCTACCTCTGAAATTTAAAAAAAAAAACAATAATGGTCGTCTAATGAGCTGGAGTTGGTTTTTACAAGAATTTCAATTAAAGATCCTGTATATTAAAGGTTCCGATAACTGTATGGCCGATAGCTTAAGGAAGAATCCATTGAGTTCCTCTTCGAACTGATCTTGATTTAAAGCCATTTTTTCTAATTTTTAAGATTTTTTTTTTTTTATACATATGCTCAGTCAGTATTTCCACTAAGTTTAGTTCAATACAACATGTACCCTTTTTTATTTATTTTTTTGTATAATAGACTAATTGTGCTAACTTTATATTGTTATCGACTTGAAGAAGGTGAGCCTCCTTCTTAAAGGTATTTGTTGATAATTCTGGCTATTGTCAATTAATTTTTTTTAATGATAATCCTTATACATATGTATTCCCTAGTCCCTTTATGTGGATTTTTTCCGTTTTTGTAAAGTGTGTTTTTTTTAATTTAATCACATGTATTCTTATCATTTTCTGTTTTGTTGTTTCGAAATTACGATGTATACCCCCTTTTTTTATTATTGGATGTAACTTCTTTCCGGAAGTTCCATCTTGACGTGGAAGGAGATGTCAAGTATAGAGAGAGACGCATAGGACGGAAAGAACCTGTGATCGACTTCTCTTTGAGGTAATTTCCGTTTGATAACACGCCCTATAGTGAGCCTAATTTTAACAACGAGAGGTTCCGCAAGATGGCGTGAAAGTCTAAATTCACTTCTGGTGCCTCTATATAGATAAAGTAAAATCCACTTCCGGCGCCTCGGTAACATTCACTTCCGAGGAACCCGTATAAAGAGTTAAGCGTTGGCCTGAGTAAGATTAGTATTTTTCCAAAGAGGACGCGACTCAGGAGAATTCTTTCTCTCGGCCTCCCTTACCCCAAGAGCTCGAAGACAAGAAAAATAAATAAGAAGGAATAAGAACTAGGAACGAGGAGACTCCCACACTGCTGTATTTGACTCAGATTTCCAACGGCGAAATACTCCCTCGATCCCTACTTTTGAGGCTATCAGTGGTTGTTAGAAGACAAGTTGTATTCTCCTTCATAACTTTACGCAGGCCGAGTACTAATCGGCCAAGTGAAAACCCAATCGTGCCGTTGAAAAGTCATCGAGCTCGACGTTCGTACCCCCATGCCCCCCCTTCAAGCCTTTCTCTCGAGTACAAAATCCTCTGGCGGCAGATCCACCCGGAATAGTAGTTTCTCTTTTGTTGGTCGTGTACGTTTCTGTGTACGTGCCCACGGGTCCCGCCTGGAGCTGGCGTGTGTAAACCTTTTGCCCATTTAGTTTTGGGTGTATGTTGTATCCATTATTTTATTTTGGTTTGTATAATAGTAAAGATTATTTCGTTTCATGCAGTTTGATTTCCAAAACCTTCTACTTTGTTAATTAAATTCAGCCAAGGATAAATAGTCACTCTTACTCGATTTAGTGCAGTCCACGTTTAAAGTACATTATTCAGAGCAAAGCCAATAGCAGATTGTCTTGCGGGCTTGCTACGTTCCCTCCGAGTCAAAGGAAGCAAGCGGAGTTCAGTAAATCTAACCTGACCTACAACACTCCTGTTACTCTTGTGTAACCTGAAAATTTCTACCGTACTCAAGTTAAGAAGGCACCTTTATATCCTAACACCTCCCTGCCTGTATTATCTCAGTGGTCCCTCCAATACTCTTCTACCGAAGAGTAAGTTTACTGCTCTCCTATGTTTACTGGTGCGGGTGTTTCCTTACTCACACCCATCTGTGGAGTCGCCTTTGGACGACTCCATCTTTCGACCAATTGGAGTATCCCCTTTTCTACACAGTCGACTGTCAAGAGCGGAGGCAGCCAGCCCAAATTCAACCGCTCTCGCTAGGAGCGACTCGATATGACCAACTCGCTCTAGGAGGCAAGGGAAAGCGAGGCCTATTGGGCCGGGACCCCTGAAGCCATTCACTCATGTATTTTAACATTGTGGGCCTGCCCCCTCTCTTCCCGATTTAGGTTGCTTCACCAGCCAGAGACACGACAAAAGGTTCCTTGAATGTGATCTTTGATGCAATGGGGGGGGGGGTTATAGCCACATGAAGACTCCTTCTAAGATTAACATGTTCCCTGGCTCGCTGATGAGTGTGACGTTGCACTCTACCATGAACTTCGTGAAAGGAGTATTTTATGTGAGGGAACTCTTGGACTACTCCATAGATGGCGCCATCTTAGAGCGGACTGACCATGGAGTGGACAAAGTTGAATGTGTGATGAGAAAACAGAACCACCCCTACACCCTTCGTCACATTCGACCGTGATAAGCGCCCTAGATCGGTGCGTGCTAATTGGTATTACTACGGCGTGAGGGCATTCATGCCACTGCCGCGAACTTGCTAGTACTGCCACCAATTCGGCCATATGAATCGCTCATGTAGACGTGCAGAGTCAGGTTTATCCGAAGTTTGTGTAATTGGCTCCAAGGCAGTACACGATAATTCCCTATCGTGTATAACCAACTGTGTAAATTGCCGAAAGCTACACCCCGCTTCTTCGAAGCAATGTGGTGCGTAACTCCTAAAGGTCATCTGAAACTTCTAGAGGCTAACACCTTGGTACTGGCGTGCTCGACGCTGACTGGGACGTCTTATGCCTCAATTTAAAAAAAACAAAAAACAAATGCGACCGTCTCCTCCTAGCCCCTCCAAGCTTACAAAAACTGTCGTTTCCACGCCAATTCGGAGCCTTTCTGCAGGTTCTACCCACCCTGGGCACTACTATGTGGAGCTAGCGGTACAAAGAGTTTACACCCAGCCTTGGCTCAAACCAGCGATCCCACCTCTCCCAGCATGACCGTTTCTCGTAATGTGAAACGGCAGTGTCATTCCACTAAGTCGTAAGGCTCACAGGAGACCCTCTTCCGGGGCTCATAAAGCTGCCCCCAGAAAGGAGGACAGCACTAGAGGATCTTCTGCTCCTACACCCTCACCCAAGGTTGGGCTGCTTTGCTCGAAGACGTTGGATCTTCCAAAGAAATGAACCCAGACCCCAAATCCGCCCTGCCCACCAAAGGTTTAGAGGTGGTCGAGGACCCCCAAGGTAGTAATCACTTTCCCATTCAAATATCATTTTCTGCACCACTGATGCCTGAATGACACCAATGTGGTACTTGGCGCAGGCACGGTGGTCCATATTTCAGGGAAAGAATTATTTCTCTTTCCCAGTCGAAGAGTTTAGGTCGTGAATGAGGCTGCTGAGTTCTTCGGCAACCTCATTCTCGAGGAGAATGGGACACCAAACTTAGCACGTGGCCGAGTTCTTAGCGGCGACTTTCTCCTCATTCTCTAGCTGGGGTGATGCTCCGTCAGCATTCAATGCACGTCGTAATGTGCTGAAGTTCGTCGTTTAGACTTTGCCTCCAGAGGGTGAGAAAACTTCAACATTTTTACATTGAATAAGTTGCGTTCCGCTCTAGCTTCGTGCGAGGTCACAGCCCCTGGTTTGGACGATGTCCCGTACGCCATGCTTCGGCACCCAGGTGAGCGAGGCATGGCCTTTCTCTTAGATTTGCTCAGCAGGATCTGGACAGAGAGTATATTCCCAAACTCCTGGTGAATGGCTACCGTGCTCGCATTTATTAAACCAGGCAGAGATCTCTCTACTACTACTTGATCAATTTGATAGAGAAATTTGTAAATGTTCGCAGCCTTTTTCCTGGTTAGCGTAGAACACGTCTTCTGCACAGTTCGACTCCTGCAAGTTACAATACACGTTAAATGCTCTGCCCCGAATGGAAAATGCCGTCTGCGAGGCTTTACCTTGTAGACGGCACTACATCATACTTATTTAGTTCTGAAGAAGGCTTATGATGCCGCATGGCGGTACGGTTTATGGATTATCTCCACACGATGGAAGCGATGGGAAGCTTCACAATATTTAGCTCGTGGTTTTTGCGAGATCGTCGTCTCCCATACGAGTGAGGAGAGACCTCACCGCTCCAAAGGAACAGAAGGAGGTTGTCCCGAAGAGAAGTGTCCTCAGTGTCATACTCTTTGCTCTGAGCATCATCAGTATCACCTCGGTACTGCCGGAAGATTTTCTTGATCCACTGTACATGGATGACCTTTAGATCTCTTTTAGTGAGGCCCAAATGCCAACTCTGGAGCGTCGACTCTACATACACTGAACTGCATCTCTCTCTCTATGCCGAAGCGCAAAAGTTTTGTTTTTTCTTGGCCAATACTAAGATTTGGCACTTCTACCTCTTTTCACGATTCCACCTCAACCCAGACTTGTTTCCTAAACGGCGTTGGCCTGGAAACAATGGATTCACGCCGATTCTTTGGTCTTGTTTTCGATCGACGCCTCGCCTGGGTCTCTTGTACCCACCCCTTGGACATTCTTCGTTCCGCGACGTTCAGCACCTATGGTGCTGATAAGGATACGACTTTGTTTTTTATCGATGCTTTGTTCGTTCAAAGCTTGAATACGAGTGCGAATTTTATGCATCCGCAGCTGATGTACCACTCTGCTCTCCGCTTGGAAACCGTTGTCTTGCGAACTTCTCCCATTGAGAACCTACTTGTCGATGTTGGGGATATGACACGCACTCTGTATCGTGTGTAGTACATTATTCCCAGTGCACGTGCGAACATAGAGCCTCCCTAAGTTGATATATGCTCTTTCGGCCCACACAACCGAGCTCTACGGTGCCGACACCGCCAAGAGACGCCAGTCATACCCTAAGCCCTTTGAGTTTAGGTCTAGGAAACTCCCTCGAGAGCTAGCTGTAGCTTCGGGCCGATGGTTCTTCTGGTTCTGCCTAGTACACCACCCCGGATGGGATCAGTTTTGGCTATTTGTAACCACGCCTCTTCTCCCAAAGCTTCCACAGCTCGGGGAGTATTGCGTTCGGCCATTTTGGAGCTCACTTTTCTCACGCTGGATACGGATGGCTCCAAGTCCCATGGGGGTGAGGTCGGTCTCCACGCCGTATCATCTCTGTTTAAAGTGGGCGGGGCTCTCCGGGGCGCTGTGTTTGTCTTTATGGCCTACCTGGTTTCAATACACCGCTTGGTACTGGAGATAACACGGAGTGAAAGGTTCAGAAATCTGACTGATCTCTAAAGACTAAGAAAGCTCCTTGAGTGCTCTGGGATCATTGGAATACTCACACACCCTTATTCGCGGTATCCGTGACGCCACGGTTGCAGCGAACCAGGCGGAAGTTAAGATTATCTTCTTTTGGACTCATGGATATGTGGGAATTTCGGAGAATAAAGGCGCCGATGAGGGCGCCAAAGAGTCCGCGAAAACTGTGCGATCAGTCCAGCGTTTCGCTCTTCCTCACACCGATTAAATGGCAGGATTCATGGCAGCCCTCATAGCTGCTTTGCAAACAAGATCAGAGACGGCAGAAGGGAACTTAAAGTTGCGTGCCATCGCGCTGCAACAATTGCCCCCTACCCCCCCCCCTTCCCCCCTGCAATATACCCGCGTCTTCGGGTTGCTTTTTTTCGTCTTCGCACTGGTCATACTCGCGAGACGCACCGCCATTTCATGGAATGTCTCAGTCTGGGGGATCTTCGCGCACGATACCTCTCCTGGTATTGTGACGAGCTGTGTCACTACCGCTTCTCCCTTGTACTCTGGACGGGTTCATTTACAGACTTGTGAACTATCTAAATTTTGGGAGGAGGCTGCCTATTTTGTTTTGTGTTTGTTTGTTTTCTTTTGTTTTAGTTGTTTTTTATTTTTGTTATTTAATTTTAACATGTTTTTTTTAAACTAGCTTTGTATTATGTTGTAGCGTGATTACGCCGACTTTTGCCCTCGTAGGCATTTGCTAGATGGGCTCTTTATAAAAGAAACATCTGTTCGCAGTTGACGGGATTGTACCGGATGCTGCTTCTATCTTCATGGCTGAATTAGTTGCAATACGCCACTCAAGTCACTAGATTACGCGTTATACCCAGTTCAGACACAATTGTGATCTATAGTAACTCGCATAGCGCCCTCAGTGCTCTCGAGTAATCGTAATCTCGCTACCCCATGGTTTGCATATCCATGACGCCGGGCGGATGTTGAGGTATTATCTTCTGCTGGGTTCCTCGTCATGTTTGAATTTTGTAAAATTAGCGCACTGATGAAATCGCCAAAGAGTCCGCGATGAATGGACAACCTGACCAGTATTTCGCTCTTCCCAACTCTGGAAAAAAACACTGACGACGGCCAATGAGAAGCTAAGGTTGCCACCCATCGACTGTCTCCATAGACCTACCACCTCCCCCTGTTCCGGCAGTTTCATGATGTCATGTGTCATCTCCGAATCTGGCACACTCGTGGGACGCAATGCAATTTGACGGAGCGCTCCCCTGCAACTTACTGTGACAATTGCGTAGTCACACAGACTATTCCGCACATTTTGTTGAATGTCCTAGCCTGGAGGATCTTCGCGCATGCTACCTGTCTTGATTTCGGGACGAGTAGGGTCACTACAGATTCTCCTTTGTACTTTGCATGAGTTTGTGCACAACTGACTGTAGCATAATCGACTTTGTGATCGAGGCATATGTATGTTTAAAAGGTGTTGGGGGGGTTGTTGTTTTATTTTAATAGCATAATAATAGGTTGGATGTCTTAGTGGTAATTGACTTGAATATTGTGGATATATGTGATATGGGAAAGGATGGAAAGGTTGGCAATGTGTTTAAAACTGGGAGATTGTATATGCTTACTCTGTGTGAGACAAACACTAAAGGGAATGAAGATTTCGTGTGGAACAGAGTGAATGTAGTCTGATCAGGTGAGAATCATGGTGTTAGGAGAAAAGAGGGTGTGAATGAGATTGCTTTTGATTGAGGAGTTACATGTTGCATTGTTTTCGTATGAATGTATGAGCTATAGAATTAATTATCTGAACGAAGCTGAAACGTGGAAGTGTGAAACTGCAACAATTTTCAGAAGTAAGGTTGAGGAAGAGGGATATTGGAATGCCTTTGGACAAAGGGCGAATAGAATTAGCAATGGGTATCGTAAATATTTAAAGTAGATGTGAATGGCTAAAAATATGACAGGATGAGAGATGGATAACTCTGGATTTTGTACAGATGGAAAGGATAAACATTTAGAAAAGGTGATATTGGTAGGGGTCGGTAATGAAAGAAACTTGTTTGTGACAAACACATTCAGCACAAGAATGTGTATACCTCCCCTTTCTTTCTGCTCTAATTTAACCACCTTTTTTGTTTATCCTTTCTTTTCCACCTTTCTTACGTCTTATTATCGATGTACGAGTACCAACGAATTTGTTCATACTCATAACTCTTAAAGCTATCACATCAAATACACCGCACAGCATATTCTACTTTACGAGGCAAATGTCAGTCTTACTCTTAACTGCCTCTTATTTCCTTTGTCTAACGCATGTGTACCTACGTGAGAATGAGAGTAGGAGAGAGGAATTAAGTGTGAACATTGGTGAGATAGAGCAAATGTGGAACAAATTTAAGGAAGTAATAGATCGTTGTGCATGGAATGTGTGTGAATGTGCGAGAACTCGAAAGAGAATGATGGAATGACGGTGCGAGTCAAGCAGTGGAGACCGCATAGGAGGCCTTCTCACAAAGGCTTAAAAATAGTAGGTAAGAATGTCACTGAGATGCGGATATGAATGTATACAATGGTGAGAAAATAAAATAGTAAGATAGCATTAAAATAGCCAATGATTGGAGAGCAATAGCTATTCTTGATGGAAGTGAGAAAGTTGAGAGCCCAAGAGAGAAATACATTTGCAAAAATCAACAGTAAAAGCCAAGGTACGTGTGATCAAAAGGGTCGAAGTAAGACTGTGAGATTGCTTTAACGCGTTTTATTCTGTGGGTATGGAAGAAGAAGCGAATTGTGAGGAGTGGCTTTGAGGGTGTAAATAGAGTTCTGTATCGTGGTATCGAAGCCCTCAGCATGCAAGAGATAGTTAGAATGGGAAGAGATCGGAAAATGGCAATGCAACTGGATGCTAAAAAACAGGTGGTAATTGTGTTAAGGAATGAGTATTGTGGCTGTGTTGTAAGGCATTGGGAAGTAAAAGCGTAAACTTGAGGACTGTAAGTCTTCGTGTTGTAATTAAATTGTATTTAGAATTGTTGACTGGGTATATATGAATGATAACTAAGGGATTTATAAGGGATAAATAACGGGGCATTAGTGTGGGGAGGAGTGTATGGATGAAGTATTTGCTTTGATACAGCTAGCTAAGAAATCGAGGGAGAAAGTAGCATAGGTAAATTGTATGCTGACTTCATGGAAGGAGAAACCTTGTAATCGTGTAGATATGGAGGCAGTATGGCAGATTATAAGAATATAGAGAGATTGATAAACATTTGGATGGTGTGAAATGTGTTTATCATGGAATTAATGTCTTTATGATGGGTGCAAAGGGCCGGAGCGAGTATTTTTTCATATGTTGGGAAATTTGTTAAGACTAGGCGTGTGTGGTCACCAATGGTGACTTAATATTTTTATGGATGAAGCACTGAAATAAGTACTAATGGGAATGATATAAAGTGGTATGAGATTAATAAATAATTGTAAAGGATGTGTTATATCTAGTATGGAATATGCTGATGACGTGGAGTTACTGTCTGAGAGCGAAAGGGATGTTGAAATATTGATAAAAGCATTCGACACGGTGGATGGAGGATTCTAAAATTAAATGCAGAAAAGAGTAAGTGAGGGTGCTTGAGAGTATGGGGATAGACCCGATATTAGAGTCTGTATCGGCACCCTTTGAACCAGTGCATCGTGAATGAGAGTGGGGCAGATGAAGCAGATTTCGGCTACGCTGTTTTTTTCTCAAATTTAATGGGCAAGAAGGAAATGGCCAGAATGTGGAAGAGGAGATCTATAAAGAAAGGATTGAATACAGGAAGGGAAAGTGTGTGGGAGATATATATCCGCGGATCCTCCTGTGAGCATTCGGAGTGAAAGGGTAAACTGCGAGTGTTGGAACCGAGAGAGTACACAAGCCCCTAGATGTAACTTAACACCACCCCTAGAGGGGGTATGTTTTGTTGGGTTTCTTATTTGTTTGTGTTTGTTGTTCTTTATTGTGTTTTTGTTTATACTTTGTTTTAATTTACCATAGCATCGGGCTGCCATGTGATCGCAGCGAATTGTGCCCTTGGAGGAGGTTGCCAGATGAGCGCTATGAAAAAGAAATTCTTGCAGGGGTGTAAGAAGATGGAGAAAAGAAAGAGGGGGTAGTTGGGTTAGAAATAGAAAAGGGCGAGAAAAATTCAAGTATGGTAAAATCTACTTACGCACTCGGAGCCAAGAAGGAGGGGTGAACCAGCTACCCCTACTCCTGGACCCGACCAGTGATAAATGGACGACAGATGGTTGGCGACTAGCCTACGATATTAGCCTCCGGATAAGAAAATAGGCGAAAACAATCTTTTAAATAAAGTTTCGGTTAAATGGCAAAATTTAAATAACTATAAAGAATAAATTCCAGGTAGTTTTAATCTAGTTCGAAACCCCGTAGACACAGGGGCAGGGAGGGTGTGCCAGCCGTCAAAGTACCAGATGTAACTGTTTTCGACCACAAGGGTATAAATGGTCGGTCAGATTCTTGGGCGTTCGAAGCGTTAGTGACTGATAAGGGTTTCAAGTATCGAATGCATTGAATGCATTTAAGTATGATTGTGCCAAAGTTGGTGTATGACCTTAAGACTATGTATGGGAGGTAATAGCAATATGAGACGGGGTTTGGTATGCGACGGACGGAGTGGGGGGCGTTTTTATTGGGGGAACGACATTTTTTTTATTATGAATTCAAGCCAAGTACGCGTTAGTCAAATATCATCATTAGGTTTTTTTTTCCTCTTTCCAGACAAATATTATTTCATTATTATTATGGACGAAAAGAAAAGAGACTGTAAGAAAACTTGTAAAAATATAAATAATTTCTATCATATTTTTTAAATTAAATGTTAGCTTATTTGAGATGCATCATGCAAAAGTGAGAGATTGTGCTATTTGTGGAATTGTGTGTTGCGTAGAGGGGCAGCACAAAAGCTCGGTAAGCCTCTAGAGGGCCGAATGGGTAAGTGAAGTTTATGGTGTAGAGAAGAGTCTGAGCTAATTTGTAGCTGAGAGAGTTGAAAGATACGAGTACCTTAAAAAGTTGATATTTTATGCAAATGGTGTTTGATAAACGGGGTGCTGACCGATGAGCGAGTGATGGTAGTGAATATGGTATGCAAATGCGCTTAGAGGTGGATTGTGAGGGGGCACGACTGGGGCCTTCTGTCCGTGACTGGACGATATGCCACAACACATAGCACCCCACCACTATGAGGGAAAATTCGGAGTAAAAAAAGTGATCTGTGGTTTTGGAGAGGGAGGAAGTTTGTTTGCGTTGCGTTGATGTGCGACAACTAACATTCGGAAAAATGGGTAGATATTGTCAACTCTTGACATGGTGGCAAGAATTAATTCAATTTTCTCAGTAAATAAAATGCATCATATTTCCGAATCTTGGACAGAAAGATGAAGAATTTCATTCATTCCTCTCCAGGTCTAAGCGGATTATAGGAGAGACTCAAACCGTCACAAGGTAGTTTTATGTCTTAATTTGGACAAACGGATGAATTTTGTTCCATCAATAGAATATTGCAAATATATTTCCCTTGGCTGCCTTTTCCTCAACCACTTAAGATCTTGAACATATCTGGGACCATACTCAGAACGTGAATTGGAGCGTCGCTTTTGGCAGCTGTTATTGTTAACCCGATGGAGAAACAGGAAAGAACAAAATAGCTTTGTGTCTAATTTTTAGATGGACAGTTTTATTTAGATATATATATTTTTCCCATTTCTTAAAGAAAAGTTAAATGGAATAATTTTTCTTCGGTATTTTTTATTTCCTAATTACAAAAAATATCGATGCAGGCCCAGGCATACTATGGCAAGCGAGCAACCGCTTTGATCTTAATTAAAACAGCGCCCCGGAACACTCGGTCTCGCACGGCTTTTTTGTAATTAGGAAAACAAAAAATTACCGAAGAAAAAATAATTCCATTTAACTTTTCTTTAAAGATTATGAAAAAATTCAAGATCAAAGGAGATGACTAGACATTAGCAAAATACCAGGTAAAAGTTTAATAAGAGAAATTAAAATTTCGAAGAACAAACTTGAAGCAAATGTGGCAAACGTACCTTTCCTCTGCAATATCAGAAATGAGTATTCAGTTGAGAGGAAACTTGAAATTAAATCAGTTTATTTTTTAGAGAGATTAAAAGAGATTTAGATTAATTGAAAGGGAAATATAATTTAGTTGGACGTCAGCTATACGAAGTGAGAGAAGATTCGGATTCGAGGCCAGCTCCAGAATCGTGAAATCGTATAGAGATAGGATGGTTTGACTAAGGAATGGGTGTTCTAGTATTGGTGATGGCTCTTTCTTGCTTAATATCTTACTAGTTCTTAAGCTTGTAACCATATGAGAAAAATTACGATCCTGTAAAGTGAGTTGGTTGCTGCCAATGTATTTACCAAGGAAACAACTTGAGCAGGAGTAAAGTTAGACAACTCCATACTCAGTTAATTAGGTGTTTAATCTTTTCTTATGACGAAGCCACCAATTGTGTTTTCATCGTTGAGAGTAAACTTAAAATCTAATTGGTAATAATGTTTCTTTGACAGTTTTCTATTTTTTGTTGAAATGAAATGAAAAGGAAAGTAGGAGAAAAAGTTTTAGATCCCCGTGCCCCTCCCCCACCCCCTGTCCAGTCCCTCCCGGAGGAGGGGCGAGGCCCGGTTCCCCCGAGTTTCCCCGGCGCCCTACTGCCTCTTAGCCTGAAGGCACCGAGGGAAAAGAGCTCCGGAGAGGGGGAGAGAGGGAGGGGAAGAAGAAAGAAGTAAGGATAGTACAGACTGAAATAAAGTCAAAGGCTTGAAAGTTGACCGAGTTGGCCTGTGGACCTGCTTAACGTGGGACCCGGACCACTCCGGTCTTTTTATGTTTTCCTAGCTTTTAATTGTTACTATTTGCTGCACTTGTCCCTGGTGTTAGTGTTTGGCCCATCTTTAGATAGCGGTAAAGGAGGAAGATGATTGAAGTGGAAGGAAGTTGGAGGTTTGCAGAGAGGTGAAAGTTGCGTAGAGGTCACGCTAATCTCTGTACTATAAACTAATTTTTGAGTTAAGTTCGAAATAAGTTAGAGTGAAAGTGTGTCTGTTTTTTTTTATTTATGTGGTTATTTTGTTATTATGTTATGTGTGTATGAGATAGGCGTTTAAACCATTGTTAGCATTATTTGTTTTCCTGCTATGCTAATAACTCGAGTTTCTGTGATTTTTGTAGCACAATTCTCGTATCTGTATTTGTTGTGTGGGCTCATGTCCATTGGTTATTTATTTGTTTAATTCTCTTCTTTATTCAGGTTGTTTTTCCTTTTACATTCATTTTCACTTTTTGGTCAGTTTTGTCATTCCTTGTGGGTATCAAGTCCAATCCGGTGAGTTTGTCATTATTCGGCAAATTTTTGTCACAATCGGATTTCCTTATTTGGCTTACACGTAAATCTCCTCCTCTTCCCTTTGGTCCGTTTTGTTTTAGCACTATAAACAGCATATGTTTTTTCCATCTTTCCCTGCTCCTCGTGCTATTTGATTATTCAGTTCCTCTCCTATTTCTTCTTCTGTTTTTTCTATGACTTTTTGGCTCTTTTTTCAATTATTTTGTTTAATGGTTTTATTTTCGCTTCAATGTGTAAGTCTCTTTGTTTTTTCCTCCCTAATCGTTGCGTGTTCGTAATTATGTATATTGGTTTATTCTGTATACGTTGCATTTTTTTTAGATTGTTTCTTAAAACCGTATACATGGCAATTGTTGGATATATCAAGTTAGGCTGTGTCGTGGCCTGGTAGATCTTTTTCTTATTTTTGATGTTTAGATTTCTTAATTGGTAGAGTAAAGTTAGCATGCCTCGTGCTTTGTTTATTCTTTCGGTCACGTTTTTCTTGTAACCATTTTTTAATAGTTAGGCCTAAAATCTTGCCTTCACCATTATACCTGTATCGCTCTCCATTTACGTAAACATCGGATAGTTTTTTGCGATACATGGGTATAATTTTAAATTTATCTTTATTCGTTTTAATTTTCCATTTGCGTTCATACTTGTTTAGATTTTCTATTTCTGTTGCCGTTACTCTGGCCTGAACCTGAGGGTTCCGATAAACACAAGGAATTAATTGAGTGAAATCATCTGCGTATTGTATGTGATTTTTGTTACGAAAAGAATTTGGCTTTTTATTTGTGGGGGCATACAAATTACACTGGATTTAAACCCTTGCGTATCTACAGCATATGACAGCGACCGCAATTTCATCCGACAACTAACCATGGCCAATGTGACTTGGTTTCATTTATCAGGAAACGATTCTTGGATTTGCTGGGACATACCCGTATAAAAACAGACTATAAAGATCAATTTTTATCAATACAATGGCAGATACATTCTGCAAAACTGTAAAAGTAAATGTGTGTTCATGGCTACACGTATTTCATAAACATGAGGGTATTTCAGTCTAAAATGTTAAATACTTTAACATTTTAGACTATCATTTTCCAGAATTGTGTGGCAAGTTCTTCTATTCTGCACTGCCATTTTTTGTGTTCCCAATTTTTTAATTTAAGTCAAATCTTAATTGTATAGTCTTAAATTACTACATCTCTGATTGTTATTTTCCTTAGCATTACGAACTGCCCAGGAAGTCAGCGTTAGTATGTATACATTGAAGCCAGAGGAAGAAATTGACATAAAAAAAAATATCGATTGTAACAAGAATCAACGTATTCCTCCTGCATTCGAGGGGTTAAATACTTTTTCATTAATTATAGAATAAATTTATTTTTCATTTACAAAGGAAAATATTCCCCTAAATTGAGATGAAACAAGCATGCATAATTTGAGGGAAGTTTTGGATTTTTCGCAACGGCCTGAAGCAAAATTTAACACAAGTGCCGCCGTCAAAACAAATTACTAATTGAAACAGAGTGAATTAATTAAATAGTATTTTAAGTTCTAATAACTGGATAATGTTCGATAAAATAACATACAACCACCTTCCTAAAATGGTATGTGATTAATGCATTAGACTTAGAGTTCCCTAGTCTTATCTCATCTTTCTAAATTAATTATAAATGTTTTCATAAATTTACATAAAGAAAAATTCTCTAGTTTGAAAATAATCCCTGCTTAAATTCAGTCTAATACGATACAAAATAATCTAAATACTATACTTGATTTTTCTGCCAATGAACATTCCCCTTGAAAGAAGCGCGTAATGGTGATAAAAAATAATAATATAATGATTTAATGTTTTGTCGAAATTTGTACCTGATCGACTACCATTGTCTCATCCATTGATTTTGCCTGATCATTCAGTCTTTTGGTCAAATTCTTTCACAATATTTCGCTAAAGTGTGACACTTAATAATTCCATCCCTAAAATTAATTTGCTAAATAAGTTTTATATTACATTTTTTTTTCTAAATTGAGTTAAATTTCATGCAAGAAGAAAATGTAAAATTGGGTTGCGTTTGCTAAAAGCTAATGATATTCAAAGTATACTATTATTGCCATTACATTGAAAGGAGGTAATTGGTTATTCTTGATTCAAGGGGATTTTGAAGCCAGATGGTCTTCATTAAGTTGATTAGTCCTCGCCACTCTTACATATGCAACAAATCTTCAAACTTTGTACTTTAAGTGGATGCAGAATTTCTTCTCTCCTGATAACGTATTTTACCATGTTTTTTGTGTGCTTTTACTAGTTTAGAGTAGTTCAAGTCGGAAAAATCTTGAAAATCACTATTAAAACAAACATTTCACACGACTTACTGATTCCAATTCATTTGAGACTTTCGCAATATCAGCCAAATGCTCGAACAATAGGACACACGGTTATTAATTTTGTCCTAAACCTTACAGGAACTAGTAGTTTTGGAACTCATTATGATGGCACAGCGAGGAGAAACTTAATGAAAAATAACTCCATAAAATATAAAAGTTGATACGATATTTATCTCACTTCTTTATGCGGCCACTGAATCTATTATACAAAACGTCCAATTTACTATTATAAATGAGGTGTTTTTATTCTTAAATTAATTCGTTCCTTGTTCTATAAAAGGGATTGTTTTTTTTATTTTTTTAATTCCCAATTATTCCATCATGCTTCAGTCACTGGTACACTATAACTTTGTAATGCGATGATTTTGTCTCAGTAAATCTACACAAAACTAAGATTATTCACCGAAAATTGATGATTTATGGCAACACAGCCCCCATCCGTCAACTTCAATTATTCCTTGTCAATTCACACAAAAAGTCTTTTCTTTAGTTTGGCCACTCTAAATAACCATTTATTATTTACTGCAATCAAGTTTCCCCTTACTAGTCAATTCGGTTTCACTTCAGGAGACTTTGTACACAAAACCTAAATTTCAATATTTCTGAAAAAGAGATTTCAAATTGAATTCCTGAGCAATTTCGTTGATGTATTTGTTGGAAGGCGATTGATGCGCTTGTTCGTGCCAGTGCCTCTGACCCATCATCTTCCTGAACTTGGAGCGGAAAGTGGAGACGAAGTCCATGCCCGCCTCGCTCATCTCGAAGGCGGTTCGGTGCCGACATTCCCCCAATTCCTTCTCGTTCCTGTTTCACACAAATAACAAAATTAAGTAACAAAATTTTAAATGTTTTTTGTTTATTATATTTTTCGTTGTGTAACTAAATTAGTGACACTGATTTCGAATATCGCATTTGTCTCGTTCTAGCAGTGACCTTTAAAAATACGTTACATTAAAGGGTAATATTGTTATATATTTTAGAAACATAGCAATATGTGAATATAAAATTCATAACCAAATTCAAATTAATTAATAAATAGTGAATTCCAAAGCTTACAAAATACACAACAATGGCGAACGAGTTATTCTATCACGTAATTTATCTAGCTGGAACCATTCTCCAGCGGCTTCGCTCCCATTAATTAATCCATAACTCATTCATAATTGTGCCGAGCGTCAGTTATAGCTGGCAGGTCGTAATTCAATAACCAATAAAGATATCGAAAATATACTTCTAAACAATATTACGCAGTGTACGCTTATCATTATGTTAAATTCTAAAACAATTTGAAAAAAAATAATTAGGCGGCACGAATTTAAATTATTACAGAACAAAATTAATAGGGATGCGCGAATAACGCAGCTTAAGTGCCATGCATTTAACTTTGAGTCGAAAGCAACTAATAAGGGTTAACATAGGATCTTTGGACTTGTTTGCTTTACGATTGCCATGAAATCCATAAACTATATCTCGATAAGCACACGAAGCCACTTTTTATTTTGTACTCATTATTATAAACGTTTGCGTTGCACTCTGGCAAACCTTGGTCTAAAATGTTGAAAAGTTTGACCTTCGAAGTTTATTAGCTTCATATATTGCTTTATTAGAATAAGAATAATTTGTAGAGGCAGTAGTAGAAATTGTTTACCTCAGACAAATAGCTTGTTTATCACATTCGACGTTCCTGTCTGTATCTTTTGCCATGGAAACTAATCAACTTTACTGCAATAGTGTCCATCAGTATAATTTTCCACATAGAAATATGGATATTTAGTGACTCCTACTTGTAGTGATACGAGGGGCAGTCAATAAGTTTTTTAATTTGGATATAAGGAAACGAGATATGAGGAAAAGTCTTATTATTTTTCAATATAACTACCCTCGACTTCAATGCACTTGCGCCACTTGTCCCTGAGGCTTCGAATTCTCGACAACCAGAAATCTCCCGACTGCTGTTCAATCTACTCCTGGACGGCAAGCTGGACATCTTTATCGTCCCCAAACCGGCGTCTATGAACTGGAGCCTTGAGCTGGCGGAATAAAAAGTAGTCGCTAGGAGCCAGATCTGGACTGTAGGGGTGATAGTTGAACTCCTTGAATCCGCACTCGCGCAGGGCAGCTTGTGCAACTCTGGCTTTGTGGACTTTGACGACGTTGAAGTCGATCATGGTTTCTAGGGACCCAAATTGTCGTAGATGAAGTTGATAACACTTTCCTGTGATATTCCAAGTTCTCGCTTGATTTCTTCGACCTTCACCCGTCGATTTTTGAGGATCATCCTCTCCACACGGGCCACATTGTCCCCGTTGGTCACGTCTGACGGGCGTCCTGGACGGGGGTCATCTTCAAAGGACTCACGACCATGGCGGAACTCCCTATTCCAGCAAGCAATGGTTGCATAGGAAGGGGCGGTGTCGTTTTACACTGCAACCATGCGTTCATGGATCTCTTTTGCATTCTTGCCTTCCTTGGTCAAAAAATTTGATCACTGCGTGGTGCTCAACCTTCTCTACTGTTGAAAAATTTGTGACTGACGATCTGCAATCAGCTACTGCTTCTTAAATAGATGGGGCAGGATCGTGCGGATGCAGGTCTTGACTTGTTATAACTTGTCCTAACACCCCTACAAACACCCACCCCACTTCCTCTGTTTTGCCATACCGATTCGCAAAACTTATTGACCGCCCCTCGTATTTATAATCTGCAGAAATATCCAATCTGAAGTGTTCATGATTATTTCTAATAAAAATAGTGAAGGTTTTGTAATTTTGCATTTTTGAACTGGTTGGAGAGCTATTAAAGACGGGTGATACTTTAAATTCTTCACAAAACGGTTTTTGAATATAAGTAGAACTATGAATGAATAGACGCCACTTGGTTCATATATGTTTCATTCTCATCGTTTTCAAACAACTTCCATTCATATAGTCTGGAAAATAGTATTTCAGCTTCCAATTTACTCAATCGCAACTAAAACCAATGAACTCGGAAACTGCAGATCTTCAGAGATTTCTGTGTAACCCCAACCACCAATATCTTCGCCAGAGAACCCTTCAGGTGTAGAAACTCTACTTTCTTTTTCTTCTTAATAAATAAAATAAATAAATAATACCTTTATTAGAAATAATTAAATTAAATAAGTTTGTTTGTGAATCACAACAGCATACCCGATTTTATTGGCATGATAACTGGAGGCCCTTCCCTATATGATAATAGACCAATAGGATAATACTCGTATGCTCGGAAACTGAAAAGATTAACGGCCCTTTTCTTTTATGTGCAAGGATATACAGGGTGTAAATAAAAGCGAGCTAGGATTTAAAAATGTCATAACATGTCAAAATTTTCATACTTTTTTTCTAGAACATAGAATAACATAGGAAAATTACCCATGGAAAAGTTCACAACTGATCGAAGAGCCAAAATCGTGGAATATTCCTTTGGATTTAACCAATCCATCATTTTCACTCAAAGAGAATACTGCAGGCAACTGAATTCCAGGAAACACCATAAGATTTCATGATTAGTCGGTTGATTCAACGTTTGAGTCAATATGGTTCAGTAAGTCACTTACCACAAAGTGGAAGACTACGTACAATCAGTTTGCAGATGATTCGTGGAGATACACGAAGCAAAGTTAAACGAGAACCAGGAGCATTGATTCGCAGACACGCTGACCAGTTCAGTATATCCAGGACATTCTTTCATCGCATACTAAGAGACGATTTGCATCTGCACTATACAACTTGTATTTGGTTCAGAAGCTGCAACCAATAGACCATCCACAACGCTTAAATTATTGATTCTAGATTTAGAGGCTGGCTACTGAAGATAATAAAATGGTTCTTAAGCTGATTTATGAGTGATGAAACTTATTTTCATTTGAAGTTTTATTAATAAGCAGAACTATCAGAACTGGGGATTAGAGAATCCTAAGAATATTCATCAATGCGAGTTGCATCTTTTCAATTACACAGCCTGGTGTGGTGTAACGTCAGAAAGGATCATTAGACCTTTTTAAATAAAAATTTCAAAGAAATGCCAATCAAAGTCAACTGTATCGAGCCACGATCGATACGTGTTTGCGCCGAGCCGAACAACTAGAGATGTGGTTTCAACAGGATGGAGCCACTGATTCACACAGCTCAGTCAACGATGGAGCTTCCAAGGCAAACTTGGGTCGTCGAATAATTTCACAAAATTTCGAAATTTCTTGGCCACCACGTTGTCTCAATGGGATGCCTCCCGATTATTTCTTTGTGGATATCTTAACGAGCGTTTATGCATTAATAAACGCCATACAATTCAGCATAACATAGGGAAATTACCCATCGTTGTTTAAAATATAGTACATTCTTTAAATGTCAAAATAAAAGCATTTAATCAATTAAATCTGGGTCAATTTACTTTTTGCATATAATAAATATTGCACCAGGACTGGTCTCTTTCCATCCAACCAGTGAGAGACCTGATTCGTATTGCATATTGTAGCACCCACACACATAGCAAAATGAATCAGGTGAATGTATAGGGTCTAGGTAACGAATTCGTTTCGTGTAGTTTCTTAGGCTGAGTTAGGTGATCAGCGAGCTTCATTAGGATAAAGGAATATATGGGTTCTTTATTCCTTTGGTAAATAGCTCGAATAAGGTTCGAAATGGTGAACGGTAATGACAACTTTTCTTCTTGAATAATAATGATAACTTTTTCTGACTACCTTTTCCATTGGACATTGGACATAACAAGTTAGGAAGTATAGATTAGTAGAGCAAAAGTAAGAGAGTATAGTGATGAAAGGGTTTTGACAAAGATAGTAACGGTAAGTTTAGTATAAGTATGAAGTGAGTATAGTTCCCTGGTGGAAGGGTATATCCAGTAAAAGTAGGTAGTAAAGTAAAAAATAAAGCGCGCCAGAGCTTTATTTTCCACAAAAGTACACCTATATAAATAGTCATTTCATTTACTCATAATGCTACAAAAATTCTACCAATCAGGATTGAGATACATTTAATTGTCATACTTATGTTCATTTTGGAATAACAGCCTTAGCGTTAACAAATTTACCAATCAGCTTTTAGACATAAGCATTGTAATAATTGTCCAATCAGCGCCATGATAGATTTAAAAGGAAATGAACTCACACAAGCAAGAAAATAAATAAAAGTGATAAGTCTGATCACCAGACCCTAGGCATCTCTTTGCACCTCTTCCACACTTCTTTCTCTCTTCTCCACTTGTCTATTTTCTCTGTCCCCCCCCCACACCCTATCGTCTCCCCTCACATGCACCCGCACTTACACTAATGGTAATGGTAATGGTAAGTCAGTCGATCTTCCGCTGTAACAACTTCTTACTCGGAATTTTTACAAGGTGAATTTCTGCGAAAGCAAAGTGAATTTTGGTGACTCGTTTCGAGTAGTGCTAATAAAAACTGGGAAAAGCGAAAAAGCTCGATCGTTTGGAAAGTGGATCACTGGCCTTCTTCGATTAAAGGCAGTGAAGGACGAATCTTCACTCCTTCGTAGAGAGAGGACTGAAGCCTCAATTTGCCCACTCGGAAGCCGGAAGCAAAGAGAAATATTGAGGTAAAGTTTTTTTTACTTGGACATTGGCCCTTAGTTCTCCCCCCCCCCCTTTTCTTATATATATATCTATATTTATAAATATTTACCAACTAAATTATGGTAAGATGCAGGAAAAATGAGGGAGACGCCTTGCATCACTCTTCGAGTCCTCTCGGAGGGCCCGAAACCGGACAGAGGCAAGGTTTTTGAACAGATATACGGGAACTTGAAAATTGCACTGGTCAGACTTATAAACATACAGAATGGATACTCTGCTATTTGTGCGAGGGAGGCCGACTGCGAAGCCTTGACCTCAAGCAAAGCCGTTGAATGCCTAAAGACTGTTGACCTGAAACCCCACACACCCCACAAATCAAAACACACCGTAGTGTTATCTGCAGACGCCTCGACTCCTGGATCGGAAGCCACTCGACAGAAGACATTAAGGATGAGACAAAAAGGAACCACCCTTGGGCAAAAGTAGCGAAGGTAATTAAATTTTAAACCTACACGCACATTTTCAAGGTTGTTTTCGAGGACACGGCAATGGCTTTAAAGGCTAACGATATTGGTTTACTTCTTTTTAACGTAAGATTCTGCCCACAGCAGATTGAGAGGGAAGAATTTGTCGACTTGCAAATGTGCTTTCGGTGCTACAAGTACGGCAAACACACCACTTCAAGCTGCCCTGAGAAAGACCTTACGTTATGCTCGATATTTGCCAGTCACGACCATTTTTGGCGCGATTGTAAGAGTAACTCTCCAAAGTGTCTAAGCTGTGAAGGCCCCCACCGGACTATGTCCATGGCATGCCCGATCAGGAAAAACGAAATACAAAAACAAACCCAGCTACGACGTGAAACGGAGGAAAAGAAGGCAAATTCAACCTATGCAAAAGTAGCCAAAGCCGCGATTGCCAACACGAATAACCAAAAGACTTTTCTCCACATCGAAAACGAACACCCTATTTAAAATAATGTGCTGCATTTATTATGCACACATAGCCAACATTACACGCCCAAGTACTTTTGCCACCGAGGTCAACCGCATGCTCGTAAAGAACGGCCTGCAGGAGATGTGGTTCCCGGACAACCCTCCTTCAGAGGAGGTTATGCGAATAAGCGTAGCCCCTCAGTGCCAGGAAACGTGCCAAAAGGTACCCACACCGAAAAACACAGCCAGCACACGCGACCCACGTCTGAACAAACCCAAACCAACAGCACAAACAGCAAAACAAGCACCAATTACACCCCAAAAAGATAATACCGTTATACCAAAAACACAAACCCAGACACTAAACAAGGAAGCAGTGCGACCAAAAGAGACCAGGTCTCCACGGTTGAGAAAAACTTCAAAAACTCGTGGCCCAAGGTCAACATTCTCATCTCGAGGCAGGGAACACCAACTTAAATATCATGCGAGAGGTTTCAATCTCAAGCTATATTCCCCCGAATCGGCGCCCTTCCCAACCGAAATCGATTCCAGCGAAGTATCGGAGGGTCTTAGGACCGGAAGATACAAATGGGAATGCTCAAGTGAGGTTCCGGAACGGCAGGTTGAGGAGGCTCTCGCCCAAAATATGATTAAATTGACCACCGACTGCTTTCACACAATCACTGACACAGAATACATGAAAAAACAAAATGGCAGGGAGCGCACCCCGCCCAGTACACCTCTTGGGGCTAAAGTAGATCGCGAATAAGCGTCTACTTTAATCCCACACACTAAAAGACCCAACATTACACAAAATGACCAACAGACTTACGATTGTACAAATAAATGTCGATAGGTGGGACGGAAAAGGTTCCATCTATGGCAATATTTTGCGACAAAGTGACCCTGACATTGTACTTATCTCCGAGCACGGACTGATCGTGCAAATAGAATTAAAAATATTTCAATACGACGTCATTAGCAAGAATCATAGCCAGGAATGGTATGATAGCTGCGCAATAGCCGTCAAAAAAGGACTAAAATACCAAAAACTACCCAACTTAGATGAATCATACCTTACCATTGAGGTAGGCACTACCCTGGGGGGGGGCTGGTCGTGGCTACGTGGTACTAACCCCCAAGACGCGGCTATGTGCCCATGCACAACCTTCTACAGATTTTCAGCCATAATAAAAATGTAATCTTTGCTGGAGATCTGAATGCAAGGTGTGCAGCGGCAGGCTATACCTCTTACAACATCGAAGTATTACTTGACAGACAATACGTGAAAAGAATTAGACCAGAATTCCCGACATACATAAAGGGAAAAGCAGCAACGAAACCTGATATTGTTTTATCCAATATCAGGTTTCCATACACCTACTACATTGAACCGGGCCCCATCATTCCGAGCGACCACCAGACTATTAAAATTACAGTTGGAGTAAATCCCATTCAAATTTCAATCCCAGAATGCAAAAGCTATAAGCAGGCGAACTGGGAAAGTTACAGAAATTACCTTCTAAATTATATCCCAGATCCTTTATTCGATGCCAATTTACAAGAGATAGATAAAGAGCTGGATAGAATCACTGACTTCCTAATATAAAACCCTTCCAGCTCCCTATTGGACCCCTCCCATGAAAGCCCTGGCCCAGGAATATAAGGACCTGTCCAATGTAGTAGCGCTGATAGGCCCCAACCACAATGCCCAAAGAAGACTTAGACAGATTAAAGACGAACTCCAGACACTAATTACAGACCAACAAATACTGATATGGGAAAGACTGATAGAAAGACTCGACATTGAAAGAGACTCACACACTTTCTGGCAGACATTTAAACGCTTAAAAGGAAGACCTCTACAAAAAAGAATTACACTTATAAACGACGGTATAGAAATTGATGAGCCCGAAGAGATTGAGGAAATGTTTAGGATTTTCTGGTCCTCAATCTTCAAAATTACCCCAGAAGAAAATAACAATTACGACCTTGAATTCGAGACTGACATAATCCAACAACTAAACGCACAAATACACAGAACCTCTCCTCATCATTGTGTGTCGCAGAAAAGAGCGATGGAGGGCTATGGCAGTAAAATAACTGCCTTAGAATTCTCCATTGCTATAAAATCCTTTCGTTAAAGAGCACCGGGTACCACCGGACTAACCAGGGAGAATTTCATCAAGGCCCCGCCTAATGTTTGGAGTGGGCTGCTTAACATCAGGAATGCCGCTCTGAACACGGGCTACTTTCCCGATCAGTGGAAAGTGGCCAAGATGATTTTCATTCCCAAATCGGGAAAGCCCCCGGAATGCCCTGCAAGCTTTCGGCCGATATCTCTCCTAGAATTTGCTGGCAAAGTCTTCGAGAAGATGCTGACCTGGTGCTCCGCGATGTCAAAAAAGCTTTTGATAAGATTTGGAAGAGAGGACTACAATTTAAGATCCTTCAAGTAGGCCTTAACCCTTATTCTTGAGAGGATTTTATGCGACTACATAATAGAGAGGAGAGCATACATACATATCAGAGGATACAAAGGCCCCGGATTCGAACTCGAAGCAGAAGTCCTACAAGGGGGCTGTCTCAGTCTCCTTTTATACAACATATATACACGCGACCTACCCTAACCTCTATCCGAGGGTACGATATACGTTCAGTTCGCTGACGATATATCGCACCAATTTATCTCTCCATTGAAAACCAATTTCCCTCCAATAACACATAATGAGCTTTCCAATAACTCCCATTGATCTCTCCAATATCACCAATTGAGCACTTCAATAACAACTATTGAGCTTTCAAATAAAATCTATTGATCCGTCTAATTACAAATATTGAGCCGTCCAATTACTCAAATTGATCTATCCAATAGCATCCATTGACTTTTCTCAAAAAACAAATGATCCCTGCAATAACAGCCAATGAGTACACCAATAACACCCATTGAGCTTTCCAATGACACCTAATAACATCCAATTAGGGTTCCAATATCTCCCATAGATCTCTCCAATATCACCCATTAATCCTTACAATAACACCTATTGATCTTTTCAATAACAACCATTAATCACTCCAATAACAACTATTCAGCCATCCAATAACAAACATTGAGCCCTCTTCCCCCAAAAAATTATTCCCTACAATAAAACCGATTGAACCCTCCATAAAACTATTGAGGCCTCCAATAACACCTATTGATCTCTTCAATAACACCAATTGAGCTTTCATATAACAATCATCAAGCCCTCCAATGACCGCCATTGAGCTCTTGAATGACAAGCAATGAGCTCCCTTCAATAGCACCTACTTAACTTTTGAATAACAACCTATGAGCCCTCCAATTTCACCTATTCGGCTCTCTGCAATATCTCTGGCTCTGGTTAATCTACCAATGTCACCAATTAAGCATGCAATACCACCCATTGAGCTTTCCAATAATAACCATTGATACCTCGGGTAACAACTATTGAGCCTTCTAATACACCCATTGGTCTCTCCAATAACAATCAATGAGCTCTGAAACAACCCCCATTGAGCTCTCCAATAACAACCATGAGCCCCTAAATAACAAGTTTTAGCTTTTAAATTACATCCAATATCACCAAATTAGGTTTCCAATAACTCCCATTAATCTCTCCAATATCACCCATTGATCTTTCCAATAACAACCATTAATCTCTACAAATAGAAATATTCGGCCCTCCAATAACACCCATTAAGCTCTCCAAAAAAACAATTACTCCCGGCAATAAACCCATTGATCTGTCCAATAACAACAATGAGCCCCCAAATAACACCTAATTAGCTTTTTAATAACAACAAATAGCCGTCCAATAACACCCATTAAGCTCTTCAATAATTCGCATTGATCTCTTTAATATCACCAAATGAGCCCTCCCAAAAAACAATTGATCGCTACAATAACACCAAATGAGCACTCCAATAACACCCAACGAGCCGTCCAGTAACACCAATTGAGCTCTCTAATGGCATCCTATGAGCCTTCCACTAAAGCCTATTGAGCTTTCCAATAACACCCATTGACCTTTCCAATAACACTCATTGACCTCTCCAATGACAACCTATGAGCCCCCCAAATAACACACTTTGAGTTCTCCAATAACAACCAATGAGCCCCCTAATAACCCACATTGAGCTCTTCAATGACAAACAGTGAGCGTTCCAATAACACCTATTGAACTTTTCAATAACAGCCATTGAGGTCTCCAATAATAAACAGTGACCCCCTCCAATAACACAAATTGAGCTTTCCAAAATAATAATAATTGACCCCTGCAATCACACCTATTGAGCCCTACAATAACAACTGTTAACACCCCGATAAAACCCATTGACCTCTCTAATAACACCCATGGAGTCATTCAAAAAACTATTGAGCCCTCTAATAAGACCCCAAGATTTCTCCAATAAACCCCATTGAGCTTTCGAATAAAAAACAATGAGCCCTTTAATAACACCCATTTAGCTCACCAATGACAGCCAATGAGCCCCCCAATAATACCTATTTAGCTTTTCAATAACAACCGATTAGCCCTCCAATAACATCACTTGAACTCTGTAATAACACGCATTGATCTCTTCAATAACAGTCATTGGGCCATGAAAAACTATTGAGCCTTATAATAACACCCGTTGTGATCTCCAATGGCAAACAATGAGCTCTCCACTACCACTTATTGAGCTTTCCAATAATAACCAATGAATCGTCAAATCTTATCCATTGAGCTTTCCAATAACAAAGATTCGGCCCTCCAATTATCAACTCCTCAGCTCTCCAATAACACCCATTTATCTAACCAATATCACCAATTAAGCCTTCCCCCAAAACAATTGAGCCCTCCCAACACACCCATTGAGATCTCCAAAAATAATCATTGAGTCTTCCAATAAAAACTAATGAACCCTCCAATAACACCAATTGAGTGAGGTCTTCAATTACAACCATTGAGCCCTCCGATTAAACATATTGAGCTTTCCAATAACCCCCATCGAGCTCTCCAGTACCATTCAATGAGCCCTCAAATTAAAACTATTTAGCTTTTCAATTACACCCAATAAGCCCCCCAATAACACCAATTTAACTTTCCAATAACTCCCATTAATCTCTCCAATATCACTCATTGAGCTTTCCAATACCAACAATTAATCCCGAAAATAAGAACTATCCAGCCTTTCATTAACACCAATTGAGCCTTCCCCAAAAACAATTACTCCCTGCAATAACATCAAATAGACTCTCCATTAACAACCAATGGGCCAACAAATAACACCCATTGAGCTCAGCAGTAAAATAATAACCCCTCCAATAACAGCCATTGACCTTTCGTATAACAAAGAGCCCTCCGATAAACCCATTCAGCTCTCCAGCACCAAGAAATTAGCCCCCAATAACAACTATTTAGCATTTCAATTATACCCAATGAGCCCTCCAATAACACCAATTTAGCTTTCAATAACAACCATTGATCCCTCCAATAACAACTATTGAGCCCTCTAATAACACTCATTGATCTTTCCAAAAATATTCATTTAGTACTCTCAAAAAACAAATGATCGCTGCAATAACACCCATTGACCTCTTAAATAACAACCAATGAACCTTCCAATAAAACACATTGAGATTTCCAAAGACAACCAATGAGCCAACCATTAACATCCATTAAGCTTTCCAGTATATCCCATTGATCACTCCAATATCACCCATTGAGCCCTACAATAACTCCCATTGAGCTCTTTAGTGACAACCAATGAGCCCTACAATAACTCCCATTGAGCTCTTTAGTGACAACCAATGAGCCCTGCAATAACTCCCATTGAGCTCTTTAGTGACAACCAATGAGCCCTGCAATAACACCCATATCGATTCCCAATAACAATAATTGAGCCCTGCAATCACACCCATTGAGCCATCCAATAACAACTATTGAGCCCTCAGATAACACCTTTAGATCTATTTAATAACAACCATTGAGCCCTGCAATAACCCCCATTGAGCTTTCCATAACAACCATTAATCCCTTCAATAACAAGTATTCAGCCGTCCAATAACCCTCATTGATCTCTCCAATGAGACCTATTGAGCACTTCCCCAAAAAGATTCAGCCCTGCAATAACACCTGTTGAGCTTTCCAATAGCAGGCATTAATTTCTTCAATATCAAATATTGACTTCTCCAATAACACACATTGCTCTCAACAATAACACCTATTGAGCCCTCTCAAAAAACAATTAATCCCTGGGAAAAAAAATATTGAGCTCTCAATAACAACCAATGAACCTTCGATAACACCCATTAAGCTCTCCTATGACATCCACTGAGATCTCCAATGACACCTATTGAACTTTACAATGAAACACATATAGCTCTTCAATGACAGCCAATGAGCACCCCCAATAAGAGCTATTTATATTTTGAATAACAACTAATGAGCCCTCCAAGAACACCCATTGAGGTTTGTAAAAACTCTCATTGATCTCTATAATATATATCCAGTCCTGCAATAACACCCATTGAACTTTCCACTAACAACCAATGGTCCCATCAAGAACCCCCATTAAGCTCTCCAATAAAAGCCAATTGCCTCTAATAACACCTATTGAGCTTTGCAATAACTCCCATTGATCTTTCCTTTATCGCCTATTCATTCCTGAAATAACACCCATTGAGCTTTCCAAAAACAAACATTATATACTCAAATAACAACTATTTATCCCTTGAATATCACCCATTAATCTCTCCAATACCACCAAGTGAGCCCTCTAAAAGACTATTGAACCCCGTAATATACCCATTGAGCTATCAAATAACAACCAGTGAGCCCACCAATGATATCCAATGACCCCCACCCCTCCCTAGCATCTATTTAGATTTTCAATAATAACCAATGAGACCTCCAATAACACCCATTGAGCTCTCTAATGACAACAATTGAGCCCTGCAATAACACCCATTGATCTCTTGAATAACACCATTTTGTCGACAAAAAAATAATTATGAGACGTCCAGTAACACCAAGTGAGCTCTCCATGACATAATGAGCCTTACATTAACAGTCATTTAGCTTTCCAATAACTCTCATTGATCTCTCTAATATCACTCATTGAGACCTGCAATAATGGCCAATAAGCTTTCCAATAACAACCATTGAACCCTCAAATAACACCCATTAATCTCTCCAATAACACCCATTGAGCCCTACCCCCAATAATTCAGCCCTGCCATACCACCCATTGAGCTTTGTAATAAGAAGCATTGATCCCTTTAATAACAACTATTGAGCTCTCCAATAACACCCATTGAACCCTCCCCTAAAACAACTCATCACTGCAATAACACCCATTGAGCTCGTCAATGGGAACTCATGAGCCTCCAAAATAACACCTATTTAGGCTTTCAATAACAACTAATGAGCCATCCCACAACACCCATTAATCTGTCTAATATCACCCATTGATTCCTGCAATAACACTCATTGAGCTCTCCAATTACGACCAATGAGCCCTCCAATAACACCCATTAAGCTCTCAGATGAAAACCGATTGCCCCCTAATAACACCTATTGAACTTTCCAATAACTTTCATTGAGCCCTGCAATAAAACACAGTGAGCTTTCTAAAAACAACTATTGATCCATCCAATACAAAATATTGAGACATCCAATAGCACCACAGATCTCTCAAATAACACCCATTGAAACCTTCCAGAAAAAAAATTGATCTCTGCATTAACATCCATTGAGCTCTCCAAAGACAACCAACGAGCTTCCAATAACACTTATTGAACTTTTGAATAACTCCTATTGATATTTTATTATCACCAAGTGAGCCGTGCAATAACACCCATTAAGCTTTCATAAAACAAACATTAATTACTCCAATAGCAAATATTTCGCCGTCCAATGCCATCCATTGATCTCTCCAATAACACCTATTGAGCCCTGCAATAACACCCATTGAGTCCTCCAAAATACCATTGAGTCCCGGAATGACAGCCATTGATCTCTTCAATAACAACCATTGAACTATCCAATAACAACCTTTGAACCCTCCAATGACATCCAATGAGCCCTCTCATAGCACCTATTTAACATTTCAAAAACAACAAATGAGCCCTCCAATAACACCCATTAGCTCTCCAATGACATCCAATGAGCCTTCCAATAAAACCTTTTGAGCTTTCCAATAACACTCATTGAGTTGTCTAATGACAGCACATTAGCCCACCAATAACATATATTCAATGTTTTTAATAACAACCGATAAGCTTTCCAATAACACCCTTTGATCTCTTCAATAACACCCATTGAGCCCTCAAAAAAACTTTTGAGTTGTCCAATAACATCCATTGAGGTTTCAAATATTAACCAATGAGCCCTCCAATAACCCCCATTGAGCTCTCCATTGACAACCACTGAGTTCTCCCAATAACGCCTATTCAACTTAGCAATAACAACTAATGAGCCCCCCAATAACACCTATTTAACTTTTAAAAAACAACCACACCCATTGAGCTTTTCAATAACTCCCATTGATCTCTTCAATAACATCCATTTATCCCTCCCCAAAACAAATTGATGCCTGCAATAACACCCATCGAGCTCTCCAATAAAAACTAACGAGCCCTCCAATAGTACTCAATAAGCTCTCCAATGATATAATGAGCCCTGCAATATCACCCATTGAGCTTTCCAATAACAACCATTGATCATTACAATAACAAATAGTAAGCCCTCCAATAACATCCATTGATCTCTAATAACACGCATCATTAAGAATCAATGAGCTCGCCAATAACAGCAATTGAGCTTTGCAATAACTTCCAATTTATCTCTCCAATATCTCCCATTGGGCCTTCCAAAAAACAATTGATCTCTGCAAAAACACCTATTGAGCTCTCTAATAATAACCAATGAGCCCTCAAATGACAACAAATGAGCCCTCCAATAACATCTATTTAGCTTTTCAATAACCTTAGTGAGCCCTCCAATAACAACCATTTAGCTTTGCAATAACCCGCATTTATCCTCTAATATCACTCAGTGAGCCCTGCAATAACACACATGGAGCTTTCCAATAACAACAAATGAGCCCCCAAATAACACCTATTTAGCCTTTCAATAAAAACGAATGGACTGTCAAGCAACACCTATTGATCTCTCCAATAACACCCATTGAACCCACCTAAAAACAATTGATCCCTGCAATAACACCAATTGAAATCTCCAATAAGAATTAACGAGCCTCACATAATACTTATTAATCTCTCCAATGACATAATGAGCCCTCAAATAACACCCATTGAGCTTTCCTATAACTCACAATGATCTCTCTAATATCACCCATCGAGTCCTGCAATAACACCCATTGAGCTATTCAATAACAACCTTTGATCAATCCAATAACATCTAGTGAGCCCTCCAATACCACATATTGATTTCTCCAATAACAGCCATTGAGCACTTCAATAACAACCAATGAGCCGTCTAATAACCCCCATCAAGGTCTCCAATAAAACCTATTGAGTTTTCCAATAACACCCATTGAGCTCTCCATTAACAACCAATGAGCACCCAAATAACACCTATTTAGCTTTTCAATAATCCAAATGATCTCTCCAATAACACCCATTGAGCCCTCCCCAAAAATATTTAATCTCTTCAATTACCCCCAATGAACTCTCGAATAATAACAATGAGCTCTTCAATAACACCCATTAAGCTCTCCATTGACACAATCAGCCCTCCAATAACAACTATTTAGCTTTACAATAACTCTCAGTGATCTCTCTAATATCACTCATTGAGCCCTGCAATAACACAAATTAAGCTATCCAATAACAACCATTAATCACTCCAATAACATCTAGTGAGCCCTCCAATACCACTTATTGATCTCTCTAATAACAGCCATTGAGCACTCCAATAACAAGCAATGAGCCGTCTAATAACACCCATCAAGGTCTCCAATGACATCCAACGAGCCCTTCAATAAAACCTATTGAATTTTCTAATAACACCCATTGAGGTATCCATTAACAACCAATGAGCCCCCTAATAACATCTTTTTTAGCTTTTCAATAATCAAATTGATCTCTTCAATAACAGCCATTGAGCCCTGCCCCCAAAAAACATTTTATCCCTGCAATTACGCCCAATTAACTCTCAAATAATAACCAATGAGCCCTCTACTAACACCCATTGAGCTCTTCATTGACATAATGACCCCTCCAATAACAGCCATTTAGCTTTCCAATAACTCTCATTGATCTCTCTGATATCACTATTTGAGCCCTGCAATAACGCCAATTGAGCTATCCAATAAAACCATTGATCCCTCCAATAACAACTCTCAACCCTCCAATAACCCCCATTGATATCTTCAATAACACCCATTGAGTTCTCCAACAACAATCAATGAGCCCTCCAATAACACCCATTGATCTCTCCAATGGCATCCAATGAGCCTTAAAATAAACTTATTGAGCTTTCCAATAACACCTATTGAGCTCTCCAATCACAATTAATAAGCCCCGCAATAACAGTTATTTAGCTGTTCAATAACAATCAATGAGCCCGACAATAACCCCCATTGAGCTTTGCAATAACTTCCATTGATCTCTCCAATATCACCCATTTAGCCCTCCAAAATCTATTGATCCATGCAATAATACCCATTGAGCTCTTCAATAACAACCAATGAGCTCTCAAATAATGCCCATTCAGCTCTCCAATGAGCCCCAATAAAGCTATTGAGCTTTCTAATAACACTCATTGAGCTCTCTAATCACTACCAATAAACTCCCCTATATTTCCTATTTAGCTTTTCCATAACAACCAATGAGTCCTCCAATTGCACCCATTGAGCTTTACAATACTTCTCATTGATCTCTGTAATAACACCCATTAAGCTCTTCCCTCAAACAATTGATCCGTGCAATAACACCCATTGAGCTCTCCAATAACAACCAATGAGCCCTACAATAACAACCAATGAGCCCTACAATAACAACCAATGAGCCCTCCAATAACACCCATTGAGCTCTCCACTAACAGTCATTGATCTCTCCCTTCAATCCCAAAGACATCTCCTTCTCCACTCTTTTAGCACTAGCTCAATCCCCTAATTAATACCTATTGAGTTCCCCGCCAAAGGGGGTCCCGTGTAGACTGTTTCGAATGGCACCTTGAGGACTCCCCCTTCCCTATTGCCCAGTGGCTCCATTATTCTTTACTTTATTCCTTACAGACATTTACATTTTCCCACTTTTCCGCCACTTTTCTTTATGGGCTTTTCATCTATTTTTTCACCCTGCAGAAAAATATCAATGGCTAGTCGCCAACCAGCTTTCGACTATCCATCCCTGATGGAGGCCAGCTCCGGTTGGGGTGATGGCTTTAACACGTCTGCTTTCTTCCCCGCCTTTGCTCCTTCTGAACATCCCCCCTCTCCTCTTTCTTTTCCTTATCCATTTAGACACGCAAAAGCAGCTGTCAGGCAGGTGACATCTGGAGGACTGTGAATTCTCTCGGCCCCAATGCCAGCAGGAAGATCTGTAGTTCTATATCTTCTACGCCAGTTCGTATGACACACTAATGACAAGTAAGAAGAAAAAATGAGGATTTCTGAATTCAGGGGGAAGGTGAATTTTCTTAAGTCTAATCCAAGGGGTGAGATTGGCTAACCTAACCTAACCTTTTAGGTGAATGTGCTGGTGCGTGAGGGATTGACCTATGTACCTCGTCAAAGATGGATTAATTAAGTGAAAGTGCGGTTAAGAGAAAGGGACTCTACATAGGAAAGGTTTTTGATAAAGTAGGGGGGCCGTGAAGGGACGCTTACCCTGGCGATGAAGCTTGCCGGAATGCAACCTCGCATAGAAACTCGTCTCCATCAAAGGCCAAGGGCCCTTAAATGAGTATAGCTTTGTATTTAATGGGCATACAGAAGTGGGAATGGTTGGATACTTAAATTGGATAAGATTCGCCTTCATCCCTTGAGGAGGGGGGTAGCGTTATATGATATTTATGATCGTATTACTTTTCAACCCCAAAACCAGAGTTAAATGCCCCAGGGCAACAACAATCTTATTCGGGTTCATACAGATAACCTACCGGTACTTGGAACCAGCTCCTGGGTTTGTAAAGAGTGACCAAGGGCATTTATGGGTATAAAGAGTACAATTGCCACACGCCTTGCCAATTTTCTCTGCTCTTACGAATTCATTTAGTCTTTCCTCGGATTTCGCAGACAAACTTGGTCTGAAAAAATAGAGAATTCCAATTAAATATCAAAATAGAATAATTTCAGTAAAGTTATCTATCATAAAAGTTTATCCTTCTTATATTTCGCGAATATCTTACAGTTTATTATTATTTTTTGGGTGTGCCATCAAACTTAAGATTAAGGACAATATTTCCTACAAATGGTTTTCAAATTGTTTACTTGCGTTATGATTCCTCGCAAGAAATCTTCATAAATAAAAATCAAAGTCTAGCTTCAAAATTATTTTATTATAGACACTGATCGACCCATGTGGTGAAACTGAGGCATAGCAGGAATCTTGATAGCCTCGTTCATTACAACATTACAACAGGTGAAAATGAGTGACTTCATCTCTCTGAGTTAAGAAAAGAAATTACGGGAATAAAACTTGATGTAGCTAAAAGGATAAAACTTTCCGTTTTTCCTATTAGCTACATCAAAATTTTCTTGACTGTTTTTAGTAGCCGTTTTCCTCCCTCTCACATTTCTTTATTCCTGTATTTAGTCTATCGTCTCCATTCTAATGTCCATGGAGCGCCTATGGGAAAGCTCGCTACCCTCAACCAATTCATCCTTATTCATCTAATCTCTAAATTGGAAAGACTTACGTGAGAAATATGGTCAAAATCTCGCCGAAAAGGCCGTGGTTCAGGAGTGGAACCTCTTGAATTTCGCATATAACCCTCTTGAGACAAGCCTCGCCATCCACTCCGACACCGGAGAGGGAATTGATCAACACGGCGTACATTAACTCCCTACCAAGTCATTAGCTATTGTTAGTAAACAGAAACCGAGGAAACTGCCCTATCTTTAACGATTCGAAGCTAAATGCTGAATAATATTCTTAGTCAAAGTTAATTATTCTTCTAAGTGTTGATTTGATTGTAAAATAGGCATCACAACTATTTTTACCACCCACGGAAAATGCATTGGTATAACAACTAAAGTCTTGACTGCAGCAAGAAGTCAACCGTTAATATTCCCTCTGAGGACGAAATAAATGAAGATAATTTTATCATTAACAACATCCATTTAAACGTGAATTTCGATAAATGTTAATAAGAAAATAAGAGAAACTGCACCTTCCGTGGATATATATATATATATATATATATATATATATATATATATATATATATATATATATATATATATATAACAAGATGCTGTAAAAAAAAAATTAAACATGACCAAGATGTCGTAGCCACCACTCTTACTGGGACAGGAGGAGAAAGTATTATAAAACACAAAGAATAAGTTCGTATAGAAAGGTTAACAAAGTATGTTGACCAAATGTCGCGTGCTCTAACTTATTCTGATATAGGATAACCTTAAGACGTTCAAAACTTTCAATAATTCCCGAGATAACTTTGGAAGAACCTTGCCAATTATATCATTCGAAAGAGAATATAAAACCAAATAAAGGTTTCAAATTTCGTTAAAATCGGCTGAATGGTTATGATGTTATTGCCAAATAATTACCGGGCTAACCGTGGGAGGACCCTAACAATTATCATATCCGGACAATTCTTCCAAAAACATTTCTCCGAAAACATTTCTTAGAAAGTAATAATCTTCGACAAATTATTTCTTCGAAAAAAAAATTATTCGAAAGATCTATCTTCAAATAATATGAAATAAAATTAAATGAAAAAAAAGAGTTGGTTAAAACTGTTAAAAATGTAAAACACTTTATTGTTAAAAAAAAGAGTTAGTGAAGAAAAGGATTATTTAATAATGTAGGTTATGCGCTACTCCTCGTAAATAATTAACTATATCAGCATTAGGATTGAAAGCATTAACTAAGTTTTTTAGACGCTCATTTGTTCTTTGATACATTTTTTAGTTATATTTTGAATGCCAGCAACAATTTTTTCTAAGTTCATCTTATTCATATCTTGTTCCTTTCTAAGAACTGCTAAAAACTTCCAAATAGTTGGATGGTGAGCAGATATCTGCTCCAAAAAGCTCCGGTGCTATCCCTTGATTGCATTATTTCTCTTTGGCAAATCTTGCATAACTTTATCGTAACAAGACCAATTTTTTATTTTAAATTTTGGAGAACGCCGTCTTCCACGTCTGTCAGGACGACCAAGCCAGGTGTCCTCAAAGTAATTGACAATGGATTCTGCTTCGACATGAAAGATATTTTGATCGATAAGTTGATTAAATGCATCGACAATTTTATTAGAAGGTAGAAAAGCATGCGTGTATGCAAAGAAAATTCAGCATCAGTATCATAACATAGTTTAAGCCCTTTTTCGCATACGTTCCTGTAAAGACACTGGCAGAAATGAAAACAAGGTCTGCTGACCAAAAGTCGCGAGTTCTCACTTATACTGATTTATGACCTTACGACCTTCAAAACTTTCAATAATTCACGGACTAACCGTGGGGGGACTTTGGCAATTATATCATTAGCAAGAGAATATCAAACAACTTAAGAGTCAAATTTCGTTAGAATCTGTCAACAGGATAACCTTGGGTGGTGGTGGTGGTGTAGGTAGTATAAGTGGAGGGGGGTGTAGGTAGTGCAGGTGGCGGTGGTATAGATGGTGGTGGCGTATGTGGTGTAGCTGGTATGTAAGTGGTAGTGGTTTAGGGGATGGTGTTGTAGGTGGTGGTGGTGTAGGAGTTGTTGATATTGGTGGTGTAGGTGGCAATCGAAAGAAAATGTAAAACAACATAAGGGTTTCAAATATCGTTAGAATCGGCCAAATAGTTATAATGTCATTACAAAAACAAAAGAAAAAGCAAAACGGGGACTCACTGACCAACCGACCGACATAGTGAGATATAGAGTCGCCCGTGAGTAGACTCGCACGCGACTAATGGTGGTGTTGTAGGAGGTGGTGGTGGTGGTGTAGGTAGTGGTGTAGTAGGAGTTGTTGATGTTGGTGGTGGTGGTGGTGTAGGTTGTGTAGGTGGTGATTCGAAAGAAAATGTAAAACAACATAAGGGTTTCAAATTTCGTTAGAATCAGCCGAATAGTTATAATCTCATTACAAAAACAAAAGAAAAAGCAAAACGAAGACTAACTGTCCAACTGACCGACCGACCGACATAGTGAGATATAGAGTCTCCCGTGAGTAGACTCGTACGCGACTAATGGTGGTGGTGTAGCTGGTGCTGGTGTAGTTGGTGTATACGTAAGTGGTGTAGGTGATGCTTCGAAAGAAAATGTAAAACAACAAGAGCGTTTCAAATTTCGTTAGAATCGGCAAAATAGTAATAATGTCATTACAAAAACAAAAGTAAGCAAAACAGGGACTGACTGACCAACCGACCGACCAATATAGGGAGATTTAGAGTCACCCGCGACTAGACTCACACGCGACTAATGGTGGTGGTATAGGTTGTGTAGGTGATTATTCAAAAGAGAATGTAAAACAACATAAGGGTTTCAAATTTCGTTAGAATCGCCCGACTAGTTAAAATGTCATTACAAAGATAAAAATCAAAACGGTGACTAACCGACTGACCTTTGACATAGTGAGATGTAGAGTCACTTTCGACTAAAAACAACCACTAATTGAAAATGTTAGGAATTCTTGATTTACTGCCGCAACCATTCTGATTTCAAAATTAGTCGTAAGAGATACAATGTTTAGGGTTAGGACATAATAGTTTGACTTGTTAAAAAAATTCGGTGTAGGTCTTTGTTCTTTTATCCGGCAGCAATGCAAAAATTGTTGGAATCGAAAATCCGTTTTTAATCCCATGAATGGTATACAATTGGTTAAAGAAGCTCGGTACTGTTTTAAAAGTCCCATCAGCATATAAATAAGGACATGTTGAAATAAATTGCATAGTATGTTGTGTGGCAAAAATTAACATTCGTTCATCATCATTGCCGGAGTCGTACAATAAAAACTGCTCTCCCGTATTTGTTCGAGTTTGTTCTTTAGTAAGGACTAAATCTGATCTATTAGTTGGATTAGCCAGTCCAATATGTTCGTTTTCACGAACAAGACGAACCTTTCTTTTAAGGCTATTAACACTAGGTAGGGCCACAGCCGCTGTTCGACTAATTTACTGACTGTTCTCAGATATTATGCAATGAGCACTGTCTCGCGTATCTTTAGCTCGAGTTTTTATGTTAGCTTTTAACAAATACACTTCAACATTGGCTGCATTCCCAGTTTGATTATGCTCACATGAAACTTTCTCTATTTCTTCATTGATTGTTATTGCACAGCTTTTGCACTTACTCTCAAATTCTTGACATTTCCAATAGATTTTATCGCCAACTTTCTTATCTTTCACAAACACATAGTCTAATACGAGCATTGGTTTACTTTTCGAACTATAAATAAATTCACTCATCGCAGATAGTTTATGAAGGCTTCTAAGCAATGTGAAAGTTTATAGCGCACTGATAATGAAGTTTTCAGTTTTGTTCGATTACAACCATCCAACTATTTGGAAGTTTTTAGCAGCTCTTAAAAAGTAGTAGCGCATAACCTACATTTTTAAATAATCCTTTTTTATAATAAAGTGATTCAGAATTTCTGCGATTCGAATAAAAGGCATTCCATATAAATTTCGAGGATTTTTTTCGAAGAAATGATTTATCGAAGATTATTACTTTCGAAGAAATCATTTCTTCGAAAAAAATCACCACCAGCACCTGTACCACCTAAACCACCATCACCTAGACCACCACCATATATCATCGAAAGAGAATGTAAAACAACATAAACGATACAAATTTCGTTAGAATCGGCCAAATAGTTAGGATGTTATTGCCAAAACAAAATAATTCCCAGGCTAACCTTGGGAGGACCTTGACAGTTATATTTTTCAAAAGAGATTGTAAAACAACATATAAACGTTTCATATTTCGTTAGAATCGTTCAAATAGTTACAATGTTGTTACCTAAACAATAAAAAAGCCAAAACGGAGACCGACCAACATATAGAGGCCCCGCCACTAGACTTGCAGGCAACTAAAAACTCAAAGTACGAATATGAATGCATTTGGGGATAGACTAGAACAAAAGTCAAAGAAGTATCCTATAAAGAAAAAACAATGTTTCTAGGCAAAAGGAAACTGTTATTAGAGACACTCTTGGCGAGTGAAGTCTGAAAGGTGACGCACCTGTCCCCTCCAGCATAGTTTATGCTATCCAACGCATCTTCGAGATCTCTCTTCTTTCTTTTCTTGAAGAATGGGATGTTGCCGAACAGGTTCAATGCAGAGGTGAGGCCGAGACCGTCAAAATTCACTAATGACAAAAGGAAGGTAAAAATGGCTTCAATTCTTCAAGCAATCAATCGCTGTCAGGATCTTTGACCTCAAGGAAATCAGGACAAATATTTTCTGAATATTTGAATATTAACCAATATATTCTTGTCTAAAACAAGCCAATTTAATATGTTGCGATATTATTGACATTAGTTAAACATTTATTAATAATATATATATATATATATATATATATATATATATATATATATATATATATATATATATATATATATATGTGTGTGTGTGTGTGTGTGCGTGTGTGTGTGAATTTGGGCAGTATATTTTCATTATGGCAGGTTTTATTGAAAGCGACCGCTAGTCTCGTATTAATAATTTTCTTTTCAATCTTCTCGATCTGTCTTATGCTCGCCTTTTCTTAATTGTTCAGCCTGTGAATAAGCCTACCGAAGTTCATTTGAGACTGATATTTATTAACTGCACAAAGATAGAAGGAAATTAATACGCCTTAGCACTTTCTTTTATTTTACTGACGCGTTTCGATACAACAAGTACCATCTTAAGAGTTAGAATGGGAAATCGATACAAGTATTACACTTTATATATTACAAAAATGTGTTCACAAACTGACGAACCGAACGTAGTCACGTGTAAGTGAAATAGCAGGCCGACGACGGGGAGCAGGTAGTGACTGGTCGAGGAATTGTGGGTGGCCGTAGAGGAAAGTGGGTTAAGCTGCTTGCCAGAGCTGTGAGCTCTTACCTAACTCCTATATCGGAATGACAGAAACCACACTCTCAAGAAGAGTACTATACCATCTCAACGATGGTGCAGCTAAAAAACATACACAAGAAAGAAACACATGAAACTTGCCTTAACATAAAAATTATAGAAGAAAACACCAAAATTTTACATTATGTCCCCAACAGGCGCCAATTACACCACCTTGAAGCAATATATATTCAAGAAAACCAACCAAGTTTAAATATACAATCTAACTCGAATGAAATCCTGCCCAGTGCAAGAAGGAGAAATAGAGGGACATGTATATTTAAGACAGCTGCCTCTACTCGCTAATCACCTCTGGCAAGCGGCTTAACCCCCCGACCAACTAGCTCTCCGGCCACCCACAATTCCTTGACCAGTCACTACATGCTCCCCAGGGCTTGCTATTTCGCCTACATGTGTCTACGTTCCGTTTGTCAGTTTGTTAACACATTATTGTAATATATAAACAAATAAATGTATCAATTACTCATTCTAACTCTGAAGATGATACTTGTTGTATCGAAACGCGTTAATAAAATAAAAGAAAGTGCTAAGCTACATTAATTTCTTTCTTTTTTACAGTTAATAAATATCGGTCTCTAATGAACTTCGGTAGGCTTATACATAGGCTTAACAATGAAGAAAAGGCGAAAATTTCTAACACGACTCTAGCGGTCGCTTTCAATAAAACCTGCCTTAATTAAAACTAATATATATATATATATATATATATATATATATATATATATATATATATATATATATATATAGTGTCCGAGAAGTTACTCTTCAGTGGAAGAAGGCTTAAGTAAAGTTTTAACAAAATTGCAGTTTCGCCTACAGTAAATGCTGGAAATGTCCCCCCAAGGCCTTGAGAGAAGTTTGCAAACCTCGCTGCATATTATCAAACATATTCTCGAGGGTGTCCAGAGTGATCTGTTCGGTGTGCTGGGTAAGTGCTCTTTTCAACTCTTCCACATTTTGCGGATTGTTCTCGTACACCCCGTCCCTTCAGTGTACCCAGCAATAAAAACCAAGAATGCGAGGTCCTGGGACCTCGCAGGCCAGATTCAGCAGGCGATAATACGATCAGCAAATTAGTCTTTCAAAAACTAGTAATGCAATGGCCATGTGTGCGATTGCGCCGCATCTTGTTGAAACCAGCCTTCTTCAAGTTCGCGCTTATTGAGCTGGTAACATTCTGCATCTATGGTGTCGAATAAGAATGAGCCATAGATACGCATACGATTTAAAGCAGATACCTTATATGGAAAGAACTTCAGCTTCTTCCACAGAATATCGTGCGCTGCACTCTCTACTAAATGGACTGCTGGGATAACTGTCTTACAGATTTCTTGATTCTTCTGAGGTTGAGGGACTACCAGTTCGAGGATCGTATGCAACACTGTTTGTTTGGCGAAATTTGTTTATCAAATTTCAAAAACTTCGCCTTATTCCACTACACAGTAACTTTTCAGATACTATATATATATATATATATATATATATATATATATATATATATATATATATATATATATAAGAAAGATAATGGTAAACCACAATATTTGAATCAAGATTTTATTTATAACTGTCAGACTAGTTTCGGCAAGAGGCCATTTTCTACTAATAGTCCGATAGTTGTAAATAAAATCTTGATTCAAATATTGTGGTTTACCATTATCTTTTATTGATTTATATCACGCCAATGTGATATTTTCCATTATATATATATATATATATATATATATATATATATATATATATATATATATATATATATATATATATATATATCAAAGAGATTATTAACGTAACATTGAAGTTAAGAATCAAATGGACAAAATTAAACTTATTATATATTATAAAACGACTAAAGTCAATAATTTCCTTATAAAAAACAACAGCTGCCAAAACTCCTCGAATCTAAAGTCAACCAACGTAGTTTACGAGTTGATCTGCCCCCAAAAAGACTGCAAGTTTTATAATAACTCAAAATATATTGGCATGACAACTACCACACATCCGAAATGTTTAACCACATCTGCAAAGCATAGGGCCTAAAAATCATATGGAGAGCGCGCACAAGATCAACCTAACGAGAGATATTCTAGTTGATAACACCGTGATTAAAATAAAAGAGGGAAATAAAGTTAGGCTGATCATCTTAGAGGCCATCTTAATATACGAATAAAAGCCCGCCATCAATAGCCAAGTGTTGAGCTGGAATCGAACATTAAAGTTGTTTTAAAATTCCACTCACCAGATTGGCTCGTTTCCTTCAACGTTGCGCTCAAGCCAGGCAGAAATAAATATTCCCTAAAAACTGTTTCCTTTTCATTCAGTCCGATTTCATCGGTAAAGTAGGAAAGAATACATAAAGACGCTCCGAAGATGATCGAATAAGATCGAAAGCTCAGCAATTTAGTTTGGTTTTTAACAAACCTATTCATCTAAAAGAGAGATGAATACAGGACAAATATTCTACCATCTATAAGATGGAATTAAAAAGACAAAAGAAACGCAGCTCTATCTTAAAATTTACAAAATAAACACATCCGTCTCTTAAAGTTTACAAATTAAACGCATTCCTAAGTTAAAATCTGCAAAATAAACCCAGCACATCTTAAAATTTACAAAATAAACGTATCCCTATCTTAAAATTTACAAAATAAACACATTCCTACTTTAAGATAGGGATGTGTTTATTAAGTATATTTTATAATTTTGTAGAATTTACAAAATTTGGCTAGCCCCAGGATTTCTGCATCTTTTCCCCCTCCCTTTCCCTCCCAAGTGCCGATTCATAACCAAATTGGCTGGAGGGTGCCATCAAATAGCCGAAGAGAAGTGTCAGATTCTCCCAGCCAGTGCCTTACAACTCATGGGAATGGAGTACGAGAGCTGCGACTTGTATCCATCGGGAAGGTCCCTCCAGAAGGGCAGGTTCAAGGTCGTGGTGAAGACCGCAGTCGTGGTCGGCGGAAAGATGAGTCGCCGTTGAGGCCCGAACGAGAAGAATCTCTTCTGGCGATGATGGGACCGATTCCTGAAATCAGTCATCTGAACGTTAAAATTTAATTCTTACCTTTAAATGAAGGGGGAACTAATGGAATATTTAAGACATTTAGTTTTCGAAAGACTATTAGTGGTGAATTTAAAAACGCTCACATGTGTGAAACGTTCACACCCCGTTACTTGGTGTGCTGGATGGGAGGGAATGGCACACAACTATCTTCCATGTTCTTACATATAACAGACCGCTGGATCGAGAACCGGCCTTACAAACTGACTTCTGATCAATCCTGGTCATCGCAGCACGACGAAATATTCAACACTTTAAAACGCCATCTTCATTACTATCTTCAGCTCCAAGCTTTTTAAGAAATTGTTTCAATTCATCTGTTCCCGGTCTATTTTTCTTCTTGTAAACACCATGCTTTGTCTTTTAATAATGCATTAAAATACAACCTCTTATAATTTAAAAATTCCAAACCTTACATTTATTCTCTTATTTACCTAGACATAGACCACGGGCCTGGTGAGAATGAAAATACCGACCTGAAACCACTTTCAGGGAAGATTTCTTCCTTCAAGTAACTCTTTCCTAGGCCATAAATGGTATTGTACCAGTGTGAATCTCTGCAAATGAGAGAACATCTTAATCAGTCACACTCAAGGACCCTCTAAACGAAGCTTCTCTATTAGTGACACGAATATTCTGGCTCACCTTCCATCGGCAGAATTCGAGAAGAGAGAGAACTTGCATTTGGCTTTGAATTTGGAGCAATCCCGACGCCGCTTTCCTTGCTCCTCTGCCTTGACATAGGAACCTAACCGATGCTCAGCATAAGCGGCCAAACTTGGGCTGCAAGAAGATGAACCCCCTCATTTCGGGACCAGAACTGATCAAAGCCAAATAACGCGGGAAAAAATAATGACGCCCTTTTTTCGGATAAACGAGAAAAGTGACACTGTCACTGACACGAATAAACATACATTGAAGAGCAATGGATTTTTATATTCAATTAATTTTAAAGCAAAAACCGACGAGTGCATCCCACAAACAGTGTTTGCAAAGAGAAATCTGTAAAGAAGAAGTGAAAAAAGAAATTGTGCGGAAGATTATAGACTCAGTTCGTCCCACTGGCACTAGGGCCGGTAGGGCACTTAACTGCGGTTGTTGGGCCCCGGAGGGCACGCAATACTCGGTGTTAGATAAAGTTATAAAGAGAAATATTAAACAAAGAATTATCGGTCTGTATAAACGAAATGCGTGACCAGACATCCTCCCGCAGGAATCCCGGATATAAAAAACTCTAGAAATAAGTTCATAAAAAATGGCTTAGAATACATCACACAGCTCTCCGCAGAGTTGGCGCCATCGAAATTCTTCCTGCATTAATACATACGTACATACATGTGTACAAGAGACGTTCCTCAAAGCCTAAAACATTTATAGTTAGGGAATTCGTGAAAATGGGAGTAAGATTAATGAAAAATAATACAATTTACGACCTAATTTTATTGGTTTCAAGCTCGCATGCTTGAGTGTCTGTCTTCGTTTTGCGAGGATGTAATTCTCTCCTGGTTCATGCGACTGCTCCCGTGCCCATCACCCCGCGGAGATAATGTATGTTGATGATGTTCAAACATGTTTACCCTTTGTATACTATCCTGACTGCACCACTTGCCTCAAAATTACCCATCTATTAAAAAGTATTTAGCAAAGAAAACGATATGAATAATTAGGAAGATTTCCATTTTCTGTGATAAAAAAGGGTATACTTTATAATGAGAAATTGACACACTCATTTTTAGGGGTGTTAGAAAGGTACTTTGAACATACCTTTCCTGGTGAGGACGATGCCCGTCCCCCATGGGGCCTGAAGCAGTGTCGTTTATCATTTTTTGCTATATACTAACCAGAACATTTGTCTCGGATTTACATACCTTACCCATTACCAAAACCAACCCAGTTGGGCAGAGGCGATGTGATCAGCCGTGTAAGTTTTTCTATAAGCTTGTGTACAAGATATCTCTAAAGGTTATTAACGGATGTCGATGAAATTTTTTGGAGGGGAAAAAAAATGTTGAGTTTATTTGGGGGCGGATCTAGATCCGAATGCGAAGTCTGGACCACTCATTCACTTCCTATAACATTGAGAGACAGGGCTAAAGTTGCATTCCAAGGCGCTCTTCGATAGGTACTTTTTCTTTGAGATATGTTTTGTGTCGTGTGTTTAACAGCTTGCTATTTTTTATCATTTTGTGTTTTAGCGGAGAAATTTAGTGCTTTGCGTATTAGTGCTCTCGTGATTTCAAGGACGGAAGAAAGTTTAATGAATTTTGCTTGTGTCATTTATTTACATACTCGTATATTGTCATGCGTCTTGTAGTCAACCGTTTTTCAATGTGAATTCGTGAGTTGACCGTTGAGGGAACAAATTTCATTTAATTTTGTTTATTAGATTAAACGGCCACTCGTCGTTTTCACCTATATTTGTTTTTCAGTGTAGAGTGTTTCGTTTGTATTCGTATATAGGTTTAGAAATTATAGTGTGCGCATGAGTTTAATAAAAATCTTTAGTGAATGTGTATGACGATCCACCCCCTTTCTCTCTCTCCCCCCTTTTTTTGTATTTTGCTTTTCTTTCATATATATATATATATATATATATATATATATATATATATATATATATATATATATATATACATATATATATATATATATATATATATATATATATATATATATATCATCCACTTGGTAGATAGTGCCTATCTGTCAGTCGGCGTACTCATCCGAACTAACGTCCATTCTGCTCGGTCTTCGTATCTTCTTTGCTCCTCCACTTCAGTCAGTGTTGTTCCTCTACGTATCAGCACCCTCATGACATCCTCGATCCATCTTTTCTTGGTCGGCCGGCTGGACTTTTTTCTCGAGGTCTCCATAGGAGGTACTTCTTTGGATATCTCCTCTCGTTCATCCTCATTACATGGCCATACCATCTCAGTTTACTTTTCCCTACGGTGTTCAGTATTGACTCGAACCACAGATCAGCTCTTACTGTCGCATTCTGAAGTCGGTTGCTCCTTGAAACTCCCTTTATTGTTCTTAATCCTCGCATCTCGGCGACTTGAATTATTTATTCTATTGGTCAATGCCCAATTCTCGTTGCTATATCTCAGTATTGGTTTCAGGGTTCTGTTGTAAATTAGTAGCTGGCTTTCTTTCTGGCCGTGTTTATCTTTTAATAATGGCTACATCAACATTGAGTTATTATTGTATTTTATTATACAGTTGTTGATTTCAATCTCTTGATTGTATATATATATATATATATATATATATATATATATATATATATATATATATATATATATATATACCGGGTGTCCCAAAAAAGTGTATACACATTTTAAATAATTGTAAAGTAGGTGTTTATTTAAAAAAAAAAAAAAATTGGCAGAATTAATGATGGCAGTCAGACTAAACTTAGAAGAAAGGAAGTTAATTCTAAAATGCTACTTGAAGAAGTGTGAAAACGCAGTTGAAGTACAAAGACAATTTAGGACGGAGTTTCAAAAAGAACTACCAACGCGCCTTATCATCAGTCGAATAAGAGATAAGTTTGAAGCCGATGGAACTGTTCAGAACGTCCACGAGAAGCGTTCCGGACGACCACGAACATCGTCATCCTCTACAAAGTAAGAAAGAGTATGGGAAACGTATCACCAAAGTCCAAGAAAATATGTGCGGCAAGCGAGTCGTGAGTTAGGCATTTCAAAATCGTCTGTCCATCGCATTATGAAGGGTTGTCGATGGAAAAGTTACATTCTAAGATTAGTTCATGCTCTTACTGACGATGATCCAGACCGAAGATTGCAGTATTGCAAGTGATACTGCAGTATTCCACACTCTCCAACAAAGATTGTGTGGAGTGATGAGGCCACATTCAAATTAAATGGCTCAATTAACCGCCACAATTACACCTATTAGGGATCTTAGAATCCGCATGTTATGGTCAAGCACCATGTTAATTTACCAGGAGTTACAGTTTTGTGTGGCTTGTCATCAAGAGGATTAATTGGATCATTATTTTTTGATGCTACCTTGACTTGTCCCGTTTACTTAAACTTGCTGCAACAGTCTGTCATGCCAAGAATTAGGGATAACTTTGAAGATGAGGAGTTTTATTTTCAGCAAGATGGGGCACCCCTAAACTACCATCACGATGTCAGATCCTTCCTTGATGAGAACTTGCCAAACAAGTGGATTGGACGAAGGGGTTTCGTTGAATACCCTGCGCGTTCACCAGACCTCACACCACTAGAATTTTTTTCTACGCTATGAAACCTGCAACAGTCACTGAATTGAAAGCAGCCATTAAACGTAAAGTGCACGCAAATACCAAACGAATTGTTTCGTGATGTTTGCGATTCCATTGCTTCGTGCTGTCAGCAGTGTCCGGACCAGAACAGATATCAGTTCGAGAAGAGGCGTTGACAAAACAATAAAATAATGTTTTATTGTTTATATATATATATATATATATATATATATATATATATATATATATATATATATATATATATTATATATATATATATATATATATATATATATATATATATATATATATATATATATATATATATATATATATAAACTCGAAATATCTGTGGACTCTTTTACTTTCTTGACAGTCTTTGAATCTCAGGTTGAACAAACGTTTTCTCTTTAACTTTAATATATATTTGATTTCATGGGCTAGTTGATAGCTCCTTTAATACATGTTTATTTTGTTTATTTAAGTTTTTTTTTACTTATTTACCTATTTGGAAGAATTGATTGTTGGTATATGTAGTTTGCAGAGTTTTAGGCGTAAAGTAGCCTTATTACATCCTGAAAGGTTCTTAACGACTTATTAATCGCCCCAATTTATCACTTGAAAGCCTCAAGTCTCCTTTAAAAAAAAGAGATTAACTAAACCTTTTATCATCCATTAAAGACGTTTTTCTTTGTTAGAGATATTTTGCATATACCCCTCCCCCCCCCCTTATGCGAGTGAAGATAATGTTTTTCCACTCTCTTTTTCCTTCTCTAATTAGTGTTTGTCTCTGTAAAAATGGGTCTGCATAATCGAATTTGTCGCACTTGTCTTGGCTGTTTTCTGCCAGCCCGCTTCGTTTGAGCGGCTCAATGGTAGAGGAGGAGGGATGGGGGTTGCGAATAGAGTTAGAAGTTGAAATTCTTTCTTTTCAAACAGCAATTTCAGGGCTGTGCTCCGACGTTGGTGCTTTGAGAAGGCAGTTCGGCCCCCAACTGGCAGATGACGGGAAAATTCAACTGCACTTGATCCAACTCTTCGGGAGAAGCTGTGAGTCAGGCATTCTGAAGAAGGAGGCGGAGCCTTCACTGCAGTTCGCCGGGGAGCTCCACCGAGACTGTCAAATTCCGAGATTGACAGTAATAATTACTAGAAAGTTTCAGGTTTAGGTTCTGGTAGGTATTTGCAGGTATTCTTCCGAGAATAAGTGCGGCAAATATTTTCTATGAAGAAGCTTCATACATTTATAACTCTTAGCGTTCTGTCAGGAAGAAGGGGTGTACTTCATCAATCTATGGGACGAGTTTTACGAGTGCATTGAGCTATTCTGGATTGATGGACTGCACTTGAATGGCGTAGGCTTGACGAAACTGGAAAGACTTTAATCATTTTTGTTGGATTTTCCGACAGAACTAGATCAGATACTAGAGAGCACATAGAAGAGTGTAAAAGTAATGTTCGCAACGACCTAATAATCATGCACATAACCAAAGTCTTAGAAATCTAGCACGGAAGTTCTCATGTTTTTTACACAAACGTGCATAATTTGAGAAACAAGATCGATGAATTGAAGGGCTAAGTTGCAACTGAAGATTTGAATATTATATCAGTAAGGGAAACATGGATATAAAGGGATATATGGACCTAATTGGATAATTTAACTTACCTGGCTATAGAATTTTAATAAAGATAGGTCAAGGGGAAAAGGTGGAGGCGTTTATATACATAAAAGCCGAACTAGTCTGATAATCAAAGATATAATTAGAAATATTACGTTGAAATTTTAGCTATCAAATTATTGATAAAGCAAATACAGGGTGTCCCACACCATAGAGGGTAAAACTAATTTTTTGTGTTTTTTTGCAGGGTTTGCAATACAGCTGCACGACGATGTTGACCTCACACCTCAGGATATTTACCTGTAGGGTTATTTAAATTCCGTTGTGTATGTAAAGAAGATAGAGTCACGGACTCAACTGGAATCAAGAGTCACAGCTGCATAGATAAAAATAACCTTACGATGTGTTTTCGATGAGTTGATCACCTGTCTGAATATTTATATGAAACACGACGTTAGTACCTCGCACAAATACTCAAAACTTCAGTTTTTTCTTATGGTGAATGACTTACCGGACACCCTGTACATAAGAATGCGATATTATTCCTTTTGAAACGCTATCGTGCTTCATATAAAAAAATAATGGATATATGCAATTCCTTACATTTTCCTAACGTAGATTTTCTAAATGGAATAGCGAACAATGCTGGAAATTGATTCTGGTATTTATAAATGATAACTTTGCATCAAAATGTTGACTGCGGATGCGCGTAAAGAATATCTTAGACTTAATTTTGACAAATGAAGGGAAATTATTTAAGAATATACACGTTGAAGAAACATTTAGGAACAGCGATCGTATTATAATTCGATTCAATTTAAATATTACTAAAAATGTTGGCGACAACTCTCATATCAGGCCAAAATTTAAATCTTGTAATTTTCTTATTTTTCGCTCCCCCTTAAAACATTTAAATTGGGCTAAATTTTAAATGATAAAAATAAAAAGCTAATGGATGATGATTTCCAGCATTTGTTTTCACTATAAATAACGAAAAAGTGCGTTATAAACATAGGTTTCAATAGATCAAATCAGGAGTCGTGAAGAAATAATGAAATTAAAAAGTGTATAAGTGATCCTAACTGAGTGCATAAAAAATAAAAAAATAGCAATAGTTTTGAAAATCGAGTATGACACTTTATTGTTGTTACCTTGTCAAACGCAAAATAAGTATATAAAAAATTAACTATTAAGAAAAGGAACTAGCTTTGTTGTCTAAACGTTAACGAAATCGATTTTATAGATATTTCAATAATCGGGAGTCAATTAGAGAGTGCAGGCCTCTTCAGGATGCATTGAGTGTCTTTAATGACGATCCGCCACGCGTGTTCAAGACATTATAGGAACCTTTGGCGAATATTTTTACCGTCAAAGATACAGCTAACATACCTACAGTAGGTAGAGTACTATTATGAACAAGTTCAGGAGTCAATATTTTTCTTAATAACGTTATTTCTATACTCCCTTCTATAAAATATACCATTGAACTAGATCTTGTGATATGTGGGTCGCCGTCAGGCTTTTTCTAAAATCTTTGAGAAGGGTCACAATCTTTGCTAATCTCGCCAATTTAATCTCACTTCGTTAAATTCTGCTAAAAAACTTTTAACATACCAAGCAATCCCCCTCCCCCTTTTTAATTCTAAAAATTCTAGTGTTTTGCTTATTATGGTGCCTTTTCCTTTCTTTCGCATATTTAAACAATTTAATATTTTTGTTGTTTTTATATAAACTGTTAGTTTATAAGCATAGTAAAAAAAAAAGGGAACGTTTATTCAGTCGAAAACTCAATACGCTATTCCATTACTTTGGTCAAACAGGAAAACCTTTATCTATCCTATCAAATCAATGCAAATATAATAAAAGAAGATGTGAAAATAAAAATGCTCTCTTCTTTTCATATTTCCGATAATAAGCATTGCATTAATTGGAATTCTGGCAAATTAAATTTTTATTCTGAAGATATAATATAGAAAGAAATATTGTAGAATGTTCCCAAATTAGTATCTTTACAAACATACATATTTCTCCTGGTCTGTTTAAACTCGATCCTTAAATTAAAAAATGCATAGCAATTTAATTTTTTCCCAATCGTACACCTATGTTATCATAGTCTATTATTTTTTGTTTGATTTTTCTTACTTCTTCCACCCCCTCCTCTCTCTCTCTCTCTCTCTCTCTCTCTCTCTCTCTCTCTATATATATATATATATATATATATATATATATATATATATATATATATATATATATATATCTTTCTCTCTCCGGCTAAGCATAAGAAAATCTGCCTACCGGGGGGAGGGGATAATTAACCATGTGGCTAGTAAAATCCAAAATCTGAATGAGCTATCCTCACACTCGTGGGCGGGAATGATGTGCATCGATTTGACAGCTCGACTACCAAGATTGTACACTGAGCAAGGGACATAATTATAGCGGCCAAAGCCAAGGCGAATAAAGTGGGGGTAATTGGGATAATTCCGAGATTAAAAGCGACTCTGAGTATTTAGTCGAAGGCAATCTACACATTGAATATCTTAAACGTTTATGTCAGGAAATGAGGGTTAAATTTTCAATTTCTGGAACGATTTTCAGGTCAAACTGTCACTTTATTTCAATGATGGTATTCATTTAAATCCAGTGGCTAATTTGAAGCTTGGCAGAATTATTAATGAAAGCCTCCGTGATCTTTATGGTACGGAACTTATTTGCCCCAAGTCACAGATGCGCCGGACCAGATTTCACGCGAGGAGACAATAAACTTGGGTGAGCAGGGAAACACTCCAGGCATACGAGAGAGGGACGCTGTTATTTAAAGGGAAAATTAAAATGCATTTACGCAAATGTTGGACAATTTAAAGCCATGATTCAAGAGGGCGATTACGTTATCATATGTATTAGCGAGACGTGGTTAGATACAGCTTCTAGAGACCTTATTGCGGAATTTAATATAGAAGGGTAAAAAATTCATCACAAGGACCGTCTAACTGGGAGAGGCGAAAAGAGGAAATATATGCATTAATGATGGCCACGCCGACCGTACATATGAAGAGCGAGGTTCTGCTAATTGAGCTCGAGTGTGGTAAAAATAATAAAATTAACTTAGCCATTACTTATCGCCCCCCATCCCAAATATAATCAGAGGACGTACTACTTTTTGAGTGCCTTTCATCTATTGTGATAAAAGAAAAAACAATAATTTGTAGAGATTTCAATTACCCTAACGTTAACTATACTCCGGATAAAGTTGGGAAGAAATTAGTCAATTTCATTCAGGATAATTTTGTTGTGTAGAAAGTAGAGGAACCTACGTGTGATCAAAATATATTTGATTTGGTTATCTCAACAGAGGAGACTTTAGAAGAAAACGTTTGCGTCGTTGAATATTTGGCAACGCGTGGCCATAATGAAATCAGGTTTGAAATTAATACGAGCGTAGAGGTAAAAGAGAGTTCACAACTAATCCCACGATTTGGGAGTTGCAATTTTTAAACCTTCCGTGACTGGATTAAAAGGATAAACTGGGAAAGATGTTTTTATAATAAGACAGTACAGGAAATTTACTCGGAGCTACAGTAAAATGTGCTCATGGTGGATTCCGAGTTAGTTAAGAACGTACTTCGAAAGAATGAAAAGTCGAAGAGAGCACCGTGGGTTAGCCCTTTAATAATTAACTTAATTCGGGAGCGTAATAAACACTCTCAAAGTTTTAGAAAAAAAGAAACGATAAAAAAGGTCTCCTGCAAAAAGATATCTAACGGGAAAGGGAAGAAGACGAACCTCCTCAGCTCTTCCCAGTTGGCCCAAATCTGCGGCAGTTCCAGACCTAGCTCGTAGGAGATGTGAGGGACCTCTCCGAAGAGAAGACCCTCACGCGAATGGCCGTACGCTTTCCGAAAGCAGAATTCCGGGTACTGTTGGTCGAACAAGACGCTGAAGGCCCGATCACCTTCGAGGACTTATCAGGGTGGTTGGGCTCACTATACGAGTATTTTCCTTCCTCCGTGAAGAATCCACTGACTCTGCGCTCAAGCATGCCTTGGTTGGAGGCCTAAGGAGCCGAAGCTCCTATGGTGCTGTCCTCCTTTCAAGTCAAGCTTAAGGAACCCCGCAAGACAGCCTCACGACTACCTTCAAGTGCGTTGGCTCCTGTAAGTCTAACAACTCGGTGGAGGTGCACGGCCAGTTCGTTCTACGGGAAACGGTCACAGTGTAAGAGAGGAGAGACCCCATGTTTTAGCCGAGGTTGGGTGTGAACCATCTTAAAAAGTGAAGCGGACGGAGTGAGTAGAATCCGCAGCAAGGTGGCACATGGGCACGAAAAAGACCGTGTTCGTACGCCTGGAAGGGATCGGAGCAGAGGGTGCCTTTTTCTCAATTGAGAAATTAGACATCTCATGCAGTGCCGGGCTCTCCAGGACCAAGCCCTTAGCCTCGCGAAATAAGTGACGATCCATAGCCTCAGCGACCAGGATTCTCTTCTCCAGGAGATATTTACTATATTATTTTCAAGAAACAGGTGCGGTTCTCCGCAATTGACACACGGCAATACAAGATAGGGACTTATTGTGTACAGCCTTGGAACAACTTAAAAAACAGAATCCGGGTAAACACAACTTCACACGTCTACACTAGCTATTCGTATGAACGATGTGGTGGCAGTAGTAGCACCTCCGTGGCAGTGGCACGAATTCCTTCACGCGGTAGCGATACAAACCGGCACACACCGACTCAACGAGCCTGTCACAGGCAAACGAGACGAAGAGTGTAGGGGTGTGTCCCGAGGCCCATTCCTGTTTTCTCATCACACATTAGAATTTGATCGTTCTATGAACTGCCAGCTCTAAGATGATGACATCTATGGAGTTTTCCAAGATTTCCCTCGCATAAACCACTCCTTTACGAAGTTTATGCTACAGTGTGCCATCTAGTGTTCGAAAGACACTAGTCATGGCTGCCTCGGAGGGATCCGACGCATTCGTCAGAAGGATTCATTCTACCAATCAGGCTAGCTAATGCTCTCCTCTGATGGATAATGTTACCATTGGCCAACATGCTGCCATCAGTGGAGAGAATCACCAGAAAGCGTTTGAAGCCAGCGGTCTCGAAACTCCAGGTAGTCTCTCAATAAGGGTCCCGGACGTAATCAAGGCTCCCCTCAACGAACCTTCGACTTTGGTCTCGGTCTGTGTCCGGCCACCCGAAAGCGTTTCAGGGCCACATGTGCCAATCTTGGCCTGGTCGCATTTCAAAACAGCAGCGGCAACAAATCCGTTCCCGGAGCTCTCGCGAAGGAAGAGGAACCCTTACTCTTCTTTGTTTTCCTCTTACTTCTTTTCTATTTAGGAGGCGAGGGTGCAGGATAAAATTGCTTCTCTCTACCGCCAGAAGGAGCCATTAGGCTGGACGGATCGTCCTCAACCAGTTCTTTCCTTGAGATGGAGAAGGTCTTGTCTGCCAAAGGGGCACAAGCCGGTGAAAGAGGTCGTTCATCTCCCCTTGAGATACGTCGGGGGCTCGAGCCATGTGAAGGAAAGTTTGCACAGGGACGGACTCAGTTTCAGTGTTTGATACAGATTCCAGGTTCGCCCAAATTGAACATCATGCCATCTGTGTATGGGTAACTTGGATCATGTCTAGCTCAGGGAGGGAGGGGGGGCTCCATGTGGCCATCCCCAGCCAAGGCATTACGATTCCCATTCTTTATTCTGGTTCAAGTCTCTGGCTGGTGAACTGACCGCCATTGGGGTAGAAGGATGGGCAGGACGCCGAACCCAGGCAATTTCAAAATACATGACTAAGGGTACTGCGGGGGGCACAGTCAGACGGGCCCCACTAAGGAGATTAGCCCCATCGAGTCCTTATGACCGTGAACGGTCGATTTTGGGTTGTCTGCTTACTCCTTTGGCAGTCCCTTGTGATAGAAAGAGGGGAACTGCCATAGGTCGGAAGTTGGAGTTATCTATAGGCGACTCTACAGTAGTGGGTGAGGGTGAAACCCTCCGCACCGGTAAGCCTGGGAGAGAAGTAAGCGTCCTTTCCGGTAGAAGCGGGTTAGAGGGGCCCCTGAGAAAGTACATGGATCATCTCCTTTTCAAAGGTGGAGCTGCTCGATATCAGCGTGAGGATAGTGAGAAGGTGTCCCTCCACTGGTCGAAGAGCAGTCTCGTGTTACCTCGCCCTCCCAGACACCTAGAGAGGGCTTCGACGCGCTAGAGGCGGATCCCCAGGCACATTCCCACTATTTCCTTCTATTGCAGCCCTATTTGTTGAGAAAGAAAAAGTCGCACAAGGAAAGTAAATACTATGCCCCCCAGCTCACCCCTACCCATTTACTTGGAGGGTTAAGAGAAAAGTCTCCATAGAATCATAAAATTCCAGCGTTAGTAGGCTTTTCCAACCCAGCCCGCCATTTAGGCGGAATTTTCTTGCCTGTAACTTTAACCATAAAGGGCGGTGCCGGCGTAGCCACCTGGAGGAAAGTGAGCAGAGTCAACGGCCCAACACACCCCGTGCCTAATACGAACTCCGGACTTCGCATCAGGTAGGGAGCTTACTGTATACATTGCAACTCGATTAAGGCCCATAAGAGGACAAAAGTGCGCCGGGTAGCCAGAACCTCTGTGGATGATCACCGATTATTATCATACTATGGGGGCTAGGTGATCCCAGGGTATCATGCATCTACCAAGGCACCATGTATACTGGACCGAACTCTGCCCAGGTCGGAGTACTCCTCATGGTGCAAAGTACGGCTAGAAAAGATTGAGAGAATAGCTGTAATGATAATAATAATAATAATGTATATGTTTCTGTATTTTTTATACTTCATCTTTTTACTCTGTAGAACTTTGAGGTTGTTCATTCAATGTCAAGTGCATTACAAATCAAATTTGTATTATTATTATAACAATAATAATAACAATAATGATAATAATAATAACCAAAAGGTAAAGTAGTGGTGAGCTGAGCGAGGGAAAAGCGCACCAACAACTTATCCAGCCCGCATCATAGAGCTCAAATCAATCAATGACAGAGCCTCCCTAATTTGCACGCAGGCCGGTAGGACGTGCAGCTCCTCTAGGTACCAAGGGTAACCCCTTTCCCACCGCGAGGGGTGGGTGGATGAAGAATCACCATGGGCCATTGACTCTTGTGAATGATGCCCCTTCATATCTCCTTGGACACGGCACAAGATGGAATACAAAACCTCAAATATAGAGCAAACTAAACGATTATGAGGGGTTCCAGCAATACATCACCTTCAACAGCCTCGTAATCGCCTTGCCCAATTAGTAGGGTACCTTATGCATTAACACTATTGATGTAAAAATATAATTGGATAAAATCTAGAAAAATGGGCGCTCTGAAGCATATCAAAGTTGGTGCTTCACCGGATTTACAGTTTCTCTTACGAGGAAATGATATCACTCCTAAGCCCTATAGATTATGTATATCACCCATCTTTGTTTATTCTACCCTTCATTCATCACCACTTATCTGTCAGACAATATTAAGCTGTCTCGACCTTTTGGGAAAGCCAACCCCATTACCTCAAAAGGAGCTCCAGGACTTCTCCGAAGAACCCGTGATTGACGAGTGGCTCTTCGTGCATCTCGCAAACGGTTCTCAGGAGGCAAGACCGACCGTCCACCTCGAGGCTGGATAAAAAATCCTCAACAATTTGGAACATCATCTCCCTGGCAAAACAATTAAGCAATCAGAGAAGGAAATTTTTTGTTGTTTTTTATACAATTTGTGCTGTCAAACGGATTTTTTAAAAAAATCCTCTTTATAGTAACATATATAGTTACCAAGAAGGGTTCTAATGATTGAATGGTTGTAATTTTAAAACGAAATAACATTAATAAAGACCAACATACTGCTTCTATACAGAGGGTAGTTTAAAGAAAATGAACCCATTTAAAATGGTCAGTATTTTTCTGTTGCCAACCGAGGTAATTGTTCCGAAGCTTGGTGGGAATAAGTAGGGAGAGTGCATGTTAGAGACAACGAAATATGGCCGGATATGAGAGGCTATGAAATACCTATCTTCCTTAAGGAAAACTATATCATAACATGATAAAAACATTGTCATATCACCCAATTTAATAGAATGGATAATTCAATAAACGATAGGAGCCTTTATGCCATATTATAGACTGATTCTTTGCCCTGATAAGAGTGAAAAATCGATTTAGGACAAAATTTCAGACTAAATGTTTGTACTCTCCCATAAATTAATGTGCTTTAGGGTAGCGTTGGTTTAGGTCACGTATTGGAATACGACTGCTTGAAATGACTATTTCGCCTAATTGTATTTAGAAGTATATCGGAAAACGCCCGTGCATAGGAGTATTGCCCTGTATACCCTGTTACACTTGGTACCTGGATGGGCACACACCTTTCCTGCCCGAGTGCAATTAGGGAAGGCCACGCTCACTGTAATGACTTGTAGTCTTTGACGGTTCCTCAGGATGTTGTTTCGCTTCCTCCTGGTCCCTCTCAGCACTTCTATTTTTTCTACGACTACCTCCTCAACTCTTTCTTTACCCACAGGTAGGTGAATGGTGTAGCCAAGGCTACCACCTCTGCTACAACTGAAAGATAAACAACCAACACTGCGTCTCTGTTCACGTGCCTGTAGGTAAGTCTAGACTGTGTAGACTGATACCCCGGGTACCGAGAGAAATTTCAGTTCTCACGACGAGAGTAAAATTAGGAAAAGACCAGCTCACTTGGATTAGTTGAACCATTTGAAGGGGACTGGGTAAGCGGTGCTCTTCCTCCTCGAATCTCTAAGCACCTAAATATATTAAAAGCCTTCCCTCTCAGTTTCCTCTAAGCTTAAGGACCTTACCAGCTACGTCATGCCTGGTTAGAAGAGAGGCTTGTAACCACTATAAACAACGTCCGCAGGTTGCAAGTGACTAGGAATTGAAGGGTCTTTGGGGTTAAAGTGTTATTAATGGGAAGATCAGTTGGCCTCAATAACCCCTTCACTGAGGGCAATGGCTTGACAATGCCCCTGCAACTGTTCTCATGGGCATAAGGCTGTACTGCTTATGGCGTTGGGCTTTTTCTGCTTTGTTACCTTATAGGCCAACGGAAAGTCTTGGATTCCCTCTCTGAGTATTTCATAACAGAATTTCAGATCGTAGCTGTTATGTATGACAACATAGGGACCGTCATTTGTGCAACATTTGGTTGTTGTGGTCGCTGCACAAATTTAAGCAATACTCTTTAAAGCACCCAATATGAAGAACTTAAAATTCCAAAAAGCAGAGATAGCTAGGCGAGAGTGGCTGGACATGAGATATAGCCCACTAAACCTCTTTTTTATTTTTTTTTAGTTGTCACTAGTTTACGGAGTCTCGCATATGATGGTTGCATTCTCAACAGTTAAACGATTAGTTAGACAGGTTTTCTAGACAGCGGAGGCTACCTGTCTTCGGCACAGTGTGACTTCAGCCAGTTCAATTCCATACCAGATGTCCTGTTCCGGCTGGAAAATGTTATCTGCGAGGATTTCTTTCGTAGGCGTCACTACACCATGGTGCTTTTCAATTGTGTAAAAGCTTATGAAACTGCATGGCGATACGTATCATGGATTCCCTCCAAACAATGGGAGCGAGCAGACTCCTCTTAATTTTCATGTCCCAATTACTACGAGATCTTCGATTTCGCGCACGGGTGGGGGGGGCCCTCTTCGGCCAAATAGGGCCGAAGAGGGGGGTTTTCATACCTTTATACCACTGGAGGGTGAAAGAGAGCACGTGCCCAGTGTGGTCCGAAGGATAATTGAGGTTCTTCCCGGTCTAGGATTGATACCCTGTTGATTAATGTGTCCAACCTTGTCCCGATTGTTAAATTGAGTGGTATCCTGTCTCTCAATAAATCAGTTGTATAGGTAACCAACATCTAACATAAACTTTATCAAATGGGTAGTGTATGCTAGAGAAGATATCACGAAAGACCTGGCCCAACATTGGGAGGTCAGGATTGAGCGATTGACGAGGAAACAGGAAGAGGTCCCTAGCTCCACTCCAGCGGTATTTTTGCCTTCGACCTTGATAGGTACAGCGTTACTGCAGAGGTGCTAACACCACCACCGCTTAGACAACCCAAATAACTCTTGCAGATGTGCCAATTCAGGTCAGTCTCAAAATTGTACAAACTGCTCCAAGGACATACAAGTAAAAATATTTCGTGCAAGGATAAATGTGTGAATTAGGTCGGATCGCCCCATGCTTCGACCAAATTTGTTTGAAAAGGTGGCCTTGGCCGTCCCGCCATCTCTTGGTCCTCGAAATAGATTCGCTCCATTGATCCACTCTCACTGAGAGTATTTCGATTCTGGGCCACCTGCTCTCTTTTATTTTACTATACATAGGCAAAAGAGAAGAGGTGGCGCACCGCTGTTCCAATTGCCGAGTCGTCCGAAGACGACTCTGGGGAAGGGGTAATTCAAGTTGAAGAAGAGAATGAAAAATGTTAAGAAAGCTTAATTCGTAGACAGCTACGGTCTACTGCGTTCGGTACAGTGCAGCTTCCGTGAGGTCCACTTTCACGTCAATCCCTGCTGCAGCTGTAAAGTGCTAATTGCTAGGCTTTTTTTTGCAGGCAGCAATTCTCCACGGTGTTTTTCGATTTGGAGAAGGCCTATGATACTGTCTGGCGATTAGGTATTACGGAGACACTCCTTTTTATATGGATAAACGGATAACTCTGAAGTTTTCTCTGAGATCATCGATTCCGCTTAAAGGTGACGAGATACCCCTCCCCGAGCTTGCAAGACACGAGAACTGCCTTACGCAAGAAAGTGTCCTCATGGCCTTACCTTTATTATCAAGGTCTGTTGCTATATAAGGTTCGTCTAGACGCGGTGGACTTACACCGAGGCCTCTGTCTTGTATTTGACAGAAACCTCGCCTGAGAGATACATATTCGAAGCCTTAATGTATCTTGTACCCGCGCTTTGGAAATATTGCTTCCTGTCGTAAGGTTTGACTACGGATGCGAGATTTATTCATTTGCATCCGATTGTCGACTGGTGCCTTTCTAACTTGCCATATATAGAACCTCTTTATTATTGCAGGGGCTGTGTCGATGTTGGAGATAGTTTTTTTTTGTAATCGATCGCGATTCACAGAGCGCGCTAACTGCCCTTGCATTTGGATCTTAGATGCCATGTTTGCAGTGAGTCTGAATGACGTCATTACTTTCTTCTGCTGAGTTAATTGGCATGTGGGTGTCGTTGGGACCGAGCCTCTTGATGAAGGGTCCAGATTATATCCACAGACCGAAAAACAGGACCTGCTTTTAACTTTTCCAACTCTGACCTTCTAGAAGAAATCAGGTAAGCTCTAAAGTCTGCAGGGCGAAGAAGTTTAAATACTACGTGGCGGAATTATAGTTGCGTGCCATTGTGCCCTGACTTTCCCTTGGGTCTAACTCCCAAATCCCTAAGCGATATCGAGTCATTTTATATCGTCTCTGGGTTAAACTCACCCGCGGGATGCAGTGCCATCTGACGGATCTCTCCTTGAACATTTCTGCAAAACAAACTTGGCTGCCCAAACTGTACGACACATTTTGATTAAATTTTCTAGTCTGAGGAGAGCTCAATGCAGTGTACCAATCCCAGTACTAAAGAGAGTGGTGTTCCTAACGCTCATCCTTGGTGCTGAGGAGTGGCTCCTGTGCAGCATATTGTGGGGGAATTCGTTTGGATCTCTGAGGTATGCAGGCTTCCCCTTGTGTACCTGAGCTACATTTTGATGTTTTTGTTTATAGTTCTATTTAATTTTTTATTGTTTATTGTAAATATTATTTAGATATTTTATTGTATTTTAGTGGCTGTATCCTTGTGGGTCGCCCCCAGAGGAGCGCGCTAATTTTTCTTTTAAATAAAATCACTTTCCACACTTAAATATGAACACATAGTTATTATGATTTAATTATTATTGTTGATTTACATTCTTATTATTTTCCTTTGATGCTTTCATATTTTCTTTTTTCTTTTAGTATAGGCTTTTTTAAGAGCGAATTCGTCTAAATTTAGCCTTTAATATGGTTGAGGAAATGTTTCCAATAAAGCTATAGGCTTTTCTCTGTCCGTCATCGTGAACCAATTACTCTTATCATTTCCATTCTTTTTACTTTCATCTTGAATTTCTTTAACAATTTTGACTCTCCTGTCTCTACCTTTTTCCTAGTAAGACTCAGTACTCTTTCATCAGTGCCAATTTTCCATCAAAGGAGCTCTTTAGCGGTTCTGAGTTGATATTGTGGGGAACGCCGCCCCTCGACCGACTAAAGGAAATTTCTGTTAGTTTCTGGCTTCGTCTGAATCGAGTAAGAGAGGGAAATTCTCCTTCTTTGCGCCTCGCTATATACAAAGCGTTCATAGGCTCCTTTCTCTTTCCGCCGGAAACAAACTTGTCTGGGAACGAAACACTTTTCCAAATATGGTACATACCAGACTCCCTCAATTTGGGGAAAAATAAAATAAGCTAGTCGAGACAGATTACTTCAATCACTTTAGATCAGTTCAGACGAGTCAAGTCATCCACTCTTTTTTATTTCAAGCTAATAAAATGAGAGAATATTTTTTAACAAAATTGTAATTGATTAAACTTACAGAAAAAATTCTAATTTTTCCAGTGACACGAACTGTCCGGATGATCTAATAATTTGTATATACATAGTCTATCGCACAAGCAAATAGAACCTTCCCGCTGATACTCCTTTGAGGTGATTCTGTTCTGCGTTTTAGGGCAAAACCTTGTTTCGACTACATAGCTCTCGTGGTCATTTGACGTAGCTAGAATGGTATATTTCCTGCGCACGCAAAACTCACTTTTTCGTTAGAAGAAATCATGAAAAGGATATATTCCCATTCAGTCTATGTGGAGCGTAAGCCGCACTTTTACCAGCCAACGAAATACATTTGACTAAGTCCGCTGCTCTTTTCGAAACGCTCAATGAATCGGTATTTTATTACGTTAATTGTATTTCTATATATTCTTTTCTCTCCCTTTGCTTTCCCGTGGAAAGATATGACATATTTTAGTGTTGTATGATGTATGAGCTAACTCTGAAGTGGCAAATATTCTAAGTCAGCCCAGGATCAGCAGTAAATTAGCTGCAGACTCTTGCACATTATGGACTTGCAGCCTGGAGAAAGCCGCTTTGAACTATTATCAATATTAAGAAGAGAGATGAGTGGGCTGAATAAATGAGCGATAAGCGTTTGTAATTTTTTCAGGTACAATCAAGGTTTACTCAATTTTCAGGAGCTTGACATACGCATGTTACAACCATCGATGAAACATATTTCTTTTCTGCCACGGTATGGGATGGGGGGGGCAATTTGGAATGATGCATGGTCAAAGTTGGTCGAATGAGTTGGCAATATCAACTCAGAAAATACACTTCCATTCTTAAAGAAGAACTTTTACCAGTGTTTCCGAATGGTCAGTTTGCAAAATAAACCTGTTTTCCATGGACCATATGGCTCCTGTTATACTGCAAAAAGGAAAACAAGAATGAGAGGAACAAAGATGCATCAAATGACTTCCTTGGTAAAGTCAGTCACCTAGCATGAACCTAATAGAGCATGTGTGAGGAATACTAAACAAAACTACGTAAAAAGTAAAGAAAAAACAGGAAGATGTTCAGAATTGATGAGTGTCATACGCTGAAATGATCGAAAATAACACAACCTGAAATCTAAGAACTTATTATTGCTATGCCTAGCAAAGTTTCAGCTCTAAACGCTGCTATTTTTTAATTTAACAATAAAGATATTTTTGTAATTAACTGGGTGTCTATTTACTTCCTGCATATCTCTGTATGTAGGATAATAGTACTCCGTCTGCAGAGTATGTTGTGCTGGCAAGGGAAATGATAGCGGGCGGGGTTGTGATTGGCTATAGTCATGATGATGCGTGTGCAGATCATTTTCCCACGAGGGTGAGTACCATCACAGGAGCCAATGGGCGACCACCTCAGACGAAGCTAAAGGTTTTGTTTCCCTGCTCGCTGGAATCGAGCCCGGGCCTTGATGCTAAAAGTTAAGTTGGACGCTGAGTCCACTCGGAGAAGGGGAAGAAAGAGAGAAAGAAAGATAGAGAGAGATCCTCAAAATGGTACCGCAGTTTTATATAAATTTATGACAACCTTCAAAAGGAATTGTGCTCCATTCCTTTGTAGTGTACATCGTTCCATTCCTTTCGTGGACGTCCTTTTTAAATTCCCTCACCGTAATTTCTCTATAGGGCCAAGTCTTGCAGTGCGATCGCTTTGTATTAGACTCGCTATCTTCAAGCCATATTTTTACTAGAGGGGATGTATGTTGTAGATCGCTGTCCGATTGAAAGCAAGTTGGCTATCTAAATTCAGTGGGGAGGGGGGGAGGTAAATAACGGAGAAACTGACACTGGCAAGAGATGACTAAATCCCAAATCAAGCTCAGACTCTGTTAAAAGGAAAATATATAACAAGAAAATATGGAAAAACAACAAATAGAATTGTTAATTGACTGGTCAATTCAGGTGATGTCAGACCTGCCTCTTAAAATAAGTAAGGTTATAAGATTCACGAAAAGGAGTAGGGGGTAAAAAGTACCATATTCTACCTGTAAAGAGAAAGAAGTATTTTTACGAAGCTAGTCTAACTACATCATCATCGAAGGGCATAGTCCCCCAAATCATATTCAGCTTAGTAATTAAGCTAAATTAATAAAAACAAAAAAAAATAAACAAAAAAATGCTAAAAATATTCCAGAGGCAAATAAAAACAAGATGCAGGCGTCGGAGAAAGTCCTGCCTCCTGTCGCTGGAGCAAGCACCCTACCTCAAATGATAAAGTTCATGGAAGAGGCCAGCCTACTCCAAAAAGTCATACAGTCCTGATTCTAGGGGTCAGGAAACGGTCCCAAGTACAAGGGACGTGCTGTAGTGAGATCACTCGTCTCGGTACAGGGAAAGGTGACATGTGCAAAGATCCCGCAGACTGAGAGACTCAACAAGAATGTTTTGGGGTATGTGAGGGACAACGCAGTCATCGCAGCAAGGATCAGGCGATCGCTCCATCAAATGGCATTGCGTTCCGCGAGCGAACACAATTATTCGGAAACGGCAGAAAGCGAACTGAAGCCGCTGAGACACTCGGTGTAGGTCTATGGGAATACTCGCGGCGCGATAACACACAACTTTAGGTTTTCGTTGCTCGTCTCTATCTTCTTTGCTAGGCAAACCGGAGCGCTGACCTGATTCCAGTCATATAATCAGTGTAAGAAGGAGCAAGACTCTGGTCTGGCAGCCCAGTCCTCGCGGATTCTTTGGCATCCTCATTAATGAACTCATTACTCGTAATCCCTTCATGCCCAGAAACCCAGCATAAAATTATCTCAAAATTCGCCTGGCTTGCGGCAACCGTGGCCTCACGGATGTGGCAAACGAGGATATACGAAGATTCCATTGACAGAGAGCTCTCACAGCTGTTTGTGAGTTGATATAGATCACGATCCCGAACTAAGCGGTGCATTGCAACCAACTATATGTATATGTATATATATATATATATATATATATATATATATATATATATATATATATATATATATATATATATATATATATATATATATATATATATATATATATATATATATATATATATATATATAAAGCGAAAATCAACGAGGGCAGGCCTCGCGAAATGTTTGTAAGGAGAGATCGGTAAATAAAGAAGTGAAGTGAAGAGAGAGGAAGTAAACATGTGTGGAAGATATATAGTCACAGATCCTCCTGCAGACATTGGAGCAGAGAGGATCCCCGATTCGATTACAGGTGTTTGGATGGGGCGGGCACGCAATCATTCAGATGCCAACAGCAACATCCATGCTATACCTGATACGGAGTGTCCAAACAGTAAATGGGAAAGTAAGTGTAAAGGATATATCGCCAAGTAGGCCAAAAAATATCCTCGTGAGAGCTACGGCCCCGAAGAGCGCGCAACTCTCCTGAACCTGTAGATATTAACGTCGTTTCACTGAAATTTTTTATTTTCATGCGATTTTGTCTATTTATGTCTTCCGTCAGGGAAGTTCAAGATAACAAGAGAAATGAGGAGTTACCTGTCTCCACCGGCGTAATTTACCCCCGGAAAGCTTCTCCAGTCGGTCGATCTCTTTGATTTAGAAGGGAAAAAGAAGTCAACGAGGCCCGAGAACTGGGCAGGAACATCAATGGGTACCGTGAGGAGTGGCTTGTCAGGTCGAGAAAAGTTCAATTGACTGGACACATTCAGGAAGTCGAAGTACCCAAACCGGTTATCGGGAGAAGTCAGTCCCAAGTCGTCAAATTTAACTAAAATGTCGAATTCAGTGTTAGTTTTATAAGGGAGGAAGGGAGGAAATCTAGTCCAGTTGAGATCAGTCCCGTGTAAGGTAAGAACGGGGGCGATTTATGGGATCATTCATATGAGTTGCCATTTGAGGATTGGTTTAAACACAACCCTTCCCAAGGGCCTAAGATCACTAAGATGTTTGCTATATATGTACATAGCCTCTATGTGGAGCTTTAAATCTCTCTTAAATTAACAACTAAGACCGTAGATGTGATGTTGGTCGGGGAAGTTGCGGCTCTGAAGGTATATCTCTGTGCGTACACACACTAAACACATTTTCGGTAATACATAGGAGTACTACGGAGCGCGTCCAGTCAATCCTGTTAATCCCGGTCAAACTGTAACCTAGAAGAGAAGGGAATGTGCGCTGACGGCAAGATAAAGGGCCAGATTACAAATAATTGGAGAATATGAGACAAGATTGAAGAGTAAAGAATATGTAAGGGATGGAAATAATGGAATCTGAGCAAGTGTGACTCGTGGTGGTAGGAGCTAACAGGTGGTAGCAGTCGTTCTGAATGAGGGATGATATGGTCTAATTTCGGGGTATGAATGTGCGAGATCATGAAATATTTCGGTGAATTTGAGATTTTCGAAAGTGAACTGTGCCTGACTAGTGTCTGGACGCTGAAAGCAAAGCTCTAAAAGGTATTGCGACGAGTGTGCATTGGACATTGGACATAAAAAGTGAGGAATATAGTAGAAGAGGGTTTTAGTAGGAGAAATAGTGGGGAAATAGGGGAAAATGATAGGAAAGCGAAAATTAAAGGTAGTATGAAAGAAAGATCCCTGATGAAAGGGTATCACTGGCTTTCTTTGCGTTTTGGTTGTGGGTTTTTTTATAGTATATAAATATACGCTCCGGTAAATGCACTGGGCATTCAAGTCTTTGTAGTAGTAGATAGTATCTCTACGTGGCTTTGTAGAAGATTTTCATCTTCGATTCTGGGTGTTTCACACCTAGATTTGGATTTTTATGTGTTGTTTAGTTTTGTTTTGTTTTAATTGTTTCTTGGCGATATTTTAGTCTAAGAGAAACACACGTGGTAAAAACGTCCTTTCAGAACAAAGGTGAGTAGACATAGGTTAGACAAAGAAGAGAGAGTGACTGTAAAAGAATGAGTTGTTCCTGGTGTGATGAAATATGAGGTTCAAATTGCTGGCTGTAAAGGGTGTTAGTTATGCACTATCTGACCGTACAATTGTACTATAAGAGGTTTTATTGGTCATTGATATTGAATTCGGCACGTAAAATAGAAACACAAGGGAAAGAGTATTGGAGCAGAGAAAGAGCAAAAGGTATGTATGTGAGATTGCCTGAACGAAAAAGCGAGATAATAAGTATGAATATGAGCATCTACATCAAATGTAAAGCAATTTTAAGGAAGGGAGAGTTGAAAGTGATACAGCAGTATGTAGGTGTGCTTTTAATAGTAATAAATGGTAGAATGATAATGTAAAACCTACAGTGGAGAAGAAGGGGAAAAGGGGGAGGGGGACTTGGTGGACTTGTAGACGCCTTATAGTGCAGATGAGTAAATCGTAGACATTCGCATGAATGTATATACGAAGCCGAAAAGAGCAGTGAAACGACTTGCTCTCTAATCAGAGAAAGGGAATAGCAAAGAAGCATTTGGAAGCAAAGTGAATGAGGATCTAAACAGAAAGAGTAATAAAATTTTGAAGGAAGTGAAGAAGTTAATACACTCAAGGAAGAATTTTTAGGTCTACATCAAAAATAATATTCAAAGGGTATGTGTGGGTGATGGGGAGGTTAAATTTAGATGGCATAGGTACTTTGATAAGCAATATACTGTAGATATGCAAGAGGAAGTGAATCTGAATATGACATACTTCGAAGGTGTAGTGGATTACACTCCTTTAATAAATTCTCGTATGGTCCCTACACAAAGAATCACTTCTTTCTAATTTCCTATCTAAAATTGTTGACCAGAATTATTAGCTATGAAATTTTAGGCGAAGGAAAAAGCGTTCCAAAGGAAAATGCGTTTTTTGCTCTATGCTCAAAATCCGCAAAAAACATCAGATTAATTTTCAAAATCAATTTGAAGATCAAACAAAGCACGAGGAGAAAAATAATTCTCTGACTGTAGTAATCTATAGTTGCAACGAGAGCTGTAGACAAAGTGTATGGAAAAATTCTGACGACGTGGAAGAAATAGAAGAGGATAGATAGTCCGTGATATTCACCTGTAGCAGAGGAACTTTTATAATAATATAGGATTATTATTATTATTATTATTAAAGTTCCAAGCCACAACCCCAACTGGAAGAGCAAATAGCTATAAGCCCAAGGGCCCCAGCGGGGAAAGAAACCTGGTATGGAAAAAACGAAACAAAGATTAAGAAAAACATAATAAATAAATAGAAAATTAAAAAAAAAAAAAAAAAAAAAAAAATTAAATGCTATAATGTTAAAAATATTATAATATTATATATGTCTGGATAATGAATAAAATATTAAAGTTATAAGTTTCTGTTAATTAAAAATGTATTAGCACCCACTTTAAATTTCTGAAGTTCCAAGGACTCAACAACAACACTAGGAAGTTCATTCCACAGTTTAGTTGTGTTAGGAATGAAACTTCTTGAAAACTGTGTTGTGTTGAATCTCATAGGCGTAAAGGCCCTACTATTGGCATTTAGTACACCTCTGGTAACTCGTTGAGGGGCATATAAATTGGGCAGATCGTGATGCAGTGGATGATCTGCATTGTTAAAAATTTTATATAAGATGCATAAGGAGCTTATTGCTCGCCTATGCCACAGATCAACTTTGAGGTCAGGAATTAAAAATTTTATTGCTCTCAAATTTTTATCTAATAAATTAAGACAAGAGTTGGCTGCCGAACTCCAAACAGGGGCGCAATATTCAAAACACGGAAGAATAAAAGCATTAAAACAATTTTTAAGAACAGTCTGCTCTCCAAATACTTTGTAAGATTTCCTCAAAATGCCAATTTTTTGAGCAATAGAGGAGGAAATAGATCGAATGTGATTCTCAAAAGTAAACCTAGAGTCAAGCATAACTCCAAGCAACTTAAAAGAATCACATATGGAGATGGGAATGTTATTTATTAAAAGATCTGGATGGGGAGGATCTAGTGTTCTGGATCTGCTAACAATCATACTCTGGGTTTTCTTTGCATTTAACTTCATGCCCCATGAAGTGCACCAAACATTTATCTTAGCCAGATCTCTATTTAAAGACTCTGCAACCGATGCTCTCAACTCAGGAGATGGGACTGGGGCTATTAGAGTAGCATCATCAGCATAGGCTATAAGTCTATTTTCCAGTCCAAACCACATATCATGGGTATATAAAATAAACAGTAGAGGACCAAGAACACTGCCTTGTGGTACACCAGATAGCACCTCTCTCTCATCACTAAAATTATTGTCAACATAAACCTTTTGATGTCGATTTGTTAAAAATTGTTCAATAATATTTAAAAATACACCACCTACTCCCAACTGCTTCAACTTAAATATCAGGGCCTTATGATTGACACGGTCAAATGCGGCACTGAAATCCAGGCCAACTAAGCGAACTTCTTGACCAGAGTCTAATGATTTTTGGACAATGGTGGAGACTGTGAGAAGTGCATCACAAGTGCTCAGACCCTTACGAAATCCAAACTGTAAAAAGGGAAACAGACGATTAAGCTCGGCAAATGTACTTAAACGTTTAGCTAGTAAACGTTCAAAAATCTTAGATAGAACAGGAGTTATAGAAATGGGCCTATATTCAGTAGGGTTAAAACTACCACTTGCACTTTTACATAGTGGAGTGATGTTACCAATTCTCCAACATTCGCAAAAACTACCACTCCTCGCCAGCTTCCGAAGAATAACGGAAAGCTTGGGAGCCAAATACTCTGCAGTTTTCTTAAAGAATAAAGGGAATATACCATTTGGGTCAGTACCACCATAAGCATCCAGATCAAGAAGTAACTGTTTTACTTCACTTGAACGGAAAGCAATCTTGTTTAACCTTGGTTCAGGGAAACAAGTGTCAGGTAGAGTTAGATTCTCATTACTTTGTTTATTATCAAAAACATCAGCCAACAGTGTTGCCTTTTCTTCAGGACTAAGGGTAATGGAACCATCAGGTTTAAGAAGGGGTGGCATAGATGAATCATTCCCAAAAAGAGCAGACTTGAGAGTGGTCCAGAATTTGTGGGAATTTGCTGTGCGCTGAAGAGTTCCCTTTGTGGTAGTATTGAATTCAACTTCAGCATTATTATATACCCTCTGAGCTGCTGTTCTGTAGTGCACATAATTATCCCATAGAAAGGCAGATCTACTCCCCTTCCACAGGTTGTAGGCTTCTTGTTTCTGCATATGAGCCCTCTTACAGTCATCATTAAACCAGGCTTTGTCCTTAGTGCGATATCTGATCATACGGAATGGAACATGTTTATCAATAATTGAAACAATTTTATCATTCAAAATACGAACTGCTTCAACCTCCTTATATATTAGTGGCCAGTTGATCCGGGAGATATCATTTAATATATTGCACCAGTCTACTTGAGATTTGATGAATACTTTGCTTGTATGAGCTATATTAGGAATAGATTGCTCAATACAGATAGTTATAGAAATTGCACAGTGGTCAGAAGTTCCCACAGGAGGATCAACAGCACTTGTAACGACTCCAGGGGAATCAGTGAAAACCAAGTCAAGGCAGTTCCCAGATGAATGGGTAGGCTCCCTAATGACTTGCTCACAACCCGACTCACACGCAAAATCATAAGCCCTGATACCATGACAGTCAGTAGGGGAGACAGAAGACAGCCATTGCCTATGATGAGCATTGAGGTCTCCCATAAATACAAAGCAGGCTTTCCGGTCATTTTCCTGTACCTTGGCCATGGCAAGGAGCAGACAATCAAAAATAGTATCATCTAAGTCTGGATTGCGATAGACAGAAAAAAGATAAAAATTATTTTGCTTACCACATACTTTCATAACTTGCATCTCATGGCAAGAACAAGCATAGGAGGTCTTTGAAGCAGAGTAACCATTCCTAATGTAAACTGCCAATCCTCTAGCCCTAGGAATGGCATCACGCCTAAGTAAAATTGGTTTTTTGAAGCCTGGTATAAGTAGTTCAGAGACATGCCTCATATTTGAAACCAGGGTCTCTGAACAGAGTAAAATGTCATGAGACTTGGATGAAGCAGTCAAGTCTTTAATATTGGCATGTAGGCCCCTAATATTAATATAGAGTAGACGACATTTTATCTGACGAGGATGACCAGGTCCAGGGTTGAGCTCAATATCTCCTGATAAAATTAAAATCGATATTAAAAAAACAATATTAGCAACAAGATCTTCAACAAAAATAACAATTTGTACAACAACAACAACAACAATTTGTACAAAATTATTCAATAGCAAAACTTTCATTAACTGAATATTATATGTCGGAAAAAAACTGGTCAACATGATGGAGCCGACACATCATGCAAGGCAAAATTCCCTTCAGGACGCCACAACAACTGAACAATATTAAGTGTGTGGATGAGTTAGACTTTGATTATAAGATTTTGCATTGTATGTGGTCTCGGCGTCAATCAAAGCGTTAAAAAAGGGTAAGAACTTGAGTCTGGAATCTGCATGAATGTTACATGCGAGTCACAACTTGAGTGGATGGGAGTAGATAAAGGTATAAAAAGAGGAGGAGAGATCAAGAAGGAGAGCAATGCAGATGGATAAAAGTGAGTAATGTTGAATGTCAAAAGATTAGATTAACTAAGAAACAAAACGGAAGAAGTATGTAAGGTGTGAGGAATTATATAACCTAGAATGTTTAGTGTCGTGGTATGACATTATATTACATCAATGCCATATTATATCTATGGGGAAGGGACCGATAACTTACAGGCGAACCGACGAAGGACGTAACACCACTAATTTTGACGGGCTGAGTAGCGTGAGATAGTGCAACGAGGTCAGGTAAATTATGGACAATGGCAAAGCTTAAGGTTATTTAAAGAGGCATGTACAAAAATATAATTTTATTTACAGAAAAATAATGAGAGAATTGATGGGTAAAATTACCTTAGAGAATTAACGGGCAAAATCACAATTAGTAACGAAGGGGGGAATTGTAATTATAAATGAGAAAATGAAGTTAGAATTTAAGGTATTACAGGAGGAGACTATTCAAGTGTGGGGGGGTGATTAACTCATATGGGTTACTGAAGGGGGGGGAGGGGTTGGCTTACGGATGTCTTCTGCACGTGAGGTGAGGCCGCTTGTAACTTCTGAGCGAGAACTTGAAGTGATGACGGTTCTCCCAAAACAAGGGGGGGGGGGCTAACTTCCGGTTCAGGGGAGGGTATTTCGGCCACCCGAAATAAGGGGCGAACGAAGGAGGGCTTCGACAGGAGTTGAGTGAGAGAAGTCCGGAAAATCACTCGGTGGCGATCGTTAAATGGAATTACCTCACTGGCTGGGGCTAATTCCAAATACACAAAATAGTTCAGCTGTCACTTGACTTTGTTGTTAGCACCTGACTTGGAACTATGGGGAATCTTCTGGGGTCCGGGCGAGATTCCTCAACTCTGTGTCTCTTCATGGGAGTCGAGCGCTATTTATGTCCAAGGCTCTCCCCGGGGTTATGGGGGGGGGGCGGTAAGCGGGAAACAGCTCTACTTTCGAATGGCCTCGAATCTTCTTGCAGAGGCTATTCTTCCCGTGTAAAAGTGAATCGTGGTGGACACGGTTCGAGGCTCCTGCTTGTGGAAGGGAAGAGGGGGTTAGGCTTGCCAATTTAGGCCTAACCGGGCCTTCTGCAGCGCATGGAAGTTCCGTCTGCTCAAGAGATTCCACGTGGGGTTCCCTCACATTTAGAAATGGTTCCTAAGCGTAAGAAAAACCAGGGTGCGAACCAGCGACCTCTCGCCCGATAAACACGGGCGGGACCACTGAGCCTGATGAACTAAAAGGAAACGCCACCTAAAATTTTTTAAATGTTCCGAAGAAGGAGACGCCAAAAATCAAAGGCCTAAGGACTTTTACACGTCTCCCCGAACCGCGTCATTAAGCTTTAATGAACTCATACGAGAGCCTCAATGTTACACTAAATAATTTCGAATTAAAATGTTACCTACTACCTAAATGTGACCAAATAAAGGTGTCAAAGACTTAAGGCCATTAATTTGGCAGGTCTTTCCTCGAAGCTTTTATGGAAGTTCAGGTTGCGTTTCCTTTTAGTCTGCCATGGCTCAGTGGTAACGCTCGCGTTTTTCGGGCGAGAGGTAGCTGGTTCATATCCCGGTACAAGCAGATGATCGTTGTGGAATTAATATATGAAAGTGAGTGTGGTTGCGTGAAAGGGGTTGTTAGTCTGCGTAAAAGATGAGTGGATCTTGAGACAGGTTTTAAATAGAAAGGAGCCCGAATGAGAAATAATCGGTTCATAAGGTGCTGAGTAGTAGTTAGGTGGACATGGACGAGGTGATTGGCGTTGATGGGTGCAGTCTTCACTTTGTGGATAAGGGTATAATATGATGCTGACGATGGAAGAGAGGAGTTTAAAAGTGCAACAATATTCCAAGAGAGCATTTGTTCTAAGATGTCTGTCGCTGCCCTGAGTCGGGGCGCTTTGTTAGGGGCTATAAGTATCTTGCCTACCACGAGACCCAGAGCGAATCCGCGAATTCATTCGCCAAGCCCCGCAATGGGACCACCTTCCTTTAATGAGCGCCCCCACGGCCTAGAGTTGTCTATTCAGGGTATGGACCTCCCATACATTTTCATTTCTCATTTTTTTTCCAAATCTCAATTCAGAAGGTGATAAAGCGGTGCCGGCAGAGGTTGACAGCACCCCGTCCTTTATTTCAAAGTGAATATAGTCAGAGAAAAACGCATATTCATCGTCAATGAAGACGCCAAACAGTCTGCAAGAACTGAGCGACTGGACCAACGTATTGGGTCAGCATTTCCGTCTGCATGGCAGAGTAGATGGGCTTAGGCCGAAGGGAAACTAAAGTTGGGTGCCATTGCGCCGTGACAACCCCGTGCACCTACCCCCAATCCTTCGATGGCTTCAGATCTTTTCTGTCGCTTCCGAATCGGACACAGTCGTGAGACGCAGCGCCCTCTTACGGAATGCTCCTCTGAAACTTACTGTGACGACTACTTGGTCCCCCAGATTGCCAGCCACATTCTTGTCAAATGTCTCAGTCTCGGCGATCTTCGCGCACGCTACCTGTCCCACTACCGTAACTAGCGAAATCTCTACCGCTTGCCTCTTGCAATCGGGATGGGTTCGTGCACACCTTATTGTGCTATAGATGATTTTTTTTTAGGTTGCGGCCCTCCATGGTATTTAGTTTTGTAGTGTTGGGTACATGTTTACTCCCTTGAAGGATCGAACCTCCCTCCAAGCCCTGAACGTGTCTGTTTCGCTGGTTTTGGTTTGCTGTTTTGTTGGTTATTTTTTAAAGTAGCCTTGAATTAGGCTGGTTTGTAGCTTCGGAGTTGTGCCCTCGCTATCGGCCGCCAGGTGGATGCTTTTCATTAAAAAAGCCCCACATCTCCATCCCCTATTCTCCACGTGAACATACATATTGGGTTGGTGGCCAGGTGGGGGCTCGATTAGAGTCGACGCCATGATCCGGGAGTTCGACATCGACGGTAACAACCGTACACAAATCACCACATGGTCTTCGCACACTTCTCTATCGACTGTGGAGGAGGGGTATTGCTTCCATTCTCTCGGGTCCCTCAGACCTCCTCGAACCTTATCCTGTTTATCTTTACATTTCTTATCATTCTACTCATTACCTCCTCGCAAGGAGGTTCATATTCCTCCTCTTTTACCCCATTGTGGGAACTTGTTCCTGGACGTTTTCGCCCTCAGTATGTAACAAGGGTTTCCATAGGGACCCTTAAGTTTTATTTCTGTCTTTACAGTTGGTTCTTTTAAACCTAAGTCTGCCCCAGCCCACCAAAACTGAAGACCCTTCGTTGGTTACGCCAGTTTTCATGACATTTTCACTCCCACCAGCGGAATCTCCCCTTAGTAGTGAGGTTGAGGAGGTTTTAGATTTGCATGCTCTCCTGATCTGAAAGGCTACTAGTAATCTCATCTTTAGATTTCTCGAACTATTTTTATTTGACACAGGCTCCCTTTCCCTAACTCTCCAATTTTAGTGACGAATCTTCTCTTTCAAACTGTGTGGCGGTGATGCCTTTGGTCGTTTCACTTTATTCATTTAAAAAACTCGCTAAAAAAACTTCTTTCTCACATTGGGCACTCCTTTAGCTTTCGCTGCTGCCCTCATCGCCTGACCGAGTAGTCCCATTACATATTTCACTCCATTAATCGCTCGGAGTGGGACCTTTTTCTCGGGAGAAATCGGGGCGAGGTTATCGGCTCAAAATCGTGCCGAGTTATTTAATGGACAGCCGCTTATGATCATAAACTCGCGCAAGGGCCATAAATGACCCCTTCTTGACATTTCAATTACGACAAGGATCAAGTAAATTGCAACAAAATTAACATCCTTCTTCGTTGTTTCCTCTCTTATCCCTCATACCACTCCCTTTGTCTCGATGCGACGGCTGCGAAGAGGGAATTGAAGCGTGCACATAAAACCGGGTTTGCTTGAGTGCAAACTAGTCTGTCGTTTTTTTTTAGGGAGGGGGGTATTGATAAAGGTGTGCCCACGGATATACATGTATGTATATAATGTCTCTCTCCACGAGGATTTTCATAACCACAAGACTTTTTCTGTAAGTTCAACCATTATTCGGAAAATTTTAGAAATGCGACCCTGGCAAAATGTGTAACAAAGTTTTACTGCCAGCACTAATATTTCCTGTGTATTTTTTTTAGATGACAGTCAAATAAGGGGCAGGGGTGATGGCTGGCCCTATGCTTGATAGGACGCAACTAGGTGATAGAAAATGAAGTTGTCGTGGCATTCATGTGCACTGATTTCACCTTGTAGGGGAGCAGTTACCAGTCGGAACATATGATTGTGCTGTGTAAGGTTAAATTGGTTGGGAAAGAGGAGGGGGGGTAGGAGAAGACTTGAGAAAGAGGAAAAGGAAAGATACCCATACCGTCTTCCGACGAGTCTTGTGTGAAGCAACTAAGCCTGGATATGCCCGCTGCCCTGTTGGAGGCGCTCAACCGAAAGTTTTATTAGCGATAATGGGCGAGACTGTCGCGAAGTCCTCCTAGTCCTTACAGAAAGTACTACTGACTGAGGACTGGTATGATGCAAAGGTTTGGGATAGGTGTGTGAGTTCGAGAATTATGAGGATTAATTTAAGATTTGCAAGACTGAAACTGTGTTTGGCTTTAGTGTATTGACTTTGTAATAGTAGAGGTGAGGCTGATAAAGAGATGTTTTTGAATGATTTGGGACGAGGAGGACATGGAATTTGTAATGGTGTGTCGTTGGTGGGGGTTGTGGGAGATATGACTGGAGGAAGAGGTGACAGGGTGAGAGAGGGGATACCAAAACCTTTGCTACCCATGGGGAGAATAGAAAGGAAGAGAAGGTGGTAGGGTCTGGTAGTGAAAGAAACGTGTGTGGTGAATATATTCATTTGATACGAGTATGTTGAGAATTCCCCGCGAGTTTGGCAAAGGAAAGAGGAGAAGTAAGATTATGGTTGAACTGGGCCTAGTAAGAATGAATATGATGCGGAATGTATTTGGTATGAAAGTTATGAGTGCGAGACTATGCCTCCACATTTGTTGTGTAAGGTTAAATTGATTGGTATATACATAAATAAGAAGACGAGAAGAAGGTGGAAATAAAGGTGGAATCAAAATCAAAAGGCTTTTGAATAATGAGAGAAGTGTGTTGAAATTTTCGAAACTAAGAGAGAGAAAGTGAGTGTTAAAGTAGAGATTAAGCAGATATGGAAAAAATAAGGATGTGACAGTGTGTAGTGCAGTTGTAGTAAGAGTTTGCAAGAACTAAAATGTGAAAACAGAACGCTAAATGGAGTAATTATGATCTTAAACCTGCAGTAGAGAGCAACGAATACAAAGAGGTGAAAAGAAAAGTAAAATGAATGATTGACTAGAGTAAGAAAACAGCTAATGAGTATTTGGAAGGAGGATGAATGATGATCCGGATGAGAATAGGAAGTTAGTCTAGAAGGTGAAGAGGTGAGAAACCAAGAGAATAGTAATGTAAATTTCGAGAATAAAATTAGTAGGATAGTTGTGGCCAATGAAGAGGTCAAAAGTAGATGGCACAGTATTTTAATGAGATGTATAATGTTGGTAGAGATGACCAGAATGTGGATATGATTGTCTTCTCGCGCGTAAACCTAGTGCTATATCATGCTATGGTAGCGATAATCTTAAAAAACGGTTTTTAATGGTATGATGTCTGAAAATTGGGAACGCAGCTGTAACAGATGTTAATCGCGATACCAAAAGTGGTGGGGAATGTGCTATGGATTGGGTCTGGTGGTAGTTTTGCAAGACAGTTGAAAGTGGAACAGGACATGCGAAATGGAAGAATGTTGTGACAGTACCGATGGGAGAAAGCATTACAATGAATACGTATGTTGGATGTTGTAGGCGTGTGTGTGAACATACTGGTTGGGTGTATAAGAAGGATACCTGAGGGAGATTGATGTGTAATGAGCAAGGTGAGTTTAGATCGTGTATGGGGTGGGGTCAGTTATTTACACTCAGTCTGCTACCAAAAGAACAGGAGAGGAGATCTTAAGTTTAGGTTGAGTTTTTGGAGCTGGATAAAGTTTATGGTCATGTAGTAAATAGAGTGAATGACAAAGTGCTGAGGGTTTTTTGTGGTGCCTATCTGGTCACTACCACCCAGCTAATAAGTCGCCGTAATTCAATTTAGACTATTATTAGGCAAATTTAAAAAACAAACAAAAAACAACACAAACATTAAACAAAGAAAAAGCAACCATAAACAAAGAAACAAAGGAAAACTGTTGAGTGGAGTAAAATTTATTCGTGTTGGAAGTATTACATTCGTTCGAGTGTAAGCTGGAGTGAGAGGTTTGATATAAGTAGGGTGGTAAGGAAAGGAGGAGTGATGTCGCCATGACTGTTAATACCATTAGGGATGCAGTACTAAGAGAAGTGTGAATTGGAATGAAGAAAGGGGTGTGAGATGAATGAGGAGTGATGATCGATGGGTTCTGAATGGTGTACGCTCAAGACGTGGAGTTAATGTTTGAGAATGAGAGGGATGTAGAAATGTAAATCGAAGCATTTAATGTCGAATATATGATGAAAGTAAATGTAAATGAAGAAAAGAGAAAACTGATGTCGTTTAAGTGTTTGGATTGGGTAGGGTGTGGTATTAGATTCCTTGGTGTTATAATTAGAGTGCAAGAAATAACGCTGGTGCCAGCTTTTGTATATGTGAGTTATACTATGGACGAGTATGAAAGATCGCGTGTGAGAGTAGTGCAAGTAGGCAATTTGAGAAGGATGCTTTTAAGCGACCATTACATGCAGTGAAGAATTATAAGGGGTATTCATTTTGTGAAAAGGTGAGTGAACGAGTTTGTTACTGAGAGTGTTATGTGGTGGTATAGGCATGTAAGAATAATAGGTGGAAATAGAGCTGCGAACAGAATACCCGAAAGTGAATGTCATGGTGTGTGAAGGGATGGAATACAGTGTAAAAAGTGGGTTGTGTGAATTATTATTTGGGAGAAAATGGAGCTGGCTGAGGAACAGGTTGATAACATTGTAAATGATAGGTGTGCTTCGAAGGGGAGATGGGGTTGTAATGGGGTGTGGTAAGGTCTTCTGACCATGGAGGAAACCTGAATGGGCAAGATGCTACACCACAATCCACTCCATCGCTATGAAGGGAGAATTTGTTGTGGACAAAAGAATGTGTGGCTTTGCGTTTGATAGGGAATAGAGTACTGAATGTGAGTAGTTAGTTTTTAGTGGAGTTGATTCGTCCCCCTTTCCCACTTCATTTTCAGCTTGGTATAGCTGAATATTGTGTAAGAAGTGTATTCTCACTTCCCCGAGCGCGCTGGAAGAAAAAGCCTCCAGATTCAAGATACAGGAATGAATCCCTCGTCGGAAGAAAGGGGCGATACGAGCGATCGAATTGAAGGCGATAAATGTCTTCAGGATTTAAGCTTCCGTGATTTACAGACGAGTCCGATGGATATTACCCGTACATGCGAACGAAGCAAAGGCAAAACAAGTAGAAGAAAAGCACTCACACTAGTACCAGAGGAAAGTGCTTCAGATTAATTTTTAAAAATAAACACGATTTCATGATAAAGACTTTGCAACTACAGACGAAAGCGGTTGTAAAATCTATAAAGAAAGAAGTGAACATAAATACAAAATTATAGTGGTAAATGGTATATGTACTCGAACAAGTGTTTTAAGAGTCGGATAAAAGCGCAAAGAGATATATATTTTACTTACTGGTTAGTGGAACTGCAATGTTGAGTCCCGATCCGTATCCGATGGGCAGATTCCCTAGGAAGGGGAGGGAGAGGATACCGGAGAAGGCCAGGATTGATCCGGTAGGAAGGCGCAGTTGCCTCTCATTGTTCATGTAAACAAAGCGCCGCTGTCGATTCAAAACATTCCTGCCAACGAAAGAAAAGCCCCGTCACAAAAGCAATTTAAAAACCTTTGTTTAAACGAAAGTTTCGGTTGAAAATTGGGCAAGTCATTTAAATCTAGAGACAGATCGGACGAACAATGGCACAAGAAAGACGTCTATTTCGTATGAGAAGGACAATGCCGATGCTGCGGTACTCCTCCTTACATGAGGAGTTTTGCGCTTCCCAACAGACCTTGGGTCTATGGCCAGCGGTCCATATGGCTGTGGCAACGGAGTTTTGGTTTAGGTTACTTAGAGATTTCCAGTCTTGGTCTATTTTTTTTCAAATCGATGCTTATTATCTAGGCCTAAAGGCCAGAAAAAACTTTTATCGGAATTCTTTTTAAATACAGAAAAAACAATCCTCACCATTCTTTTTTTTAATCCGTCCAAATTTGCTCTAATAATTTCATTTTGTTTTGCTCGTTTTTAGGTGCCATTAGTTCTTTACTCCAGATAGAGATTGAAATTGAAAATCTATTTTAGAAATAACTTCGATAAATCTTGTTTGAAAAAATTCCAAAACATTCAATAATCATATTTTTTATGACCTTTGCCAATTTTTTTAAACTCTAAAAGAACTCTTAGAAAGAACTTGAATAAAAACTTAAAATATACCAAACTAAGAGAAAAGAATCGATTATTATCCATAACTTCCAAAATTCCCCTTCTTAAAATAATGGTACAAGAGGAACGGCTTCGCTACTCCTCCTTACAGGAGGAGCTTAGACCAGTATCTATTTTCTTGGCCTAAAGCGAATAAAAAGAAAATTTAGGTAAAATACAGAAAAGACGGCATATGTCTCTCTAGCAACAGGGTTTTGGTCCACAAAAATTCAAATAATTCCATTACATATTCTCTAATAATTTACTCTGGATCTATTTTTTTATATTTATATTTATTTTCTACCCCTAAATTCAAGAAAAAAAAATTCAGCTAAATTATTTTCATATACTGTAAGAATAATCCTCACCTCTTTATTTTTTAATCTAAAATTTCTTTAATATACTTCAAAATATCACCCCCAAACAGCCATGCGTTAATTTTAACTCATTTTATGAACTTCACGATTTAATTTTTTTTTTCATTCTAAGAGTCATTGAGTAAAAAGAATAAGGCGAGAAAAAAGTGGTAACTCTTGGATAAAAGCTTCAAATATAAGAAAAACCAGCCCTAAGGACTGTTTTTTCAAACTCTAAATCAACTCTTAGAAATAACTTTAATAAAGCTTTGATTTTGAAAAAAAAAGAATGCGGTTTAATTTTTAGATCAATAAATAAACTTTTAGAAAGAACTTTGGTAAAAGCATTTAATATACGAAAACAAAAACCCATCTTGTCTCCTAATGATTTACTCTTGGACTGTTTTTTTCAGATCCATCCTTATTTTCTAGGCCATAAAGGCAAGAAAAAAACATCGGAATTCTTTTGAAATACGAAAAAAAGAGTGCCCAGTTCGGATTTTTTTCCATTCTAAATTTTATCTAATAGTTTAATTTTGCTTTACTAGTTTTTATTAAGATGGTAGCTATTTCCTGCTACTAAAGTTTAAAATTAAAAAATTTATTTTAGAATGAAGTTCGATAAAAGCTTCGAATATACGGAAAAAAAGAATAAATAAACAGCCATATCTTAATTATAATAAATTTTATGAACTTCACCATTTGTAATTCATTTTATTTTAAAAAATTCCTCCAAAATTCGATAATCATATTTATTTTTCATAACTTCACAATTTGCTCTTCGTCACTGTATATTGAAACTAAAAAAAATTTTCAACCAATTCCAAATAATCCCGTTCTTAAAATATATTGTATAGGATTAAAAAAAACAATTGGAAAATTAAAAAGTTTGAACCGACCTATCCTCATAAATCTCGCATATCAGAGCACAAATTTTTGCGAAGATCCCCCAGAATGGGGGCGATAGCACAACCGTTTAATTGCCGTTGGCCGTCTCCCATCTTCTTTGCCACGTATGCCAAACCTGTAGCAACCGAAATCATCCATGGCGCATTATGAGTTGCTAAAGATCACAATCCAGACACCCAGTTTCGTAAAACGCGTTATACACTAACCAAATGATGCAGTGGTTGCATGGGCAGGGTCTACCGCATTCCCCTCTTAAGATGGGACTTCCGGAAGAAGAGACATCTCGGGAAATGGAAAAGGGGTGCAATACCTTTGCATGACGAAATAAACTCAATTCGCATCACATCAAAAACAAAAAAAAACAAATGGCAAAGGAATACATTATACAAAATCACGAAAAAAGAATACAAAATAAATGCACACTAAAATAAATACCAAGAGAGACTGTAAAATGTACATAGATCGATCATTATCCAAAAAACTAATATCAACAATCATGATTATAAACACTGAATTTTAAGGAGAGGATCTGCCTCGATTTCAAAATAATTGTAAAGTTTATTTATATATATGTGGACATATATATACAAAAAAAAAATTATAAAACTATAGTAGGCTCAAGATTTATTTAGGAGAGAATCTACAGGATTTCGGCTTAAGCTATGTACCGTAGCCTAAACTGGAATTCCTAGAGGAACAAACGCCAGCGCATTAATCTTCCATTGTTGTTTTTAATATTTCTCAGGTATGACAAGGGTTTGTGATTGGTTTCGATTACGGATTCCTTTCCTATCAAATACCTGTCAAATTTTTTAATTCCCCCTATGATAGCGAGAGGCTCTCGCTCAATCACTGCGTAGTTCTTTTCGCGCGGTGATAATTTTCGACTGGCGTAAGCGATTGAAAAACTCTCGTCATTGATTCCGTATTAAACTAAAACAAGACCGATGCCGTTGTTGCTTGCGTCCGTCTGGATAACAAATGATTCGGCGGGATTGGGAAACCGTAATTTAGGGGCCGAATCGAATCTACCTTTAAGTTATTTGAAGCTGGTGATTGACAACAGAGTCCAAACTAGTTGTTTTGGGGCCTTCTTCTTCAGGAGCTCAGAAAGGGGGAGCAGAAAGGGTGGTAAAATTGTGAATGAATCACCGATAAAAGCAGGCAGAACCCATGCATTAATGATCCTAACTGCTTTTTGTTTGCGGGCAGCGGCATTTTTACGATGGCTTGTATCTTTTCTTCCTGAGGGGCTAAATGATTATTTCCTATGTCTGAGACGACGTCACCGAATTAATTTAGGAGAGAAGTGAGCTGGTTTCTCTGAGCGGACGATAACTGGTCGTTTATCTTGAGCTCGGTAGACGAGGATTCCATTGAATCTGGTATTCGCTATCTTGTTCTACGCATGCAATTTGTACTAAACTTAGGGAGCCCAAAGAGTAATTTGATTCAATGGTCAATTCTTCGTCTATAGCCAATATTTGGTTAACTCCTGCGCGCTGATGATATTTCTTAAGGAGGTTTATATGGTAAAGCTTCCTCCCCTTGGGTGTTTCAGCCAAATAATCGACGGGGCCGCGTTTTTCTATTATTTGGTAGAGGCCCTTCTATTGGCTTAGCAGTTTGTTATTGTCGGTCGGAAGAAATAACAGAACTTCCTCACGGGTTTAAATCTTCGATCTTTGGACTTACAGTCGAAGTAAGTCTTATATTTATTCAGCTTAAAGTCGGCATTTTGGTAGGCCATTTCGGCGCATTCTTCCAACCCCTGACAGAGTTCAATTAGGTCCGAGTATGATCATTGTACATTCCGATCTAATTTTTGGTTAGTGAATGCTTAAGGGGCCTCGAACGTTCCTACCGTAAAGTAACTCAAGTGGTGCGAACCCCAAAGTGCGATGTGGTATCTCTCTATACGCAAAAAGAGCCACTGGCAGATGACGATACCATTCTCTTGGCTGCTCGGCGCAAATCATCCGCAAAATGGCCTTGAGATTCCCATTCAGCCTCTCATACATACTATTTCTGGCGGGGTGAAATGGGGGTGGTAAATAAGTGCTTTACCATGAGTAATATTCCTATCTGATCCATCAAATGTAAGGTAAATTGTCGGCCTCGGTCAGACAATATTTCCTTTGGTAATCCAACGCGGGAAAATATGGAGATAAGGGCTTCCGCACATGAAATACTGTCGATCTTCTTGAGGAAGACAGCCTCGTGGAACCCGATAGCAAACTCGACGAGAGTGAGGACACAACTATGGCCCTCACTAGAAGGTGGGTGGATTGATCCAAACAAGTCGATCGCCACTCTGGAGAAGGGTTCTGAGATTGCGGAGCCCTTCTGCAAGGGGGCCGGCTTAACTCGCCCATTAATAGCAGTTTTCTGGCATATGTCGCATGATCAACAATAACGAAGAATTTCATCTGATGCTCCGGGCCAATAAAAGTACTTAAAAATACGTTGGGCAGTCTCTGTGTGACTGAAATGACCCAAGAAAAGGCTGTCATATACGGTTTGTAAAATAAGTCGTACATGAGAGTGGGGAACACGTAATGCTCGAGACTCGGTGGGATCTCCCTCGGAGCATATGCGGTAGAGGAGGTTATCTTTAACGATGAAGGAAATTAATTTGCCACCTGTAATGGACTTTTGCGTCTTATTTTGGACCTTAGTCCACAGAGGACGAAGGGATTTACACTCCTGTTTCTTAGCAAAGTTCTCGTTTACGACTTTGCTATATTCTGACGCACCCAGGATTTTACCGGGGTAAGGGTGCTTCCATATTTTGCTTCGCTTGTGAATGGGTGGTCATGGGTTGAGCCATCGGGGGTGAAGAAACTTTGGGGCTCTGCCCAATCAGAGTGGCACAAAACTTGATGGGGGCTGCCACTACTTCGGCTGGGCCAGTGAAGTGGGCGCAGTCTATATGGCACTTAACGATGGGGAACTGATTAAGCGCGTCTCATGTAATCATGCACGATGGCGAACCGATCGTAATCCGGAGCGACAGGTAGGAGTAGCTTATCCGAGACCACGATACACGTGCAATCGGTATCTCGCTCCGGACTAGGATCGAGATACAGCAGCCGTTCACTGTACCAGTCTCGAATTGAAGTCCCCAGGGGTGCTTTTGTTGAACAAAATGTTCACCTGGTAGCAGGCAGGACCTGGTTCGTTCGAAAAGAGAGGAGTTTCTGGTTGAGACGGGGTGTGAGAAGGAGTAGCACTCACCTGGTGCACCTGGTGGAAATAGCTATTCCTCAAGTGAGAGTTTTGAGGGGAACTTGTTTTCACATGACCCTCGATTCCTCAGGATTAATACACTATAGTCCTCCTGGCGAACGCTGACGAAGTGGGATTAGAGGAGAAAGGCCGGTCTTCTCGTTTGACGAGTGTTCAAACAGGCTTCTGCTTGGAATGGCCTGTCATCTTGACAAAAATTTCCTTGTTGTGAGGCCTGAATTTATGCTTATTTACCTTCGATTTGGGAGAAGGTGGTTCCACTTTCTTCCCTTTTTTGGGGTAGCAATTGTGGCTTCCTGCATAGACGTCAGCCTCTTCTATGCACTCTTTAAAACTAATGCATCTTTTGCCATTGACGAACGATCTGATTTCTGATGGAAGTGATGCCAAAAGTGGTGCCGTTGTAATGTGTACCCGAACTGTCTGAAGGTTTGATTAGGCTGAATTCTTCACTGCCTAAACTTCACACGGTAAAAACCTGGGGTCATATTATAGGCGGCAACGATGAATAATCAATTGTTGCCTCTGAGGGTAGGGAAATGAAAATATCTTTCAGGTGGGTGTTCAGTACGGGCAACAATTTATCTACGCCGCTGATTCTATGTGCCACTAATTTACTTCGAAGATCTTTTTGAAGTGGGTTAAATATGAAGCGAAGTCTTCCCCTTCTTTAAAGACAGGCAGTTTGACAGAGGCAGGTTGCTGGATTCCGGTTCCTGAAGTGACGGATTAGGTTTCGTTTCTCGGCCTTGATATCTCTAACTCATGCAAACGAATACTCTCCATTTCTTCCCGTTCTTCTCTTTCTCTTTCTTTCTCTTTCCTTTCTCTTTCTTTCTCTTCTCTTTTTATGCTTTCTTCTCTTGCTGATTAATGGCTTTTTATGGGTTTCTGGGATTTAAACAAGAGAAACAAAACTTCGCTTTATTATTATACAAACAAATAACAGAATTTAACAATAATTTATACACTACGGGAAAATTAATCTTTCAGAAAGGAAATTAATTTACAATGAATGCTTCGTCACGAGCTATAAGTAGCACAATATTTACCCGAAATAAAATGGTAGAGATTATGAGGTGAAGCTTCGTAGTCGGAAAGCGTCATACATCTTCTACAGTGATAAAGAAAAATGTAATAGGCACTTGGATACTGCGTGAGCAGTGCCTGCCTACTGGTTGAATACTAATTTTCTCGTTTCTGCGCTGGGAACTATATACGGCTTTGCCGGAAGCGATTTTGTTTGCCGTCGGAAGTGGGTCCCACTCAGATTCAAGGTGCGGCGGGGAAGGGCTTAGCGCCCTCTTGCTGACTTTGGTTCCGGGCTCCAGTTTGACTCTTCTCGCTTTGTTATCGCCCCGGAAGTTTACTGAAAAACGCCGGTTGAAGGTCCGTTCGTCCGTGAGATACACCCTTAGGCATCTCTGCCCACGTGAATATATATATATATATATATATATATATATATATATATATATTCTCTCTCTCTCTCTCTCTCTCTCTCTCTCTCTCTCTCTCTCTCTCTCTCTCTCTCTCTCTCTCTCTCTCTCTCTCTCTCAAGATAATGCATATTGGAAGCAGAAATCTACAATCTATATACACATTGTTCAGTTCGGAAATAACAAAAACAAAAGTCGAGAAAGATTTAGGAGTTTATATATCGAATGATCTTAAATTTAGTCTTCAATGCATAGAAGCACAAAAAAAGGCCTCCAAAATCCTAGGATTCATTAAAAGACAATTTAAATGTAAAAATTAAACCATAGTACTGAATTTATATAATGCATTAGTTCGCCCACATTTGGAGTATTGTGTACAATTTTGGTCCCCACATCTTAGGAAGGATATTGAAAAACTCGAGAAAGTCCAAAAAAGAGCAACAAAACTGATACCATCATTAAGAAGACACAACTACGAAACTAGATTAGAGAGACTAAAACATTTCAGGCTCGAAACCCGGAGAATGCGAGGCCAACTAATAGAAACCTTAAAGATATTAAATAAAATTGAGAACGTAAAAGCTGAGATATGGTTTAAGTTAAATAATTGCGAAACAAGGAACAACGGAATGAAGCTGGTGCCATTGAAGTATAAGAAAAGTTAACTGGAAACTTTTTCTCATATAAAATTGTAAATATATGGAATAAACTACTCAAAGATGTTATATCAAGTAAAACTGTGGAAACTGTTAAGAATAAACTTGACAAAATCATACACACACTGAGTTATTAATTTGTAAATAAAATGTGATTGACATATATGAATGTTAATATAAATTATTATGCTGACAAGTTTCTCAGTACGGAAGTGCAGTTATTATGATGGAATTACTATGAAGGTGTATATAAATAATATGTAAATGCACACAAGTCAAATGACGAGATTTCAACTATGAGAAAACTAATCTCATCATTGTCAGGATGAAATGTATAAGATTAATGAAATCAAAATATGAAATCTACATGACTGTGTATATTATAGTTAAATGACGAGATTCGAATATCAGAAAATATATATATATATATATATATATATATATATATATATATATATATATATGCTTGTATACCTAGGTAGGTTTCAACAACTTTACTATAAAATTCCTGGTTGAGTACTTTATTTCAACTAAACCAGGTATCTTTTCATTTTCCAGACACGCGTGGCGGGTGTGAGAGGAGGGTGGGGAGAGCCTTCAACTTTACTGTCCATTTGTCTTGAACTAGTAGTACCTAACTTTATTTATGTATATATTGGATAGGGAACCTTTACAAGTACCTTCTCGGAATGGATCAAAAGATGTTTTAAGGTACTTGCTTTCCTTGTAACTCCTTGTAACTCTCTCTGACAATATCTCAAATATAATTCTATCCCTAATAGGGAGCCAATGAAGATCGATCAGTACTGGGGTGATCCTATAATGTGGGGAGACACCTCTAATTAGTCCTGCAGCTCTATTAATAATATTTGGTAACTCTATCTTATCTTCATTTAACTTTAACTGTTTACACCTCATCCACTTCTTAATGTCTGCCATGATCCTTCATAGTTTTTCCTCAGTGTTCAAAATATTACATATAAAGCTTAAAATTAACACCATGGTCTCTAAAATATATGACAGTTCTATTGTATAAATACAAAAAAGGATGGGACCCAATACACTTCCCTGGGGCACTCTTCTAACAAGAGGTTCAGCATCAGAAAGTCTATTGTTCACCTGAACACAAAAACTTCTATTTTCAAATCTCAGAATATAATTCAAAATCTAATTGAAGTTTGTTTTTAAGTCTCTTGGCGCTCACTACGAGGTTATTGCATGAGGCTCTTGGCACTCATTGCGAGGTGAGTACAAGAGTTTCTTGGAGCTCGCTGCGAAATGAGTACACGAGTCTTTTAGATTTTACTGTGAGATGATTGCCCCGAAATAGCTAAGTAATTTTACCTAGGCTAAAACAATTTTTAATCTAAATGAGTGAGGTGATTGTGTAAGGTTGATTGGAGTGTTAAATGGATGGATGGATGTTGAGATGATATGTGTGAAGAACGCTGGCGTGAGTAAAATTTATAAAAATACAGCTCGCGGTCGGCGATGCTGGAAGTCGCTAGATGCTATCGTAGATGCATAAGGTGATTTCCGCTCTAAGAACGTCCAGAACCATCTGTCCTGTGTCGCAATGTAGACTAAGGATTGTTGGGGATGGAAAGGCTCCGTAAATATATTTAGGTTTTCATTGGCCAATATGTTAGTAAGAGGAAGGTTTCTCTCATAGATCGAGCTCCTTGATACAGCTTCTACGGCAGTACAAATGAATGACTCTCGTCGTCTCAGGCGAGAAGTGGTAGCCGTGTATCGAGTTATTGATCACCTGCTGGAGATGACGTTCTATCGTTGCCAGTTCGGAGCAGCCTGCCAGTGAGATTGAAAATCATCAATGTAGAGGTTGCCTGCGATCACCCTTGGAAGACTCGCCGAGATTCCATTGATCTCCATAGCAAACAAGATCACGCTCCTGATGCTTCAATAGGAAACGCCTATTTCCTATGGAAATCGATTTGATTTTACGCTTTTTAATTGTACGGAAAATATGCTGTTAGTTAGGATGATTCGTATGACTGTAGGTCCACGCAGACCTAGGTTGTGGAGGTTTCTCAAAATGGCGTAGCGCCGTGACGTGTCGTATGCTTTGTTAAGGTTAAAGAAGACAGCCACTAAGTGTTGTCTCCTTGCAAATGCATTACATACCTTGGATTACATGAGGATGAGGGCATCCACGGTTGAATGTAATTTTCAAAAATTATACTGTGATTGAAATATGTAGAATTCAGTTTCTATTAACTAAGTCAGGCGCACGTTCACCATTTTCTCAATAAGCGTGCACATGCAAGAAGTTAGGGCAAATGGAGGGTAGTTTTGAGGACTCGTTAGATCTTTACCTGGCTTGCGGAAAGCGAGAACTGCAGCCTTTACCCAGGTATCTGGGAATGCATTTTCATCTATATTATTTTGAAGAGGAGGAAGCGCTTTCACCCTTAGCCCAGGTTACCTAGTATATAATCCAGGCCTGATGTTGTTTTGCCATAAGATAAGAGAGCTGTGTCAAGCTTTTGGGGGTAAGAAATTTGCAGGAGTGGACTCCCTCTCCAACCGAACTCTGACGAACTCGGCTGTTGCACTCACCTTACCTGTTACTTTAGTGAAGTATCCCCATAACATGCCAGCCACGTTAACGGGCTTAAAGATAGTGCTTCCCTTTATGTGGAGTACGAAGATGGGGTCTCTTCGGCTGAATTTGGCAAGCAGGCCTCGGATTTTTCTCCATGCGCGGTGGAAGGACGTTTGCACATTTATTGAGGAGATGGAAGTTCTCCATGAGCTTCGATTGGCTTTCTTGGAGATATTTATATTTTGCCTTTATTTCTTGAAATCCATCTTCGTCTCCAGACTCGGCCAACGCCTATATGTTTTGGGGTGTGGTGTTTGTTTTTTTAGTTGGTTAGAGCATTTCTGGCTCCACCAAGGCACTGGGCACCGGTCGTTGGCGAGGCTGTCCTGAGCTAACTGAGATAGATTCGTAGGCTTTTTAGTGAAAATCGGATGAAAAGATCCCCATCGCTTCGAGTGTTTCTTCGATATTGTTCGCCTGAATATCTTCAAAGTTTGTGAGTTTGATAAGTTTGGGCCAGTTTGCCAGTCTAATCTCAACGAGGCATACCCGGGGGGGTTACTACCTCGACCAAGAAGAGGACTCTCTGAAATGATCGCTTCCTCTCAACTCTTCGCAAACGCGCCAGTCGAATTCCGAAGTGATGGCGGGAGGGAAGAAGGTCAAGTCGATTGTTGATAGAGTTCCCGTTTATACATTGAAGCGAGTATCATCTCCCTGGTTCATGATTCCGAATTGGTGATTTTCTATTAATTTAGTTTGTTCCCTCTGGCATTTCAAATTTTGTCTCGCCATTAGGATAGATGGAATAGGTAATGGCAAGATTAATCTCGTAAGCTGAGTGATGGTAGCGGTCCTGTAAGATGCGAGCGTAGACCGGTTACCATTGTGCAGAGTCACGGCAATCGCTTCTAGAGGAGAGTTTAGGGTAAGGGTCAGGATGAGAACATCTTGGTTAGAGTAAAAGGCACATAAAATGTGCTTCCGTCAACAGGAGCCATCCTTGAGCACGTATGGATCCAACGTGACACGAAGTGCGCTTCAAAAAAGTCAAACGCAATGAAAGCCTTGGGAACAGAGGTGTGACAACCACTAGTCAAAGATGATGCAATCTACGGTAGCTTCTACCGGTTCGAGAGCTACACCGAGCTCTCGAAGTAGTTTCTTATGTCTAAACCCTAAGGACTTACTTAGGGTATGACTGGCTTCTTTCGGGGTATAGGCACCGTCGAGATCGGCTGCAGATACAGTGAGAGCCGTTCTGACTATTTCTAACAAGAATTTTATATTACCATTGAAAACAAGGTTGATTGCAACTAATGTACCTTCCTTTTCATGAAATGATCTCTTATCACTGATGCCACTATCGCTCTCATCTTAAACCACACAAAGCTTCTCTAAATTATGGCGAGTAATTCCTTTTCATCTTCAAGAATTATTTATAACCTTTTGAAATGTATAAAGTGTTGATCAAAGATGCAATATAATTCTTACAAAATAAAACAATATTTTAAAAAGTATACACATGAAGTAAGCCTGTAGAGGATTTGTTTTTCTTTTCTCTCCTCTCTTTGACACTAGCCCTCTGCCCACACACACACCTCATTCTAGGCAAATAAGAATTATAAAGTCTTGATTAGTCGAGTGGCTGTAAATTATTTTCTTCCCCTTGGTTAACGCCATGTTAATTGTTACTCGGTGTTTTTGTGTGCCAAAATAATAAATTAGCTGCACCCAGTGACGTTACTGAAGGGTGTGCCTTAGTGTTACTTCTTTTATTTGTTGCTATTTTATCTTTGCTATAAAAAAGTGTACATTTTTCATCTGTTGTTAATATAGACAATTACCAAAACATAAGCTCTTGGTGAGTTTAAATCAAAGTTGGACTACTATATGAATATTTATGATCTACAAAGGATTGTTTGGTTTACTTTATTTTGTGGATATTTAGTTTTATTATTTTGGTGATTTACTATTTTAGTAAAACCAAATAATGGAAGGAAATTTCCACAAAATAAAGTAAACCAAACTCTCCTTTTTACATTATAAACAATCCATATCACATCGTTGCTAACCAATTCACTGGAATAAACTATTTAAAAACTTTACCACCCTTGGATTATAAAAGTGGTTTTTTTTTAATATATTCAACTTGGACTTCATCATCGTCAATCTCGAACATGACCATCTTCTCTTCCTTTCAACCAATAACTAAATTCTAGCAACGCGTCTTCATCTGAATCTATGAATCATCCGACCATCTAAGCAATCTACGCCTAACATAAAAGATCTTCAACTCCAGCCTACCCCATATCCGAAGCTACTGACTCATGGGATAAGCCTCAGAGCCCTACGCTTAACTCTTTCAATGATATTTAAGCCTTGCGCCAGGAAGGAAGCCCAAGCCTGATTACAATATGACAGATGCGGTCTTTTCTAACAATTAGATACCCTAAAAATCACCTCTTTGCTTTTATTTGATACCTTTCTCTTTATGACACCTAACATTTGTTAGCTTTGTTTCTTGCTTTAATTTGGATAAAATGTAAATTAAAGCATGTGGGGCTAAAAATTATAGTTAATTTTATGAAATAGAAGGAATGGATGTTGGTTGGATTCTATACAGAAAGTTATTTATTTTGTCATTTTTAAGGTGCGTGGCCACCACCAAGATCATTGTCACCGGGATATACAGGGTAAAGCTTTAATTTAGGAATGATAGTAATTACTTCAAAAACTCCAATTGTTTTAAAGATAGGATTAAAGACATTCGGAATGCATGGACATTATAAGGAAAAGTGTAACTAAAGTAATTAATAGATTGCACAATTTAACATTAGACCACACCTTGAATATGTGTACAAGCATGGCTTCCTTATTATCATTAAGATGATTTGGATAACTGCAAATATTTGCATTTGTCTAATTTCATGACAAATTTAACCATTTTTCGCATTCGTCTGCATGTGTAAGACATATATTTTCCCACATAAATTGCATTGAAACCAAAAAAAATCCTTGAAAGAGGAGACAGTAGAGGATAGTAGTTTACTTACCAAATAATCCATTACGTGAAACAGTATGGTATTTACGAGAACCCCAAAAGAAAATAATCAGGGAGTTGGAAGAGGAAGTGATGAGTTCTCATTGCACAAAGAAAATTAAAAGAGAAAGAAAAAATAAATTTCCAACTTTTTCCCATTTATTTTACTATTTAATATTTGTAAAATATATTTTATAATCTGCGGGGAGGGGGGGTCTTTAGATTCTGGAGTTTGAGAGGAGCTTGATCTGGGGATTTCCTTAAAATCTCATTGGCAGCAGCCCCTAGGGGTAGATGGGTAGGTAAGGAGTACCGTATAGCGAAGTTGAAGTAGTTGAGGAGAAGAGTGTACACCGGGTTGAAAAGAAACAATTGGCGAAGAATAAAGTGAGAAATTGCCAAGAATAGTGGAGGGAAGAGACGGGGATTCCTCGCGGAAATAAAGACGCCTAAAAAGCTTGAACATCGTTTGTTGATCCAAATAACTTTAGACCGGTTAGCCTAATTCCTGTAGTCTGTAAAATTCTTGAGAAAATAGTTAAAAAATGGATTTGCCAACATCTAGAGACGGAGGGGTTAATCAGCAATGCTCAGCATGAGTTTAGATCATGTTTGACTAATTTACTAGACCTTCTGGAGTTCGTAACAAATCAAGTAGATAAGGGAGAGAATGTAGATGTAATTTACTTGGATTTTAGTAAAGCATTTGATAAGGTACCACATAGGAGACTAGTTCATAAATTAAAAATGATTGGAATATGTGGAGGTGTTTCAAATTGGATAGCTGAGTGGCTGAAAGAGTGGAGGGATGTTATCAGGGGGGTTCTTCAGGGATCAGTTCTCGGTCCATTATTATTTGTCATCTATATAAACGATCTTGGGGAGGCAGTTAATAATAAAGTGTAAATTTTTGCGGATGATACCAAATTAGCAGCTGTAGTTAAAGATATTGATGATAATTTTAAAGTGAAGGGGAATTTAAATAAATTTTTATCCTGGGCACATAAGTGGCAAATGACTTTCAACCTTGATAAGTGCAAAGTTATTAACATGGGAAAAGATAATAGAGAATTTAACTATGAAATAGATGGGCATTGGCTGAGCTCAGTAAAGGATGAGAAAGATCTAGGAGTAGTAATAGATAAGTCATTAAGGTTTTCTAAGCAGTGTATTGAAGCAAGAAATAGGGCAAATAGAGTGCTGGGTTTCATTAAGAGAAATGTCAGTTACAAAAGTAAGGAGGTTATTCTTAAACTCTATAACTCTTATGTTAGGTCACATCTAGAGTACTGTATACAGGCATGGTTCCCACATTTTAGACACGATATTAACCTTCTCGAGTCAGTGCAAAGGAGGGCAACAAAGATTATTCCTTCCCTGAGGCACCTTGAATATATAGATAGACTGAGGGTATTAAATATGTTCTCGTTCGAAAGGAGGTGTGTGAGAGGGGATATGATTGAGCTGTTTAAAGTTTTAGTGGGGATAGATAAATTGGATGTTAGCAAGTTTTTTTAGTTAGATGATGGAAATCGGACTAGAGATCACCACTTGAAAATTAAAAAGCAAGGGTGTAAGTTGGATTTAAGAAAATATTTTTTCACCAATAGAGTGGTGAACTTCTGGAACAAATTGCCACGGAGGGTAGTAGGTAGTCTAAATTTAAATTTATTTAAGAGTAGGTTGGATGAGTTTATGGGAAGGTAAGATTGTGATGGTTCCTTAGTTTTGTATATATTAATATTGTTTGTATATATCTATAGCTGCATGATTTAGTTCTTGACAAGCCTTAATTGGTGATACCCTTGTTTCTGGACGCAATCCTCTGGATGTAGTTTTCTTGGGAGTTTGGGTGCCTTGAAAAAGAGGCCGTTTGACTCGGATGACCTATGATGGTCCCTTGTGGCTTTTGTCATCTGTTATATTATATTGTGGGGGGACTTTGATTTTGTCTTCCCCTGGCGATGGTGCTTTTTGTTTGTGATCCGCTTGTGTGGCTTGTTTAAATTGTATATTGTGAGCGCGTGATTTGACACAACCCTATGGATTGTTTAAATTGTCTATTGTAGATGCATGATCTGACACAATCCTATGGATTGTTTATAAAGTAGTTGCATGATCTGATATAGTCCAATGTGGGTGGGTTTTGACGGATGCGGATGATCTTTGATAGGACCTTGTGGCTTTGGTCATCCGTGAAATTATGTTATGTTATTTTATGTTATGTTCTCAGTGAAGATACGGCGAGAATGTGTCATCCTTTTACGGCTTTTCCTTTTCTCCTCCTTTCCATTTCTTGGGTTTCTTCTCCCCGTCCTTTCCCCCGTAAGGGGCGCGGCGATTTGCCATCCTGGCCGCCGTGCTGACGGGATTCAGCACTCCGTCCGGCCCCAGCTTAGCCTCTCTTCCTTCCTTCAAAACACTTGTTTCCTCTCTTTTCACACAACCTCTTCCACAACTTTCTCTGGTCAGCCTCTAATTTCACAGAGGAGATGCTGACCTTCCTTTCAGCCAACCGTCCCGCATCGGGGCTGAGGGGGTGGGGGACAATGTCCCCTAACCCCTGAGCTCCGGTCTGGGGTGGCTGGTTTTTAACTACCTGCTTCATCCCCACCCATACCTTCCTCACATCCCTTTTCCTCTCGTCTTCAAAATCTATCATTTATACGCCGTGTCTAAGGTGGAGCCGCCATGCCGATGGACTGCCAGGCCACTAGGCGGGAGGGGTGGTCCCAAATGGCGGTGCCTGTCTCTGCCGGGCTTGTAAGCACCTCTTGCAGTGCGGGCAACTGCAAGAGGTGATGAGCTATTGCGTCCCGTGGCAAAAATAGGGTCACCATGCCCATGGATGAATCAATAAAACCTAAAACCCCTTTAACTCCCCCTTGCTCATCGACGGAGCCGCCCTCGGGCAGCTCCAGCAAAAAAATGGAGGTCCTCCCCCCTGTGCTTGCACAAGGAACCCTCCATATTTCTCTAACCGGAGAGGAGGCTTACTCCTCTCCTTCGCCTACGGGTGCAGGGGACTCCCCCTCACCCTCTTCTCTGGAGGTGCTTTCGGGCACCTCCCTTTTCCCAGCGGCAGTCCCCTCTTTTCTTTCCAAGGGGACTGCCAAGAAAGCCAGCAGGCAGCCCTTAGCCAGCCGCTCCCCATCAAAGCGGCTCGGTAGGGCAAACCCCCTTAGGGGGGAGAGGGAAGCCAGGCCCCTTCGGTCGCTTCCCTCAAAAGACCTGCTGGCAAGAATTTTAAACCTTGCTGGGGTCAAGGCCTGTGCCTCCCCACACAAGACTGGCGACACTGCCAAGGGGACCTGCGATGTCCTGGGAGGGGATGGCCAACTGGAGGCCCCTCCTGTGATAAACATGGTCCTTGAGGAGACCCAGCCTCAGACGGTAGGGCCTTCCATGGGGGGGAATTCGGGCTCGGCGCCAAGCACCGAACCCGAATCCGCCCCTATGCAAGGTCCTCCTCAAAAGGCTGAGGGCTCCGAGGCAGTAAAAGGAGGGGAGGGATCTCCTCCGACAGGGGCCCCTACGACAACCAGGACCTTCTCCATTTCGGAGAGGGACCTGGCTGAGGCCGGTCCATCTGGCCTGGGGGCTTCTGCCGGCGGAAGTGAAAAGCGGGTTCATTCCCCGCCCTCCTCTCCAAAAAAGAAAAAGACAATGAAGACTAAAAAGACGAAAAAGACTCGGGGCTCCTCTCCATCCGCGGGGGCTGTGGGGACGGATGGATCTGCTGCCACTTTGATAGGCGACTAAGCAAAGATCGGCACATCCGGCCCCTCTACCCCCTCGTGTGCGGAGCCCCTGACCAAGACTAACACCAAGAGTGCACAGGGCGGAGCCTCGATGACATCGGGGCCCCTCATTCAGAGGTTACCTGGCGTTTTCGAGCCCGCTGGCTTCAAACGCTTCCTCGTTATTCGCTCCACTTATGGCACCATGTTGTCCAAGGGCAACATGATACATCAGAGGAGAGGATTAGCTAGTGCAATTGGTAGAGAGCCGAAGGTGACCCGTTTCTCGGACGGCAGCCTTCTGGCGAATGCGGCGAATCCCGCCGAGGCGGCCAAGATAAGTGCTCTTCGGACACTTCATGGCACCCCGGTGAGTGTGACGCCGCACTCTACCATGAACTTTGTGAAAGGAGTAGTTTATGCGAGGGAACTCGTTGACTACTCCATTGAGGACATCACCCTAGAGCTGGCCGACCATGGGGCGGTCAAGGTCGAACGTGTGATGAGAAAACAGGGAGGGGCTTCGAGACCCACCCCTACACTCTTCGTCACGTTCGACAGTGACAAGCTCCCTGAGTCGGCGCGTGCCGGTTGGTACCGATACCGCGTGAAGGCATTCGTGCCACTGCCGCGGCGGTGCTATTACTGTCACCGCTTTGGCCATACGAATCGCTCATGTAGACGTGCAAAGTCGGGGTCACCCGAAGTCTGTGTAAATTGCTCCAAGGTCGCACACGATAAGTCCAAATCGTGTGTGGCCAGGTGTGTCAATTGCGGAGAGCCGCACCCTGCTTCTTCGAAGCAATGTGGTTCATATCTCCTGTAGAAAGAAATCCTGGCCGTTCAGGCCCAGGATCGACTCTCATTCCGCGAGGCTAAGGAATGGGTCCTGGCGCGCCAAGCTCTGCCTGGGACATCATATGCCTCAGTAGTTCGAAAGGCACCCTCTGCTCCTGGCCCATCCAGGCCGACGAGCACGGTTGTTTCCGCGCCCATTCAGAGCCCTTCTGCGGGCTCTACCCAACCCGGGCGCTCCCCTGGTAAAGCTGGCGGCAAAAAGGGTTCATACCAAGCCCCGGCTAAAACCAGGGCTGCCCCTCTTCCCCCAGCGTGACCGTTTCCCGCAAGGCGAAACGGCCACGCGCCTCCACCGAGTCGTTAGACTCACAGGAGGCAACACCCCTGAAGATGGTCGCTAGGCCATCTTCAAGGGGTTCCTAAAGCTGTCCCCCGAAAGGAGGACAGCAACAAAGGAGCTTCGGCTCCTTCGCCCACGCCCCGAGGTGGAGCGAGTGGCTCGGAGACGGTGGTTCCTCGAAAAGAGGCCCCCCCGCCTCCGAAGCCACAGCGCCCACCTAAGGTTTCGAGGCGGAGGGAGGAAAAGACTCGCATGGCGAGCCCAACCTCCCCCAATAAGTCCTCGAAGGCGACAGCGCCTCCAGCGCTTTGTCCGGCCAACAGCGCCCGGGGTTCTGCCCCCGGGAAGCGTACGGCCATTCCCGTGAGGGTCTTCAATTCGAGGAGGGCCCCCGCGTCTCCTCCGAGCTAGGCCTGGAGGGCATATTCCTTCAATGGAATTGCCGTGGACTCCGAAGACCTGGGAGGAGCTGCGGAGGCTCGCCTCGTCCCGTTCCCCGTTAGCTATTTTTTTGCCGGAGACCATGCTAGGCGCGTGCCCCCTGCCTGCCCTCCCGGGGTATAAGGGTCTTGCGACCCCACCACCGCGGCATGGCCGGGCTGGGGGATGCGCGGTTTACACCCGGCATGATGTCTCCGTTCTTCCTTTCTCTTTAGATACCTCCTTTGAGGCAGTGGCTGTGCAGCTGCACCTGGATAGGAGGTATACTATCATTTCTGCGTACATTCCACCGTCAGCTGACTTCGACGCGGGGGACTTCCGCCGCGTCGTGGCACGGTTGCCGAGGCCCTATCTCTTGCTTGGAGATCTGAACGGCAGGCATCCTCTCTGGGAAGATTACTCCATAAATCCCAGGGGACAAGTCCTTGCCGATCTGATCGAAGAGCTTGAGATGGGTGTCCTAAACGTGGATGAGTTTACGCATCACTGTCCGAGAACCGCTTCATTTTCTTGCCTTGACCTATCTTTGTGCTCTTCGGATGCACAGCCTGATTTTGATTGGGGGGTGGTCGATGACCTCCATGGTAGTGATCACTTTCCCATTTAAATATCATTTTCAGGGCAACTGCCGCCTGAGAGACCACCTCGGTGGTGCTTGGCGCGGGCGCGGTGGCCTGCATTTCAGGAAATGACTGAATTCTCTATCTCAGTCGAGGAGTTTAGGTCGGTAGATGAGGCCGTTGAGTTCTTCTCCGGCAACCTCATCGCCGTGGGCCTGACTACTATTCCTAGGACGTCTGGCCGTTTTGCACGCCGACCACTCCCATGGTGGTCGGCCGAGTGTGAGACGGCCCTCAAACAGAAGCGTTATGCCTACATGCGCTATAAGCGCCGCCCGAACGATTTCACTGTCGCTGAATTTCGTCGGGCTAGGGCTAGGTTCCGGTATATTTCGAAGCACGCCCGCCGCTCTTCTCGGCGGGCACATGTGTCTTCACTTAACAGGAAAGACCCCTTTAGCTGAGGTGTGGAAGCGAGTCAAAAGGATTCGGGGCAAGTTCTCGCAGGACCCCCCTCCCGTTCTCCAGGAGAATGGGACCGCAATCTCGGACTTTCGCGTCCGTGGCGGAATCTTTAGCGACCGCTTTTTCCGCATTCTCTAGCCGTGATGCTGCTCCGCCAGCATTCAATGCACGTCGTGGTGTCGCGGAAGGCCGCCGGCTGGACTTTACCTCCAGAGGCGGAGAACCCTTCAACGACAGGTTTACTGTGAGTGAGTTGCGTTCCGCTCTCGCTTCGTGCGCGGACACCGCCCATGGTCCGGACGATGTCCCGTACGCCATGCTTCGACACATGAGTGAGCGAGGCATGGCCTTTCTCTTAGATTTGTTCAACAGGATCTGGGTGGAAGGTCTTCTCCCAGACTCCTGGTGAATAGCTACTGTGCTCGCCTTTCGCAAGCCGGGGAGAGATCACTCTACTCCGACTGGTTTCCGCCCAATCTCTCTAACCTCTTGCATGTGCAAGTTGATGGAGAAATTGGTAAATGTTAGATTAGCCTATTTCCTGGACAGCGGAGGCCATCTGTCTTCTGCACAGTGCGGCTTCCGTAAGTTCCACTCCACGTCGGATGCTCTGCTCCGACTGGAAAATGCCGTCTGCGAGGCTTTCCTTCGTAGACAGCACTACGCCACGGTGTTTTTTGATCTTGAGAAAGCCTATGATACCGCATGGCGATACGGTATCATGGAGACTCTCCACACGATGGGGGCGAGGGGACGCCTCCCAATGTTTATATCTGAATTTTTGCGAGATCGTCGATTCCGTGTACGGGTGGGGGGGGGCCTCTCCGGCCCAAAGGAGCAGGAAGAGGGTGTCCCGCAGGGAAGTGTCCTCAGTGTCACACTCTTTGCCCTGAGCATCAACGGCATCACCTCGGTGCTGCCGGAAGATGTTCTCGCTACGCTCTACGTGGACGACCCTTCGATCTGTTTTGGCGCGGCCCAGATGCCAACTCTGGAGCGTCGACTCCAACAGGCATTGAACCGCGTCTCTCGCTATGCCGAAGCGCACAGGTTTCGGTTTTCTTTGGCCAAGACTAAGGTGGTGCACTTCTGCCGCCATCCACGGCTTCACCCCGACCCAGATTTGTTTCTTAATGGGGTGCGCCTGGATGTGGTTGAGTCGCACCGTTTCCTTGGTCTTGTATTCGACCGACGCCTCACCTGGGAGGCTCATATTGTACCCGCGCCATGGACATTCTCCATTCCGTGACGTTCAGCGCTTGGGGCGCTGATAGGGCTACCGCCTTACTTTTTTATCGATCCTTTGTTCGCTCGAAGCTCGACTACGGATGCGAGTTTTATGCATCCGCAGCCGAGCGTTTATTGCGGAAGGTGGATTCGATCCACCACACCGGCCTTCGCCATGCGACCGGTGCCTTCCGCACTTCCCCCATTGAAAGCCTGTTGGTCGATGCTGGGGAGATGCCACTCGCTCTGCGCCGCGTGCAGTGCATCACTCGCCTGTACGCGCGAGCCCGGCGCCTCCCTCAGTCGCCAACAGCTCTCACTGCATCCGCAGCTGATCTCGATGGTGCCTATGCCGCCGAGAGACGCCAGTCATACCCTAAGCCCTTTGGGTTTAGGGCCAGGAAACTCCTTTGAGAGGTAGATATAGCTCTCGGGCCGGTGGTGCCCCTGGTTCTGCCCAGGACGCCACCCTGGAGGGTACCACATTTGGCTATTTGTGGCCACGCCTCTGCTCCCAAAGCTTGTACTGCGCCGGGAGTATTGCGTTCGACCTTTTTGGAGCACACATCGTGTCACGCTGGTACCGTGCCAGTGTATACGGATGGCTCTACATCCCAAGAGGGGGTCGGCTTCCACGCCGTATTCCCTCTGTTTGAAGTCAGCGGGGCTCTACCAGGCGCTGCGTCTGTCCTCACGGCCGAGCTGGTGGCAATACACCACTCGGTACGGGAGATTACGCGACGTGCCCGGTTCGGAGACCGGATTGTGATCTATAGCGACTCACAAAGCGCCCTGAGTGCTCTCGGGGCATTGGAATCTCCGCATCCCCTGGTTCGCAAAATCCGTGACGCCACGGTTTTGGCGAGCCGGGCAGATGTCGAGATTATCTTCTGCTGGGTTCCTGGACATGTAGGAATTGCGGGGAATGAGCGCGCCAAAGTGTCCGCGAGGACTCTGCGACCGGACCAGCGTTTCGCTCTTCCTCACACTGACTACATGGCAGGAATACGGGCAGCTCTTCGGACTGCTTGGCAAAGAAGATGGGAGACGGTCGAAAAGGAACTTAAAGTTGCGTGCCATTGCGCCGCGACTGTTCCCATGGACCTATCCTCCAATGCCGCGGCGGCTTCAGGTTGCTTTCTGTCGTCTTCGAATCGGACACACTCGTGTGACGCATCGCTATTTGATGGAGCGCTCGCCTGCGCCCTATTGCAACGACTGCGTAGTCCCCCAGACTGTTCGGCACATTCTTGTCGAATGTCCCAGTCTGGGTGATCTTCGCGCACGATACCTGTCCCGGTACCGGGATGGGCGGGGTTGCTACCGCCTGTCCCTTGTACTCGGGACGAGTGCGTGCACCATGACTAGTGGACTTATTGACTTTTTAGGGGAGGCTGGCCTTCTCCCTTTCATTTAACCCGGTTTAATTGTTGTTGTTGTTTTTGTTATTGTTTTTGTTATTGCTTTTTTATTGTTATTGTTATTTCTTTTTATTGTTTCCTGTTTAATTTTTAAAGTAGCCTAGAACTAGGCTGTTTGTTTACGGCGACTAATGCCTAAGTCGGCAGTCGCCAGATAGCCCCTTAATTTAAAAAAAAAAAAAATTCTCGTCCTCTCACTTGTTTTCTCTCGGCTGGAGTTAACCCCCCTTTTAGCTCTTGGGAATTGGCGTCAAGATTAAAAGTATCATAATCCTTTTCAAGGTGATTCTTCACCTCCCCTTTTATATAGCACCATTTGATTGTTGTAGTCCTAGATCGTTCCGTGGACAAAGGCTGCCCCCCACCCCATTTGTCCAGGTGAGGCACCCTTCTATCAACCATACCCCAGATGAGAGTTCTTTCTGGACGAGGCTGGTTAAGGAAACCCCATACCCGTCGCAAGGTCATAAGCCTACCCTAGGGCAAAGACCAGGCAAGGATTAGTCAGGAAATGAAATTTGACAGCGTTCGAATACTCTTTAGTCTAACCACAATCTCCTTTAAGCGGCGTAGCCATGACAACAAAGTGACCGCTCTGAGTTACAGCTCCCTTTAATACCCCCACATTATCCCAAGCGACGTAGCCATCCATGGCAGTAAAGTGGCACTGCTATAAGTTTCATATGCTCTACAAGTCTTTTGGTCTATGACAGGTGACTAACAATTTTTATTGTAGTTGTTAAAGGTTGATGGATAAGTGGCTATGCTATTAAAACGATGCCATAACAAACAATCTACGAGGAGGAATTTCCTCCTGCCCTTTCTGCCTTCTTCAGTAGATCTTGAAGTTTTTAACGGTACTATAACAGTACCTAGGAGCCACTCTGCCTTGTCTTAACAAGGACCGCTCGTTTCTCAGCTCCAAGTAGTCTCCTATTTGGGTTATTCCATGTACCTTTGCACATTTCACCTGCCCTTTCTGCAACACCCTTACCGTCCCTTTCTATTACCCCCACCCCCCCATCACGAGGATTTGTCGTCGCTGGCTGGGAACTCGGCGCCCAATAACCGAGTTAGGGGCGCTCTTGAACAATTAGGCTGGAGAACTTACCCTTGGTGGTGGTCGGGAAAAGGAGACGACTGCTTCCTCCGAGTAGCGAGGAGAAAGTTGACGCAGAGCCAGAGCCCGAGGAGGACCCAGACAGCCTGAGCGCAGTGCCACCGAGCCACTCTCAGGATGCCCCGCCTCTTCACGCCTTCGTCGCTGGATGTCATTCTGAAAACGACGATGGGGCACGTCATTAAGAAGAAGAAGAAGAAGAAGAAGGGAAGTTCTTCAGGAACAACTCCAGCCTATCACAAAAGGAGTCAATTATACTAAGAGAACTCCCCCTCCCCCCGCGCGCCCCATCACCTACGAAAAAAAGATAAATTTGTTTACCCCAAATGGCGGCGATGAAGCAAGATGGCGTAAACGAAGCTTCATCCATGGTCTGATGTGGTATGCATCCGCCCTACCCTCATCCAGACTTAAATTTTTGCCCTCATGTCATCCCCCTTCCTCATTCCCTTCCAACTAAATTATAATGCCATCGTTAGTTACATTAATTTCCTACAGGCCCCGCCCCCGAAGTAGTACCCTGGTGTCGGGATACCCGCTCCCCCTTGATTCGAGGGCTCGAACATTGTGGGGGGGTTAGGACTTGTCAGCTATTTGTACTCCACTCCCCACCCTATCTCTCCTTCAGTCTCCTTGTACTCCTTGAGGATTACAATGTGCTTCTTACCTTTCCGGCACAGGGGCTAGAGTGCCCCTAGACCAGTATTCTGGCTCGGAACACCATGAGACCCCTCCCTCACTTAATGCTGGTATAAAAGAAGATAACTCGGAATCCTCCTGACATTTTTATTGGTAAAGATTGGGCTTCTAAGTGCACCCTGCGTTACTGAGATATGTGTATAAGTGTGGGAATGATCATGATGTGTACTCGCTCTAGACTGTGCAGTGATCCATTCGTCCTGGTTAGAATCCTTGGCAAAGACCTTGATTAAAAGGGTCGCATCCCCCCCCCCCCCAAACCTTTGACAGCTTATATTATCCCAATAGTAAGCTTGGTAAGCCTAAATTCTGAACCAGGGTCGAGAAGGGGCAATACTATAAACCACTAGAAACCAGTTCATGTGCCAAAGACAGAAACTTAAAACTACGAAATGGCTCCACAAATGTCACAATGGAAAAAAAATGTCTTTGCAATTGATGTGGATAATTCTACCGATTAACCACTCCTGTTTGGATTTTTTTTTAGATGTTTTAATTTTACTCTATTCTTATAAGCCTATATGAATTGTCTGGTGGTATGTATTGGAGGCAGAAGTCACTATTTTTCGAGTTATTAGCAATTAAAAGTAATATTTTCTAAGCCATCGAGCCATTACTTGCGGTTGCTAGCCCTATTCGTATGACGTCATTAGCCTAGGAGAAAAGAAAGATTCATTGTACCGATTCAAGAAATACAAGCTCCCCACGATGATGCTAATTTAACTGTAGAAAGTTAAGGATAGTAGGCTATTTGAGCATGTTTAGTTTTAATCTGTAGAATTAATTAACAAAAGGTGGTTCTTTTCCGGCCGGAAAAAACAACACGCAAAACCTTACAGAACTTATTCAAAATTAAACAAACCCCCAAAATTTAACTTAGCCTAAACACGAACTTAAATACTAACCAACCACAAACTTCCACCTAACCCAAACATATTTTGGTGGGTTCAAAACAAGATGTCAATGACAAGATGGCTTCCAATTTATTTTTATTCATAATAGCATAAGTATAAATTCCCACGCCATAATTAGTGAAAGTGTGATATAGCTACGATTTAGCATTTTTTGAGGTGTTTTAAATAAAAATATTTACAACAAAGTGCCTTCAATTGCGTTAATCTGTATAATTACCAATATGAGAATTTAGTTTACCACTCCCCTCTTGCTGGAATTCTTGGTCTAGGACCATCCATTTTAAGTTACTTTGTCACTAATTTAAGCAACCAAACAGATTGCAATTTTGCTATATCGAGTAAATTGAAAGAGCATAAAAAAAGAGTTATTTGGTTTGTCACTGTTTTTTTCTTTCTTATGAATGGGCTATGGAGATTCACATATCAAGAAGGTACGTTAATTTTTTTTATCATTTCTTGGACGACCTAAATTGGTGAAACCAAACGCAAGGTAATTTTTACCTCATTCCTTAAATGACAACAAAAATCACATTCGTAGCAGATCGGTAAAATCAAGGTGATCACCAGCTACCTCTGATCATTCGATCCCCGACAAAGTATTTACTCAAATGTTTAAAAAAAAACGAGTCTCCCCCACCCCGTGGAACACACCTCACCCTATTATGGAAGGAATGCGAGGAAGGCCGCCGGCCACCAAGCCCTCTTCTACCTGCAGACCCATAATTACCCGTAGAAAAATTCTTTACGGACGATTTGAATGACAAATATGGAGCTCTCTTTCGCCTTATGGTTAGTATAATTAATGGTGGAATTGGATTGATTTGCGCTGATGGGTCGAGAGAGTGGAAAACCCGGTCAGCAAGTTGCTCCTGTCAACTTTGCCTCGAAGACCATTTGAAAAGATTCTAAATAGGTGGCGTTGATAAATACCTAGAACCTTCAAACTCAAAAGTGGACATATCGGAGACGAAAGAAACAAGACATTTGTAGATATTTATGAAAGACCCATAGAATTCACTATATCACTTGCGGTGGGAATTGGGTGGCTCGCGGTAACCTGGGATCTCAGAGGTCACTGGATATTTATAATAATATTCAGCAACAATTCCACACAATTAGGAAGAATAAACATTTATTATCCAAGCATATTAGAAGTTAATGCTAGAATCATTGAAGTGATGATATGTTTCGCTTGAATAAGTTCGAACAACGAAAATATTCATGAAAAAAGAAGAAAAATGGAATAACCCCCCCCTCCTAACTTTGATCCTCTAAAATGGAGTGAAAGACTCCATATAAATGAATCTCAATACCGATAAACATATTAGGCCTAAAATGGAGCTACTGCTGTTTCATAAGCCTGATTAAGTCCAGGTAAAGCTCGACAGACTCAGGAAATTTCAGGTCAAGAGAGGTTTTGTATATTGGCATATCTTCTTAACTTATCACCCAAAATATCTCACACCAGCTGGTCTGACCAATAATAACCACTACCCTAACCAGACCTCTCAAATTCCATTGTTGTTTCTTTATCTGAGATCTCGATTCCAAATGACCTCATAATTGTATGAATAGACTTAGAGAATGAAGATGGAATGAGAATAGGGCCTTGTGGAAATAATATTAAATGCTCATTCATTCTAGACTTCTCTTTTTATTAGGTCAGTCATCTGCAATCAGTTGGTCTGAGGGGGTAAGACCTCTCTATACCATAACAAGTGGACTTGCATTAATTGCGGAATGGGGACTCCTTCTGGAGAGACCGGGTCCTCTCGGGGTCCTATAGTTCCCTAATAGTTTCCTGTTTTATCTACTCCTGTTCTGCATATTTTTATTTTTTTCCAATATTTTACTTTTCCAGACCAAATAACGAGTGATTGTAGTATTTGCATCTTAATAATATAAACCCTGTATTATACAGGGTGGTTCGAAAGACTTGTCACTCCCTGTTAATATCGTTTTAATTATCTATTTCAGATGACTGACACGAGCTTTTGCAGTTTAGAAGAGAGGCGGATTGCAAGTGTATGTGCGCATGGTCGTGTGCATTCTCGCGAGAATACAGACCTCGATGTGTGACAGAGTCAATGAAAGTAATACACTAAAACCATTAATGTGTTTGATATTATTATATTGTTTCTCAAATTATTCTTATTACTTTTCGGTAAGAGGTGACAAGACTTTCGGACCAGCCTGCACATGGATGTTAAAAAGTCACAGACTAAGCCATTAGGGGTGAATAAGAGTGGGGTCAGGCCTTGGGTCTAAAAATGGGTTTTTAACTTGAATGAGAAGAGGGTTCTGCAGCGATGTCCCCTCCCCTGCTTCTGGGGGCACAAATATTGCTTCTTCTGCCCTCATTTCATGAGGACCGGGAATTGAGGGATCAGCGGTAGTGTCCCAACTTGTACAGGTCAGAGGCGATGGAAATTAGCAACGTTCTGGAGTATAGAACCTATTTGTGCTCACGCAAGGAGGTAGATAGTGTAGCAAGGGTATTGTTCCTGCTACAACTGAAACCTAGACGGGTACCACGCCCTCCCGACCTCAGAGCACCACCAGAAACTGGTGCTCTGTCTCGGGTCGTTTTTGCATCTCTTTTAAATTTCCGACTCTCATTTCCACGCCAGGATAGACCTAACAAAGCGTAAAAAAGGGCGTTACACTTTTTTAAATAATAATATTCTATTTGTAGTGGTATTTCTGGTGGAGGGTAACGAATACTAATGAACGTGATGAATAAAGATGCCGATGAGAGGTTAGAAGTGGTTTCCTGTCGGAAAGCTTTTCAAAGGAGATGGAGGCGCTAATGTGGAGTAAAGGATTGTTCGCGAGACGACAGATCCAATGTCCAATTTAACACAGACAAAGATCGAAAGCAAAGCTGTCTTGTCTCGGGAATGTGTGAGTAATAGCAAGAATAAGTTGATGTACAACAGAAAGGAAGAGGTTTACACATGCTACACTCAACGTGCCCGTATGGGAGTCAAACTCTCTAATAAATATCGGAAATATAGACATTTAAAAATAAGACTATAATAATGCGAGATTAATTTATTTTCCAGAAATAAGTGAATAAATCAAGTGACACCAACAGTGTTCAAATATGTCCACTTAATCAATGCATCTCGTTTACTTGACCACAAAATTGATTGACACATTTGCACATTGCTCGATCACATTTGCTTTTTATCGCAAATTGTCAATTTCTTACTACTGCGTTGTTATATCTGTCTGAAAATGCCGCAAGTGCAACTGTTGTGGTTGTTGTTCTGTTTAATGTGTGTGAAACCATGGAGTCATAGGCAACTGTTTTCGTGCCATAGCAGAGGCAGGTTAAGGAGAATCATCCTCCATCCCTGTCTCAAACCTCCTAAATACGATTCTGTTATGGCTATTTGTGCTATTTACCTTCTCCACATTTCACCCTCTTTAATATTTCTTTAAAAGTCTAGTTTCAAACCTGTTCTGGTGGAGATGCCGACGGTGGTTTTTGTTTTAATTATTATTAAAAAAATATTGCTGGATATTTTAAGATATACTTTCCCGCCTCTAAACATGGGTTTAGTTGGGAAAAGTGAAAACTCTTCTCAACATCGATCTTTTGTTATCGTCGTTCCTTTTAAATCCTTTTGTATTCTCGAACTCGAGAAATTTCCTTTCCCTCAGACTAGGGAACGTCTGGTATTCTATCACTTGGCTTCCTCCGAACTTTCACACAAGTTAATATATATACACGTGTCGGAAAGTGTGCCGTTGGGTCTGTATGCAATACTTTTTCAAGAAAATGAGATTCATGCGAACGTGCCCCACATAGCCAGATTCCAGGAAAGGAGGTGGATTGGGCCCCACCTTTATCGCCCATCCTTTTGGGGGTTTGTGGTCGAGTCGTGATTCCTCCCCCGAAAGAAGTTAGGACCAAGTGTGTGGACAGGCAGGTGAAGAAAGACAATGGGAATAAAAATAGGAAAAAGAACCAGAGTGGATTGCCATAGCAACCCCTGGGTTATGGATGGCTCAATTCATACCTAGGATTAGATATCCATACTAAAGCGAGAGAAAAGGCGAAAGATAACGATGGCATTTAAACCAGAAACTTTTAGACAAGTTCGCGGTAGAAGTGGCAAAGTTATGAGAGGTTTCGAAAAGTATTCGGACGCCTGGAACTTTCTTATTCTTGGGGTATATCTATGAATATGTTGGTGTAGTTTTGCATCCATATATCCAATACATCTAGAAAGAAAAATAAAAATAAAAGCTTACTTATATACTTTTTTAATATTTAAAATGGTGATGCTTTTGAAAGCTATGAAATCCTCCTATCAGTATGCGGTATGTTAGGGTCAAAATGTCCTTATATAACACAGCAAATTTGTTGATTAATATAATATTACATGAGTACAGGATCTAATAATGATATGATAATAAAGAAAACACGATTTATACCGTGGAGAAAAGAAGTCTGATACGCACGCCTCACGAGGGGGTCTCATCTGTCGTCAAATTCCCCGAACAGGCGGCGGGTCACATTCCGTTGTTGCAGAAGTGTTAAAGAGAATCCGAGAAATTGGGAACATCCAAGACCGACCTCGTTCTGGATGACCCAGTGTCAGTACGCAACGTGAGGATGGGTTTATGTGTCTCGTGAGCATTCGGGATCAAAATAAAACGGCAGTCTAGCTTCAACAAAAATCGACAGAAGGCAGACAGGTTACTGAATCTGTAAAAACAATCCATCGCAAATTTCTTGCACAAGGCCTGAAGTCATGTAAATAAAGCAAGAAGCCGCTGATCAACCTTCCACAAAAGCGATGACGACCAGCTTGAGTACGCCCTCACAGCAACTGGACATCAGAGGGAACGGGTCTTGTGATCTGACAAGTCCGCATACCAGATGTTCTCCTCCCAAGACAACATTTGTCTGCAGGAGGAGGCTGGGGTAAGCGGTGGAATCGAGAGTTCATAGTCACAACTGTAGATCATGGAGGCCACCCTTTAGTAGTATGAGGCTGCATATCAAGTTCAGGCGTGGGTCGTCTCGCCGTTTGTGATGGCACGATGTAATAAAAATTACAAGCTACACTCAGCCCGAGACCGCTCCAGAAATGCCCCGAAGATGATTTTCCAGGAGGATCATTGCCTCATGTCACAAGTCCTCGTCCACCATACAATGGTTCCGGGACAACATAATCACGGTGATGGACTGGCTTCCTCAGTCTCCGGACATGAATCTATCTTACACCCTGTGGCATGACCTGAAAGAAGCCGTAAGACGTCATCAGCCAGCCTCCAATGAGCAACTGAAGGTAGTCATCACCGAGCAGTGGGCCAGCATCACACCCCTCAACTGTCGCACCTTCTTGAAGATACCTCCAATAATAAATGCTCTCCTCACTACCAATGGACACTTGCCACGCTACTGAGCTTCCTTTATCAGTTTGGTGTTGTAATTTTCACATAGCTTCATCTACTTTTATGTTATATGTTGCTGATGTTACATGTTTTGGCAAATTTTGTTGTTTGTTTGAGGCATATATAACATTGCTATTTATTGATCCTTATTTCACTGTTATATTCATATTGATATGCAAATAAAACTTTAAGACTGCATTTATCTAATTTCCTCCGTTTTTCCGAGATGTACGAAAACTTTTGGCCGAAGCTGTACATATATCGACCCAGGAGGTCAAAATATGAATACTGTTACGCTAGTGGCCGGTAGGACGAGCGTCTCCCCTTGTTGGGTCCATTATTGCAGGGGGAGACTTTAAAAAAATAATTAGAGACAGAGGCGGGGAGAGGAAGAGATATTTAAAGAGAGAGATGGGAGGAAAGAGAGATAGCCAGTTTGTTTTCAACCTGCCACCACCCAAAGGTCACTTCCAAGATCGGGTTGGAATCGGGCGAAGACAGAAAGCTCTCTCCGGATAGAGTAAAACACGCACACATTCACACACGTATGGCACCACACTAGGGAGAGAGCACCAATTTTACACTATGGGGAAAAAAACTAGAAAAAACACACACCCACTTATACTTGATCAATTCAAACTATTTCCCTTCACGTTGTTTTGCGGCAACTAAACATATACAAACTCTGTTAACTTAAGTATTTATTAATAAGTATAGAATATTTTATTAAATAACAAGATAATACAATAAAAATATTTACAAAGAGCAATAAGCTGATTATTAGTAAAAGAAAATGTATTTTAAAGTGGATGTTCCCCCCCTTCCCTTTCATTGCCTTAATATTATGTACATTTCAATAGGACTTTATGGTTTAGATTTCCATACCCGTATTTGGGTTCACAAAGATATGCTCATGTCTCAGATTCCTGAATGGCCCTGAATGGTTAGGTGCCTAACATATCATGTCGCTAATTTGGGAATATTTTGTTCAATTCAGAGGGTGGGAGGGGGGACGGTAACTATAACAATGGTCACGTTGCTCTAATACCTAATCAATTTTAAGGAATTAGCTGTTTACGCGATAAAGTATTTGTCTCTATTAATGGAAAATTGCACCGATAAGGATAAGCTCTACCATGGGGTAGTTCCATTTTTAACTTAATTATCTTAAAGTTATTATAAATAGAATTCTGGCCCACATTCGCTTACAACCCATCCACTTCGCTTCCCAACAGTCACAACATTTAGTAGTGACGACATTTTCAATTGTAGTTATATTCCCCTCATGGTTTTCACGTTATTCCCTCATTCACGAACATAGTCCGCGTAGATCTTTGCTGTCTAAACCAACTCAGGTTGCATTACACCCTGTGGTTCAGATCCCACGTTAAAGTGTGGGTACTCAGTAACTCCTTAAAATCAAATGCAAATCGCTGGTAACAACCAGAACAAAACAAACCACAAAACAAGGCTTCGCATTCCTCTAAATAATAAAAAAAAAATCAATCTTGCTGCGAAAAGACGTTCAACGTCGGTAAAGCAGAGAAATATATATACACTAATCCACTGAAAAACTAGAGATAGATTTATCAGTGTTAATTGTAAATAAAGGAGAAAACAGAACGAATCCGATTTTTCCTTTAGTTTTTATCTGATTGGTTGTAATTTTTTTATTTCTAGACCAGTCAATGGCCCGTAAGGGGGAAGCTGGCGCTTCGCTACTAAGATTAAAATTTAAAATTAAAAAAAAAGTCATGGTTAAATTTTTATAAATTTTAAAAAGGAACTCTAAACTAAATTTCTCGCATTTGAAAATATCACGTTGCAAAAAATATAGTTATGGAATAGAATAGAAGATATATAAAAAAAATTTTCTGAGCTTCACCATTTGTAATTCTTTTGGTTTGAAAAAAATCACAAAATTTCGTACTTATATTTATTTCTGAACTTCACCATTTTGTTTTTTGATATTATAAAAGAATTATTAGAAATAACTTTGATAAAAAAACATAAGTCATAACCAAACTAAGATGAAATTATTATTCAAATACTAAAAAAATCCCCTTCCTAAATTATAGAGTTAGTGATGATGATGCCATTTCGATATGCCGTTCCAATTATGACAAAAATAATTAGCATTATTTAGAAGCCGTATTTGAGATTGTTCACCACGCAGAGTAGTACCCTATGTAGCCTGTCACACTTGGTACCTGGAAGAGCTGGACATCCGCCCTGTCTGAGTGAAAAGGAGAGATAAGCCCCGTCACTGGGTTGACTTGAACTCTGATGGTGCGAGGGAAAGATGTTAGTGCGTTTCTCCCTCGCTCCCTTGGGCGATCGGTAGTGTACACCTTGACGCCCTACATGCTAGGAGGACAGAAAGCTCACTGACTGATGGAAGTATTAGGCACGAGGTGTGTTGGGCCTCTGACTCTGTTTGCTGACTTTCAGTACCCCTTATAAGGTGGCTACACCGCCACCATCCTGTATGGTCAAAGCTCGAGGACTAATTTAACTGAATGGTGGTCAAGACCCATCTTAGCTCAAATCCGTGGCCCGATTATTTGTAAATGATCACATTCTGGAGTGTTCTGATCGTATGGAGGCTATTCTCTTAACCTTCCAAAGAATTAGAAACTCATAGTAACTATCTCTCATGCAACCCTTTGGTAATTTATCTAACCATGGATACATGGAAAGAGCATAGTGGGCGGCTGCAGTCTCTTGGAGATCCGGTTGCAAGCACGGCCTCGCCCTCCTTACGTGTCGGGGAAGAAGAGGGAAAACAAGACATCCTTTCAACCGGTGGAGGAGCTTCCCCTATGCCACTTTGGAGCCGCCTTCGGAGCTCTACCTCAGAAAATGAGGTACCCCCTTTGATTTTGCAAGGGTCCCTCCAACTTTCTTCTATCAGAAAGAAGGTTTACTACTCTCTTGTGATGGATGACTCCATCTCAGGATCAGCGGCGGTCCCACCTCACTTTCTTTTGCAGTGGAGTGCCAAGAAAGAAAGCAGGTGGCCCAAAATCGACCGCAAACGATGAGAGCAGCTCGATAGAACCAACCCCCTTAGAGGGGCAAGGGATAGCGGAGCCTTTCGTTCTGTGCCCCTTACAGTCCTGCAATCGTGCATACTAAGTTTGCATGGAGTCATCATGCCTGCCCCTCTCTCTTTTCCAATGGAGGGAGTTTGCCGGCACAACACCACAACAGGATTGAAGAATCCTAAAGTGGGATTCGTGACGCCATGGGAGGGGACAGGAGGCATGGCCCTTGAAAGTTTTCCATAAGCTGGGCATGGTCCCAGAGGTGACTCCATTCCAGATAGCAGTATCTTCCAAGTGGACGAACTCGAACTCGGTGCCAAACACCGAACCTGAGTTCGCCAATGGGCAAGCTTCCTTTCAGGCGGCTCAAACCCCCGAGGAGTCACGATGAGAGGATGGATCTCGTCCCCGACTGGTGACCCTTTGACAGCTAAGCCTTACTCCATTTCGGAGAAGGATATTGATAAGGCAAGTGCTTTCGGCCTTTCGGCTCTTACCGGGGGTGAGTAAAAGCACGTTCGCTCTTGATTTCCAAGGAAAGCAGGATGAAGTTAAAGAAGACAAGGAACTCTTCTCCATCCGCCCTGGGACGGACGGGTCCGTTGCCGCTTCGGCAAAGGAGCAAGCCAGGATTGTCACGTCCAGCCCCAAGACGGCTTTGGGTGGAGGGCCAAACTAAAGAACAAAGTCGTAAGTTCACTAAGCGTAGGCTCGAATAAGTCAGGGCCCCTCATTCAGAGAATACCTGGCCGTTTTTTACCCCGCTGTCTTCAAACGTTTTTAAGTTAATCGCTCATGGCCCCTCTAGACCACCGATCTCGGTCGTTTCCGAGCCTATTCGGAACCATACTTTGGGTTCTACGCCCATCATCCAACGCCCCTGGCTGCTCCCCTTGTAGAGTTAGCGGCAGAAAGGGTTCACACCCGGCTTCAGCGCTAAATATAGTTCCTTCTACCTTCCCAAGTTGACCGTTTCCCGTATAAGCAAAACGGCCGCGGCCGCGCGAAACAACCGCGTCGTTACTCTGGCTAGAGGAAACAACCATTAATGTGGTTGTGAGGCCATCTCCCAGGGTTCAGAAAATTTTCCCCAAAAGGAGGATAGCTTGGAAGGACCTTCGGCTTCTACGCCATCACCAAGGCTGGAATGGATGGCTTGAAAACGTGGGATCCGTCAGAAGATGGACCCCGCCGGCGAATCCGACCCGCCCATCAAAGGTTTCGAGGCAGAGGGGGGAAAAGGACTCTAATAGCGAGTCCAGCTACACCCGGAATAGCCTCGAAGGAGACAGCATGCGTCCATTCCCGTGAAAGCCTTCTCTTCTAGGAGGGCCCTCCCTACATCTTCTCTGAACTATGCCTAGAAGACATATTCCTTCAATGCAATTACGGCGGAATCCGAGCCAGGTGAGAGGAGCTGCGGAGGCTCGTCTTTCCAGTCCCCCGTTATCAAGCTTCCTCTATAAAAACATTTTGGGCGCTTGCCCTCTACCCAAACTCCTGGTATATAAGGGTATTGCGACCCTACCAGCACGAGATGGGAGCCGGGCAGGAGGACGCGCGATCTACACCCAGCATGATGTTTCTATTTTATCCATCATTTCAGGCAGTATCAGTTTAGCTATACCTGGATATGAGCTATATTATAATTTATGCATACATTTCACCGACAGCCCACATCGACTCGATGGATTTCCAGCCACCTCGTAGCACGGTTGCCTAGGCCCTTTCTTCTAGTTGGGGATTTGAATGGTAGACACCGCCTTTAGGGAAACTACACCATCAATACCAAGGGTCAGCTCATTGCCGACCTTATCGACGAACTGGAGATAGGTGTCTTAAATGTGAATATGCTTATGCATAACTGTCCGAAAAATCGCTGTGCTTTCCAGATACACAGTCAAATTTGGGGTGGAAGGTGGTCGATAATCTTTATGCTAGTGATCACTTATGACAAAGTCCCAGTTGAGGAACTTATGTCGGTGGATGAGGCCGTTAAGTTTTTCGGCAACCTCATCGCCGTGGGCCTAACTACTAATTCATTGAACCTCTGGCCGCTTTGCACTCCTTTTGGTGGTCGAAGGAGTGGGAGACTGCCGAATGATTTCGTGGTTGGTGAATTTCCATACCTACTTAAGAGGTATGGAAGGAATTCAAAAGGATTAGAGGCAAGTTCTCGCAGCCCCTCCCACCTTCCGGTCTCCAGGAGAATGGAATGGTAATCTAGGACCACGTGGACGTGCCGAATTCCTTCGTCAGGGCTTTTTCCGCATTCTCCAGTCGAGATGCCGCTCCGACAACATTTAATGCACGTCGTGATGTCGCTGAAGGCCGATGACTGGACTTTAATTCCAGAGGTGGAGACTCTTAAACGACAGGTTTAAATTGGGCGAGTTGCTTTTCGCACTCGCTTCCTGCACGGACACCGCCACTGGTCGGGACAATGTTCCGTATGCCATGCTTTAACACCTATGTGAGCGAGGCACGGCCTCTCTGTTAGAATTGTTCAACAGGCTCTGGGTAGATGTCTTCCAAGAATCCTGATGAATAGCTACTGTGCTCACTTTTTCAAAAAGCGGGAAGACATCATTAATAACCGGCTGGTTTCCATTCAATTTCTCTAACCTCAGGCATTTGCAAGTTGATGGATAAATTAGGTAAATGCTAGATTAGCCCTTTTCTTAGGCAGCGGAGGCTACCTGCCTTCCACACAGTGCTGCTTTCATAAGTTCCACTCTGCTCCGACTAGAAAATGGTATCTGCGAGGCGTTCCTTCGTAGACAGCACTACGCCACGGTTTTTTTGTTTCGGAAAAGGCCTATCCTACCACATGCGTATACGGTATCATAAAGACTCTCCACACGTTAGAGGCGAAGCGATGTCACCCAATCAAAATTTTTGAATTTCATATCGTCAACTCCGCGTACGATTATCGTGAGCCATCTCCGGCCCAATGGAGCAGGAAGTGTGGGTCCCACATGAAAATTTCCTCAGTGTTACACTCTTTGCACCGAGTATTGATAATATCCCTTGGGTGTTCCCGGAAAATGTTCTAGCTACGCTCTATGTGAAAGACCTTTCGATCGGTTTTGATATGGCCCGGATTACAACTCTAAATCATTGACTTCAATAGGAATTTAACCGTATCTCTCGCTATGCGAAGCGCACAGGTTTTGGTTTTCCTTGGTGAAGACAAAGATGGCGCATTTGTATTACTATCTACAACTCTATCCTGACCTGGACTTGTTCCTAAACGGGATTCGCCTGGAAGTAGTGGATTCGCACCGTTACCTTAGTCTTTTTTTTTATTAACACCTCACCCGGGACGTTCAGATTCGCAGCATTAGGAACTCTTGTACCCGCTTCATGGACATTCTTCGTTCCGTGATGTTCAGCAATTGGGGTGGAATAGCCCAACTTTTCTACTGCTACTTTTTTCATTTGCAGCTTGAATTGTAGATATGAGTTTTATGCATACGCAACCGAGCGTGATTTGGGTAAGGTGAACTCTATCCACCACTCCGTTTTTAGCCTTGTGACCGGTGCCTTGCGCACTTCCCTTATTGAGAGCCAATTTTTTGGTGTTGTTTAGTTGTGACTCGCGTTGCGCCGTATACAGCACATTGTACGCTTATACGCGCAGTCCCGGAAACTCCTTCGATCGCTAACAGCTCTCACTGCATTCGCAGATGATCAGGACGATGCTAATACCGCCAAGAGACGCCAGTTATACCCTAAACCCTTTAGGTTAAGGGCTAGGAAACTCCTTTGAGAACTAGGTAGAGCTCTCGAGCCGGTCTCGACTCTGGCTCTGTCTAGGACACCAACGTGGACGATACCACCTTTAAATATTTGTCGCCACGTCTCTGCTCCCAAAGCTTACACAGTGCGCGGTGTATTGCGTTCGTACTTTTTGGAGCACAGTTCTTGTTACGCTGGATCCGTATCAGTGTACAAGGACGGCTTCAAATGTGAGTAGAAGATCTGCTTCCATGCCGTATCCCTTCTATTTGAAGTCAGCGGAGCTGGTTGCAATACACTTCTAGGCACGGGATATAACGCGTCGAGACCGGTTCGGAGACCGGATTGTGATTTTCCAGCGACTCACAAAGCACCCTGAGTTCTCTCGGGTCATTGAAATCTCCAAACCCACTGTTTCGCGGTATCCGTAACGCCATGGTGCCTCCGAGCCAGGGAGGTTTCGAAATTATCTTCTGCTGGGTTCCTGGACATGTAGGAATTGCAGGAAATTAGCGCGCTGACGAGGATGCAAAAGATTCCTCGATGATTGGGCGACTAGACCAGCGTTTCGCTCTTCCTCGCACCGACTACATGGCAGTTATCAGCGCAGCCCTTTAGGCTGTCTTCAAATAAGCTGGGATACGGCCAAGAGGAACTTAAAGTTGCGTACCATTGCTCTGCGAATGATCACATGGACCTACCCCCCAATGCCACGACGGCTTCAGGTCGTTTTCTGTCATCTTTGAATCGGCCACACTCGCGGGACTCACATCCATTTAATGGAGCACTTATCTGCATCTTACTGCGATCAATGCGATTTTTCCCAGACTGCTCGGCACATTTTTGTTCAATGACCCAATCTGGATGATCATCGCGCAAGTTTCCTGTCTCGGAATCATACGCGAGCGGGATCGCTACCGCCTTTCCATCGTACTCGGGACGGGTTCCTGCAAGCAGACTTGTAGACTATTTGACTTTTTTAGAGGAGACTGGCCTCCTCTACTTTATTTGACTTTCTTTGTTGTTTGTCACATGATCCTAGGGGGGAGGTGGACTTTGCCTAACACTGGAGCTGGTTTGTTTCTTCTTTTTCTTCTTCTTCTTCTTCTTCTTCTTCTTCTCCTTGCCTTTGTTCTTTGTTAATTTTATGTTGTATTTTGGGGGGTATTTTGATTTTGTGTTATTTATTTTTGCTTATGGATTTCAAATTAGCCTAGTACTAGGTTGAAATTAATTGCTACAACCACCAAATCCCTCCCTCCCCCCGTACATAGTTTTAATCCTGGCTCGTTCCGATCATAGTAATCAGTCGATATCATCAGCTCCAACAAAAGAAGGTTAGTTTCTGTCTAAAAGTTCTCAGTTTAATTTTTATTCTTTGCATTTATTTTAAATATTTGTCTCTGTAGTATCTAAATGATCTTATATACTTATATATAAAAGTTTTACCTTATTTTCATGTTTTTCATTCTTATTTTTTTGCTTCACTATTCCTTTATTAAGTTTTAAATTTTCGTTGCCTAGTTTACTCGCATTTATTGATCGTTTGAACTACCTTTAATTTTTCATTGTTCGCCCTGCCATTACAATTTTGTCGGGTATTACTTTAAAAACAAATTTATTTCATTCCTATTGAGTTTGATTCATGTTTATTATTCATATTTGTTGTTTAATTTAGTTTCAAATTTTAAATTTTCCATTCTTGGTTAAACTCGTATTTATCGATCGCTTTATCCCTTGCATTCAACTGTTTTTAAAATATTTTTTCAATATCATATATCCGTAAATTAACTTATATTTAACTACTTGCTTATCATTCTGGTTTCATCTCTGTTACTTCTTTTTTTGAGTACTACTTATTTTTCATATTGTAACTAATATTGATTTGTGTGTGCTATTTTTGCTATTTTGTCATCTAATTCTTAAAATTTCTTGTATTCGTATTAGAGTTGAATCCGCTGAAGATGGTCATTGCTAAAGACCGAAACGTCCGGCAAATATATATGTGTGTGTGTGTGTGTGTAAATCAGAGGCGACTCCAGATCATCAGCGTTACTCGGGCTCATCACAGATTTCGAAAAAACACATGTATAAAAGAAGGTAAGAGATGTAATGCATACCGCAGACTTATATGTGCACTGATAATTAGCACAATGTCTTTTTATATTTCTAGGTCCACGGTAAAAATAAAGCAACCCTGTAAAACACAACTAATCTTTACACACAGAAGCACTAAATATCCGCAATCAAATAACGATAGCCGCGTGCACAACAAACATTAGTCAGAGACCGATCTGACTGTCGCCTGTACTGTACTCTTGACAAGAGATGCCAGTTAGTCTTTTACACCGACCAAGCTCGTTCGTATTAGCCTGAGTTGCTGGATAAATTTCGTTCCTTTAAGAATATTGTAGAACGAAAACATTTCATAGATTGTAATTTAAATCCTAATCTCTATAGAAATATATTGTTTCAAGAAATCATTAAACTTTAATTACTTTTATTTTTTACGGTTATAGATAACAAGTCGGGCTGTAACTTCTGAGCCTGAGTCAAGCGCGTGTGAACGATGTCGAGGGAACGTCTGCTACGAATGATAATTTTTGACACAGGGCACCTCTAAGACGACCGTCAGACGCTAAACGATAATATATGAACTGCGACCAGGCTTAATAAAAGTTATTGGCTGCAATCACTTACTTAAAGTCAAATTAAATCAGCTTGCAAATACATGTTCACGTTACTAAATTTATACTGGTGCTAAGCTCGAACAGCCCTAGTGCCGGAGTCGCCACTGATATATATATATATATATATATATATATATATATATATATATATATATATAGATATATATACGTAGGTGAGTCAAAAAGTTCTCAGACAAATGCCAGATTATTGAAATGTTCGATTTTGTACAAGTAAATACAGGGTCAAACACGACTTTCATGTTTTCTGAACAATTCCTACAAAATTCGTCATTCAATTTGTCGAGACTCTTTGTATTAGATGTGCTTCAAAAAGGTTACTTTTTTGAACCCATAAAATGGCAAATTTTGAGATAAGAGCGAACATTAAATTCATGACTAAACTTGATTGGAAGCCTGTTAAGATTATTGACGCTCTACAACAGGTTTATGGTGACTCTTCGCCATGTAGAGCGGTAGTTTACGACTGGATTAAGCGCTTCAAGGGGGGCAGAGAAGAAGTTGAAGATGATCCACGTGAAGGGAGACCCTCCACCTCCATTACCCCAGAAAATGTCGAGCTTGTGAGGAATCTAGTGGATAAAGATTGCCGTATTACTATTGATGAAGTTGCCAATGCATGTGAAATCTCTCATGGCTCAGCATTTGGAATTCTAACTGAAAATCTTGGCCTGAGCAAGCTTTCAGCACGTTGGGTCCCAAAAGCGTTGCGAGAAGACCAGCTGAATCATAGGGCCAACCTTTCTTTGGCTATTTTGACCAAGATTGAAGCAAACGAGGATAGTTTTTTTGAGCGCCTCGTAACGGGAGATGAAACTTGGGTGTATCAGTTTGATCCTGAAAGTAAAAATCAATCAAAAGAGTGGCACCCAAGGGGGGCAGCAGGGCCTATCAAGTTCAAGACAGAGAGGTCCGTTAAGAAGATAATGGCTACAGTTTTTTGGGATTCGGAGGGAATTATTTTAATAGACTTCTTAGAAGGACAAAAAACTGTTACATCCAGCTATTACGAAGGAGTTTTAAGGAAGCTGAAAACTTCAATAGCCAAAAAACGACGAGGAAAGCTCCACAAGCAAATCTTGTTCCACCATGACAATGCCCCTGCACATTCGTCCAAAGCTGTGAGATCTCAGCTACGGGAATTTCGATGGGAAACTCTTGCTCATCCCCCTTATAGCCCTGATTTAGCACCCTCTGACTTTTTTCTGTTTCCAAATCTAAAGGGACACCTAAAAGGAACCCGGTTTCAATCATTAGATGAAGCAAAAAAGCAGGTCATTACTTGGTGCCAGAGACAACCCCGTGAATTCTACAAAGATGGTCTTTACCGTTGGATTCATAGATTAAGAAAGTGTATAGATGTTAATGGAGCTTATGTAGAAAAATGATTACAGTATTATTACAAATAAAAATTTTATGCCATTTATCTGAGAACTTTTTGACTCCCCCTCGTATATATATATATATATATATATATATATATATATATATATATATATATATATATATATATATATATATCTTCTGCTTTCTTAATCTATATACGATCCTTGCTTACTCTTATAAAAAGACGAAATTGCTTTTGTATCATCTTTTCTTATTTGAATCCACGTTGCGCCTCCAATCTAGAGCGATCTATACTAACGAATGTCTTAAGCGGTTGTGTCGAGAAACTGGTGTTAGCTTTTTTAACGTATGGGATTCATTCCAGGACCAACCGTCACTTTTCCAAAAGGACGGAATTCACCTAAGCGATGTGGGTAATAGTCGGCTGGGTAGGATCTTAGACGAGTCCGTACGTAGCATTTTAGGTAGGAGAGTTGCGCGGCCACGTGATGCCGATGCGCCGGTCCGGCCCACGCGTGAAGGGGGCACTATCGACGGGGTGCAGGGAAACGGAACGGATCTGAGTGTTATAGAAGAGTTAACGTAAAGCGCAAACTGAGATGCATATATGCGAATGTTCGTAGCATAAAAAATAAAATTGCAGAAATAAAAGCCGTTATTCTAGAGGGTGATTTCGACCTCGTATTCCTAAGTGAAACATGGTTAGACACTCATACGGGGATCAGTGTTTGCGAGTTCGATATAGCGGGGTACAAAATTCATTACAGAAATAGACAAACCGGTAGAGGAGGGGGCGTATTAATGTACATAAAAGAGGATCTAAACGCCATAACGATGGACTCGTCTAAGGATGATATGCGAAGTGATGCTTTATTAGTCCAGCTAAGTTTAGATGCTATAAATAAAATTAACTTAGTCGTGGTTTATCGTCCGCCTTGCCAATTGGAAAGAGAAGATGCTGCACTCTTCGATACGCTTACGTCTTGGATTAGAAAAGGGACCACATTAGTCTGCGGCGATTTTAATTTACCTAATGTTAACTTTAGCAACCTTACTTCTGATAAACCGGGTGAGAGGCTATTAAACTTTATGTTGGAGAATTTTCTCGTACAAAAAGTGGAAGAGCCTACTCGTGATAGCAATATTCTTGATTTAATCATGGCAACCGATGAGTCGTTGTTAGAAAACGTACGTGTGGGTGAACATTTAGCTTCCAGCGACCATAATGCGATTAGATTCGATCTAAACACCTGCGTAGAAGTTAGAATGAGCTCGCAGCTCATCCCTCGTTTTGGTAGCTGTGATTTCGATATTTTTCGCGAAAGGATTAAGGATATAGACTGGGGAATACGATTCGAGAACAGGTCGGTAGGAGAGATGTACGCAGAACTTCGATGTACGCTGCTTCGTGTGAATTCTGATTTGGTTAAGTATGTGCGTAAGAGCGGGAAGTCGGTGAGAGCTCCGTGGCTTAGTCCGTTAATACTACGCTTAATCCGGGACCGAAATAGAAAATTTAAAATTCATAAAAACAATGGGTCAGTTATAAGCCGGCAAAATTACATAGATTCTCGTAGGGAACTTAACCGTGCGGTCAGAGATGCGAAGAGGAAGTATGAAATAAACCTCGCTAAGGATTCAAAGAATGAACCGAAACGGTTTTATGGGTACGTAAATAATAGGAAACCCGTAAAAGGATCGATAGGGCCGATCAAAGATAAGGATGGTCGTTTGACTGAAATTCCGACAGAAATGTCCAAAATTTTAAATGAACATTTTACGAGCGTGTTTACTGTGGAAGATTCTTCCGAATTGGAATCGTTAATTGGGGAAGTTCGTAGTGCTGATAATTGCATATCCGATGTAACTATAAATGACGAGAAAATCCTTAAATTTATTAAGCTAATGAAAAAGTCGAAATCTCCGGGCCCCGATGGGGTATATCCAATTCATTTAAAGGAGCTTCAAAATGAACTCGTTAAGCCATTGCGTGAAATTTTCAATCGCTCATTAGAGGATGGCGTAGTTCCGTTGGATTTCAAGCGAGCAAACGTTACACCTATATTTAAGAAGGGGAATAGATTTGAAGCAACGAATTTTCGGCCTATTAGTCTAACTTCGGTAGTTGGGAAGCTTTTAGAATCTGTAATTAAAGATAGAATAGTGAGCCACCTCGAGGCAAATAAGCTGATTAACGATACCCAACATGGATTTAGGCGTGCGAGATCGTGCTTGACTAACTTGCTCGAATTCTTCCACAAAATGATTTGCGTGTACGATGAAAGCAAAGCTGTAGACGTAATATATTTAGACTTTAAAAAGGCGTTCGACACCGTCCCCCACCAAAGGTTATTAATGAAAGTTAAAGCGATTGGGGTGACTGGTAAGATTTTAAACTGGATTAGAAATTGGCTGAAAGATCGCTCGCAGCGGGTGGTAATAAATGGGGAATGTTCAGATTGGGCCAGCGTTAGTAGTGGGGTACCGCAGGGCTCTGTTTTAGGCCCTTTATTGTTTTTAATTTATATTAACATATATTAACGATTTAGATAAAGGCATACTTAGTCGGATTTTGAAATTTGCGGACGACACGAAGCTGGGCAATCGTGCCTATGTAAGATCGGATGTCGATAAATTGCAGGGGGACCTAAACTCGATTGCCAATTGGGCGGACAAGTGGCAAATGGAATTTAATTTAAGCAAATGCAAGATAATGCACTTGGGTTGCCATAATTTAAGAGTAGAATATACCATGAAAGGCCAAGTCCTCGACGCGGTTAAATTAGAAAAAGACTTGGGAGTATTAGTCTCAGACGATTTTAAATTCTCGAAGCAATGCGCGGATGCGTGTAAAAAAGCAAATCGCGTTTTGGGTTATATCGCGCGTAATTTCACCTTCAAATCTAAGGATGTAATTTTACCTTTATATAAATCCCTTGTGCGGCCACTTCTCGAATACGCTGTTCAATTTTGGGCTCCATATTTAATGAAAGATATCGCGCAATTAGAAAGAGTGCAGCGTAGGGCTACGAAATTAATTCCAGAGCTGAGGAATAGATCATACGAGGAAAGGCTCAGGGCTTTAGATTTGCCATCGCTAGAACGCAGAAGATTACGTGGCCAGCTAATAGAAGTATTTAAAATACTAAAGGGTTTCTCAAACGTTGACTTTCGCAATCTATTCGAACTGAATCATAGGGGAAATACTCGTCAGCACGGGTTAAAATTAGTGAACAAGCGTTTTAACACTAGTATAGCCCAAAACTATTTTACATTTAAAGTTACTCAAAATTGGAATCGGCTGCCCACCCACGTAGTAGATAGCACTTCGGTTAATATGTTCAAAAATCGTCTCGACGTGCATTTGAATAGTTTAAATATAACGTAGTTGAGCACTGTGAATTTAAAACGTCCTTGCAGAGAGAGAGTTTGGAGCGGAGGTTTAAGGATATGAAATTATGATGACTAAAAATGATGCCGGCGATTCTCTGCATGTGTAGCTTAGATGTCCCATTTCTTTTCCGCCTATCCTATAAGTAGTCTCTATCCCTAAATTAGCTTTTCACCACTAGCAGTCGAGTGGCTGCGGAAGATGAGAAGAAAAACTTTCTATCTCCCCCGCCCCCTAGTTTGATTAGTTAAAATTGCACGATGTAGATAAGTGTGTACAGTAGATAGTATTAAAAAAGAAAAAAAAATAGCATGTTAGAGATACACTCGTAGATAAGGGTGTATCGTAGTTTTTGATTTAGTGTAGCAGACTAGCCTCGAGCGGACCTTAGGGTCTTTGCTGGTCCTAGATTCTGTAGTTCTGTAGTTCCCATGGGTAAATGAGTATCTACTGTCACGTGTTATTGTGATTTATCTTTCATTAATAAGAACTCTGCTTGCCCTTCTTCTGAATGACTTCAGCACATCTTCGGTTGCAGGACTTTACCAATTTTGAGGCATTATTTCTTTAAATACACGTTATTTTCCTCCTAACCTTTTAATCAGAGAGTAATAAAAAATTTAATTATGTAATTTCCATGGAAATTAAATGAGTATTTTCAAGTAGAATTGGGTATTCTGTTATCTAATTTTTGGTAGAACTGCATAAAAATGTCCAAACCCTGAATATTTTAGATTCATCTTATAGATGTGTAATGCTTTTAAAGTTCTTGGGCATCCTTCTTTTTACGTGTGTGATGAAATGATCTAAAGGCAATAAGAAGTAAATAAAGTCTCAAAATTTTTCTGATTTATTCCGAAATTTAGATAAGCAAATCAATTATAATAGCTTCTCTAGATATTCTTCTAGAATCTAGATAAGGGGTCAGCAAGATACCGACCGTCAGCCAAAATTGTTCGGCCAGCAAACGCCAAATATATTATCTACCCGGCCGGTCGTGTCTAGAAATAAAAATCTCAATTTTAAATTTTTATTTCGAGACTTTTAAATTCTAAAAGTAACTTGTAGTCTCGAATAATGTTGAGAGGTATTCTCGAATATTCGAAAAGAACGAGTTATCAAGAATTTACACGAGAGCATTCTTGAGTATTCTGAAATAGTTCTGGGTGTGTATAAATTCCGCTGGGAGCGTTAAGATTAAGGTAGTCAATTTCAGAAGACCATTAAAATTTATTAAACATTTTATGTCCCCAGACGAAAACTTTATTTTGGAATGTCTGTATCTCTGCAAAGAGAGTTACACGACGATAGAATAAATGTCCACGGATCTGAAAATTAATTTTAAAAATCATTGCACCAATTTAAAGTTCTCAATAGCACTTGATGAGAACACCGATTCTACCGATATGGCACAACTTGCAGGGGTGGTACTTAGAGTAAGCAAATATTTCGACATTTCTGAAGAATTTGGTTAACTGGTACCTATAAAAGGCATTACTACAGGAGCAGACATTCTTGCAGCACTTCTCCAGTATACTACAAACATGAATCTGGACCTATTAAAGCTAGTATCCGTAATAATCGATGGAACTCCGTTTATGGTTGGACAAACTAAAAGTACCATGGCACTGCTTAAGAAACACATGGAAGGTTTTGGAAGTAAACACAATCTCATGAAAGTGCATTGCATTATTCACCAAGAAGCATTGTGTGCTAAGACATCAAATTTGAAGGACGTGATGGCGTAGTGGTGAGAGCAGTGCACGTGATTTGTCCAGGGGATTAAACTACCGTCAATTACGGCAACTTTGAACGGAAGCAGATAATCAATATAAGGATTGGGTTTAGTCCTTTGACGTTGGCAGGCTCAGTCAGGCGCTATGCTGGAAAGAGTATATGCATTGCAGGAAGATATAGCTGGATTCCTTGAGAGCAAAAGCATAAATGCTACAAAATTTCGCAATCCCAAAAGACTTTCAAGACTGTAATTTCTAGTAGATTTAACATCCATTTAAACCGCTTGAATTAGCAGCTTCAGGGAAAAATCAATTAACAAATGACATGTGGTGGGGACACATAACCGCATTTGAAAACAAACTACGATTGAGGGAATGTCAGCTGGACAAATCAAATTATGTTCATTTCTCTATATTCCAGGAGTCTGTGATATGTGATTTAAGAACGGAACTTTCCTTTTGGTTCGCTGTTATGCGATCACACAAAGGTGACTTCAAATTGTTCGCTACTCCGTTTGATGTGGAAGTAGAAAACGTACCAAAAGAATTTCAAATGGAATTCATTGACATGCAATGCAATGACGTATTCAAATAAAAATTTCACGCAAAGGATGTTTCTCTATTGGATTTTTATAAGAAATATCTTTTTTAACCCGGGCTATATATCAACTTGACTGGTCATGCGATGAAAATGGCGTCAGTATTTGGTAGCACATATGCGTGGAATAAATCTTTTTCCCAAGTAAAATACACCAAATGTAAGCTAATGACAAGAATTACGGATGACCATTTCGAAAACTTACTGCTTCTAGCTTCAACTTCCTTATCAACTGATGTCGAAAAACTTTAGAGCCCCAAAACAACATCAATCATCACATTAAGTGTGTCCCTCATAAATATCAATAGTTCAATGTAAAATTTGTAATGTATACGAACTAAAATAAACATAATCTATTATAATTTATAGTTACACGTTTTACTATTATTACCTTCATTTATTAATTATTAGGTACCAAATAGAACATCTTTAATTATAATAGTTTAAATTTTATAATGTAAATTATTGATGTGGCCCTCCATCCCTTCGTAGCCTTTGCTTCTGGCCCGTTAGCTGTAAAAGGTTGCCGACCTCTGCTTTAGATGAACAAGAAATGCAAGAGGCTTTAGCACAAAATATTTGCGAGACGAAATTGATAGATGAGATATTCCTGACAGAGATTTATCTAAATGATATATATTTTTTATATATATCACAGGCCCCTAATTATAACTGAACTCTCCCTTTTATTCTTCTCAGAACAATTTTCTGACATTTCTGGCCTCAAACCTTGAAACCCAACTCATAACTCTTCTCCAAATTCTGAAACGCAGACGCATAAAAAATAGAGAAAATTAACGACCTCTCGATGACCCGTTTTGCGACCAGAGATGAAATTCCGAATCATGATTCGTATGTAATGCATGAAAAAAGAGAGCGCAATTACCCCCAGCCATTGGTGGAAGGGGGGGAGGTGATGTTCATACCACCCATTTGCATTGATATGGTAAAATTTCCTTCCCTCTCACCATACACATACAAATACCTCAAAAACTACAATCGAGGTGACGATAGCACAATAGAATACAATCCGAACCATTTCACCTTGCTCTCGGTCGAGGCTGTTTCAGTTGTAGCAAGAGCAATCTCTAGAGGATTGTTACCCCTGCCCCATTGACCGCAGGGGTATCTGCGGTTATGTATCTCCCACACCTTTTCCCTTCCTCATCTCCACTTTCTTTACAGATCTCTCTCCTTGCAAACTTTCTAGCGGAATATGCCCTCTTTTGCCTAGGATCTTGCTTTAAGTAACGCATAAGCAACAATTATTCTATCAATATTCGAGGTAAACACTCTAAATTCTTCGTTCAATATTAATATTCATAATACTTTTGTTTACTGAGCTTCCGCCACGACGCCTTCATTGTTCTTGCATGGGACAAACGGCGTAAACCATCAAGGACAACTCCAGCAGAAAGCTTTGGAATGTAGTTCCTAAAGGAAATTAAGGCGATACCCGGCAATGAATTCCTTCATAAATTAAAACTAGTAGTAGTGGCACCTCCGCCAAGTATTCTTCCTCTAAGTTCAGCCACACAAGTTTATACCTTTAAGTTCGTGCTCTTTGTAAGAACTTGTTTCCCAGAGCTTTGTGGGGCTCAACCACCCCTCACCTTCATCATTTAGAGACCTCGCTTTGTCTTATTAATATTCTTATCTCCAACTCATTCGTGTTTCTTATGTATTCTCCCATCGCTGAAGGTGGACTAATGTATTCGTATTTCTAATCTTATTAACACAAATATAACTCACGATAAATTCCGATGATAACAGAGGTTGTTCGATTTCGATCCAGTGTTTCGACGCTCGATATCCAGCTGGGCGAGGGATAATATTATTATAAGCTCGAGGCTAACTAAGAGGCCCACTAGAAACCATGACTGTAGCCAAGTCCGCCCATACGACGCCACACGATTGGCCCCTCATGAGAAAGAAACAAGTGGTATTTAATAGGTTCACGAAAAAATGTCTCCTACTTCTGTCAGAAACGATATCAAATGGTGGGTAATTTTGAATAAGACGTGCGTACGCGTTTTAGGCTACTAAATCCTGCAATACTTCTTTGTAACGTTTTAATAGTATCCTAGGAGTATTATTTTTTTGGTAGAGAGGGTTTACCATCTCTTATAAAGTCACGAAAAGATAATATTTCAACCCGATTCTGCAACGCAAAAATCTTTCAAAAGACGCTATCTTTAAATGCAACGGTACGGCCTTAATGGCATACGCAAGAAACCGTTTTTTTCTTTTTTGGAGAAAAAAAACGCTCGCGACGGTCATGTTCAAAATTACCCAACGTGTTTGCAGAAAATATACTTTTAATCTATTCTATAGGCTTATCTGATTTGTCTGTTGGTATTTATTCGCGAATGTAGAAGGTTAAGGGTAGTAGGTTATCTAAACATGTTTAGTTTTAGTAATTCTTCAAATTAACGCAAAAAAATCATGTTACTCCAATTGTAGGGTAGGGACCATTAGCTAGTTATACATAGCAGTTAATGACATGATGATGAAACTGTTTTTGGTCCTAATAAAATTGTAAAGTTAGTTCATTTGTGTATGACGGACAATGTGTTCAGAGCTGAAGATTGCTTTTACAGGCAGAAATATGGCATGAGTATGGGCAATACCCTTTCCCCGATAGTATGCAATCTGTTTATGGAAGATTTTGAAAAGCACCTCCTTCCCTCCATTTTACTCAATCCCATAACGTGGTTCCGCTATGTAGACGATATATGTGCCACATGGCTCATCAATGATAACAGATTTGATTCTTTCTTTGAAAAATTGAATAAGATCACCTCAACTATTACATTTAAGTAGAATGGGAACTGAACAACTCATTGCCGTTTCTGGATGTAAAAATATCTAAAATAAATGACAAAACATATTGTTCCATCTACCGGAAACCAACTAATTCTAATTCCTATCTTCATTATTTCTCGTGTCACGATGTATCCGTTAAAAGGTCTGTAGTTTCTTCCATGTTTCTTAGAGCATATCGCATTTGTGATCCTTGTTTCTTGCAAGTCGAAATTAATAAAATCATCCAAACGTTCATTGAGCAGCAATATCCTCTTTTGTTCATAGAAAAGTGTAACTATAAAGCCAGAATCATCTATTACTCCCAAGTTATTATAAGGAAAACAGATGTGACAAATATTATGTTACCTTCCAATACTCCCCCCAGCTAATCAATTTCAAAAAGTTGGCACGGATCAACAACATCAATGTTGCCTTTCAGTACGAGAATACGATCAGAAATAGCTTATCCAAAAATAGATCGATCGATAAAGAACAGGGAGTTTATTTTGTTCCCTGCAAATCATGTAATGAAGTATATATGGGTGGAAGCAGCAGATTTTCCAAGAAAATGAATGAACATATGTGATATGCGACGTGGTGCCCTTTCCTCGAGTTTATTTCTACATATGTTCAATACAAATCATCAAATTGATAGTGACAATGTTAAAATAGTTTATAAGTTTCATAATTATATACATCGACGCTTAATTTAATCGGTACTTATAAAAGAAATTCCCAACTGAAATACTTCCGACGGCCAATTCAATACTAATACCTTGATAAGCAAGAAATTCATACTTCCGCTTCTCAAAAATTCCCCACGGATTTTTGTGTTTGCACGTTAAACAACTTCTGTATTTCACTTGTCCACCAGCGACTGACGATGACGGATGTTTCCGTCGAAACCTGGTTTCGCATATAAAATTTGTCCTATTACTATGGTTTTATCCATATATATATATATATATATATATATATATATATATATATATATATATATATATATATATATATATATATATATATATATCACTAACTTTAAAATTTAAGAATGAGATTTTTTTTTAATATTTGAATAATAATTTCATCTTAGTTTGGTTATGACTTATGTTTTTTTATCAGTTATTTCTAATAATTCTTTTATAATATCAAAAAACAAAATGGTGAAGTTCAGAAATAAATATAAGTATCGAAATTTTGTGAATTTTTTAAAACCTCAAGAATTACTTATGGTGAAGTTCAAAAATTTATTTATATATACATCCTCTATAACTCTATATTTTAGCAACGTGATATTTTTTTAAAGGGGGGAAATTTAGTTTAGAGTTTCTTTTTTAAATGATTATAATTGGCGAAGTTCAGAAAATTTATAAAAATTTAACCATGGCTGCTTTTTTTTAGATTTTAAATTTTAATCTTAGTAGCGAAGTCATTGCCTGGTTTATATATATTTATATATATATATATATATATATATATATATATATATATATATATATATATATATATATATATATATATATATATATATATATATATATATATATATATATTGGAAGTAGTTTCTTCTGGCTAGAGATAATTTAATCTTAAGAATGAATCCAAGGACCAAAAAGAAAGTAGTTTCCATTAAACTTACTCTTTAATGACAACGTTTCAGGCTACAAGCTTATCGCCAGGTCTGACAAAGAGAAATGGAGAAATATTTAAATTCTAACATATTAATTATTGGTATAAAATGAAATTCAATTCAAATAGACAAAACATCATTTAAATGGGAAAGACTAAGGAGAGAAAGTGGACGGAGCATGTAACTTACCGGGTTGAGCCGTGAGGAAAACTCAACTGAATAAGTTAAGGAAGGGGGGACAGGAAGTAAGCGAGGTGGATGGGGGAGTGGTTAAACTAGGAGGAGGAGAACCTCACTTGTGTCGTTATTAAGGGAAGGTTTTAATGTTTTAATATACATAGACTCTAAGATAGGAATAGAGATTTCATTATTATAATGTTCAAGGATTTTTAATATTTCATGAGGGAAATCAGTTTTACATTGTATAATGTGTGTTCTTATGGCTGGTATTTCTTTATGGTTCAAAGGTTTTCCAGTTCTATTACTAATACCCAGGTGAGAACACACCCTGGCCCCTAGAGAACGAACGGTGCTGCCTCGATCACAGCGAGGACAAATGATCTGATAAACTAGGCAGCTACGTAAGTTCTGAGGGAGTGTCTCCTTTACATTGAATATTGAACCAATTCATAAATTATTGGTGAAGATTATTTTAAAATGGATGCGAGTAAAATATTGTTGGAAGATTCTTAGTAATTATTTGCGGAAAAAACGGTTGAAAGAACCTAAGTATGGTGAAGATACATAGAGAGTCTTTGGGGGTGGTGCTAATAGGTAACCTTGGCTCATATTGCTGGTATAAGAATTTCTTAAGTAACTTATCGTATAAATTACTCGGATAACAGTTATTTTGGAAAAATTTACGAATAAAGTCAAATTATTTTTGAGAGAAGAATAAGTTGAGGATAGGTGATAAGCACGGTGAATAAATGTTTTTAGAGAATTATATATATATATATATATATATATATATATATATATATATATATATATATATATATATATATATATATAAATAATTACATTAACGTACATGTAAATGCAGGAAGGAAACCTTACTATTTTGATTCAATTTATTGCGAAACCGGGTTTTGATCCAGACATCCGTCATCTTCACTCACTGGCAAACTAATGCCATTTTAAAAGATTGTAATGAGCTAAAAGACCAATGATTGACATTGAATATCGCTCTCTACAAATTTCCAAGCAAAATCTCCACTCAATCATAATGAGAGATTAACTGCGCGTTGACCAAAAGTTCGAATTGGAGATCCCGTAGCAGTCTGAAGAGGAATGTGCGGTGATCATCGTGCGAGGGAGGGATGAGTGAAATCACTGATCCTGTATCCACTAAGAATACTCTTCCGGTGATGGGTTTGATGACATAGTACCAACAGACACAATCCTTGAATTTAAGAGAGTAGTGCAATCCAGCGGGAGAGTTGGAATCTCTGGATGTAGAGAGTTCTTTGGAATCTCCTAATGATCTCTCAAGAGCCGTTATCCCTCATGAGATGGAAGGAGTTCCTTGTAATATAGGTTACCCTTGTTTGGGTGCTATGGCTACGATCTAATGCAGAAGCAGTAGCGAGTTGTTCCAGTGGAGTTTTGGGTGCCAAAATCTCAAACTATTTCTAAATGAGAGGATGACGACGCCATCCAGAATATTGCTGGAGGAGTTCTGAGTTCACAAATTCCCAGGGAATCCTTTAATTTCCTTGGAAGATTCTCTTGGAGTTAAAGGGGTAGCTCGGCGAATCGAGCCAAAAGTTGCATCTTCTGAGCCGTAAATGAGGTAAATTTCTCGAAAATGGCGTTTCGGTGGGTTTGATAAGTTAGGTTGCTAGTCTCTTTGAAGGAATGAAATTCATTGAATTACTGCATAACGCAGTGCACGCAGTAGCGACTTGGGTTTGGGGAATGTACTCCTTACTTTCCTTTCTTCAAGGGGAAAAGTAGTTCGATTTGGGTAAGCCACGAGTGAAGCGATGGAGTTGAAATATCTGCCAAGGAAATATCACAATTTCTGCTTACTTTGATTGATGCATTGGTAAAAACTTAAGTTCAGCAATTTAAATATAATAATTCCACCGAAGTGTTACAACAAAGCGATGGTGTATATAGTTTAATGGATTCAAGCTCCAAACCCTCAATGGAATTGAGGGTTAATAACGAGGATCCGCGTTCAATGAATAGAATCTATGAATTGAGAAGAATCTGTGTTGAAGAGAGGAAATCATATCTGCTTAACTTCTTGTCCGATTGATCTCTGCGAATACGAAGAGAGATTTTATCGCTGGGGACTAAGATGGTGGTTGGTCCCAAAAGGAATATTTTCAAGCTTGCCCGTGGTAGTAAGGGTTCCAGTTCCGGAAAATACCCGAATGCTAGGGTCCCGGAAGGTTGAGTGCCAGTGTTATTCGTCCTAGGGATAGGGGGAACTATACATATATTTATAGGTATGTATGTATATAAACAAATGATAATCCCTTAGCCTATTTATATATATATATATATATATATATATATATATATATATATATATATATATATATATATATATATATATATATATATATATGTTTTTGCGTGTCATCATCACCACTAAAATATTTTGTTTCCGGGTTCAGAAATTAAAGTTGACAGGGTTCGCAACTACGAAAATTTCGCACGTAATTTTCCTCCCGTTCTTTCTATTCATTTGTCTTTCCCCATATTGCCAATAGGCCATGCCTGGGGGGCACCAACGTCCTGAATACTAATTGGGTTTTTCCCATTAGTCAACGGTCGAATGCCTCTCTTTTTAATCTTTAAACACGCCAATTTTCGCTTTCTGATGGGGAAGAGGAGCGAGTCTCAGGACAAGATCCGATCTACAGAAGCGTCACCCTTTACTGCTTAGTCAGACTGACTCTGCCCTAAATCTTCCCCCGCCCGACCCTACCCTTTCCATTGCAATTCCTCCTTACCAAGGGCTGAAGGAGGTTTTGGGACTTTTTATCTTCCACGTATTTTCCCTCTCATTGCTTTTACAACTTTCTTTACAGATTTCTTCTTCCAAGTTTCTACTACGGGAGATGGATTCCCTACGAGATTAAGTCTGGAAGCCCTTATCCACCCTATTGGCCTTTGGGTTGATCAGAGACGAGTCGTGCTGCTGCAGTTCTTTTCAGCGTTCATCCCTTTTTTTTATTCCTCTTACCCTTTATTCATTGCCTTCTCCTTACGTTCCCCCCTCATGGACATGCCTTCGTTGGATTGCATTTATTTCACTCTCAATTATTGGCCACACTTGCGATCTTATCAAATCCATATTCATTAGCCAAGTTACTCTTACCTCTATTTCGCAGCTTTTATTTCCACACAACGGTGTCGAAGATGTAGAGTAATTTGCTCCAATTCAATTCGGTCACTTTTATACCCCACAATTTGCTCTTTATCAGCACAATGCTCACCTCTGGACCCAGCCCACCTAAAGCACCATGAGTATCTGAACTCTGAAGTCCTGAGAGTCATCGAGCGCTACTCGGGGCCGACGAAATCCGTGCCCAGACGAGCTCTGATAAGCCAATAAGGCGTGGCTTTCGAATATGAACCAAAGATTTTTCGATGTTTTTGCAAGAGCAAAGAAATAGTAAAATATTACAATGTTCGGTGGGTGAAATTGGCTTTTGAAAGAAATTATCCCCGTATATGGTATAGGTGTGGTTTAAATAATGCAAAGTGCTAGGGCTCAAACCTTTTGATTTATATTGTATACTTATACTTTGTAATTTAAATATACTCCTTCTCCCAGCACAATTTATGTAGTACGAAGTGGATGGGACAGGATAAAAGAAGCAAAGCAGTAATTTTCCTGCTGTTGTTATTTTATTTAAAGTAAATAATCATTCGATTGGAAATTTTGAGATCTCTTATGGCAAACTTTCAGAGATTTTTATTTCCATAAATTTTACCACTAACCATTTCTCAAAAATATTTTGGAGTAGGCGCATTATTTCTTTAATATTTGTAAAATCGAAAGAGATTTTATTGCTTGTTCCCCTTCACCCTTGCAGTTGGCAAGGCCTCCCCTCCATTTCTATATCAATGGCACTCAGTATATATTTCCTGTTACTCAATTATCTTATTAAGTCCCGGCGGTAAATGAGTATATGTAGGAATGGCCAAAAAGGTACCCGGTCCATTTTGTTTTTCCCTCACTTTGTTCCTTATTCAAGTTAGCTTCAAAGTGGTTTTCAACACAACATATTTTACATCCGTCTCTTGTTGACTAATTAAAAAAAAGCAATAATATATTCTAAATAATGGTTTTCTACAGTAGTATTTTTCAGGGGAATGCGGATAATTTGAATCCATTACTCCCCGCTTCGTTTTGTGAGCTTGGCTATCGAGGATGCTGTTCAAAAATTGCGATTTTGGTAGAGCAAAATATGTCGTTTCTTTTCACAGTTTTTGGAAGCTAGGGAGCGATAATGTTTATTTGTTCGCCGTTTTTGAAATCAGAATTGAACTACCTGTACCTAGAAATTCAAAGAAAAAATTAACTAGGCTTTTTTTATTAATTTTGTGGGCGTTTTTAATATTTGTTAGTTTTGCTGAATAACTGTAAACAAAAGGAGCTATTAAAAGGAGCTATTAAAGGTTAAACGAGCTTTTGACCAACTTCATACGTACTTAAATTGTGTAGTTGGTATAGCATCGAGTTAACGCCTTCAGCCTACATCAAGTATGCCCGCAGTAAGTTCCTGATTTCACAGCATGAAAAGAACTGTAATCTCAGCCCCCAGAAGTGAGAAAAAAAAACATTGTGACAAATTCCGATAAAAATGACACATAATTCCAAGATCAAGACAACTGGGCATTTTACCGTTAGATTGGTTCTGACACAATATCGGAGATGTTAAATTGGTTCTGACGCAATGTTGAACATGTTAAATTGGTTCTAGTGCAATGTTGGACATGTTAAATTGGTTTTGACACAATGTTGGACATGTTAAATTGGTTCTAACACAATGATGGACAGGTTAAATTGGTTATGACGTAATGTTGAACATGTTGAATTGGTTCTGACGCAATGCTGGAAATGTTAAATTGGTTCTGACGCAATGCTGGAAATTTTAAATTGGTTCTGACGCAATTTGTAACATGTTAAATTGGTTCTAACGCAATGTGGGACATGTCAAATTGGTTCTGACGTAATGTTGAACATGTTGAATTGGCTTTGACACAATGTTGGGCAAGTTTGGTATCTCATAAAAGTGGAGGAGTTGGGTAATAAATTATGGTATGTAACAAAAAGCATGTTCTCTATTGTTTGGATAAGAACTTCTAAAGTTTTTTGTGGTTTTATTGCTAAACTATATCAGGGCTAATACCGACCACATCAATCGACAATACACCGGAGACAATGTTGCCATATGCATACACTTTGTTCTCTACTTTTGGACTCATCTTTTCTTCAAATAAACATCACCTTCGCTTTTAGGCGATGTTGTATGGAAAGAAACTTAGACAGTAACATATGCATGTTTAGCAGGCATCCATATTCTACCGGCCACACAAAACCATATTTAGTAGACATCCATATTCTTTCGGTAACATTAAAATATTATTTTTCAGAAGATATACATATTCTACCGGTAACATGAAACTATATTTAGCAAATATCCATATGAAACCGGTAGCACCAAGCCATATTTAGCAAACATCCATATAGTATCAATATCAACAAACAATATTTAGTAGAAATAAATATGCTACCGGTAACACCAAACAAATATTTTGCAGGCATCAAAGCATCTAGATGATATCAATATCACCAAAGGATATTTTGTAGAGCATGATATGCTGCCGTAACACCAAACAATGTTTAGCTTTCATCCATATGTTAACGGACATACATATTCTACCCATCACATCAAAGTAAATTGAACAGATATCCATATTCTACCGGTAAAACAAAACCATATTTAGCAGATAACAATATACTGCTTCTAACGCCAAAACATATTCAGCAGACATCCATATGCTACCAGTATCACCAAACCATATTTGGCAGACATCTATATTCTATCGATAATACCAAAATCATATTTAGCAGACATCCATATTCTACCGGTAACAGCAAACTATATTTAGCAGACACCCATATTCTATCGGTAACACCAAAATCATATTTAGCAAGATCTATATTCTACCAAAAACACTTAGCCATATTTAGCAGACATCCATATGCTACCAAAAATACCAAACTATATTTATCAGACATCCATATGCTACCGGTAAAATCAAACAATATTCAGTAGACATCCATATGCTAACGGTAACACTAAACCTTATTTAGCAGACATCCATATGCTACAAGTAACACCCAAATCATATTAAGCATATATATATATATATATATATATATATATATGCTAACGGTAACACCGAACCTTATTTAGCATACATCAATATGCTACCTGTAACACCAGCAGACAGCTATATACTACCAGTATCAACACACCATATTTAGCATACATCTATATTCTATTCGTAACACCAAAATCAGATTTAGCAGACATCAATATTCTACCGGTAACAGCAAACAACATTGGCAGATATTCATATGCTACAGTTAACAAAAAACATATTAAGCAGGCATTCATATACTACCAGTAACACCATACAAATATTTATCAGGCATCAATATGCAGTCTGTAACCCCGAAAAATATTTAGCATATACCAATACGCTAGCGGTAACAGCAAACCACATTTCGAAGTCATCCATATGCTCCTGATAAGAGCCAACCATATTTAGCAGACATCCATATGGTATCAATAACAGCAAACCATATTTAGCAGACATTCATATCCTGTCCAAAACACCAAACCCTAATTTTGTAGGCATCTATATGCTACCGGTAACAATAAAGCATAATTAGCAGACACACATATGCTACTGGTAACACAAAACCGTATTTAGCCCATATCCATTTTATAACGGTAAGACCAAACTATATTTCGCAGATATCTGTATGCTACCGGTAGCACCAAACCATATTTATCAGACATCTATATGCTACCAATAACACCAAACCATATTTAAAAGGTATCCATATGTTACCAGTAACAGCAAACCCTATTTAGCAAACATCTGTATGCTAGCATTAACACCTAACAAATATTTAACAGACATCAACTTGCTACCAGTAACAGCAATATTTATCAGACATCAATACACTACAAGCAACATCAAACCATATTTAGTAGATATCCATATGCTTGCTTTGCTTAGGAAAGTCCATCGAGATCGATGATGACGGATGCCCTCATAGTAGTGGCGGTTGGTGGGTGCGCCCGTGACTGTTGAGACCGATTTGGTAGCTGCAGCGGCGTCCACACTCAGGTCACTGGAGGTCATAAGCCGAGGGTGGAGGAGCCGAGGTGCGCTCTCGTGGTGCCTATGACGACGCTCATTCCGCTGTCGGATTCGTTCTATTTCGAAGTGGGTCGCTCCTTGGAGACAGTCAGAACGCCATGTGGCTCTCTTGGCAGCTGCAGCTTCCAGAAGGTCTGGGTTGATGTAAATGTTCTTTAGTGTCGCCTTAGCTTGATCTTTGAACCTCTTTTTTGGGCCACCGCAGGTGCTCCTTCCCTCTGTCAGTTGTCCATAGAGGGTGCGTTTTGGCACATGATTAGCGGGCATTCGAAGCGCGTATCCTAGTTATCTCAGTTGTCTGCTAAAGAGGAGGGACTCAATACTTGAGATCTCAGCACGCTCTAGCATATCAGTGTAGAGCACGCGGTCTTGCCAAGTGAGACCGAGATTTTTTCTAGGCTCTGCATGTGGAAAGCTTCCAGGAGCTTGATGTGTTTCCGATACAGTGTGAAAGTTTCACCCCGTACAGCAGCATGCTGAGACAGACAGCTCTATACACAACAACCTTCGTTGCGAGTCGGAGTATGTGGTTCTGGATTACGCGCTTGGTGATCCTGCCGAAGGATGCCGATGCATTGTTGAGTCTCCTGTTCACTTCCTTGTTAACAGAGCAGTTGGCTGACAGCACGCTACCAAAGCAGTTGAATTGAGGAGAGATCTTGAGTTCAGCTCTTGCGACACTCATAACAGGTACCACCTGCGGGGCATCACCTGACCACTGGTACATCACCTCTGTTTTGTTGGTGTTGATGACGAGCCCAAGAGTACTTTAGATGTCGTAGATGACGTCCAGTGCTTCTTGTAAGTTTTCAGGGGGAGAGGAAGACTAGTACGCAGTCATCCGTGTATTCAAGTTCGAACACTTCGTCACGTGAGGTTTTTGTTCTTGCTTGAAGACGGCGTAGGTTTAAAAGACTTCCGTCGAGCCGGTATGTGAGACCAACACCACGAGGAGGTGGAAATCCTTCTCGGAATAGGATGGAGGCTGCAGCAAGGTAGAAGTTAAACATGACGGGGGCAATCACACACCACTGTTTAACTCCAAGCTTCACGTCGAAAGTTGCAGTTTCCTCGCCGACGATGACCATGTTCTCCTTCATGACGTCATGGAAAGCCCGGGTAACTGCAATGAATTTGCCAGAGCATCCAAATTTCAGCAAGACGCGCCACAGCATATTTAGCAGACATTCATATCTTGCCGGTAACACAAAATCATATTTAGCTGGCATCTATATGTTAGCGGTAACACTAAACCATATTTTGCAGGCATCCATATGCTACAGATAATAATAAACCATATTTAGCAGATACCCATATGTTAATGGGAACACACAACCACATTTAGCCCACCTCTATATTTTACCAGTAACAGCAAACCATATTCACCAGACATCTGTCTGCCACCAATAACAGCAAACTCAATTTATCAGGCATCCATATGCTGCCGGTAACACCAAACCATATTCAGGAGACAACGATATGCTACCAGTAATACCAAATCATATTTAGTACACATCCATATTATATAAATTACACCAAACTAATAGTTATCAGATATCCATATGCTACCTTTAACACCAAACCAAATTTAACAGACATCTATATGTTATCAGTAACACCAAACCAATATTTAGCAGACATCAATATTCTACCGGTAACACCAAACCATATATAGCTGTCATCCATTTCTTACCTGTAACTCTAACCATATTTATCAGGCACCCATATGCTACGGTAAAAATAAAACATATTTTGTACACATCAATAAGCTACTGGTAACACCAAAACATATTTAGCATACATATAAATCTTGCCAGCAACAGCAAACCATATTTAGCAGATATTCGTATGGTACCAATACCACCAAACCATATTTATTAGGCATCTATGTGCTACCGTTAACAGCAAACCAGAATTAGCAGACACCTATATGCTACCAGTAACTCCAAATAATATTTAGCAGACATCCATATGCTACTCGTAACACCAAGTCATATTAAGCAGAAATCATATGCTACCAGTAAATCTAAACCATATTCAGCAGATATCCATAATCTATTGGTAACATTAAAACCATATTTTGCAGATATTCTTATGCTACCTGGAACACAAAACCATATTTATCAGACATCCATATACTATCGGTAACAACAAACTAAATTTGCTACCGATACCATTAAGCCAAATTTAGCAGATATACATATGTTACCTGATAAAACCAGACAATATTTAGCAGGCATACATATGCTACCGATAATAGCAAACTATATTTAGACATCCATATTTAACCAGTTATACCAAACCAATATTTAGTAAATATTACATGCAGTACCGTTAACACCAAACTATATTTATCAAACACACATATGCCACCATTATAGCAAACCATATTTAGTAGACATCCATATCATATCAGTACCTCTGATCCATATTTATCAGACACCCATATCCTACCACTAACACTAAACCATATTTAGCAGGCATCCATATCTTACAACTAACACCAAACTAATATTTTGCAAACCTCAATATGCTACCCGTAACACCAGCAATATTTAGCAGATATCCATATGCTACTAGTAACATCAAAGAATATTTAGCAGACAGCCATATTCTATCAGTAACACCAAACTAATATTCAGCAAAGCAAACATATATATGCCACCAGTGACACCAAACCAATATTTAGCAAATATTGATGCGGTACCTTTAACACCAAACTATATTTAGCAAACATTCATATGCCACCATTACAGCAAACCATATTTAGTAGGCATTCATATAATACTACTACCTTTAATCCATATTTAGCAGACACCCATATGCTACCAATAACACTAAACCTTATTTAGTAGGCATCCATATCTTACAACTAACACCAAACCAATATTTTTCAGACCTCAATATGCTACCCGTAACACCGGCAATATTTAGCAGATATCCATATGCTACTGCTAACATCAAATAATATTTATCAGACAGCCATATTATATCAGTAACACCAAACTAATATTTAGCAAACATATATATACTACCAGTGACACCAAAACATATTTAGCAGACACCAATATGCTACCGGTACCACCAAACCATATTTAGGAGTCACTCATATGCTACCGGTACCAGCAAACCATATTTAACAGATATTTGTCCGCTACCAATAACAGCAAACTTTATTTAGCAGACATCCATATGCTACTAGTAACACGAAACAATATTTTACCAGACACACATATGCTACCGGTAACACCAAACCCTATTTAGCAAATATCCATATTCTAAGAAACACCAAACCATATTTAGCAAATATCCATATTCTAAGAAACACCAAACCATATTTACCAGACATTCATATGTTTCCGGTAATACCATACCTTATTTAGCATACATCCATATTCTGCTGGTAACCTCAAACCATATTTAGCAGCATCTGTATCATACCGGTAACACTAAACCTTATTTAGCAATTATCAATATTCCACTGGTAACACCAAACCTTATTTAGCAAACAGCCAAATGCTACCGGTATCACTAAGCCTTACTTATCAAACATCTGTAAACACTTTATAACCCTGACTTGGAAGTTTTATAAGGTAAGTTCGAAATCTAGACAAGGTCTTGCTGATGGATGAGAGATGTCAATTTAAATTGAAGCATCACTTTGATTTTATGGCATTTTGCTCTAATTTATCCGAGACTCATTTTGGAGCGAAAAAAAGAAAAAGATTTAGGGAAGTTATCGGGTTCTCCTTAGAGATAGAGAAAAAAATTTCTCTCCCTTCTCTCTTTGCACTCTTTTCTATTTCCATTTTTCCCTTTCTCTTTTATGTTGTTCCTTTTTATTTTTCTTAGCTTTTCTCCCTTTTTCTTGTTTCTCGTTTCCTACACGTTTTTACTCTTATTCCTTATTTTTTCGTTTTTCTTTTTGTCTTTTTTTCTTTATCTTCCTCTCCCTTTACCCTATAGCGAGAATAGGACGAGGAACTATGGTTGGAAGTTTACCATCCCCCCTACTCAGAACTAGATTGAGGAGCAACTACTTCACATATATAATATGGTAACCATGGAACCAGCTGCCTGGATAGGTATTTAATAGATGCAGTATTCAGCAGTTCGAACCGAGTTCACCACACTATTTTTAATACGCTTTAATTGCATATAAATATGGTATTGTTTTTTTAAGTATAGTTTTAGCAAAATAATTACTAAATGTGTTCCTTTCTCTCCAACTTTTTCTCTCTCCAGGACACTCAGGTGTATATTCTACTTTTCCTCTTCCAAGCACACCCAGGTGTATCTTCCACTTTTCCTCTCCCCAGGCTACTCAAATGTACATTCCACTTTTCCTCTCCCCAGGTCACTCAAATGTACATTTCACTTTTCCTCTGCTCAGGGCACTCAGGTGTATCTTCCACTTTTCCTCTCCCCAGGCCACTCAAATGTACATTCCACTTTTCCTCTCCCCAGGTCACTCAAATGTACATTCCACTTTTCCTCTGCTTAGGGCACTCAGGTGTATCTTCCACTTTTCCTCTCCCCAGGCCACTCAAATGTACATTTCACTTTTCCTCTCCCCAGGTCACTCAAATGTACATTCCACTTTTCCTCTGCTCAGGGCACTCAGGTGTATCTTCCACTTTTCCTCTCCCCAGGCCACTCAAATGTACATTCCACTTTTCCTCTCCCCAGGTCACTCAAATGTACATTCCACTTTTCCTCTGCTCAGGGCACTCAGGTGTATCTTCCACTTTTCCTCTCCCCAGGCCACTCAAATGTACATTCCACTTTTCCTCTCCCCAGGTCACTCAAATGTACATTCCACTTTTCCTCTCTTCAGGGCACTCAGGTGTATATTCCACCTTTCTCACCCGCCGAAATGAGTGAAGTAAAATCTCATCATTATCTTATCCTAAATCTCTATGTTGCGGCTTTCCAGAAATAGAGATGTCTTTGGAGGTACTTCTATTCCATGTAACATTGTGTGTAATTTTGTGTCTATGATCTTTCACGTTTGCTTTGAAATGACCACCCGTGATTCAACAAAGCTGGAAGATTGAAAATAATAGTTTTACAGATCCCGTCCTTTTCTGCGTCTGTTTTATCTTATCGCTTCCGACATCTTTATCTGTCGTTCTTCTCACTAACAGTTTTCCAATAAACATGAATATAAAAGAAACTAAGTTTCGTAACATATATCAATGCCAAGAAATTATTTTGAAATTTGACCAGGTCGTGAGACCATTTCTAAGACTTCAAACTCGCCCTAATTTAGCCCTATTAAAATTTGTGCTAAAGCTATTCATTATATCAATTCCATCTATAGTGTTGATTTTATTATTAATCACTCCCTGTAACCACAGGCGGAGAACTCAATCGAACTAATAATACGGCCGGACCTCAAACTCTAACCACTCACAACTTTATTCGAAAGTGAATTATCTGGTCGTTTCCAATCATTCCATCCATACTCCAACCCTCCAAAAAAAACTGAATCCTGTGACAGATATTCATTGTTCAAATAACAGCACAGAGACCCAGAAAATAGATTTACCGCCACGTTCTCAACCGCTCCAAGCAATCTACTCTGCACTTTTCTTTTCTTTTTTTTTGCGCGCGCAAAAACGACCGGTCGTAGTTACGCCTCACCTGTTTGTGGTTTCCCTTGAGTCGTTTTCACCGGCGATCCCAGTCTGACTGTTCGCACATACTCATTCATCACGCGATACTCTACATGAAATCAACCTCTTCCTGAACCAGACATTATGCCCAAACACTTCTTTAAGATGAGCCCAAGTTCCGCCAAGCAATTACCATTAATGTACACTAAACCCGTGTCCAATGTTAAAGAGAAATTCTAACCCACTAATTTCATTCTTATTCTAATCAGCAAATTCATATTAAAAAATTATAACCAAACCAATTAAATAGGTTTCATATTAATCTCAGTGGTTTCGATAATTGTTCGCAACTCGAGGAAATTATGGGTGTAACACTTGCTCAATTAATCTTTACTTTGGAAATCCTAATTATTCTAAATTATTAACTCACTTCTCTGTAATTTTGGAATTATAAATTTATATTATTCCATGTATAGTTTAAAGAGGCAAAGAAGTTTAAACTATTTTCCAGCATCTACCATCCGCGAAGTATTGATTATAGCTCTGATTGTTTACGGACTCCAAGGGTGCCTGCTTTGGCATTAACTGCTACTACTTCACCATTTTCTCTAGGAACATGTTTCAAATACGCGAAAATGTTTTTGTTAGCTTTTTATTAATTTTTTTAATAAAAAACGCATTGAAAAGTTGAACGACAACATGGAAAGGCAATGCAAGAGGAGTAGGAAATATATGGGGTGTCATGTAGAAAAAATAGCCCACATTACCATATAGATATTTATGAGCCACATTGGTTTTTTACACAGGGAAGGAGAAAAACTATAATTCTTCTCAAATGGTACCATTCTGTCATTGCGCAAGAAGGCACAATGTATCAATGATGAGACAATGGAGAAAATTAGCCGGATACAAAAAGTGCACAGACCCAGAGGCAATTCTCCCGTCGACTCTCACAACATAGGAATTGACGCACGGAGGGAAAATACCCCCCTTATCCTCGAAAGATTATTCCAAGTAATTCATGTTATGTAATCCTAGTCATACACAAGCCTATGGAAAGTACAAAAATCTCCACAAAATATTGCCAAAGTAAATAATGAAACTTCATTTTACAAAACGGTTCCATTTTTCTTTTAAAGGGGAGTTTCTTTCATAAATTGCCGAACGCAAGTGCCTCCGCTCTCTTTGTCTGAGATTCTTTCGTGTATCTACCATATGTTATTAAAAATACGGTCCTTCTATAAATGGTTGATTTTCTTAAAACCGCTGTCAGATAAGATGGCAATCCCAGTACTAACGCGTATTACATACCCCCCCCCCCCTGCCTTACCCATCCTGAAAACATGAGAGTCACGTGGAATAAAAATTGCCGGCTAATTTTCTCCCGAAACACGTATCCCTCTTCTCCTTTCCCCTATGGATATGTGAGTCAAATGACGATAATTAAGGTATCACTGTATTGACGCAATCAGCTTGTCTTCTAACAGAATATCAGTCCTGTTATTTAATGAGAATACATCTCAAAAGAAACATATTAAAGATTGCACGTGTGTTTTTAGACCTTCTAACTACTATTATTAATGATAATAACAATTTCAAATAACTGACCACATTTATCGATTTTCCTTGATGGAGAGAGATACGGTATTAAAGTTCGTAGAGATACCGAAAATAGTCGGTTCTAAATTTTATGGGTCACTTCTAATCTGTCTTCCATTAATTCATGGTTATCCATCTGACCTTATCTTCAGTATTCACGTTCTAATCTATATGGGTAAAGATGATGTGTAATGTTTGTTTTTGCTCGAACGACATATGTCATCTAACGCATTCGTGTGTAAAAAACACTCCCGGAGGAGAAGTGTGTGGCGTATGTCAGAGGGTGAAGTCGACACTCATGTGGGAGAAGCGTGCAGGATATGACAGAGGGTGAAGTCGACACTTTGATTTGAGAAGTGTGTGGCATATGACAGAGGGTGAAGTCAACATCTCTATGGTAGAAGTGAAGCATATGACAGAGGCTGAAATTGACACTTCTGAGAGAGAAGTGTGTGGCATATGACAGAGGGAGAAGTCTACACTTACATGGGAGAGGTGAATGGCATATGAGAGAGAGTGAAGTCGACAATTCCATGGGAGAAGTGCCTGGCATATGGCAGAGGGTGAAGTCGAAACTTCAGTAGCGGAAGTATTTAGCATATGACAGAGGAAGAAGTGTGTGGCATATATTACAGAGGGAATAGTCTAGACTTATGTGGGAGAAGGGTGTGGCATATGGCAAAGGGTGAAGTCGACAATTCTCTTAGAGAAGCGTGTGACATATGCAGAGGGAGAAGTCGACACTTGCATGGGAAAAGCGTGTGGCTTATGATAGAAGGTGAAGTCAACACTTCTTTGGGCTAAGTATTTAGCATATGACAGAGGGTGAAGTCAACACCTTTATGGTAGAACTGTAGCATAGGACAGAGGCTGAAGTTGACACTTCTGAGAAGGAAGTGTGTGGCATATGAAAAAGGGTGAAGGGAACAAGTCTCTGGAAGAAGTGTGTGTCATATGACAGAGGGAGAAGTCGACACTTCTCTGGAAGAAGTGTGTGGCATATGACAGAGGGTGAAGTCGACACCTCGATGAGAGAAGTGTGTGGTATATGACAGAAAGTGAAGTCGACACTTCCATTGGAGAAGTGTGTGGAATATGAAAGAGGAAGAGGTGTGTGGCATATGACAGAGGGAGTAGTCGAGACTTATGTGGGAGAATGGGTGGGCATATGATAGATGGTGAAGTCGACAATTCTCTGGGAGAAGTGTGTGGCATATGACAGAGGAAGAAGTCGACCCTTTTTTGAAGAAGTGTGTGGGTTAAATAACAGAGGGTGAAGTCGACATCTGGGGGGGGGGGAAGGGGGGTAGCATATGGCAGAGGGTGAACTAAACACTTCCATGAGAAAAGTGTGCCATATGACAGAGGGTAAAGTTGACACTTATGTGGGAGATGTGTGTGGCATATGAAAAAGGGTGAAGTGGACAATTCTCTGGGAGAATTGTGCGGCATATGAGATAGGAAGAAGTCGACACTTTTCTGGGGGAAGTGTGTGGCATAGAACATAGTGAGAAGTCGACAGTTCCATGAGAAAAGTGCGTGGCATATGAGAGAGAGTAAAGTCGACACTTCTGAGGGAGAAGTGTGTAGCATATGACAGATGGTGAAGGCGACACTTCCAAGGGATAACTATGTGACATATGACAGAGATTGAAGTCTACACTTTCATCGAAGAAGTGTTTGGCATGTGACAGAGAGTGAAGTCAACACTTCTGTGGGAGAAGTCTGTGGCATATGGATGAGGGTGAAGTCGACACTTCAATGGGAGAAGTTTGTGGTATATGTCAGAAGGTGAAGTCGACACTCCAGCGGGAGAAGTGTGCGGCATATGTCAGAGAATGAAGTTGACACTCCCGTGTGAGAGTGTGTCACATATGTTAGAGAGTAAAGTTGACACTCACGTGGGAAAAGTGTGTGGAATATGTCAGAGGATGAAGTCGACACTCCTGTGGGACATGTTTGCGGCATATGTCAGAGGGTCAAGTCGACACTCCTGTAGGAGAGGTGCACTGCATATGAAAGAAGGTGAGGCCGACACTCCAATGGGAGAAGTGTGCAGCATATGTATGTCAGGGGGTGAAGTGGACCTCCCGTGGGATAAGTATACGGCATATGGCAGAGGGTGAATTTGAATGAAATGGGGTTCAGAAATTCATTCAATTCAACGAAAGCTTAAGGTCCGTCAAGTGTCCTGTCGAAGATGAACTTTTGGGCTTTCGCAATTATAAATTCATATAAATACAAAATGCTTATCAATTCATAGCATCATCAATGCATCTTCACAGAATGGCAAGACGGATCGGACAGAATAAGAGCACGCACACACACGCACACACACACACAAATTGTACTTTCTACTTTCCGATCCAACGATATCAATTGGCCGATCGTCGTCACGTCTTATCAGCTTGTGCGATTCTTTCTTTTGGGTCACTTTTGGCTCCCTGGACTCTCTCTTCCCTTCCTATCGTTATTCATTCCTTTGTTTAAATAAGCTATTTTCACTCATCTTTAATTTACCCAGCGCGATTTAATTATGTAATATTAACCATTTGGGATAAATGTAAGAAAATAAAAAAATTATGTTTCTTACTCTGCCCCATCTGTCTTTTTTAATTGACAGTTCTCCTATGACAAAGAACTAATGGTACCATGAATCGATAAGTATTTTTATTTGTTATCTATTTAAAAATGCAAAGACCATCAAGATCATTTCTGGCGGATATTTTAAGAAGTTAATAGTGAATTTCAGTAGAGCCAAATGTGGGGAAGAAATGTATTTAGCCGAATGAGCAAAAGGAGAAGTGGATAAGGTTGGTCTCCCAACCTCGCGGTACCGGGTTCGATCCCGATTCCCGGCAAGAGCGGACACAAACGTCAGCGCTGTGCTCCCCCCTGTATTCGGGTGGGTAGATCTTACACTTCTTACCATACACATAGGCAATTACAACACTGCTTTCTTTCCTCTCCTTTATTCACAGCACAACACACAAACACTCTCTGTTCCAAAGAATTCTGCCGATGGATATCTATATCCACATACCCCTGACGCGGAACAGGCCCCTCTGCCTCGGGGCGACAAAGGTTCCTCCTGAACCCTGTTTGGTGTCAAAAACATAATACTTCCTGGCACCTCTCCCTAAAGGAGGACTGGTTCCTGGTGCCCTCGGGCCGACCAGCGATTGTCATACTGACCTTTATGTAGATTTCGTTATCCGTTCGGGGACCATCCTGGATCAAGGAAGGATTGGCGTCGATTTACTAACTAACTACTTGTTGTGCGAGAGATCCTGAAGGTGCACAATTCTCCTGAAAATACCCAGTTCAAATACAGGTCCTTTTGACGACCCTTGTGAAGTGTTCGTCTGCCAACCCCAAGACCGATCGAATATCCGGACCTTCGAAAATTGGATCTATCCTAATATTGGGAAGGAGAAAGGTTAACGCCCTTTCACCCTTCAAATATCACAAATATGGCTCGTTCAGATAGGCTTTTGCGGGCGATCTTTAGGTTGTTCAACCCTGTAACTTTTCTGTTACCCAACAAGCCTTTAAAAATCCACCCTTTTTATCAGGTATAACCTTACTGGTTTTCGTTTTCCTAGAATATACTAAAATTTCCCTGTCTAAACGCTTGATGGACAGCATTCGGAGGAGGAGAACTTTGAAAATACCCAAAAGTTAACCCAAACGCTGTGCGGAGTGGAAGAAATAAGGTAGGAGAGAGATTCTTGCCTAATGGCATCCCGTCGTTGTGCACGATTGCAGGCAGGCAGAGATAGCAGGCTGCTAAGATAAAGAAGAAAAATCGCTTCTATTTCTTCGCTTTTTAACAGCATAAAATTAAAACAGAACTTTGGGGCGGGATCGAGAAATTTCTTTGGATTATTTAGCATATTGCATTCTCAAACAACAGCTGGACATATTTCTTGACAATTTTTTAAAACACTTCTACATATTGCTTCATATTTTAAACCAATGTAACTTGTGTTAATTAGGGTATTTTGATACTTCCAACATTATCCTTCATTAGTTTATGCATCCAGAACAATTTGAAAAATTGATTCCCATGTGAAATGCTTTCAACGCCTTGATTCCTCCCCCCTTGGATTTAGAAGGTAATTAAAGTGATCTATTTCCATGCCCTAATTATGTGTTCTTATCTCAGACGAAAGAGGAAAACCGTTATCTCGCCAATGCCATCTCCCAAGTAAGGAATTTGCCATTAACCTAAAATTATGTCACCCCGGCCTCCACTCCTACAGCCTCTTCCACTATGCTGCTCCTTTTGATTACATCGATTTGGTGGGGCGGTCTCCTGAACCTCGATGCGACGATTGCTTGGTCCCCAAGACTGCCCGGTACGTTAGTGTCGAATGTCTCCAGGCTGGAGAATCTTCGCGCGCGCTACCAGTTCCGGTACCTAGAGGAGCGGAGACGTTACCGCTTATCCCTTGTACTCGGGACGGGTTCATGCACTCAAGATTGTGGGGGTTGGTGGATTTATTTGTGGGGTAAACCTCCTCTACAGTATTTAGCTCTGAGGCCGCATGGAGAGCGGGTCTCCCTACTGCTCCTGAGTGCCCTCTTTATCCTTCCATATTTCTTTTGTGCGTTTGGGGGGAGGTCTCTTGTTTTCTCTTTTCTTTGTTTTATTTTAATTGTACTTTTAATTTAGCATAAAAAAAGGTTTTCAATAATTTTGGACGGTGTGCTCTTATAGCACTACCTCACCTCTGATGGGAGCTTTAAAATGGAAAAAAACGGCTGTGCGAAGCAGTGAAAATGGTAAAAGTCCTCGCCTTCCTCCATCTCTCATCATTCATCACAACTCTCCTTCGTCTCAGACGCTTCCCTCCCCTTCTTCCCTTCAAAGGACCTTATATCCGAATTAATGGACGCATACTCTCTTTTTTTTCATTTCACAGTGAGTAATTTTATTACTAAGCCCCAAATTCTAGTGCCGAGAAGACATTTTAACAAGGTGATGAAATTCCAATTATCAAACTGATGTTAAGAAAGATTTTCTTATGTTTTAGAGGAAAAGAACCTTCTGGGAATTTACTTACTCTATCCTTCGTCAGTGCTTCAGCTTTGGAATGAATTTCGACAACGAACGTGATAGTAAAGAAGATATATTCCTACCTTCTACCATTCTATCACGGTGTAATACTCTCCGCTTATGACCACAACATTTTTGTTTTGCGTCCCTATAATTGAATTGAGCATGAAACTAGACCATTTACGGTTCCCAGAAATGCAAACTGGAACCAGTGGCAGATCCAGGATAAAAGTTTTTGGGGGGCTAACCTGACTTCCTTCCTCTGATTAGTGTCAAAAAAATTCATTGAACATTAATAATTAATAGTTATCTTACACAGCATTGATAATTAAAATAACAGTATCTCACACAGGAGGTTAACAGTAATTCTCAAATATGATTTTTTTTTCCACACATCAAAAAATTAGGAATTGTAGTTTTTGGAAGACAGCTAAGGTATAATACTGAATTTATTAATTATTTTTTAGATTTACCTGTATTTTAGACATGTATCATATAAGATACATTCGATCGCAACGGCTTGATTTATTATTTTTTATATTATTTTTTATTGAACAATGTATTTAGAAGTGCATATGTATGTTTCATAGTTATGTGACTTATATTTCAGACACACTCTGCCACACGTGGATAATTTTTAGAGATCTTATCTATATGTCTGTACCCTTTGGTACCTGAATTTATTCCCCCTTTCCGGATAATTATTTATTTATATTTTTCACGCCTAATTTGTTTTGCATCCTTTCGCTTAGTTTTCTCATATATATATATATATATATATATATATATATATATATATATATATATATATATATATATATATATATATATATATATATATATATATACCATTCTTGTAAAGTAATTCTGTATTGACTGCTTTTGCGGGAAAGACTTGACCTGCATTGGTAAAGGAGGAAACCCGCATAAAAGTCCTACTACAACCGTCTTCTGATTTCAACCCTGCGAATCATAGGGAAAGAGAAGCCCCGGAATTCTAGATCTACGCTTGGGTCCAGCTACGATATGCACGTGAGCCCACGGAGGAAATTGAAGGCGCGGAACTCGTCCAGACAACTTCTTCTGCTCCCACAGCAGCACATCCCTCGTTCAGATAACCTTTCTGCCACTATAAGGTCTTTAGAAGCCACCTGTTCTGACGTCTCGGACCCCGGAAGGAAGCCCTACATGGAGCGCGAAGAAAGGGGCCCCGTTCTGGGGCGGAGTAGTCAGGGCAGGAAGAAGAACACTGGTAGACATCTTATTTAGGCGAGCCAGATAAGGGTGAACCAGGGAAAATATAGGTACACGCCCCCGCGATAATGGCCTGCTAAGGAACGAAAAAAAGGAGTCAGAGCGTCAGGGCCGTCATGGACGACCCCAACAGTGAGAAGCGTGTCCCGCTCCGGGTCAAGGAGCATTGCCAAAAGCTTGCGCGTGAAAAGGTCTTTGAAATGGTCTATTCCAAGTTAGGAATCACGCTCTGCAGACTGAAATAACAAGGATATGGTTACTTGGCTTTCTGTGACACGAATCAAAACATGGATAATCTGCTGAGCGAAAAATCTAGAGAAAAAATTGAAGAAATTCGACTCATCCTGAAAATCCCTCCGCATGTAGCAGCGAAAAGATCGATCATATGTCGGCGAATCAGAGGAAATTAAATAGGAAATTAAAGTCCAACAGGAATGGGCAAAATTTGATAAGGAAAATTAATTTAAAAACTGCGACGGCGAGGAATGAACACATGTGTTTAAGGTAACCTTTCAGACAACAGAAATGGCCGCGAAGGCATCTGAAAACGGGCTGGTCATATTTAACACGAAAGTTTCTGTCAGCTGTATAGACCGTGAGGTATTCGTCTAACTACAATTTTGTTTCTCGTGCTATGGTATGGAGAAGCATCCCACCAAAGAGTGTAAACTCGAGGGAAAAGTGTGTTCGAACTATGAAGAACTCGTTCATCGAGGGAATGCATGAACCCGAATAAGAAATGTCTCAAATGCGGCAACTCACACCATATACTATCAATGGCCTGCCCAATAAAAAAGACATTGATTACCGATAATAAAAAGATAATGATTGAGGAAAGAAATGAAAGAGTTAATACCACGTATGCAGAGGGAGCAAAGAGAACCGAGCAGGAAAAGACTATGCTCCAGTTTGAACAAAATATGAGATCGGATCTGAGAATGTGCATTCTCCATGCCCATTTTGCCAACGTTCATAAGTCTGGCAGCTACGCAACTGAACTTAACAAAATGCTGTTCCACAACAGCCTCAAGCCGATGTGGTTCTCAGACAACCCACCATCCAGCGAACTATTTCATGCCCAAATCAAGAGAATGACTGAAGTCGTGCCAAGGTCCCGCACCGCCTCTGGAGACCCACGATTTAAAAAAAAAAAAAACTACGGCTCTCAAATATAAGCCACACACCCGCAAGCGATCAATGGGACTTGCAACGTTCATCGCAGCAATTATACAACACAAGAACTATTCATGAAGTTATATGGATCACCGTTAGCACCAATATCGAAACTGTTCAACACCGATTACACTATTGAAGAATAGTCAAAGAAAAATACAATTGGAAGTTTGATGTCAATATTAATGAACAAGAATTACTCCAGGCAAATAGGCGAGGTCTAGTTCAGACTTGTCCCGAGCCATGATTCAACTTAAGCCAAGATCAATTTAAGAAGAAAAGGTCGGAAAGGGTGAAATCTCCAGCAGAGAAAAGAGAGTAAAGAGCAAACAACCAGATAAGGATCAAATATGGATACCAACGTCAGAAGTATCAAAAACCTGAACATTTTATCCCTCAACGTCAACGGATGGAGCACTAAGAGTGGAATATACAATGTAATTATAAGATCAGTAACCCCCAGACATCATACTAATATCTAAACATGGTCTAAATAGAGATAGAGAGCATATAAAAATCTCTAACTATGTGGTTCTAATGATAAACCACTCGAGGGAAAAGTATGACGGAGTGGCCATCAAGATCAGGGAATGAATTAGATTCAAGGAAATGCAAGACCTGGATGAATCATACTTAGCTATCAAGATCAGTATGACCTACGATGAAATTGTGGTGGCAGTTGGATACCAGCCACCAAGGCGTCCATACTTACCAATCTGAAACTTCATACGACTCTTTAGAAGAGAAGCATCAACCATCTTAATAGAAGATTTAAACGCCCGCGGTAGAAAAGCTGGATATACCACGGCATACAACGGTGCTGGGACTTCACTAAGTCTTCTCATCGGTAGGGACATAGTACAAAGAGAAGGCACAGATTTTGCTACCTATCACACAGGAAGGTTTTCAACTACACCTGACATAATACTAACAAATCCTAACTTCTCCTTAAATCAAGTGACGATTCCAGGCTCATATATCCCGCCCGATCACGTCAGCATATTAACGACCATTTCAACATTTCCAATAAAAATTCCCAGACGTAGATGCTTAGCTAAAAGCAAACTGGGCTGCATACAAGGAATATCTCCAGGGGACACAGATAGGCCAGATGGTGGGTGCTACGCTTGAGAACATCGACGAACAGCTTAATCACCTGGTAACAAAGATCGTGGAAGCTGATCGCATGACTATCCTTTGGACGGAATACAAAGTACTCGTAGCTCCAAGTTAGGACATAAATATACTAGACAAAATGCATCAACTGGAGGTCCTCATCAACGAAATAAATATGTATGGAAACACAGCACATTGCTAAGAAAATGGCAGCAACATCTTCAGCTCCATTGAAACTTCTGAGTACAAAGGGAAAACTGTGTCACAAAAAGACAAATTTGATGAAGTATCGAACTTTATTATTCTCCGATCACCTGTATGGGATCATATTTTAGGTACTTCTCAGTGAATCAGAAGTGACTACGAACCCCAACGTTCATTGTTATTAGCAAGCGTCACCCGTCAATCAGTCCCTCCATTTGGCTATATATATATATATATATATATATATATATATATATATATATATATATATATATATATATATATATATATATATATATATATATATATACATATATATATATATATATATATATATATATATATATATATATATATACTTCGGGCAAACTGGTAAATCTAAATCTACTAGAATTTACCAACATAAGTATAATATTAGAAGAGGTGAAATAAATAGCACTTTATTTTTACATTTATCTGAAAATAACCACCCCATTGACTGGAATTCTGCAAAATTCCTTTATCATTCGGCTGATTTCACAAAAGAAATATTGTCGAGTGTTCCTTAATTGGCATCTTACCTAATATGAACATTTCCCCTGGCTTATTTAAACTCGACCATGTTTTAAAAAAACTTGTACTAAATGAAATAATTTCATAATGTAGCCTGATGTCACTCTTTATTAGTATAATATCATTCGCATTGCCTCCCCCACCACGTGTCTTTGTTGTGTCTGTGGATAAACTCTTAGCCCTAAATGTTTTCGCTCAAATGATAATCCTTTAAACTGTTTTTGTATTTTCATCCAACCATATTCCATTCATATACTCGTACATGGCGTTGTTCTGTGTATATCGTTTTAGGGATGCACATGTCTGTTATTAGTTGCCCATTGTTCTTTTTCCTGGTATTTTTCTGTCTTGCTTTTGTGTTTTTTTCCATTGGTCTGTACTATGTGATGGGCGTTATCTACGTATCTTTGTACCCTATATATTCGTAAGGTTGTCTTCTCTATTTTCATGCTATTCCTTGTAAATCAACTTGCAAATATAGTACGAAAGTGCTTGGATATTCATCTCTTCATTTTCCTGTGGGTTAATATATATATGTATATATATATATATATATATATATATATATATATATATATATATATATATATATATATTCTCCAAATTTGACTTTAAAAATCTAAACACCTTAAACGACCTATATACACAAAGCAAGTTGCGTTCCTCCCTGGCAGATACCACCTCATGAGGATATTCCTACGCCAATGCTTAGATTCTTGGGCTGGCAAGGCATGATCGATCGTTTAGTTAGCTTTGTTGACTAGGATCTGGTCGGTGGTTATAAACCTAGATTCCTAGCGAATGGCAACTGTGCCTACTGTTTGCAACCTGGGGAGTGATCTATCTCTCTACGCTGGCTGGTTTTTGCCCAATTCATCTGACTTTATACGCGTGCAAGTTTATGGACAAATTGGTTAGCTTTACGTTAGTTTAATTTTTGGACAACGTAGGTCAACTGTCTCCTGCACAGTGCTTATTTCCCAAGTTCCAGTCCACGTCGAATGCTCTGCTCCGGCTTAAAAACTCCATCTGCTAGGCATTCCTTCGTAACCAGCACCTCACTACAGTGTTCGTTGATCTTGAGAAGGTCTATTATACCACGTGGGATAGTATATAATGGAGACTATCGATACTATGGGTGCGAGGGGGTACCACCCAATTTCCTGTCTGTATTCCTACAAGATAGTTGATTCCGCGTACAGGTGGGTGGGGGGGGGGTATTTCTCTCCGATACAAGAGGGCTGTAAGAAGACGTCCCGCAGTGGTGTCCTTAATCTAGATTTAGCCAGAAAATGTTTTGTTACATTCTACAAAAACGAAATTATGATCTCGTTTATGCGCTCTTTAAACGTCTTTGCTAACAAGTTCCGAACATCTCTCGTTATGTTGAAGCGCACAACTTTAGGTTTTATTTAACATAAACCCTGAACAACTCTAATAACTTGGTAAGGAAAGTCAGGATTTCTCGGTTCTCTGTATATATATATATTTTGATGAAACCTTTCCTAGCTCGTCTGCACAATATGGAAACATTAATGTTATGCTTTCATTATGCTGTGTTGCGTCCTTCAATTTTTATATCAAATTCGTCGGTTTTGGGTGTGAACAATGATAAGAGTCCGATCCTTTTTAAGAACAATGGGACGTCGCAGAGGCCTCAACGATTAAGAAAATTTTTTCATCATCAAGGACAATGTTGAAGGCACCTCTGTTCATGTTATTGTGGTAAAGCTATTCGGCCATGTGAACAGAGTTAGACGATTTTTGAAGGGGCCTTCGTTAAGGAAGAAGCAATCCGATTTTGGAACCTCAAAGAGTGTGACAGCTACGAATTTGAGGAATATTGGCCGCCAGTTACGTGGGAAACCCGGACTAACATGGGTTGTCCCCATGTACCGGGGACCACCCCCAAAAACCATATCCTAGGGACCATAGCTTCCGTGCAAGCTCTCCTGACATGCCTCTTTTAAAGCCCCGTCTCAATACTTTGAGGTTTCAATGGGCCCAGAAGTACATGACGTTGGGCATTAGTTGCGTCCTTCCACTGACGAGACCAGGGTGACTTGACGGACCCAATTCAGAGATAAGAAACACCAACGTTTGTGACGTCAACAGCAGAGAGGAGGAGTCATGTTGTGTGCAGGTATAATTGGACACAGACTTGTTGGCCCAGTCAGGGTGCCTGATAAGGTTAAAACGACCGCAGCCACGTGCTGCAATCTCTTAAAGGAAGTCTTGGATCTCTGGCTAGATGGCATACGGTTGTCCCTTCTAAGGACTCTAGTTTCCATGCATGGCAAAGCTCCATCCCACCCTGCCAGGGCCACCCAAGCGTTCTTCGGTTCTTACGGCATACAAGGTAACAAGTTGATGGTGTGGCCGCCAGCCTCTCCGGATCTCAACCCAATCGAAAATTTGTGGCCCATCATTAAACATGGTATTTAATCTGATGAACGTTAATTTTCCTATAAAGAAGTGTTAATGGCGATCATCAAAGCTGCAGCAGAGGCAGGCCAACATGCTACTATTAAGGAATTGACAAATTCCATGCATGATAGGGTTTTCTATGTCATCCGTTATAATGACGTTCATCTGGGCAAATAATTCACTTTGTCTATCAATCGTTGATTATAATTATGGTTTTCTGCTAAATATATACGCAAAGTAAGCTTAATGTGTATAATTATCCTTCGTTTTCTCCAAAATATGTCTAGATAGGCTACTTTCATTCTAAAGCTATTAGAGAGCATCTGCTTTAGAGAGCATCTGTGAAGGAACATGGGAGATGCTGCTCACTTTACTTTGTATAAAGTGCACTATACGCTTCTACTCGCGAGTTAATCGTCATTCTCGGTCGCGAAAGGCCCTCATTTCATCCAAGTATATCTCTACACTGACTATGCTGATGTGAGACGACAATCGTGCCCCAAAGTATTCAGATTTATGACTTGGAAACTACTTGAGAATATGATGTAACTCTCGTGTGATGCTGCCTTTGGTTTAACCTCAGACGACACCCTAGGTGATACTTCCTTATAAACATCACTGCGCCTCTGTTCCCAAAGCTCTAACAATGACGTTAATACTCTGATCATACTTAAAGCACATGTCGTGTCATACTGCGCCGGGGTACATGGATGATTTCACATCCGAAGATATGGTTGGTTTTCGTGCCATCTCAGCATTGTTTGAAGCCGGCGGGGCTACTGCGGGCGCTGAGCCTGGTTTCTCGGACGTACTGGTTGTAGTACAAAGCTTGGTACGAAAAATTGCGCGCTGTGCCCTGCTAGTTTACCAAGTTGTGATTTATAGAGACTCACAGAGAGCGCCGAGTGGCCTCGAGAGATTGAAATCTCATCAGCAATTAGTTTGCTGTGTTCATGGCACCACGACTAATGCTAGCTGGAAAAATCAGAGTGTCTTCAGCTGGGTTCCTCCTGTGAATGTCGGAATATCGGGAAATGAGCGAGCTGACAAGGGTAACAAACTATCAACACATATTGGACGACCAAACTAGCATTTTCCTCTTCTCCACGCTGACTACATAACATGAATCAAAAAAGTAGTTCTAGCTACATGGAAAATAAGATGGAAAATGGTGGAATGAAACTTAAAGAGTTGCGTGTCATTACGCTCTGACCCTCTGCTTGGTTCACCAGAGAGTGAGACACTTTTGGGTTGAATGTCCTGGTCTTGTCCTGGTATTGTGCGGTACCTGTCACAATACCAAGGCTGGCGAGGCCGCTACTGCCTTTCGTCATTCCTTGGAAGGAGCTCTTGCACACGGATTATAGGCTCACGTTTGGGGAGGAGGAGGGGGGACTTATAAGCAATATAGAATTAGTTAGGTATTTGGTTGCATTATCAGGCAACTAGGGGAGGCCAACCTTTCTTCGCCACATGAGGGGGCCTTTTACTGGATTTTCGGGTTTGTTTATTGACTCTAGTTTCGTTAATTTGTATTTTTAGTTTCCCGTCGGTGTTATACTCTGGAGATCACGCAATCCCCCTGATGGCAGCTGCAGGATTGTTGTCATGCTCCACCTGACGTTTCCTTTCAATGGATAGTAAGAGTAAAAGAGCAGTAGAAAGGGAGGGTGATGCCACTAGTAGCCACAAGCTGGGAGGCCTATAATTCTCTCTGGAGTGTTATAATAGTATCTTGAGTCCTATCTAAAAGAGTGCAATGGTATTTGGAGGTCTATAATGTAATTCGAGTCCTATATATAATCGTCTCTGTAGCACTATAAGGGATTCTGAAGTCTTATAATACTAGCTGGAGTCCTATAGTGGTATCTTGAGTCCTATAATGTTATCTGGAGTCTTATAATGCTATTTTGATTCTTATAAAGTTAATTACTGTGAGAGCAAAGATCAATAACAAGTTATCCCTTATTAGGTATGTTTACTAATAATTTCTCTATTTCATTAACGGGTTTACGAGCTTGTATTTGCAAAGACCTCATAAAATAACTAACAAACGTTTAAAAGCCAAACGATGTGTCGTCCGCCATACTCGCCATCCAGTTTAACCCTCACACAGCCACAAATGCAAAATCCGTCGCTTGCAACACATTTCAGCTCAGGAAAACGTCACTAAATGAAAGGTAACTACCATGAAGTCCTTCGCCGATAAAGGCACGTCAAATCCAAATATGGCCATGGTATAATAGTCTATTGAAGGAATATCATTAATTTAGAGGCCTTTATTACGTCTAGCACTAATAAAAATAACTGGATAACTCACGCCAAGCGTACAACGGTGTTGTTCCCATATGCAGTTTCCCAATGTCTTTGATGTTCTTTTTTTCTTTTGTTTTTATGCCTCCTAGCGAATAAGCTACACAATTTCTGTCCGGCTCAATACTAAGCTAAATTAAAAACATAATCCAAATCAATCAAAAATACAAAGACACCCCCAAAAACTAAATAAAATCCAACAAGAAACAAAACAAAAGCAATAAGGAAAAGGAAGCCCACTCCGGCGTCGAGAGGAGGCCTGCCCCCTCCCCGCTTACAGGGGCATGCGATCTTTGGCGTGGTAGTAGACCTGCTACCCCATTGTGTATGTTTAAACGGCTACACGGACTCACTCCCTGCCTTGGCTAAGACCAAGGCTACCCCTGATCACTGCATAGTCTAGGAGCTAATAATTATCTGCTTGATTATCGATGCTTCTTTTAGATCTTTCTCAATCCATCTCATTTCTATTTTCATCCCTATTCAGCTTTACTAATCTCTTTACCACATCTCTTCACTATATCCAGTCACTTTCAAACAACACGATACTTCATTCATAGCTCCTTGGGATCCTTCCTCCCTTGTAAAGGCAAAGTCCACATGTCATGTTGCAGGGCGAGCATCGCCCAATCCAACTGAGGTAGCAGAAAAAGGCGCATGTGACCATGCTAAACTTACACAATCAAACACATAATATAAGACCACTGACACAAGCACACACCTAACGGAATACTGCACTGCACACAATCAAACATATAATAGAACACTACTCCATAAAATCAAACATACGAGTAATAGATGATTGCACTGCACAAAATCAAAGAGAGAATAGAATACTGCACTGAACACTATCAAACACATTATAGAATACTGCACTTTACAAAATCAAACACATAGTGGAAGACTGCACTTCACACAATCAACCGCATAATGTAAGACTACGCTTTACACAATCAAACATGCCAACAACACAATATTCACTCCTTAGGGCATATTTTTGAAATCCCAGCACAAGCTTGCTCAGGGGTTTAGGATTTCCCTGCCAGGCGTCTCGAGCGAGGATCAGCCACAACAACAATATCATGACTTGAATGTCCCCCACCCAGGAACGGGGCATCGGCGATAATTTAAAATTGTGTGTGGCCATAATATTTGTTCTGGTCTCAGATTTGAATTTGAGAAATATATTTTTATGCAAAGTTTGTGGAGGTGAATATTCATGTTTTCATCAAAGACCTAAGTAATTAATTCTTACTTGAGCCAAGACTTAAACATTGCCACGCAACTGAGTGATAATTAAAGAACGAATGAGTTTCGGGTAAAAGCATAAACGAATTCACAGCAGATGTTAATTCATATCGTAAATCTAATCTCCACATGCATTTGCACATGCGTGGTGTAGAAATTTTTAAAATTAATTAAAAAACAACGTTTGCAATACTCTCCCCAGAAATGCTTTTGATTATACTTGAAAAAATCTTTCTCTTTATCTTCTTCACCTACTCATCGAAGTGTTTAAAAGGGTGTAAACCAGGGGTCATGAAACTCATCTCGTCGATTAGGCATGAAGAGCATTGGCGGATCCAGAATAAAAATTTGGGGAGAATAAACTGAATTCTTTCCTATGAGTATTCTGAGAAAAGGGCATTGATGATTAATAAGGGTCACCATAGACAGCATTGATAATAAATAACAGTAACTCATACAGGAGTGACCACTAACTCTCTCAGATCCGAAATTTGTCCACAAATCAGAAAATTATGAATAGTTTTAGACATGTATCATATATGGTTCAATCGATCGCAACAGTTTAAAAAACCGTTATATTCTATATTATTACATAACTCTTTCTGAATAGCAGAATATAAGTATGGCATAAAAAAGAAATACTAGCATAAACGGGTCTGTAATTTGGGGTGAGGTCTTCAACACCCTCAACCCCCCCTCCCCTGGATCCGCACCCGATGAAGAGTACAAAAGACGAGTACAAGCGCTCGATCTCTTTTCACCAGAAACTCGGAGAGTGCGCGACCAACAGCTGTAGGTGCTCAAAATACTTTGAAGCCTCGAGAATATCGATCACATTTGTTTACCTTTAGCCACTATGAACCACGGTTAAAAGCTTGACCTTCCACAGTTCAGGACTACTTACGTTTATAGGTAGTTCCAGCGACGAACAATTCAAAGATAGACTAGACCAAATGTTTTATAGTTCACATAAAATTCAGATAGACTGTTTATCATTACTTTTTACAACTATCCTTTAAAATTTCCTGTTTGTGTTTCGTACTGCAATACGTTTTTCTCATCTTTCCCTTCCGGCCAGCTTCGGGGAAAGGGATCGGGGGAAGGAAAGGGACATCACCTATACTATGTTGGTTCTCCACAATGGTAGTTTCATGGTTGGGGGTGAATGCCTGTCAAGTGACTCTTTTTATTATTACTCACTCTTTCGCACTCCTTAATGGCTTGAAACAATCCCTGCTCATCCTCTGCCTGTCCTTTTGTTATCTTTCTTACACCCTCAATCAGAACGTCTCCATACACTTTATCTACAATACTCAAAATTTTATTCCTCTGTAATTACTGGGATTAACCATCCCTCCCTTCTCCTTATTGTGCAGTAACTATCAAACCATTCTACTCTTCCGGCAGAGTTACACAGCACAACCATTAGATCCATTTTATAAACCAATCGCCACATTTTTAGCATCTCACCTATGATATCCACCACTCCAGATGCCTTTCCATTATTTTTTTTTATTCCTATAACACAGTGTGAGCAACGTTTTGGTTGAAGAGTTGCTTCCTTCTATCGCTGATACTTGGGGTAGGTTCCTGTATGCGAGTTTAAAAAGTCATGGGGTTCTTGGAGGTAGGAGGGTCCTATACTTACCTACACTTAAAGTAAATCATCGTTATTTACTTTAGGACGAATTCTTTCTTCCAATTCACATTACTTCCTTCATAATTTTTTTAGCTGCAGTTTTAGAAAATATAAACTTGAACACCGTCAGAGGAAAATTTCAAAGAATAATCTGTCCAATTTTTATGGAAATTAAAAGGGAATTTTCCATAAATTATAGATACGCGTTGAATATTTCCGTAATATTTCTTAATATGTTTTCTGGTGCCTTGTCGTAATTCCATTTAGTTAGTTCTGTTTTGCCGAGAGCTTTAGGTTGAATGAGCCGATGGCGTCTTTAAGTTCCTGCAGTGTGATCGTCGTTCCTACTATCGCTTGCTGGTCTTTTCGTAGGTCAACTCTTCTCTCCGGTTTATAGGAGATATTTATTCCTCCTCGCTTACACTTAATGTCAAAGGAAACGAGCCAATCCGGTGAGTGGAATTTTTAAAATTAATTTAAGATGGCTTCTAAGATGTTCAGCCTAGCTTTATTTCCCTCTTTTCTTTTAATTGAGTTAGGTTGATATTATACGCGCTCTCCATGTGATTTCGAGGCTTTCCGCTTTGCAGATTCATGGTTGAACGACTGCGTAGAATCCTTAGTTGAAATACTCCGGCAATTTACTTCACAAATTCGGAAAAGGAGGTAACGTTTCCTGGAAGGTTCGAAAGACGCCTCTGAGAATTGTTTTTTATTCATAGAAACCACTATTACGAAAGAGAGCTATACGTTGTACTCATATCACCATTCATCATTACTACTAATTTTAATCTTTCTTTTTAGCGGCCCCACTTAGGCAGATGACTGCTTAACTCTCCGGCCCCGACCCCCTACGTGAACTACTGCCGGATGGGAGGGGATTGCCATTCATGTTTCGTGCAACTATGCCAGGCAGTGGCTAAGGCATAATTGGGGACATTGGAGGAAGCTGGCTTGAGGAGTATCCCACAGCCGATAACAAAATCAGAAATCATTCCGGACAAGGGACGGACTGCAACCTCCTCTACTAATCCCAGCAGGGGGCCCCTTCCAGGACCATAGAGGGACATGCAACCGTTTCTATGGAATGTTGGGATGGAGTCATAATTAAAACACCCTCGGGGAGGGCGGCGTTGTCAATAAGTCCGCCAAACAATCCCACTCTCGAGAGGATCCACTCCCCCCCCCCCCTGGATTCATCTCATCCATCGTCATCATTCATCTCAAAGACAATTTTCCGTTTCATCCAGGCGGCGGTTTAGCGAAGGGGGGTGGGGCTCTTCTCCCAAAAGCAAATTAAAAAAAAAGAAAAGAAACAACTGAAAAACTCTTAAACATACACACTAGTGAGTCCCTATATACCAGAAAAAGACCAGAGCTAGAGCTTCCTTCAAGGGGTGCCCACCACCAGAATAGCGACCCAAAATGCCGCGAGGATCCCATTGAGATCCCTAAGCGGACTTGAAAACCGGACAAGGGGAAGGTGTTTGAAATCCTATTCGGCAAATTAAACATCGCAATCCTTCGACTACTAGACACGCCGACAGGATTTGTCGCAATATGCAAGAAGAATAAAGACATAGAGACACTCACAAAGGAGGAAGGGGTAAAAGCATAGGTGGGCGCGATAAAAAAAAAAAATTATCACGATAACCGATAAACCGATAACGATAACCTTATCAGCGATAACCGATAATCGATAACTGGCGATACATTTATCGCCCGATAAGGTGATAACCGATAAATCGATGAATCCAAAATTATAATACAATATTGATTATTGACTATATATAGCGTTATTTTATAATACAATAGTAAGAATATTTGAATACTGTTTCTTAGTTTCTTACCTGGTGAGGCTCTCCTTAATCTCCTCATAGGTTTTGAGGATTCTCCTCCCAGCTTGGACCCACCTATTTCTGCCTTCAAGGCATGCGCGGCTCTCCCTTGTGCTAAACTGGAACCAAAAACTGAAATTATCTATTATTCGCTAGTTTGGAACCAAAAGTATTCGCGATACCAATGAATCGATAACGCGGGCGAAAAAAATATCGGATAACCGATATTCGATATCGTTATCGAAATAACGCCGACCTATGGTAAAAGCCCGGAAGGAAATAAACCTACAGCCAATCACCCCTCCTCAGATCCAAGCACACAGAAGCGTGGTGTGCAAAAGGATACACCCCTGGATCGACCAGCACATTAAAGAAGAAATCAAAGAATAAATAGAAAGGAACCAGCAATGGGCAAGGATTCCTTAAGTAATCAAATTTAGAAACAAAAGAGACAACACGGAATGTCATCACGTGTTTAAAATAATCTTTTCAGATATGCATATGGTGACAGAGGTGAAAGAGAAAGGGCTACTTCTCTTCAATCCAAAAATAAGCGGTGAAAATCGAACGGGAGTAATTCACCCAGGTGCAGATTTGCTTTAGATGCTTTAGACTCGGCCACCACACGACGAGGGATTGCAAGGAGCAAGAATCGACTTGTTCCAGATGCAACTAAATAGGACACGGCTGGCACGAATGCCCAGCAGCAGAAGAAAAATGCCCAAACTGTGGACAAAACACAGGGCAAAGGCGATGTCCTGCCCCAGGAAGAAATAAATCCTAAAGAGAAAGGCGAAAAAGAAAAAAGCAGAAGGAATCAGGAGGGCGAACACCTACGCCCAAGCGGAAAAAGGCGTGCCCGCTGGAAATGCCGAGAACGTCACCCAAAAAACTATCTAAATATCGGCAACAAAAACTCAACAAAAATCCTCACGTGCATACTATATGCCCACGTGAGGAATCTGACGAACCCAGGCTGCTTCGCTAAAGAGTTAAATACTATGCTCAAGAATAGTGGCTTAGCAGAAATGGGGTTGCCCAGCAGCAGAAGAAAAATGCCCAAACTGTGGACAAAACACAGGGCAAAGGCGATGTCCTGCCCCAGGAAGAAATAAATCCTAAAGAGAAAGGCGAAAAAGAAAAAAGCAGAAGGAATCAGGAGGGCGAACACCTACGCCCAAGCGGCAAAAGGCGTGCCCGCTGGAAATGCCGAGAACGTCACCCAAAAAACTATCTAAATATCGGCAACAAAAACTCAACAAAAATCCTCACGTGCATACTATATGCCCACGTGAGGAATCTGACGAACCCAGGCTGCTTCGCTAAAGAGTTAAATACTATGCTCAAGAATAATGGCTTAGCAGAAATGGGGTTGCCGAAAAAAACATCAGGGGAAGTCCTGCAGCTGAAGTTCCAGACCGAGGAAGCAGCACCAGCAACTGCCTTCCCAATAGAAGAAGAAAAAACTGAAAAGAGCACGAATCCGGAAACCATCCCAGCTTCTCAAAGGTCCGCAAACAGGGACCCCAGAATTGAGGCCAGAAGGCAACGGGAAAAGAGTGAAAAAAGAGCAGCCAGAAAGATCAAACAGTATGAGGGTAACCTCTCAGACCCTGCTTCCTCCTCTGAAGAAGAACAAGAATGCTCACAGCCACCAAAGGCCCATGATAGATCAAGGAGCAAGAATAAAGGGAAAAATTATCGTCAAAACAAAAAGTTCGATGGAGAAGAGATTAAAATGTGATTTTACAGAAAGGATGAAACTCCCTTCCCAGAGGATCCCAACATCGGGGAGATCATCGAAGGAATCAAAGTAGGCCTATTGAAATGGATGTACGATGCGCCAATCCAAGAATCGCTAATTGACGAAGCCATCATGGCGGCAGAAATAAAAATACATAGGGACTCCTGTCTCGCCATAAGTGAAGCAGAATTTTTCAAAATCAAAAACGAAAAAAAGAGACGTAATAAAAAGCAGTAGAAGAAGACACATATAAAAGACACAAGCACTAGACAATATAAACATGGGAAACAAAAAATAACACATTAAAAATACTAACAATTAACTTTAATGGATGGGAAGGGAAACACATTCCCTACGGAAACATATTCCGTACAGTGGATCTCGACCTGATCCTCATCCCTGAACACGGTGTTAACACGAATGCAAACAGAATAAAGATACCAAATTACACCGTTATGAATAAAAACGACACACAGGATCGCTACGACGGCGCAGCCATCGCGATCCGAAAAAACATTACATACAGAACACTGACAATCCGAGAAGAGTCATTTGTGGCTGTTGAAATACCAACCCTAGTGGAAAACCTGACCGTGGCGACTGCCTATCAACCACCACGTCGTAAATGCTTACCGATTACCAACTTTTACACTCTTTTCGGGCGCATTGCTTGTCGGTTATCTAAACGGCAGACGCAGAGCATCAGGCTACGGAAGCACCCACCAAAGAGGAAGAAACCTGGAGTTACTACTCTAAAGAGACAGACTCCAGAGAGTCGGGCCGGATTTCCCGACCTTCTTAACACATCGTTCGGCAACTAAACTGGACGTGGTGTTAACGAGCAAAAACTTCCCCTTCAATATTATCAATGTTCCCGGACCAGTGGTAAAGAGCGATCACATCCCGATTATCACCACAATCTCGCTTGTCCCACTACTCAAGCCCGTCGCACTTAGGAAAAGTTTGGCTAAAGCTAACTGGGAGCTAGATAGAGAAATACTCAGTGAATACCAACCAGCTGACCTGGGAAAAGCTAATATCAAAGAGATTGAGGAGGAGATAAATAAGATCACCAGTCTCTTCATACAAGCCGACGACAGATGCGTCCCCAGAATCTCCTATAAAATGTTCCCACAACATAGGTGGACGAACGAGAAGAGAGAAATCGCCCAGGAACATAGAGAAATCTATGAAGAGATCGGCAGGACAGGCACCAATCGGGAAAGGAAAGCCAGAATGAAACAAATAGGAGAGGAGCTAAAGAACATACTAATTGAAACGCAAAGAGCAATCTGGAATGAATGACATCATTGGGAGGCTAGACAGTGAGGGCAATCCTGTAAGATTTTGGAATAACATCCGAAGACTTAGGGGATTGCCTGCCAAACCCATAACTCAAATCAAGAATGGAGACGACATCATTGAGGATCCAGAGTCTCTCGAAAACAATTTAGAATGCACTGGCAATAGATTTTCGCTATATCCCCTGAGGAGAACGACGACTTCGACCAGAATTCGAAGACCAATTGCTTGATGACCTCAGCACAGTGATACATAGAACCCACCCACATCTCCAAATATGTCAAGAAAGAGAGATGTTTAGCCACGGACGCCCAATAACTCTCGAAGAGACCTTGAACACCATAAGGTCCTTCAAGCAGAGGGCACCAGGCTAGTCTGGAATTACGAAAAACAAAAGCAAACCAAAAGCAAACGTAAAAATAAATAAAGGAAAGCGATGCCCTTACTACTAGGGCAAAATATCCCTCCTTCTCTTAAATTTTCACCCCTCTTTCATCTATCAATATCCATACCTGCTTCTGATATTGAGTACATCATCATCATGCATGGTTAAACGCCTCGCAAGGGTGGTGGCTGTCATGCCAACATATTTTGATTTATTATGAAGTTTGCAGTTTACATTGGGGCAGTTAAACTCGTAAGTTACGAGGGGAGGTCAATAAGTTTTGCAATTCGGATATAAGGAAACGAGATATGGGGAAAAGTGTTTTATTATTTTCCAATATAACTACCCTCGCCTTAATACACTTGCGCCACTTGTCCCTGAGGCTTCGAATTCCCGACAACCAGAAATCTCTCGACTGCTGTTCAATCCACTCGTGGACGGCGAGCTGGACATCTTCATCGTCCCCAAACCGGCTACAACGCAGTGCAGCCTTGAGCTGGCGGAATAAAAAGTAGTCGCTAGGGGCCAGATCTGGACTGTAGGGGGGATGGTTGAGCTCCTCGAATCCGCACTCACGCAGAACAGCTTGTGCAACTCTGGCCTTGTGGACTTTGACGACGTTGAAGTCGATCATGGGGCGTGAGGTTTGTAGGGACCCAACGGGCAGAGACCTTGTTCATGGTCAAATTGTCGTGGATGATGTTGATAACACTTCCATGTGATATTCCAAGTTCTTGCTCGATTTCTTCGACCTTCAACCGTCGATTTTCGAGGATCATCCTCTCCACACGGGCCACATTGTTCTCGTTGGTCACGTCTGACAGGCGTCCTGGACGGGGGTCATCTTCGAGGGACTCACGACCATGGTGAAACTCCATATTCCAGCGAGCAATGGTTGCATAGGAAGGGGCGGTGTCGGTGTACACTACAACCATGCGTTCATGGATCTCTTTTGCATTCTTGCCTTCCTTGGTCAAAAATTTGATCACTCCGCGGTGCTCAACCTTCTCCATTGTTTAAAAATTTGTGACTGACGATCTGCGATCAACTACTGCTTCTTAAATAGACGAGGCAAGAGCGTGTGGCTGCAGGTCCTGACTTCTCATAGTTTGTCCTAACACCGCAACAAACAGCCATTCCCCTTCCTCTGTTTTGCCCTCCGATTCGCAAAACTTATTCACCTCCCCTCATATGTTGGTTGACTTTAGATTCAAGTTTTGGCAGTTGTTGTTTTTAATAAGGAGATTGTTAACTTTTGTCGTTAACAATCTCCTTGATGTTTTTTTCGTCTATTTTATAGGCCGTAGACATTTGATTTCTGTAATACAGTTTAATGTCATTGACTGGTTCCTGATTCCTTTTCGTTTTATCCGTATCTTTGAATTGCATACTTAAAAATGATTGAAGTTGTTTTTCAATCATGCTGTTCGATAAATCGTTTTTCACGAGGGATTTTTTTACGCGTGAGATCTCTTGATGGAAAAGTTCCCACGTAGAGCAGCATTTGTATGCTCGGCGGATGTATGAGCCGATTACACTTATTTTGTACCTTTCAGGTTATTCATTATCCGCGTTGAGGCATCTACCGATGTCCGTACTTTTTCTATATACTTTTGTGATATAGCTACCATTGATTTTTTGTACCTCAACGTGCAGAAAAGGGATTTATTGCCTGTGCTCAATTTACAAATGAATTTTAACACGTTCTCCTCAAATTGCTGTTTGGTGTTCTTCAGATGTTCTTCGTTTAGGACGTTGATGTAGATATCGTCTACGTATCGGCACTATGCGTGTGACTTATTTTCGTGGTGTCAAATAAGGTCTCTTCAAGTTGACCCATATAGTAGTTGGCGAAGGTCCGCCAACTCCATCCACTTGCGTGTATAGATTACCGTCTGGTGTCCTGAACGGATCCTCTGATGTGCATGAACGTAACATATTCCTTAAGATGTTTTGGTCAAGATTTGGAGGAGACATTGTAGGATGGTGGTACACATTTTGTATAATGATGTCGATGGTCTGAGCGATGGGCTTTGGAGGAGACAGTGTAGGATGGTGGTACACATTTTGCATAATGATTTGTAAACAGGCTTTCTACAAAAAGGGATGGTATTAGTCCTGCCGGTCTTGTAGAGTGGAGTATATCGATAAATTCCTCCATAGACTTTATGCTATACTTTGAAGGAATGTACGGTTTAATTATTTCCTTTAAGGTTTTAGCGAAACGGTAAGTTGGTGTCGTGACTTGAGAAATGATAAGCATCAATGGTTTGTTCGGCTTATGTATTTTTACGTTTCCATACAGATCTTTTGGAAGTGAAATCCTCCAATGAGGATTTATTTTCTTTTTTTTAAGTCTTCTGTTGGATCTTTTTTCATACGTTTAAATTTAGTGGTGTCGATTAGGATGGTATTCACTTTCTGTTATATTCTTCTTTGTTTAGAATGACGTATATGTTAGGTTTGTTAGCTTTTCTTATGACTATTTCTTTGTTGTTTTTTAGAGAGCTGATGGCCTTGCGTATCTCTTGTGTTATGAGTTTGTTGCCATTAAAACACATTCGTTTGATGGCTTCTGCACGTATTTGGTCTTTTAGGTTGGAGTTAATTTCATTTGTATCCTCCCCCATCCCTGTTTGGTCCCCCGGTTCTCATTTTATTTATTGTCATTTATTTACTTGTGCTATTAATATTTTCTTTGTATATAGTAAAGTTATATATTTTCTACCATTAGTTTCTCTAATCCCAGAACCTCTAAGAATATATTATTTAGGCTGACCGCACTCGATTTTGTTTATTTAACCCTCGCACTAGGATCTGTATCCCAATTTCTCTGGCGTACCCTGTTCACAGTCACCCTACGACACCGAGGTTAAGGGCTTCTGTTTCACTAGTGGAGAGCGTATGCCGGAAGGAAGGGATGACTGGTGTAGTTAATTCTGGTAATGTTATACGTCTCTTGTACAGTTTATTAAGTTTTTTGGTCGCGTGCGAGTCAGGTCGCGAGCGACTCTACATTTCACTATGTCTGTCGGTTGGTGCCTGTTTTGCTTTTTCTTTTGTTTTTGTAATAACATTATAACTGTTAGGCTGATTCTAAGGAAATATGAAACCCTTATGTTGTTTTACATTCTCTTCCCAATGATATAATTTCCAAAGTCCTATCAAAATTATTCTGGAAATTATTTTGTTTTGGTAATAACATCATAACTTTTCGGCCTATACTCTGTAGACTAAACTAGGCTAGACTATGCTCTGCTAGGCAAGCTTAGAATAGGCTATGCTATGCTAGGCTATTATAGGTTAGGCTATGCTAAGCTATGCTAAGATATAATGTACAAGGGTAAGATATACGAGGCTAATTTAGGCTATAATATGCTATGCTAGGATAGCATATAGTATGTTAGGCTAGACAATAATAAGCTATGCTTGACTAGGGTATAATAGTATAGTATATGCTATACATGTCTAGGATAGTTAATGTTAGACTAGGTTATGCTATGCTATGCTAGGCTAAACTATACTAGGCTAGGCAGGGCATGAAAGGCTACACTAGGCTAGGCTACGCTATGGTATGCTAGGTTAGGATATGCTACACTAGTCTAGTCTTCGCTATACCAGGCTAGGATAAGCGAGGCTTTGCTAGGGTAGGGTAGGCTATGTTATGCATGCTATGCAAGCCTAGGCTAAGATCTAATAGTCTAGACTAGGCTAGTCAATACTATGATATACTATACTATACTAACTAGGGTAGGGTAAAGTAAGCTATGATAGTCCAGGCTAGAATATGCTAACTAGGCTAGGATAGGATATAATATACTCGGCTCCACTCCAATGAATTAGACTAAGCTAGGCTATACTAAGATATGCTATACTAGACTAAGGTAAGTTTTAATATACAATTGTAGGCTGCGCGAAGCTAGGCTAGATTATACTCTGCTAGGCAGGCTAGGATATACTTTGATAAGCTAGGCTAGGGTAGGATAACACTTTCATAGGCTCAGGTATAGTATACTAAGCTGGGTTATTCTAATATATACTATGATAGGCTATATATGCATTTCTATACTAGGATAGGATAAGGTATACTAGGCTACTCTAGGGTATACTATGCTATTATAGGCCATCCTCTGCCATGATATACTAGGCTAGGCTATACGAGGGTATGCTATGCTATGCAGGGCTATGCTGGACTATACTACGCTAGACTAGACTAGATTATAGTGTACCATGCTAAGCTAGCATAGTTTAGGGTAGGCAAGGCTAGACTATGGTTGTGTGTGCTATGTCAAGATATACCATGATAGAATAGGATAGGATATATTATGCTAAGCTAGGCTATACTATGCTAGAGTAGTTTATACTATACTAGGCTAGGTTATACTATGTTTATACTATACTATGCTAAGCTAGATTAGAGTAAGGTAGGTTATGGTAGATAGGCTATACTATACTAGGCTTTGCAAGGCTAGCGTAGGCTATACGAGGATAGAATAGGCAATACTATGTTAAACTATCCTAAACTATACTAGGTTAGGCTATGCTATACTATACTATTCTAGGCTAGGCTATAATATGTTATATTATGGTAAGCTTTACTATCTTATATATGCTAGGCTATACATAGGCTAGGCAAGGCTAGCCTAGGCTATATGAGGATAGGATAGGCAATACTATGTTAAACTATTCTAAACTATACTAAGTTAGGCTATGCTATACCATACTATTCTAGGCTAGGCTATACTATGCTATATTATGATAAGCTTTACTATCCTATATATGTTAGGCTGTACTAGGCTAGTTTTTGTTAGTCGAGGCTATGTTAAGCTAGGCTTTACTATGATTTAAAGGCTAAGATAGGCCATACTATACATTCTCTGCTAGGCTAGTCTAGATTAATCTAGGTTAAGTCATACTATACCAGGCTAAGCTACACTATGTAAGGCTAGGCTATACTATGCTAGCTACGCTAGAGTATGGTATGGTAAGTTCTACTATTATAGGGAATTATAGGCTAGACTAGACTAGGCTACCCAATGCTAGGCTAGGCTATACTATGGTAGGTTATGCTATGACATAATCTACTTTGTTATACTATGCTATACTATACTATGGTACTATATACTAGGATAGGCTAGGCTAGCCAGGATTTACTATTTTAGGAAATCTAGCTTTATTAAGCTTTATTATGCTAGGTGAGGTAATACTATGGTAGCCTATCCTACGCTAAGCTAGGTTTTGCCAGGCTACTATTCGAGACTATACTAGGCTATGCTATAAAATTTTATACTATTTTAGACAATACTAGGCTATACTAGGATACGCTATGCTAGGCTATACTTTGGTAGGAGACACTATACATATACTATAATAGATTATACTTTATGTTTTGCAATGCTATGCTATAATATACTATGCCATGTTATACTATGCTGTAATGTGCTATGCTATACTATTCTAGAATATGCAATTAAGGTGTGACCATTTTTTCGCCTTTCCAATTCCATAAATGAGGTGTGACAAAAAGTTATGGCTCGCCATTTTAATTAAAAAAAATATATATATTTTAGTATAATTTAGTTCTTCTTTTTAATAAGCTCTTAGAAAGTTCTGACATTTCAGTTGTAGGTTCATTTTTCGCTGCTAGGTCATGGGTTTTAATATTAGTGTAGATGGGTAGTATTCTTTTTTGGATGCAAATTTTGTTGAAGAACATGGTATATTTCGCCTTAATCAATTTCTTTTGCTAACTTTCAATTCTTCTTACTGTCTTTTTGAATCCCATCTTGTAGATGGTAGATAATTTGTCCTATGTTCATATCTCTCTTTAATAAATGTGTTTGGTAAAAACCAAACTGAAATTGCTGGGCTTTCGATCTATTCGATTATCTTCAGAGCGTCTTTAGGTATTCTTTCCTCCTTTACCGATGAAGTATGGTGGAGTCAGAATCAGGTTGAACGAAAATAAAACGGTTTTTAGAGGATATTTATTCCTCCTCGCTTAGTTGTTTTAAAATACCACTCACCAAGATGCCAGGCCAAAGGCAGGAAAGAAATGTTCGAATAAGACTTCTAAGTGGCCTGTGCTTTCAAAGTATTCTAAGGCCAACAAATACCGGAGTTCTGCTTCCGGCAAGCCTAATGTTATTCGAGTGAGTGTCTTTAATAGAAGATGCTGTTCCGCCAGCATTCAATGCAAGTCGTGATTTCGCTGAAGACCTCCTAATGGAATTTACCTACAGAGGCAAAGAACCCTTCAAGGACAGGTTTACGTTGACTGAGTTGCGTTGTACTCTTGCTTCATGTGAGGACATCACCCCTGGACCGGACGATTCTCCGGATGAGATGCTTCGACACCTAGGTGAGCAAGGCATGGCATTTCTGCTAAATTTATTCAATAGAATATGGACAGTGGGATCTTTCCAGACTCTCAAGGAATTGCTACTGTGCTCGATTTTCTCTAACCGATGAGAGGTCATTCTACCCCGGCTGGTTTCCGCCCAATTTCTTTAACCTACTGCTTGTACAAGGTGTTGGAGAAATTGGTAAGTGTCGTAGAATGGACTCTCAACGATATACCATATATAACTATTCGTTAAGGGAACTTACTTAATTATCTTTAGAGTGCGTGGATGTCTGGCTGGCCGATATTATGTATCTTCGATATGCTTAAGAAGTGGAATTCAGCTCAAGGATAATAATATTGCTATCATTAATAAAATAGAGTTTTATTAATAATAAAAATCAACAACACACTAAACGGAAAATATTGACATAAACAGAGAATGGAAAGGGTCGTGGGGAATCGAGCTAATCCGAGGATTAAAAGATTTAAAAAGGTAAAACAAATATAAAGTTAAAGGGAGGGGATGGTTCGCTAAACCATTTAAAGCACAGGGTAGAGTTGACAAAAGGGTTAAATACTCAAAGGTAACGTTCGGCTTACGTAATTATACTTGTGCAGAGGAAGGCGACGTGAAGGAATTTTCGGTCCGCTGGCGAGTTCCAGCTGAAGGGGGGGAATTAAATGATCCTGACGTGGCGTCTTGGGAATGAGAACCGTTTCTTGACGAACGGCTTGAAGAACAATTGCTGTTCTACGTTGTTCTCTTCTGAACCAGAGGGGAGGTGAGAACCGTCTCTTGTCTACGGGCTCAAGAACAATGGCTGTTCTAATGTTGTTCTCTTCTGAACAACAAGGGGGGGAAGGGTGAGAACCGTTTCTTGGCGAACGGGCTCAAACGAACAATGGCTGTTCTACGTTGTTCTTTTCTGAACAACAGGGGGAAGGGGTGAGAACCGTTTCTTGTCAACGGGCTCGAACGAACAATCGCTGTTCTAACGTTGTTCTCTTTCTGAACAACAGGGGAAGGGTGAGAACCGTTTCTTGGCGAACGGGCTCAAACGAACAATGGCTTTTCTACGATGTTCTCTTCTGAACAACAGGGGGGGCGGTGAGAACCGTTTCTTGTCAACGGGCTCACAAGAACAATGGCTGTTCTAATGTTGTTCTCTTTCTGAACAACAGGGGAAGCCTTGTGGACTTGGCGTCACGAAAGGCTCAAACCTTGGCACTCAAGGGATATTGTCCTCCTTCTGGACAAGTGATGGTGAATCTCGAGGTTGAGGTCCCTTGGCGCACAAAGGGAGAGAGGGTCGTGGTGATGTTTCGCGACGAAAATCTGGATCTCCAATCTGATCTTAGTGGTAAAGTTTCCATATAAATAGCCAGGACATCTCCTTGGCGTGGGGGAAAATGGAGTGGAAGCTTGGAGGGAACGCACAGCCGGGCCGGGGAACAATGCCTTATCTGTTCATAAGCCTAACTCGATCTGGCGAGGTCGGCGTATGGGGGCGAACGGGGGGACGATAACCTCCTTGTTTAAACATTGGCATCCGGTAGCTGAGATAAGACTCCAAGCCTCGAATCGAAGATGCACGTGGGCAGCATCGTGGTTTTAAATAATACGGGGTAGGAGTTGAAATTAAACGCAGCTTCAACACGTTCTATCACACAGTAGTGTATCTAGTCCGCTTCTCATATCGGCAAAGACGGTTAAGAGAGCTACATTTAGAAGCAGTTAAGATTCCGAAACAATTTTTTTGTGTGTGGTATTATTTTCCACAATGCAGTAGTGTATCTATTCCGCTTCTCGTGTCGGCAAAGACGGTTAAGAGAGCTACATTAAGAAGCAGTTAAGATTTCGAAACAAGGAGATTATCCTGCTCTTGTATAAGTGTTTGGTGTAACCCCAATTAGCGTATGCAGTTCAGTTTGGGTCCACCAGCCTTCGAAAGGATACCGAACGGCTGCAAAGGATACAAGAGAGGGTCCATGAAATTGATCCCCTTCGATTAGACATACTATCAGAGTTTGGTTTCTTCTCGCTAGAGACAATGAAACTGCGCGCTCCGAATACAAGGCGCGGTGAATAATTTATCGCACCCGGCAACTAAATTCCGTGCATTTATGTTGTCTGATGCTTGTTCTCTCTTTTTCCTGTCATAGTAGACTCATTTGTGCATTGTCTGTGAAGGAAGAAATACCATGGCTGAATTCAATCCTCCCCAAAATTGGAAGAGGCAATATGTGATGCTTGGTTTTCACGCCGGGAGATCCAATGCGAATAGCTCCGAGTGCTTGGGTGTCTATCTGAGGACGGTGCAGAGGATTAGGAAAGATTTGGATGAGTCAAGTTGTAATTACGAGGGCACGGTGGCTCGGAAACGTCATTCTAAGCATTCTGATAAAAAAACCCTCCTAATTTGTCGCGGATATCCAGCTTTAATTGAAAACGATCCCAGCAAATCAATGAGGTCCATAACCCAGGGGGATGAAGGGAGTGCCAGAGTCTCTCACCAGGCAGTTAGTGCATGAGGACATCCGATACCACTTATATAGAATGAGAAAGGGTTGGCTTCTGTCTCAAAAGATGAAGGACAAGCGGAAAGAACACGCTGTGAAGCTTGTGAACAAACTGAAGCATCCCACAAGCATTGCATTTCTTAGACGAGAATAATTTCTCCCAGGACCAAGTGGTGAACTCACAAAACAACCAATGCCTTGCTGTATCGCCCAAAAATGTCCTTAGAAACATGAAGACCATTTTTACGTGCACATCGTAGCGACGGCCACCTTATGTCCCCGTTTATCTTCCCGAGGGTTTTAGACAAAATACGGAGGGCTACATAAAGTGCTTGGAGGAGTTGCTGTTACTCTGGATGCAGGATGTTGCCGTTGGAAAGCCTTACGTGTGTTGCTCAAGAAGAAGGACCCAGACTTTGCTGTCAGACAATTTTTTGCGCCACATCTCTCCAAACACCTGGCTTCCCACCTCCCCAGACTGCAACAACCTGGACTATTATTTGGGGGGCATGGTGGAGAGAGGAACTAAGTCAACGTTCACCAACAAGGTGGACCAGGATCACCACAGTTTTCACCAAGTTAAACAGGGGTATCGTCGAGATGGCCTAGAGCAGATTCCGACACTACCTTGAATCCGTGTTTGAAGCCGACGCCGACTTCATTGAATAAAATTAATAGCACAACAAACCTTCAAGTCTTCAACGTGTAACTTTGATAAATCGATCTGTATAAATGAAGTTTCTGATAATTTCTTTTATATTGAAGTTAGGCGACAAATTCCCCCCCCCCCCCCCCCATCTCCACGTACCCTGTAAGACTAGGAAGCACGATTGGAAACTAGAACTTCCGCACTTTAAAACTACTTTGGTGGGCAACATTTTCACATATAAAAATATGAAACATGGATCAAGCTTCCAGTAGAGGTAATTAGTAGTTCCAGCTTAAGCAATTTAAGGATAAAAATGACCGAATGTATTTTAATGCGTGATAAATTGCATATAGGTGATTATTTTTTCTAGTCTTCTATACTGGCAAAATTCATAGTTGTGTTCTTCTCTTCAGCTCATTCATCTATTGTGGCTCTTTGGCCTGCAGAGCGACTTTGTGACTAATTTTTGTGCTAATATTAATTTTTCTTGAGTTTTTTCATGGACTATTCTGCCTCTTGTCCATTCACCTTGACGGACAGTTTTGTTCTTCTTTTTCTTCTACTGTATGTTTTATTCCATAATTTTTCCCAGCATGCACCTTGTAAATTATACACCTATTCTTTTTCATCTATTAATATTTGGGGGGGGAAGGCTCTATGGCAAAGGTTCGCGTGCCCCCCCCCCCCCCTATTGAAGGCTTCGTAATCGAACGAGATGTATTCGCTCAGCCGGATAAGAGAAAAGACACAACAAACAAGAAAAGGAAAGAAAAAAATGAAGAGATTAGAACGTGAACCTCACGATGGGTGGCATTAATCCAACTCTGTTGGATTATTTGACATTTATTGGATTTGTGTCAACGTCGGTTGTTGTTTTCGTTTGCCAAATTTAAAGCGATGTTAATTCAACTTCAACTCGGCGGATGAACGACAAAGCCACTTTCTCCAAAACAGAAGCCCGCTTCCTTTCATGTCGACGAAATGAATTTTAGAAACAATGAAGTTGCTTTTCCCTCAACCGCGTCTCGAAAGTGAAACGTCCCATGTGTTGTGAAACATCCCATGTGTTGTGAAAAGTGAAGATTAAGTTGGACGAAGAATCACAATAACTTCGAAGAAACTAGATACAAAAATAAATGATATTCAACCACGTTGGTTGTGTGAGTTGGGGTAATGGGAGGGGGCGGAAATGTTTCAGGTTTACCCGTCGAGTTTGCTCTTACTCTAAAGGTTTTCACGGATATTCCGCTTCTAGGGTGGGTTCTAGAAGGTGCCCTGGTTACCTCGGGGTTCAAGGAAAGGTCTCGAAAGGAAAGTGACGATAAGTTGGACTTTATTCGGAGTAAGCGAAATAGATCGAGTCCTACGCGGCCATATGTAAGTTTATACTAATGTTGGGTAGCTGAGGCTAAAACGATAGGACTTAAGAACGAGGAACGGACTCGAGATGCTAATAATAATAATAAAAGGACTTAATTTAATGCTTCAAATTGAGTCTATCATACCAAAAAACTTAACTGATTCTATGCTCATAATGTTTAGGTTCGATTATTTATAGTACTCATGCTTAAGAGGGCGTGTCCTCTTTATCTCCTTCTCTAAGCGCGGGGCGGAGCGGAGATACTGATTGGAAGTATATTTGTTAGTTTCTTCGTTGACCGTTGGGCAGAGTTACCAGAGGTGTGTGCGTGGCTAAAGTATCTGTACACACTTTCAGACCGGGGTGGCAAACCCTATCAATAGATATAATGCGACAATTTATTTTTCGTTTAACACTCTCACGATAATTAAGCCGGTCAAAGCATATATCACCCTGTATTTGCTCGGCTCCCCTTGTTTTCTAGATTTGGTATCTTTAGGTCCCGCAGCTGCTCCTTTGTGTGTGTGTTTATGTGTGGCCACGTGGGAAACCAGTTATTCGCTTGATTCTCTTATGCTTCTCCTAATAAATGTACAGTTGTGATATAGCTCTCTCTATTTTACATTGGTTCACTACTTATTACATGGCATATTATCCTATTAAGTAATGTGTGTACCCAATTTCAGGATTTCATAGCTCCATCGAGCACCCATTTGTGGGGATTCCTCACTGGGCCTACCTATCCTGCAATTTGTGTGCCACAAGCCTACTTTTCTTGCAATTTGAGTGCCACACTTTTATTGACGAAGGAAATGTGTCTCAATAGTTGCTAGGAGAATAGTACACTATTCCTGTCCTTAGTGACCTAGGTAGTATCCCCGTTTGGCGACTATGTTAGCGTAGTTTTCACGCATTTAAGCTTGCAACTTCAGCACTTTCTTTGCAAACTGCTATTTAATTAGCTTTCTGGACGATGCGCAGCAATTGCTCTGAGCCTTAAAAACTTAAAAAACAAATTCCCGCTCCGTGAAATTTGCCAACCAAACAACCATATGAGAATCAATCAAAGGAGGAATTCTTAGAAACACAACAGGAATTAAAACCAAAGATGGCATCTCAGCCAGAAAGTTTGAAAGAAAATAGGGAAAATGAAGGAAGTAAAAATATGTGCAAGATAGCCACATAACCTTTTTAGTAGTTGGGGTCGAGAGGGCCCACAGGAACATAGTATTTCCATGCTACTCCTGCCCTCCCCTTTGCCGGAATTAAAAAATTGTATATGCTGCTAAATATAACACAATAAATGAAAAATATTATCTCGAAAATATATTTGAGAATGCCTAGGAGTAAGCAGCTACCAATGCCTCCAACACTTCAGAATCTGGAGGCAAAAGCATCTCCTTCACAGTTATTTGAACTTCTCCGGCTTTTCGCTTTCCGCGAAGCTTTGAAAAAGACTTCTCTTATTTAACCTTGAAAATACTTCATTTATTCTCACTTCCATTATGCCGAAGTCTGACCTGCAAATGAGCGTCAGGTGTAGGATGGAAACGCAGCTGAAGTTTCATCTTAGAGGCCCCGTAATAAGGAGGGGGGCACCGTGTAGAATATTAAACCTGAATTGGCCCTTGAACGACAGGCACGCCCTCCAGCCACAGTGCCCCAGAGATAATATGAAGGTGATCACCTCCCTACTTCTTAGTGGACCAGCCTATTCCTATTCTTCCTTATTACTTACCATACCCTACATCTTAAAAAGAAATCATGCTATTTAGAGAGGGTAGGGGGATGGGTGCACTTCCGGCCATGTATTAGAACTCAGTCCAGAGGTGGGATACACCAAGGGGGCTCTACCCACTATGAGGACCGAGAACTCTGGTCTTTGTATGAACTAGGAAGTGAACTAGGTTACGATCTTTCTCCAGAGCTTCTAGTACACGTAAAGGGTGACTACACCTCCACCTTTCTTTATAAGACAAAACTCAAACACAAATTTGTTCCGTTTGACAAGGTCTATCCTATTTCAGATCTGAGCCTTTGTATGTGTAATCATACTAAGGACGTTCCTGGTTTTATGGGGTCCTTTTCTATATATTCTAGTATTAAAAATCATAGTATCTTCTTATTTAAATGCTTTGGTTGCACAAAAAAGTATTGCCCCGATGCTAATGGTAAGCGCCGCTTCAAAATGCAGCCTCGTTGGGGTTTGGGGTTTGGGGTGGGGAGTGGCGTAGAGGAAAAGGACGACACACTTTTGTCTGATGAATGGCTCTCAGGCAACTTCGACAGAAATAGCCAAAAGTAGCCTCCCCCCCCCCCCCGCACACGGGATGTGCACGACCCATATTATGGATGAAGCGATGTAGTCTATCCAGACAGTATAATACTCTCCCCCCAGTGAAAGAAGGGGGTTGTCGCTTGGGATATTAAAACCCCGAGCTTTATCCCACCTCAGAACAACCTTTTCTTCTTGGAGAGTATCGCAAAACCAACTGATCGACTTGCGGGCGGTCAAGGTTGATCGTGTGGGCTGAGAAAGGATTCCTGAGTCGGTGGGTGTTTGATGGTATTGGTACCGTGGGAAGGCATTCGTGCTGTTACCAAGGAAGTCTTATCACTCCCAATGCCTTTGTCATACGAATAAGAGCTGCCGACGTACAAAAAAAGGCAAAACCAAATGTTACCTTACTTGTACATGCTTAAACTGGCCCGTGTACAGCCATGTGCGTAAATTGTGGCGTATCGCATTCTGCTTCTTCTAAACAATGCAATTTGTATTCGTTCGAAAAAGATATTCTAGTCGTCCAGGATGCGGGCCGTATTTCGCAACACGAGACTAATGAGATATTCCTTTCGCTGTTTGCGTTACCAGGTACACCCTACGCCTCTAAAGTAAAGGAGCCCTCCATTCTTGGCCCCTGCAAGCCTACAAGTGCGTGGCTCTGGCGCTCATCAAGAACTCTGCATTGAATTCTTTCCCCCACATGGCACAACTGCCATCCCCAAGGGCTCAAACAGTGATATAGTCGAACCTCCCCCCCGTCCTATCGCTTTGCAGAAAACAAAACGGCCCCTCATATCCACAAAGTCGCTAGACTCAGAGGAGGCAAAACTCCGGAAGGTGGTGGTGCCCCCACCCCTACATTTTGCGAAGCCTAACCTCCGAAAAGAAGGTAACAGCAGGGCAGCCTAGGCCCTACCACCTGTGCCTGAAGTTGTCCTAGGTGCTTTAAAATGGCGACCGCTCCAAACTACGAGGGCATGCCAGCCTTAAACCGCCCCGCCAATCGAAGTATTGGAGGCATGAATAGAGATTGAGGCTCGTGCACCGAGCTCGATCTCATCTAGTAATCTCTCTAATGCAGCAGAGTCCAAAGTGTATTCCACAACTAATACTCGCAAACCTGCATCCGAACGTTATAAAAAGCCATTACGATGAAGGTATTCTCAAAGAGGAACCTAACAGCTCCTTTTAAATAGACCTGTGGAGTATATTTCTTAAATGGAATTGCCATGTTGCCATGCATTACGGAGATTCATAGCCCACCTATCCCCTTATAGCTGATTGCTTTCATAAGACTATGTATAGTGTGCTTCCCCCGCCACCCCTCCCTTGGTATCAAGTTTTGTCGACCCCTAAATACCAGGATGGAAGCCAGGCTCTTGGATCCACCTGAAGCCAGCTCAGATGATCCAACTGCAGTAGCAGATTGACGTTAAAGCAGGCTCACATAAAGATGTTATTCATAGAGACAGAAATTGGAAGGAGTAGATAAACCCAAAGAAAAATAAAACAAATCATTAAGAGAAATAGGGAATTAGATGCATTCAAGAGATGTATGTGGAGAAACTTTCGTAGCTCATTTGATTTGTGTGACACACTGGGTTAGAATCGCTACCAATCGATTATTGAGATTTTCTGAGTCTCCACTTCTCTTTAATTAAGAACGTATTAATGATGTACGAGACTTGTGCTATCTTTGTTATCCTTTAAGTAACTCTATTCAAACGCATTTCTCTTGCATTTTCTAACAAAATCGATATGTTAAGTCTAATTTCAATTTTTATACATTTAGTGTCAAAAGGTCTGGCAGAGGAGAATTTTGTCATTCCTAAGCTTTATTGCATTAGATTATTTAAATAAACTTTTCTTATGTTCCATGGGCATATAGAAGATAATCATAAAAATATATAGGTAGCCATAGAGATAAAAGTAAATGACAATTTTTTCTGGTTGCGCATGAACTTCAGGAGCAAATCTTAGCGAAATCTCAATTTTATGTTTAATAAATTGTGCTTAATGACACAATTTAGGGGTTCCGCTTCCCAAAATTGTCTTTTTGAAGATCATCCGCAGGCTCTCGATAAGAATAAGATCTAGTGAGTTTCCAGGCCATTGAGTCATATATGTAGTTACTGGTGTTCAAGCTTTTTCTTTATTATGATGATTCAATAAAACGCACGAACCTCTCCAAAATGCTTATAGATCGCTCGTAAGAATTACTGTTAGGGACAGTTTTGGTACTGATCTTTGTTTATACGGGTATTCTTGCCAGGAAGTTTGCCTCCGCCCAAGACAAGAGTGTATGTAACACAGGCGGAATACTTATTCAAAATAAAAATCCAAATTTTTAATCAATTTGAAAAAAATCTTAGCAGAAAATCCTTATTTTAAATGAAAACAATCCGTATGCAGTACATATGTTTGATATGTGTCGTGGTATACGGCCGAGAATGTATGTACGTTTGTTCCGTACAAGAATAACTCCGTTCCTTTTTTTCTCTAAGCGTGCTATGTTGTTTATTTATTCTTTTGTTTTGATTCTTTAACGCAAAAGGATTCGAAATATTATATATCTATTGCCTTATGCAGCATTTCAAGAATTTAATTAAACAACTAGAGCAAAAAATATACTTTTAATTTCATAAATAAATGAAATAATAAAACTTTAAATATACTAAGGCTTTAATAAGAGGATCTAAATAAAAATTAATACTACCAATGAGTACTACGCGATGGTTGACGCAAAATTTCACTTTAGTAAGAGAGGTTAACTAAAGAAAATAAATAAATTGGAATCTTTTTACCTTTAAACTAAGTGGGAGTCAAGCGAGGGATGACCTTGGAAGAGAACCTCGTAATATGATGATTCGAGGCGTTAGGATGAGTCGGACGCTCAGTTGTTCATCTTGCTGTGCGAAGGATAACTTTGTTGGAAGTTATTCGGATACCAGCTGACTTCGAGGTAAGTGGGGAACGTGTGGCGATGCTTCTTGACTTGAAAATGTAAGCGCAGGGGATTGGGAATGTAAGATTATTCTAATCCTTTAGTTATATCTGCGGCCTTATTGATGATAAGACTTTACGATATAAGCGAATGGGATTGGTGATGTAAGATTATTCCAATTCTTGAGTTATACTTGCGGGCTTCTTGATGATGAGACTTGACGATATAAGTGAAGGGGATTGGGGATATAAGATTATTCCAATCCTTGGGTTACACTAGCGAGCTTCTCGATGATGAAACTTGACCAAGAGGTGAGTATTTTCTCAAGTGGAACTTCATATTGGTATTCCGCAATGGTGAGGGATATTTCTGTTTTTATTCGAAAAAGTGAGATGGGGAGTTTCTCTGAACGAGATGGGTATGAGAGTGATTCTCTATACCGATGGTCTACTCTTCGATGTGACCAAAAGGAACGGGCTTGGAAAGAAAACTCCCGCTCGGTTCCACTTCTTCTGCTTTCCGGCCTGACTCCGGACTCGTCTTCTTCTTCTCTCGATTGCTACCTCGATTCTCCTTTTTCTTTTCTCCAGATCGATCTATATATACCTCACTTATCCTCTGGGGAGATGGGAGGAGAGATGAGTGCCCACCTTTAAGCCTCTCTCCTAGGACATCACTTTCAATGTTGTGACCCTTAGCCCTTCTGGTCTCTGGTTTACATCAGAGAAAGTAAAATTTCGTGTATTTGGCGAAAATAGACCTAAACAATCGGAGGGGACAGTGAGCCTGTTCATAGATTTTTATTCTAAAGGCTCTCCCACCTTCCTTTGTTTATACTAACGGGCTACGAAATCTGCTGATAGTAATCCTTTTTTTGCGAGATGTATCGAGGATTGTTTTGGGACAGCGGGGCAAAGGGGAGGGACGGGGGGTAAAGTATCGGCCCATATGCCATGTAACAGTTGACGCTGTGTAACTGATCTAGCGTCTGTTTGGTCCTAGCGATATTGATTTCTCCATAATATGATTATATTTTTGCTCTATTCTTATTACTTGTTGGTTAGGGGATGACAAGATTTTCGGATCACCCAATACATTTTTACTACTACCGTCTTTCCCTCAATGGTTTCTTCCTGTGTTCTCCTTCTTTACTGCTGTTATAATTTATTAAGTTATAATTAATTAAGTTCATAACTAACCTGTGTTTCTTTCTTTAGGGTTGAATATTAAATAAAAGTAAATATATAATGTATGAAAATGTACGATAATGTATGAAAATGAAGATCTTGCAGTTCCTCTACTAACTGGACTCCTAGGTTTGTGAAACCAACATTATGCTACTTATATATATATATATTAATCGTTTGTTTGTGAAATGTACATGTGCCTATATTTGTGTGCACTTATGTGAGAGTGTGTTCATTATATGTATTATTTTCTTTGTATACCTATGTTCTGTAATTGTTTATTTCAGGGAAATAAAGCCGAACTTTGGAACCTTCCTTAACCTCTGGCTACTTCAACTGCTAATCCTCTTTTCTACTCTAAATGACTGAAGTTCTTCACCACGTCCAGGTCAGTTCCTAGGATCGGTTACAGTTATATCTCTGGTCGTTTAATTTAGATCTCATCCGAATAATGAGGTCGAACGAATGTTTTCGGTAATTAAGAACAAAGTGTAATCCAATGGGGATGTGCACTCAGGTGAACAAAGGAAGATTTAATAGGGAGAAGGGAAAAGGCGGAAATAACACAAATTCTTTCAAAGGAAACTAACAATTTGCAATTTGAGAGCAGAGGGTGTGTGGACAGGTATTTAAAGACCCGGAAAATTTAGCGGGGAAGATCCTATAAGAACGAAGTAGATCCACGTATAGCTGCTACGCTCTGCTTCCATATCCACCAGCAGGAATATTCTGGTTCGTATATTTGAGATTTTGGCTTCTCATTTACGCACCCACTCTGGGTTTTAAAAATAAGGCTTAGAGTTACATAGCTCCTGTTGACTTAACTCTCTGATCTTTTCGAGTCGTCCTTCCACCATAGGAGCAGAGAGCGACATGTCAATCGTGCCCTAATGGATCCTATACCCCCATCATCCCTCCCCATTGTAGATAAGAAGAGGACGCGGAAGACCGCGTGATGGAGTGAAGATGAAGCGACGTCATTGGCAAGTGGACGAATAATTCGCGAGAGAAGCGAGAGTTTGCCGTCACGAGACGCGTCCCGGAGCCTCGTTTCCGAAGCGAGAGAAAGCGAGTCCTTGTGACCATATAGCCCCCCACCCGCTCCCCTTCAATCCTGCCCTCTAGGTATTATTAACAGGGTGGTCCCAAGAGGTTGTGAGATACTTCGACCGGACCCAACATTTAGAGTTAATGGGTTTGATATCAGCTCCGAGGTGACTCAATTATTCTCTTTTTGAAACTTGTTTGGTTTAAGCCTTTTGCAGCGATTTGGGGTGGAATTTAGTGTACAAGTTTGTTTTTACTTTTTTCCTCACTTGTTCCTCAACCTCGTTTCGTGCACGTTGCCAGCCTCAGAGGAGTTTGGCTAGAGCAATAACCAACTCTTCACTATCCATTGCCTGTTTGTCGACCACCCCATCTTTGTGCTGAGACTTTTTATCTAAAAGCCAATTTCTAAATCAGGCCAGTTGCCTTTCTCTCCGCCCAGGAATGTGACGACAGTTAGAAGCTTATTATACCCCCGTTAGATGCTTTTATTTATAATTAACATGAAAATAAACTCTTAGACGTACCCCTCCCCCGTCCCCTCACCCATATAATTCGGAAATAATTAATCAAAGGTGGTCAGGTTTGTGTCACTTTCTTCCTCACAGGCTTCAACCCAAACAAATGCACATTAGTTATTCCATAAGAAAAATCCGGCGATATATTTTCTCCTCTCTTAATTTTGACAATTCTCTTATACAACTTTATTTCACGACACTTCGTAAAGATGCCCTCGTTCTTCATCATTAATATAAGAGAAGTATTTCCGTGGTGAACCCAAATTACCCTTCCAATAAAATTTAAAGACTAATAAATTATGTAGCAAAGCAATTAAATAAAAGCGAGAATGTAGATATAATTCACTTATATTTTGACAAAGCCCTTGACAAGGTTTCACATAGGAGTCTAATTTATAAATGAAAAATGCATGGGACAGTTTTGAATCGGATAACTGAATGGATGAAAGACAGGAAGCAAATGTTAAAAATACTTGAAGCTTTTGTCATCCGTTGAATTGTTATTCTTTAATCATGTTCTCGGATAAATAAGTTGTATACTTGGAAATTCTTTGATTGGAGAGTAAGGTTAAGACTACATAATTAAAAAAAAAACTTTTTACCAATTGTATGATAGATTTATGGAATTTTTATCGCAGGTCATAAATATCACTACTTCAAATATTTTCAAGGAGGAATAACAAATATATGGATAGGAAGGATGGTTGTTGCTTTTGAGTTTTGTTTCGGGGTTTGAATTGTAAATATTGTAATATCCATATTTTTATGTATTATCTTGATTCAAACTTTTGACAAGCTTTGATTGGTCTTAACTTTGTAACATTATTCAGGACATAATCCTATGGATGTAGTTTAGTGAAGGACGTTAGGAGTCTGGTGGATTGATGGTGCCTTGGTGGATTTTCTTATCTGTAAATTAATTATTGACCCCTTTCGTTTGAGAAAGAAGTATGGTGGTATTGAAATCGAGTCCATGACGGTGGCAAGCCTCGTTTCCTTCGAATAATTTTGTCATAGGATTTATTTTTTTCAATTTGGTTAAATGTTGTTATGTTTTCTACGTTTTAGTCGACATATTTCACTTATATCATGGTTAATTGTGTATGCAATTTCCTATTTGTAGATTAATTGCATAATAGTTGGGCGTTGTGGTTGCTATTCCTTTGTTTGTTACCGCCATGATGGGGTTTATAATTAAAAAAGGAGGAAATCTCTCCTCTCTTCTATGGTGAACAAACATCAAAGGACTTCCTTAAAAAACAAAGATTTTTATCCAGTTTGTTAGTTATTCGTAATGGAAACGAATGCTGTCGGGGGGAAGGGGAACACAGTAAGATCTCTCAGGGAGGAATGAGGAAAAAGGTAAAGAGTAGGGGGCAGGATGAAGAAGAGATCAAACGCAATAAACGAAAAAATATCATTCCAAAATATCCTTGAAAGATTTCGTACATAGAAGCAATTACTTAATGCTCCAGTGCCCTAGCGCCCCACTCTTAATACTCTTTGTGGATTCCACCATATTCGGCCAGTGTACATCTCACTCAAAGGATAAAGAGAGAAGAGATGGAAGCCTCCATAAACCGATTTGCACTGCACGATGGGCCCTCGCTTGGGGGCGGGGGGGAGGGGCAGAAAAAGCGCAGAAGGAAAAAACAAATAACTGCCCGGCAAATAGCAGATATGAGGATATATCGAGGTAATCTAAACGTAACTTTTCAATAACACATACGAGTATATGCAGATTTAGCCCCTAAAATTCAAACGAACTGTTCGCCCAAATTTGTAAGTGCTCTTTTTGGGAGGTCCCTAATCAATATCCAAATCCATCCAACCAATAAAACCACGGAAACGAACTGGTCATTGAAACAACCGTTTCTACTCCCACATTTATGCTGAAGAGGGGGATAAGACTCCACATCCATCCCAACTCTCTTCTGTTTGGCTTCTCTTCATAAACTCGGCAATAAAATCTTATCCTCTACCATGAGCCAAGGAAGCAAAAATCAGCGTCATATCTCCCCCACAACACTGGATAACCACCTTCCTCCCTCTGTAGTGTTGCTTGACCTATCGAAATTGGCTTCTTGTGCGTTATTATAGTTTTCCTGGAGCTAATTCGAGGATCAGCGAAACGATAGAGATAAGGCGATCTGGGGAGAAGGACCTTCTGCTACGAGTATCTTTCTTGAGAGCTCCCCCCCCCCCCTCAAAAAAACTAGTAAAGGTGAGCTACTCCGATTGCATATCTATTTGTAGTAGAAAAGAAAATTGAATTATCAAACATAGCATATATTAAAAAACAAAAACAAACAAATAGTATGGCAATAAGACAGCGCTATTAAAACACAAATACCTTACTAAAAATTTAGTTGAATTGATATTAAGCTGCAATCGTCCTTCGGGAATAATTATCTTACTAATTTCTCTCTCGCGCCTAACCTAACCTGCTGCTTAAAGGGATGGAGCCCTAAAAAAAGCTAGCAAACTGGATGATGAATTAAAGGAGTATTGTTTGGGATTATTTTTACTCTATCTCTTCGTAAATTTAAAATATGGTAAATCCTCTATGATGGAAATTATTTCTTCCTACCAGTGTTTCCCGTTTAAGTACATACTTTAACAGTCAACGATCAACGATCATAAAAAGTAGAAAGTGTGGGGATAGAGCGTAGAAAATAGGTACAAAAGGTGGTATTTTAGTAAGAGAATTTGTGTGCAGGTTGTCTGGCTACCTCAGTAGTTCTTCATTTATCTGAGTTCTTGATATCCTTTTGTGCTCATTTGCTGAACTAGCATTCAAGCCTTTGTCTTCGATGTGATTTATACTTGTAATTGACGATAGAATTGTAGTTGCACTTTCATTATTTAGTATGTAGCTACATTCTACATTTTCAATTTATTATTTGTATTCTAATTTAATCATATTTCTTTCTTAACATCAAGTTGTCCACTTTGGATCTTTTTTTTATTAGAAGTTTTTCCATCATCATCACTAACTCTATAATTTAAGAAGGGGATTTTTTTTTAGTATTTGAATAATAATTTCATCTTAGTTTGGTTATGACTTATGATTTTTTTACCAAAGTTATTTCTAATAATTCTTTTATAATATCAAAAAACAAAATGGCCAAGTTCAGAGAACTTATTTTTATATATCTTCTATAACCCTATATTATAGCAAAGTGATATTTTGAAAGGGAGAGGGGGGATTTAGTTTAGAGTTCCTTTTTAAAATTATTATAATTGGCGAAGTTCAGAAAATTTATAAAAATTTAACCATGGCTGCTTTCTTTTAGATTTTAAATTTTAATCTTAGTAGCGAAGCCATTGCCTGGTTGGTATATTTATACGTTTTTATTTTAGTTTATTTTCTTTTTCTTAAAAGAGTTGTCCACTTCGGATCTTTTGTTTTATTTTTTTTATTTTCCAGTGAGTTTGTCCTCATTTGATCTGTAATTATTTATTTTTATAATCTTTCCTAGCGAGTGTGTCCACTTCGGATCTTTTGTTTTATTTTTCCAGTGAGTTTGTCCTCATTGGATCTTTAATTATTTATTTTTTTAATCTTTCCTAGCGAGTGTGTCCACTTCCGATCTTTCATACTTAGCTGGCTTTTACAGGTTTTGTTTTTATGTAGTTTAATCCTCAGTTAATTTATCTATAAATCGGGTGAGTCTCTTGTATTGTTAGCAGTTGACTGCTTTTGAATGTTTGTTTGAATCTTAAGTTGGGTTTAGCACTTCTTCAGTCATTACCTGGTATATCTTCTGCCATATATTTTGTGCACCTCTATTTAGGGTAACATTGATCGGTTCAATATCCGTTGATTCATGCAAGACTTTTGAGAGTATGTGGTCCCACAGGGTGACGTTAGCGATGAATCTTATAGCTCTATTCTGAACAACCTGCGCTTTATTTATGACGGACTTGCTTAGGGTATGGAGGGGAATGGGAGGGTACAGAAGGATGGGCCATACCAGCAACATGTAAAGTTTCTTCTTGTTTCGTGATGAAAGTTGTTTAAAGCGGTACAGAGCCCGTAGCGTCCTTGTGTCACCGGCGATCTTTTACTTGTAGTGGGCATTGTACCCGTCGGGGGTTAATTCCAGTCCAAGTACCCGACCTTCTCTGGAGTAGTCATAGAGCTCGTCCTGCACTATTACATCCGCTGTCATTCGACGTCCAACAGGTATCATTTTAAACTTTTTGAACATTGATCATAATTTGTTTATTTTTTTGAAGTTGTTGATATTTTTGATTTTCCTGTTTGACCTGTTAGCAACGTCAACAGGGCTCTTATACACTCTGGTGATGACCTGTGTGATGTCATCCGCCAGATAGACCTACTGATCGAGGTCTTGGTCTGGGTGAGGAAGGTCGATAGTATACACCGCATATAAAGTGTGGTTTAGACACCCCCTCCCCCCCTGTGGCATCCTTGCGTTCAGGTTAAATGGCTCCCCTTCGATGCCGTTAACTCTTACGAGTGCTTCTCAATCTTTCAGGTAGTCGCAGAGTATTCTAGTTAAGTTTTCCTCAAAACCCAGTTCGCTTATCTTCTCTTTCAGTCCCGCTAGCCACACATTGTCAAAGGCCGAGGCCACGTCTCTCAGTACGACGTCGACATTGTCATTTCTAGCCTTCCCGAAAGCTATTCTTCCGGTTGCTTAAGTAGAACTTCGTTGACGTTACGAGGAGCATTTATGAGATCCTTTTTTTGTGATGCCAGTTATTCCTGGCGCCTTTTGCTTAAAGCTCTTCAGGGCAGCTTCCTTCTCTGCTGGGAGACGTTTCTCACCCACGAAGTGGTGCGGTGTGAGGTCAGCCCCTAGTTCTTGAAGGTTTGCAAGAATTTGCTCCTCCTACCTCCCATCAAAGAGTTCGTTCTCCTCGTCGCTTATACGAAAACGATTTCTCCAGTATCTTCTGAATTCACTCTCGATGTCTTGATCTTCAATGAATTCCCCGCCATTAACTTTTATTTTTATCCGAGTCTTGGGGGAAGTGCCCCTCAATCTATTTACTTGACTCCAGAATTTTCTGTACATTTGCAAATGTTCACGGTATGTCTCCCAGTTTGTTCTCGCCAAGCACCTACGTTTAGGAATCTGTACATGGATCGGGGAAGTGGAGATGTGGGCAATCATACAAATTTGGTCTGATGGTGCGAAGGGCCCCGGGAGGGTCACTTGATTCAGAGAGAAGTACCGATTTGTTAACACTATATCCCGTGTGGTCGACGATCTTGCTGTGTGGAAAGTGGCAAAGTCTGGCCCTTCTCTCTGTAATATGCCTCTGTCAATTAGAATGCTCAGCGTGGTACTAGCTCCGTTGAATGCTGTAATGTAGCCGGCTTCCCTCAAGAGGGTGTTTAAATCCCAGATCAGAATTGCTGAGAATTCCCTCCTGAAGAGTCACAGGCAATTAGGGATCGGAAGGTATGAATGTCTTGGAGGTTGGTATCTGACTGCAACTAACCAGGTCATCATATGTCATTCGGATTTTAATTGCCAGATTAGATTCCTCCATATCCTTTATCTCCCTAAATTTAATCCGTTTTCTGGTGAAAATGGCTACTCCATAAAACTCTCTTTCGAGTGGCTAGCCATCAGTACTTCATAGTTGTAAATTTTTATGTACTCGTTTTCCTGGTTTAAACCATGCTCGGATACGAGTACGATGTTGGATCAATTGATTTTATAATTTCATTCTACGTTGTACTTTTTGCGTTCCAACCGTTTACGTTAAACGAGAAGATCTACAAATTCCTGATGTATTTAGTACAACTAGCCATGATTAATTATTATTTGGTTGTTTATCTTGAGCTCCTCTTTCTCTGTCCGGTGTCCTTTCCTTTCCCGATTTTTTCTTCCCGAATTGATCCTGTTTTAAATTGATGCAGGATTCGGTGCAGATTCGGATCAGATCTCGTTTTAGAGCTTGTAATAATTCTTCCGCGATGTGGCATCGAATTCCCACTTATATTTGCCTTTAATGACTCCTTCAATTAAATCACTGACCTTAGACATTCTTGGAATTGGTGCTGCCTTAGAGACGAAAGTCGATGCTAGCCGAGGATTGACTCTGCGTTGACGTGCGAAGGGAGCACGCCAGAAATTGGGATATAGATCCCAGTGAAAGGGTTAAATAATCAAAATCGAGTGTGGTTGGCCTAAATAATCAATTCTTAGAGGTTCTGGGTTTAGAGAAACTGATTGTAGAAAAATAACTTTACTATATACAAATAAAAAATTATTAGCAAAAGTAAATAAATGACAATAAATAAGATGAGACCCGGGATATCAAATGGGAGGGGATACAAATGACTCAACGAGGACGAGAATCCCACGGTGATTGCTTCCAGGGAAAGGGAGGGAAGTGCAAATGACGGGGAGACTCACCTAAAGCCAAATTGACTGGAAGCTTTGGATACGACAAGTAAGCGGGGCGCTGCAAAGTTCCACTTGCAAAATTACTTCTTCTTTAACCTCCCTGAAAAATGAACGCAGGAGTACTCCAGACGAGAACGAAGTCTATACCTGAGTGACAGATGCCTGTCCGTGCCTATCATCTGTCTGGCGGGAACTTTGACCTTAGGTACGAGCGAGACCGGTTAGAGAGGTGACGCATCGCGTTCGTAGCTGGAAGCCGTTGGGAGGCGGGGCGGGGCGTAAGAGACTGTACGTGGCTGCTAACCAAGACGGGGCTGTATGGTACTAATTTCTCAAAGCTTTTTTCCAAGTATTTATACTGCCTCGGCGGAAGTGGGTCGCTGAAGGCTCCAAAAAGGGGACGAGGATCTCATTAGACTTGGCGTGCCACAGGGGAGAGGGGGGATATTCTCGGCGGGCATCACAGCCTCGCGCAAAGATTCCCGATGTCGTAGGTCTGCCGCCGATTAGGCGATGAGACGGGGAATAAATGGAACCCAAACGGATCACGCGATCGCACAAAATTCTCGCAGCTCCCTTGGGGCTGTCTGGCCGTGCAGGTGCATCTTTCTCAGGCGCAACGGGTAGACATTGGATTCTAGGGGAAGGTTAGCCTTCTCTCTTTGACAGGTGCGGATGAAGAGCCATATATTTTCATGCACTAGTCCAGAATATTCTAGAAGGAAATGGTGGGCGTGACAGTAGCCATGGCTACTGTCTTAACTTCAATGTCCTTGGGCGCAGTCACCTCTCTTGGTAATGCGCTCGTTTCCATTTGACAATCCTCATTTTCGGCGTGATCTTGTTTGTATAGTCGTGGGTCGCGAGACCTCGGCACCGTTTGCATCAAGTTTTTCATTTTGGCGTGGAATAGGTCCCTCGACGGTGGATTGTCAGGAAACCACATCGGTTTAAGGCCATTGTAAACCACCATCTTATTAAGCTCTGTAGCATAACATTCCGGTTTCGTGATATTTGTTAAATGGGCATGTAAAATGCACATTATATTATCTGGTGTCATATTTTGATCGATTTGCAGGATGGTCTTCTCCTGCTCGGTTCTTTTCATCGCCTGGGCATAAGTAGTGGTAGCCTTTCTGTTTCTTTCTTCTGTCATCGCCTTCTCTTTGTCCCTTATCAAAGCTTTTTTTAATTGGGCAAGCCATTCACAAATTGCGGTAGGAATTGCCACAGTTTAGATATTTCTTGTTTGGATTTGTACAATCCCTCCAGGTGTGGCCGGATTTCGCCCACTCAGAACATACTTTTCCTTCACCTTGGTGGTTCTTGGTGGCATGCTTCTCCATGTCATAGCAGGAGAAACAGATCTGTAAGGGAACGAACATTTCCCGTTCAATGCAGCTGCTTCCGGAGACATTTGAGTTGAACATGACCAACCCATTTTCAGCAGCCTTAGCGGCCATCTCAGTCGACTGGAATGTCACTTTGACTTTTAGATTTGCATGCCTTATCGATATTTGCCCAAGTCTGTTCGTCCTCAATTTCCTTCTTGACATATAATTGATCTTTCCGCTGATACGTGAAAAGGTACCCTTCGTACGAGACCGATCTCATCTATTTTTTCAAGCGACCTTTTGCTAAGCAAGTTCTCGAAGTCCTGATTCGAGTCACAAAAAGCCTCGTAGGCCTGATCCTTAAGCCTGCAAAGAGCGATTCCCAGCTTTTCGTAAACTGCTTCGATCACTTTTTCGTGCGTAGGTTTCTGACATCGTTCCTTGACCCGGGCGGGACGCGCTTCTCGCCTTTTGGGTCATCCATGACGGCCCCAAATGCGAGGAATCCTCCTTAAGCCTAAGAGGCCCTTATTGCGGGGGCGTATACCTAAATATTCTGTGGTTCACCCTTTCAGCCCTACCCAAATAAATTGTCTAGCAGGGTCCTCCTACCTGCCCTGGCCACTCCGCCCCAGAGTGGGGCCCCCTTCGCGCCCCCCGCAGGGCTTCCTTCCGGGGTTCGGACCTTAAGTGGCAGAATGGTTATCAGAACCAGAGGTGTGCTGTTGTGATGGGAACAGGAAAATACGCAGGAGAGTTTCTGAAGTCACTCGTAGGCGCGCCCTCTTTTTCCTCTTTCGCGCGTGCGTGTGTGCATGCGTACGCGCGTATGACCGTGTGAAAGACCAGGCGTTTGTGACTGGATCCAAAAGCGGCGTTCTTTAAAATCCGTAAATATTCTTCACCTACTAATTCCAGTAGAAAATTCTGAAGATGGATAAAGTAGGACTTTGCTTACAAGTGCAAGTGAAGTCTTCCAAAAGTAGCAGTCATCTTTAACGGGGTAACTCACAAGTAATATTTGTGCGACCAAAAGCAGTGAAGAAAAGAGCTTTCCTCAGGTCGTCTGAGGCTGTTGCTATCCTGACAACGTTGGTGGTATTAAGAAAACAAAGCGGAACACTGGTGTTCTCTTCCCCTCCGACGCTGGGATTTATTTTTTGCTCCTTGTTTTTTCTTGTTGATTTTTCCTGTGTGAATTTGATTTGGTTTTGTGTGCGGGGGGCGGGGGTCTCACTTTCCTGTTGATCTTTGCTGTTTGTTTTGTTTTTTAATATAAACTAATTTATTTTATGCGACTTATGCACAGAATACCATGTATTGATTATTACACCTGATAGCTTGAGAAGCCTCGCGCCCCCGCATCCCCCAGCAATCTCAAACTACTACGAAACTACCTGGGCTTTATTTCTTCCATACATTTATACTTTACCCTTTTTTTGCCACTTTTACAAGCCTTTTATCACCTAATTTCTTGGTTTGCAGCCAATATCGCATGCTAGTCGCCGACCAGCTTTCGTTCATTCATCCCCCCTAATCACGGCCTTAAAGGGGTGGGAGTGGGTTGGCTTACGAGTTCCCCTCCTTCTTGAGCCCCGTTGGAAGAGTGGTTTTTAACTTGGCTCCCCTCTTCTCTCGCCTTCCCCCTTACTATCCTTTTCCGCACCCACGAGACAATGAGTACCCTCCCAGCCCCAATACCAGCAGGAGACTGCGCCTATATACTTTCCGCCAGTGAACCCACTCCTTCACCTAACTCCAAACCTTTCCTATGGGTGTAAAATGTGGCTGGCCAGGGGTCCCCCACCTGCGGGGTAGAGTACGTCCATTATTTGCTCGCATCCATTCGTGCAAACCATCAATTAAGCGTCATCAAACGGTTTCGGTGATAAAACTTTTGAAGGGCTCTCAAATGCTTCTCTGAGCTCTACTGTGATCACGGCGCACATATTTATTGCCTTAAAAACAGAACTATGACGACTATAAATTAAAGAGTGGGTCGATTTGACAGCAGACTAGACCAACCCGTTTTGAAGGAGAAGGCTGCCCGGTATGCATTGAAGCATGTGTATTTGGCGGGGAGGGAGGGGGGGGGGGGGTCTCGCAACGCCGCTTGGTGGCAAAAGGGCTCCCAGGACGGGTATGGCTCGCTTTAAGTGAGAAACTAAGTTAGCGATACATTTGATATCCTCAGCCACCATTTAAACTTTAGTATATTTGACTAAGAAATATTGTAAGTGTTTTGTACCTTACGACACAGACGTTGGAATCTCCTTATTTATTTTATCAGCACTTATATAAAATATTTGTCGATCCAGATAGGTCTTGATTATTTTAATTCGGGACCGGTATGTACTACATCCCAAGTACATAGTCATTTTAAACAGTAAAATAGTCATTAAATAAATAATACAGGGCACTGAAATTCACCAAATATCTCAGACAAGGGAGATAATTTCCCTTGTGTAAAGGCACTCCCGCCACAGGATTAAAGTCAAGCTTTTTAGGCCCCTCTGCTTCGAAGAAGTTGAATGCACCCTCCTTGTTGCAGTATTTTGGACTTCAGATATTTGTTATATTATTCCTGTTTTATTTTTTCATTGTAGCCGAACTTTTCTAGTGCGTTATTTTTCCTGTTTTCTCGGTCCTTCTTCTTTTTCTACTGCAAGCTAATATTTCCCCGTTGGATTATGACAGGAAATAAATCGTGTACAACAAATGATGAAGAATTGGATCATGAAAATTGCAGTATTTTCTTTCCTACTTCTTCCGGAGCTTCATTAAACTCAAGTTGCTTCTTGAGATGGATTTCAGACATTACGAAGAATGGATGTGTTAGACATTTGATTTCTTGTGTGGGAGGGTTAGAACGTTTAACGCCCTCTTTCACCCTTTGTTGGGTCTAACAGGCGCGAAAAAGAGGGGGAGATTTAAAAGAGTTGCAAAAGATAACCCGAGAGAGAGCACCAGTTTCTCATAAGGCACTGGGGTCGGGGGGGCATGTTACTCCTCTATGTTTCAATTGTAGCAGGAGTATTGCTCCTGCTACTCCATCCTCACCTTTGCGGGGGATATCCTGTTGTGGGGAGAAGAATTTCCGGGCAGATTGGAACTTTTGGACTCGACAACATTCAATTTTCTAGAAAGAATTTGATATTGTAGACGACTTATGTGGTTTATAAATTCTTCACACACACACACACACACACACACACACACACATACCTAAGTACTGCCAAAGGTGCGGCCGGATTTACAAAGAGAATAGTGGGCGTAACCACCTGTTTCATTGACTACATCGTCCCTTCAGATCGCCCGCAGTGAAGCGTGTCATGTCCCTCTTTTGAGAAGGACAAAACATGAAGTTTGATTCCATAAATCAAAACAAGAAAGATATGAACATTGACTCCTTCTCATTGATTCCACGAAAAAAAGGTTTAAGGTCATATGTTTAAGGAATATATATTTTGCCCCTGTTTTGGGGGAAGTTTTAAAATAATCGGTCCAGACACAGTACCTTACTACTTTGACTGCCGCCGCTCTCTCCTTTGTTTAATACCTCAAATTATATGGTCAATTGTATGATCTGAACAGCGTGTTTCCTTCTTGTTACTTTTTTGCTTGTGCTTTTTTTTATTTGTTGTCGTTTTTTAGCTTGTGTCTTGCCTTTGTTTTTGTTTTTTTCATATTTTATATTTGTTATTTTGCTGTTTTTAATATGCCTAGTATTAGGCTTCCGTTAATTACGGGGACTTTTGCCCTAGTAGGCCGTCTCCAGTTGAACTCTTAAAAAAAAAAAGGGAACGAATTTCTAAGTTAGGCGCTATTCTTAAGGGACAATAAGCACTATTCGCCAGCTTCAAAATTTTCCAGTGGAAATAGAAGTATTTATAGAACGTTTGAGGTTTATAACAAATTGGAAAATAATTGGGAATATAACATTCAGGAATGAATTAGGTATAAAGGAAACAAAGGAGTATGATAATATGAGACAGAAACACGATGAAAAAAAATACCTCGCTCTGAAAACAAAGAACAAAAGGGCTTATTCGCTATCCTCTAAAGAAATGTCAGGTAAAAATAAGGAAGATTCAGTTGTCCCAGACTAAACTTGATTTTTAGAAACAAAATCACTTCTTTTCATCATAAATTGAAGCGCAAAGTGCTTCAAGGAAAGAAATCATGTTAAGTACAGACATGATGATTAATGACTCAAAGACTACAAAAATATACTGCAACAAACCTAATCTACTCGAGCTCTCAATGATTAGGTAAGTACAAAGAAAAAGCAACCGGGTAGGCTCAAAATTATAGTGGAATCTATTGGTTGTGTTTCAAGTATGGTGTATGGTTTGAGTTCTGGCTTTCTGTGGACGGGGCCACCTTTTTTACGAAGCGGGGCCAGGTTGAGGAGGGCTACATGCCCTCCCGGTTCCAAGCACCCCATGAGAGGAGTCGTAAACCGAATCTTCCTCCAACCCTTACTGACACTTTTCAAGTTTTTCTATTTTCATTTCATAATATCCAAGATTTGAACAAAGCCTCTTGACTAAAAGAATTACAGCGGATATCAATGCTTCTATTTAATTTCCGTCAATCAACAAATCTATAATTTTTTTCGACTCCAAGGGAGGGGCTTACATTTAATAATATTTTACCTGAGACTTCGTTTCTACCACTCCTTTGTAACCACTATTTCCTTTGATTTGGAATTGTCCACCTGAGTCACACCATTGAAGGTTTTTAGTACCACGATCTTTTCACAAATGCCGACCATTATGTCCTCTAAAAAGACTAATAGTAGTTTCCTCCTTTTATCGTTGAGGGGTAACGCGAGCACCCAAATCAAATAAATTGTTTGACGCTTGTCAAAATTCATTCCACTTCAGTGGTAGTAAAGCTAGCCAAGATTTATGGTGCTTATGATTTCAGTGATGCGGAAAATTTAATTGCAAAATTGACAAAATTAATTAGAGCAAAATTCATAAATAAAATGACCAGGTAGAACCGCGTCCTTAAAAGCTGAATGGAGCAGCGATATTAACTCGATGTTTTCTTACACGTCAAAGATGACACATGGCGCATCATATAAATATTAGAACACAAAAACGGAATTACATAGAACACGACTTTTCACTTATAAGAGAATTTTATGGCATTTTTTAAGATAGTCTTGCACAGACACAGATACATGTGTAAAATGAAAGATTTATTCTGCACTTTATATAAAGTGATTGTAAGAATTCGAATGGAGTATGCAGTGCAATTCTGGTTTCCATATATGGGAAAGGACATTGTAATATTGGAACGCGTCCAGCGTCGACGAACGGAATAAATTCCTGAACTTAGAAATAGATCGCATGAACAATGAGGCACCTCAGTTTATAATCTTCTGCAAATTATTTGATGAAAAAACCTGTGATTTACACTAATTATATCCCCGTTGAGTAGATTTTATTGGTGGTATATGATTTTGATTATTTTTTAATGAATTTTACTGGTCATTTTTGCCAAGTCAGATGTTATTAGTGAAATTATTGCATCATCTATTTCACCACTCACTTTATTGCCTCGTATTCATCGCATTATTATTTTTTTAGATCAGTTGTGAAACAGATGTTACTCCTATAGGAAACGCAACAAGATCGCTACACTGCATCAATCATCACACATCGAAAACCTAGAAGGAAATTGCTGAAGTTATTGGTGTGGCGTTTCCAGTCTTAGGCGTGTTACCGAGATGGATAAATAAATAAGATCTATTTCTCCAAAGAGAGAAGGAAGTTGTAGTCGTAAAATAAAAAAGATCCATAGAGACGATCCATATCAACATAAGTAAAAAAAAGGGGTAAGTAATATAAGTTCCTCTACTGTTCGCAGGCGGCTCCTAGAATTGGGTCGAAAAGCTCCGCAACCGATTCAAAAACAACTTCTGACAGAGATAATGAAAGAAAAAATGTTAAAATGGACACTGAAATACAAAAGTTAGACTAAGGATAATCAAGGAAAAGGTATAATTCACTGATGAAAGCCACTTCTACGTTTAGGGAGAACGTTGCCAGCATGTTCCGATGTCATGAGGAGAAAAGCTCCATGAATACCACATTGATCAGAGCGTCAAACGCCCAGATAAGGTGATATTTGTGTGTGGGGGGGGACGGGTGCTTTAGTTAATAAGGTGTGGGTCGCTTACATCCAGTTGATGGTATGATGAAATCACAACAATATATTGAGGTCCTTCAAAAAATGGTACTTCCATGGCTGCAAAAACGATTTTCTGAGAGTTCAGGAAATTTTCAGCAAGATTTAATTCCATGTCATACGTCAATAATGGTAAAGAACTTTATGCCGCAGAAGCAGAGTGAGAATGTCTGTTCAACATCTAAATATCACCTTCGTGAAATGAATTTACAACAAGGGTAAAGATTATTCTTGTGTTTATTAAAGTTCGGAATCAGTATCCCCAAATCGTCAGCGATCGTTCCAAATCAGGGGATTCATACCAAAATGCGACTGAATAATACATAAAGTCACATAAAATATTAAAATGACAAATCATACTCTATTTCTTTGTAAAATAAAAGATAATTTGTTTTGGTGGGATTTTTACGCCATTTACGTTACCAAACTTTCAAAACTTTAAAACAATATTTTAGCTAGATAAGGAAGCTCGCACTAGAAATAAGGGTTTCAACCTACTGAACAAAAGATTTAATTAACGCTGCGATAGCACAAAATTTCTTTTCTTATAAAATAACACATATTTGGAATCACTTGCATAGGAATGTCCCCTAAAGCACTACGATAATAATGTTTAAGAATATCATCGATAAATATTATATTGAAAATTATGACTTTGCAGAAATAAAAATTGTGAAACTAACTCTTTATTCATTAATGTGTGAAGGTCTGGTACTAGTACTAACGTTCTAGCTAGTTTTTTACTATTCTTTTGTAGGATTTATCTATGGTACCCTCATTTTCTCTTCAAATGTGTTAATTATACTCGTATATCTCAGGAGATACAACTTACCTACTTTTTTTTGTAGCCATTTCATTGATTAAGAACGAACTCATAAAACTGAATGATGCAAAGCGACCACCAGCGGTTACGAGGCTCAACCAATCATTACTTGATTCATCCTAATGAATAAACTCATTTAAAAGAAATTATTTTAAAACCAGAAGATGGGAGGATCGGAACCTTCACCCTGCTGTAAAAATCCCTTAATGACCCCGTTATTATAAGTATAAAAGCAACGGGAATAATCATTACGAAAATAAACTGACCAGCGAAAGCAAACATACATTTCTCCTTTATTAATCGGAGTTTATGGGATCATTAAATAACAACGAGATGTTCATTCGTAGAGCCACCATGATTGCCATCCCAATTGGCAGCATTTTCGTTTGGGCTTTAGTTTGTTTAGAGAGAAGGGGATTACATGGGGAGAGATTTGAAAGTACTCCATCCAGTCATTAAAACACAAGAATCAAGAGGATTAGGGTGCTAATAGTTAGGATTTGTTAAAAAAAATGCGTTTATAATTTAATCCCCATGTTCTTTTTTATTTTGTTTAAACTATTAAAAGTTTTTATATTTTCATATTTAATTCCTATTAACTTTCATTGTGAAATTTTACTACATTAAAAATGATATCTAGGACTTATTTTCTAAATACCTCTCAGAACTTGGCAATAGTGTAACGTTAAGCGATTAATCATAAAAGTCTTTAATACAAGCAATTCATGACTGCATAATAACCGAGTTTTATGGCCATTTATAAATGGCCACAAATATAATAAATAATTTGTCAGTAAGATCATACATGGAGTTTGTAAACCACTGTAAACTTCTGCAAATATTTTTGGTTGACTTTTTGTTCTGCCATTAATCGAGTAGTTTCTAACGTACTCTGTCCAATATTTAGATTACACTGGACAACATCCCACATCTGCGCCATTGTGAAATTCAAAAAGGTTTTCTAGTATTTTAAGTGAGCTGTTTGTTGTTGCTGATATTTTGATCAGTGTTAATTCATAAATTTTCTCTTTATACTTATAACTTTATTATTTTATTTTATATTTTACAAGTCCTCAATTTTAGATGTAAAAAAATAGATAGCTCTAATTAATCACATCTCGTCATAAAATGCATTCATTGAACGCACCGTTGAGAAAAAAAATTGAGAAAAACAAAAGAGAATCAATTCTAACGATATTAAGAAAGCTTCCTGCAACGATCTCTTCATTCGTATCAACACACGGAAAATTAATTCATACCTTTGTTCATGGAAGCTTTAGATGCGCCCTTAGAGCTTCCAACTACAGTTCTTATCATCCTTGACCTCTTCCTCTTCTTAATCTTTGGGGATTTTTATTCTCCTCCTGCATACCATTAATTTCTTTTTCTGTTCGAGCAAATTATAAAACCTGTCCTTCCTAAATGAACAAACCACGAAAAAGGAACCCCATTTGGGAGGGTTCACCCTGAGTCACACTTCAGCTCGGTGTGTATTCAAAAGAAGCCAAGGAGAGTCCAGCTTCTTTATTTTTAAGTCAGATCAACAATATGAGATGTCTTCAAAAAAGTAATTGAAGAATAACAAGAATAACAAGTTCCAAAGAATGGTGAAAACGATTGTTTACACCTGGAACTTAACTAACATTCCAGTGATACTGTTCACAACATATGACCTTGTCAGAAAATGAAAACATGAAGCTCATTAGAAAAAAGATGGCTGTGTATGATGGCTGTGTATCTTTTCGGACTATCTTAAGTTCCAAACTACGTGGCTTTTGAATTTTCATAATCATAACCCCCGATTTTCGAGAAGGTTCGTTCGGCGCTCATCAAATCTACTATAAAATACTCTTCTCAGTACCACTCTATTTCCTATTAAGCACAAAGCACCCAATTTGTTCTCCTGTACTATTGGCACGACATAGCAATCAGAAGTGGGCAGAGTTAATCGTTAACTTCACAAATATGGTATCCGAAAGATGATCCTTAATTTTCTCAGAATCCTGAACGAGCAACTTTTGGAACTTTGAATGACGTAAATAGCTAGTCATAGGTGGCGCCCAGATCTCACAGCTTCACAGAAGGTGAAATTCGAGAAGATAAAAGAAACAAAAAGTCGTGACAGAGAAGTACAGAACTGCTTTGTTGTGAAACAGGAGCAAGTTCAAGGAAATTGTATGCCCTCACAGCCCCTAACCTTCCTATGAATCTCTTTGAATGATGTAGCTCCGACGCATCTTCACTTCGTCTAACTTCACCGCTTTCATTCAGACCTTTTTTTCGTTATTATTGTTTTTTAAATAAAAAGAAACGCCTTCTTACTCAACCCTTTTGGGTTATTATTGTTTTTTAAATAAAAAAAATGCCTTCTTACTCAACCCTTTTTTCGTTATTATTGTTTTTTAAATAAAAAGAAACGCCTTCTTACTCAACCCTTTTCGTTGTTATTGTTTTTTTAAATAAAAAGAAACGCCTTTTTACTCAACCCTTTTTCGTTATTATTGTTTTTTAAATAAAAAGAAACGCCTTCTTACTCAACCCTTTTTCGTTATTATTGTTTTTTAAATAAAAAGAAACGCCTTCTTACTCAACCCTTTTGGGTTATTATTGTTTTTAAATAAAAAGAAACGCCTTCTTACTCAACCCTTGAGGCATTTTCTGCAAACTATTCGAATCGTGTTCCTAACTCCCTTTCAGCATTTTCCTACCCCGCTCCCTCCAACTAACTCTGCATCGCGGTATACTTCTGTACTCATTTTTTTCATGTTAGCTTTAGAATAAATCCAGATGAATGTTGTTGTTCTAGCTACTTTTTGTTGTTTCTATTAAAGTGGAAAAAATTAAAGTGGATGACCGTCCACAGAGTGGCAGAGAGGCTGAAGAACGGAGAAGACAAAGGTCGATCTTGTTCAGGCAGACCTCAAGTTGACAATCGTTTTGCTGTGAGAAAGGCTTTAGAAAGTGTTCCTAAGCTCAAAATGACTGCGCTCAAATGACTAGCTACCGTGTCCAGGGCCGTCAGGGAAGAGGGCGACAAGAGCTCAAAGTGCGTGGAAAGGCCTTTGCTAATCGACCCTATGCGAGAACAACGTCGGGAGCGCTATCTTTGCCTTCTCAATGACTTGAAGAATCATGGCAACCAAATTCTCATTTTTTCCTGATGAAAAAAACTTCACGGTCGATCCGGTCATCAACTAGTAGAACAACAGCTTGGTAAGCTTTGGCCAGGACGTCTCCGAGGTCCGTTTCTTGTCCATGACGAAGCACCCGGTATCCATGATGATATTCGGTGTCGTGGCTTCTAAAGGCGTGAAGATGCCTCAAGTGTGGTTTTCGGCCGGTTACAAGCTCACCGCGGCTGATTACAGGGACATCTTGGTCACGGAAGTCCTGCCTTGAATAAGAAAGATCAGCACACGGTGCCCGGCCGAAACGGCCAAGACCGTCTGAGAGTGGTTATGGTCGAATATGAGCTTTTGGTGAAGGATTTTAGCCACCGCAGTCACCCGACCTCAATCCCATCAACTTCAGCGTGTGGGCACATGTCGAGGCAAAGGCCGACAAGGTCCGCCACATCAACGTCGAGTAGCTGAAGTACTCTGTCAAACGCGAGTGAATAACCATGAGAAAGGACTTCATCCGCAACTGTGTGCGTGGCCTTTAGGTCTCACCTGTAAAGCGTACTCGCCGCCAAGGGCAGCCACATTAATTAATATTACAATTTAAACACATATTTATATGTTAAAACAATAAAAAGCTGTCTAACTGCAAGTCTAACAGGACCTTTGCAATTGTCGCTACAATTGAGTAATTAATTCGTTTTAATTCAGGAGTATTGATTTACAATTGTTTATTTACTTTTAGGGAGATTTCCATATAATAATTATCCTTCCAAAAGTTCGCGGTTTGAACTTTCTCGTTCAATATATCTGAAAAAGAAAGTCCTTGTTTACATATCCAGAGCAGTGAAATGGCACGGCCAACTTCAAGCCGAAATCCAAAGACAAATTCATTTCTCCTTCTGGCGATTGTTGCTGTACAATATTTTTTTACAAGCCCGTAGCCAATCTCATAACAGAATTGAAATCCTCCAATTTTCTGATGCACTGCGTGTGCTTCAGGGCTTCTAAACTGCGCTCGAATGAAAAAAAAAATCATATTTTTAGGCCACAACAAATTACAACATTTTTCCTGGATTTTTTTTGGGGGGAGGCTTTTGTGTGTGTGTGTGTGTTTTACATTTGATAGAAATCTTTGGCTCGTGGAAAGTTGAACAGTTTTTACAAGAATCGGAGGAAGATGATTATAAGTAATTTCATCGTTGCTTTGATTATTTGGAAGATAGATTCGTGGAAAACAAATAATATCAAAGTATGTAAAATTTAAACACAAATCAACAAGTAAAATTTAGGGGAATATTTTCAGAAATAAAGAATGTGCGCATCCGTGAGCATTCCAGTTGATACAAAAGTGATTGATTGTACACTCGGTTAAATTGAATTTTAAATATGATTGTACACTCGTCAAATTAAATTTTAAATATGATTGTACACGTGGTCCAATTAAATATTAAATGTGATTGTACATCCGGTCAAATCAATTTTCAAATGTGATTGTACACTCGGTTCAATCAAAATTTAAATTTAACTTAATAACACATGGATCTGTGCATCTCTTAATCAATACAAATATAACGTCTTTTGTTGCCCTACCCCCAGATTTATATTCTTTTGCTTAAGCCCTGCCCTATTTTCTAGGTACTCGCCCCACTTGTTTTAATCACTCTTAATTAGTTGTGGCTCTTAATCTCGGTGTCACTGAAGTGGCCTTAAAGTTGTTCGTGACTTTTTACAACTAACCCTGCAAAGGTGTTTCAGGTGAAACACGAAGAATTATGCTGCAGTTGACATCTGGAAAGAGTAGGTAATAACTCTCACCACGGTAGTCAATGCCTGAATAAACTGTTGCCCTCTCTCGAATACTCAGTTGTGCTTCTTAAAATCTCCAACTGTGCAGTTAGTATAGAGCAATAACTAACAAACACTGCTTCGAGACCCTTGGGAGACACTCCTCGTCCTCGCAAGAGGTTAGATATAGTAGTAGTGTTAGTTGGTAATTATTGATATATTATAACCACACTAATTCTTTCGGATTTCTTCCACCTGATAATTTTGGGGGCATAGATACAGACGCAATGACAAAGATTTTCGTTTTGTGTGACAGCAGAGGTGTGGCTGTTAGAGAAGCTCTAAGAAAACTATCTTTCCATGGCAAGGACGGGGAGCGTTCAACAGGGGACTCGAACAGTGTTTGTTGCTAAATATTGCTATATACTAACTTCACATATTTTTTCTGATTTCTCCAATCTCCAACTATCTTTTCATTAATAAAGATATCTATCAGATTTAACCCACCTTTTTAGTTGCTCAGATAGAAGGTGTGGCCTTCTACTAACCATTCAAGCTTTTTTTTTCTTTTTCTAGGGAGGCGCAAACGAAAACACCCGGCTGTACACGTGGACACACGTGGTAGGAGGCCCGAGTTTGTGGAATGAAGAGTCCCCCCTTCGTAAGTTCTCTCAATGTAAAATACAGCCTAAATTTGCACATCCGAGACTCCGCATGCCGGCGTCCGTCCTATCTGCAGTGGATGTTTGGGAGCTTGCTGCCAGTGAGCTACACCGCAGGGGTGTACCATGTGTAGCCTGTTACACTTTTTACCCAAATGAGCTGCACGTCCTCCCGGCCTGAGTGCAAATTAGGAAAGCCCTTCACTGCGTTGACTTGGACTCTGATGGGGCCTGGGAAAGTTGCCGTTGCGCTTTCCCCTCGCTCCCCCTCTGTGCTAGTATTTTTACTCTACGACTATCCCCTCAACCTTTTGTCTACCTGCACTCGGTGCCAGGAGGAACTCTTATCATCTGGGAAGAATGCAAATTAGGGACGCCATGCCACTGAGTGGAATAGAACTCTTTGATGGGGCCGGGGCAAGTTTTTGATGCACTTCCTCCTCGGTTCCTCTCAGCACTCCTTTTTCTCTACGACTATACCCTCAGCCCGGCAGGGTGGGCAGTCCGACGAGATGCCTTGTGCGGCTCACTAAGGATGGTGCCTGAGTGGATCACACGCTATCCCTGAATAATCTAACGCCGGTGTATAAAAAATAGGTGCTTACCTACCCTACTCGTAGGTGGACCTGCTTATCTCTACTTCTCTTTATTACATACCCGCCTAGCCCCTTCCAATCTTGCTCCTCTGTCCACAGAGTGGCGGTGTATACCCTGACGTCCCTACCAGCTGCGAGGGACGAAATCCGAATGACTAAAGGAAGTATAGGGCACGGGGTGTGCTGAACTGCAGACTCTGCTCATCGTTTTCATGTACACATATAAAAGTGGCTACGTCGGCACCACCCTTTATGGTCAAAGATCGAGGACAAATTTGACTTAATCGCTGGTTGGGTTGTCATGGCGCATCTTAGCTCTAACCTGTGGGCCGAGTGGGTGAATGATCACACTCCGAAATTTTCCGATTTTAATGAGATTTTTCTCACAACCCGCTAAATCATTGGGAGTTAATAGTATCTACTGTTATCTTTTGAAATCATAGATACAACAAAAGGAAATATTGGGCGACCTCAAGTGAATGGAGATGCTCCTTCAAGCGCAGTTTTGCCCTTCCTAGGTGTCGCGAAGGACGATGTAAGGCGAGACACTCCTTCGACCGGTGGAGGGGCTCCCCTTCCAGTATTTGCAAGCGGCAAAGGAGTTTTCCCTTCGCCATCATTGGGGCGGCCCGCGCGCAGCTGCAGCTCAGAAAAGAAGGAACTGCCCCCCCCCCTCCTTGTGCTTTCTCAGGAGCCCCTCCGGAGAACCTTTTTCTATCAGTAAGGAGGTTTACCCCTCTCCCATATATACGGGAAAGGTGACGTTCCCCTCCCTTACTTCTTTGAAGCCGCCCTTGGGCGACTCTATCTCTGCACCAGCGGTGGTCCCCCATATCCTCTCACATGGGACTGCCAAGAAAGTAGGCAGGTGGACCAGAATCGACCGCTCCCTGTTGGAGGGGCTTGATTGGGCTAATCCCCTTAGAGGGGCAAGGGATGGCCAGGCCCGTCCGGTGTGATCCTATGCTCCTGTGATCATGCATATTGAGTTTGTAGGGGATCGCGGGACTACCATAGATATCGGTTCGCCAGCCAAACACTACAGGATTGAAGAGTCCTTGATTGAGATGCGTGATACTTCATAGATAGGGAATGACCACTTGGAGGCCCTCACTGAGCTGAACTTGGTCTTGGATGTGATCCAGCCCCAACTGGCAGGATCTTTCATTGGGGCGAACCTGGGCTCGGTACCAAAGACTGACCCTGAATTCGCCCCTGTAGAAGCTTTTCCTCAGGCAGCTTGGGCGCTCAAAGACTCACAAGGAGAGTAGGGCCACCCTCCCCCCCCCCTACCTAGGCTGGTGCTCTTGTGACAACTAAGCCCTTCTCCATTTCGGAGAAGGATCTTGATGAGGCCGGTCCGTCCTGTCTAGGAGCCCTTTCCGGTGGTGTGGAGAAGCGGGTTAAGTCCTCATTCTTCTATTCTAAAACGAAAAGGAGTAAGATGAAATTACAGAGGACCATGGGTTCCTCTCCTTCCGATGGGGCTCCGGGGACAGATGGGTCCGCAGCTGTTTCACCAAACGACCTGTTCAAGATTGGCACGTCTGTTCTTGAGGCTTCTTCGGGTGGAGTGTGAGGCACAGACCAAGACAAATTATCGCAAATGCGCTGAGCGGAGCCTCGATTACCTTGTAGGACCTTAATCAGAGACCAGTTTTCTTTTTTAAGCCCGCAAGCTAAATGTTTCGTGGTTATTCACTCCACTCATAGCAGCATGTTAGCCAAAGGAAACAATATCCATCAGAGGATATCATTAGCTAGTTTCATGGTTAAAGAATCGAACGCGACCTTTTTCTCGGAGGGAAGCCTTCTGGCGAATGCGTCAGATTCCTCTGAGGTGGCCATGATTATTGCCCTTCGCACACTTAAGGGTTCGCCGCTGAGTTAGAGGCGCACTTTACAATGAATTTTGTAAAAAGACTGGTTTATGCAAGGGAGCCCGTGGACTACTCCATAGAAGACATCACCTCAGAGCTATCCGACCATGGGGCGATCAAAGTCGAACGTGAGATGAGAAAACCTGGAGGAGCCTCGAGATCCATCCTTATACTCTTCCTTACGTTCGACTGTGACAGGCACACTAGTCGGTGCGTGTCGATTTGTATCGCTACTGCGTAAAGGCATTCGCGCCACTGCCGCGGAGGTGCTACTAATGTCATCACTTCGGCATTAAGATTTGCTCATGTACAAGTGCAAAGTCGGGTTTATCCGAAGTCTGATTTAAAGTTTTTCCAAGGCCGTACGCGATGTCCTTATCGTGTATGACTAATTGTATTAATTTCAGAGAGCAGTACCCTGCTTCATCGAAGCAATGTGGCGTCTATCTACTGGAGAATAAAATCCTGGCCGCTCAGGCTGCGGATGGTCTCTCATTCCCTGCGACTAAGAACTTGGTCCTGGCTTCCCCGGCGCTGCGAGGTTCATTTTATGTTCAATTCTAAAGTGTTACCTTCTGCTCCTTTTCCTTCTAGGCTTAATAACAAGGTCATTTCTGCGCCCATTTGGAACCCTTATGTGGGTTTTACACTCTCCCTCTGGCGCTCCCCTGGCAAAGCTGGCGGCACAAAGGGTTCCCAAGCAGAATCGGCTAAAACCAGAGCTCCCTCGGAATCTCACAGCGTGACCGTTTCCTGTAAGACGAAATGACCGCGCGACTCCTCCACCGAATCATTAGACTCACAGGCGGCAACCCGTCGGAAGGTGGAGGTCGTGAGGCCGGTTTTCGCACAATCTGTCTTGCGTATGAAAGTTGATGGATAAATTGGCAAATGTAAGATTTCGCTTTTTCCTAGACAGCGAAGACTAACGGTCTTCCGCAGAGTGAGGATTCTGCAAGTTCAACTCCATGTCGGCTGCTCTGCCTACACTGGAAATGGCCGTGTACGATGCCTTCTTTCATAGACAGCACGACACAGCAGTATTTTTCGATCTTGAGAAGGCCTATAATACCGCATGGCGATACGATATCATGAAGATCTTCCATACAATGTGGGCTAAGAGACGCCTCCCAATTTTTATCTCTGAATTTCTGCGAGATCATCGATTCCGTGTAGTGGTCGGAGGGGGAGAGGAGATTTGTCTAGCCCAACTAAGAAGAAAGAAGAGGGCGTCCCGCAAGGAAGTGTCCTATGTGTCACACTCTTTGCCATGAGCCTCAGCGGTATCACCTCGGTGTTACCAGAAGATATTCTCGCTACGCTGTACGTGGACCACTTTTCGATCTTATCTGGTGCAGCTCAGATACCAACTCTGAAGCGTTGAATCCAACAGACATTGAACCTAATCTCTCGCTATCCCAAAGAAAACAGCTTTCAGTTTTCCTTGGCCAAGACTAAGATAGTGCATTCCCCCAAACAGAATTTTCGATCTGTTTTGGTGATCGGTTCTAATAGGTTTCCTGGAACACCGAATCTAACAGAATCTGAACCACGTCTCTCGCTATGCTAAACATACGAGCTTCGTTTATCTTTGGATAAAACAAAGGTCGTGCACCTTTGCTAAATGAAGGTCAGCTGGAGACGGTAGATTCCTTGGTCTTGTATACGACCGACGCCTTACATGTGAGGTACACATTTGCAGCATTAGGGTCTCTTGTGCACGCGCCATGGAAATTCTGCGCGCTTTCTCGTTGAACGCGCGTGGTTCTGATTGAGCTACACACCTTAGTTTTTTTTATTTTACTTTCTTCGTTCAATAGTTGAGAGATTTATTCCTCCACACCTGAACGTATATTACGGATGGTAACTACTATCCACTACTCTAGTCTTTGTTTGGCTGTTGGTGCCTTTCATATGTCTCAAAAAAATTACTTTTTTTTTTTAGACAGGGAAGATGTTACTCTATTTTTATCGTGATTATTGCATGATGTGCTTATATTCGTGGATTTAGCACCTCCCCTGAGTCACAAAAAGCTTTAATTTCTTCTCAATCGATATAGACGGTGCTTCTCGTGCTAAGAAGTCCCGATAGTACCCTAAAACCTTCAGTCTTAGGCTGGGAATCTCTTTCGACAGATTGAATAGACTCTCAAACAAGTGGTGCGAATGGGCCAATGGTTTTGAAGATGATACCACCCTAGAGGGTATTACCGTTGAACGTTTGTTGCCAAATCTCTGTTCGCAAAGGTTTCAAAGCAGTAGGCGTATTACACTCTTATTTTTTGGGTGCATACATCGCATTACAATGATGTCGTGCCGGTGTACACATGGCGGCTCCAAGTCCGAAGGAGGAGTTAACTTCAATGCAACCCACAATCCCTCATTTAAAGCTGGTCGAGCTCTTCCGAGGGTGCCTCAGCCTTCACTTCTGAGCTTGTTGCAATACATGAGTATGGGAAATTGTGCACCTTGTAAATCAGGGCAATATCGTGATTTTCTTCTGCTGGATTTTTCGACAATTATGGGATTCCTAGAAACGGATATATAGTGGCCACCAGACTGGTCTTATGATCTTGTCAATTCTGATTACATAGCAGGGATGAAGTCAACCCTTCGGGCTGCATGGCAAAGAAGATGGGAGACTGCATTGAAATTCAAAGTTGCGTTACATTGCGCTCCGAATTTTCCGTGGATCAATTACTTAATTACTCGACGTCTTCAAGTCATTTTCTGTCGTCTCCGAATCGGACACAGTAGCCAGGCGCAGCGGGATCCAATGAAATGGCACTTCAGACCGGACGCTACATTTTGTTTGGATGTCCTAGACTGGTGGAGCCTCGTGTGTGGTACCTGTTTTGGTAACGGGACGAGCGTGGTCACTAATTTTTGTCCCTGTTGTAGGAGGTTATCATCATCCTTTCATTGGTCAATAGTCTTTGTGAACTTTTCACAATATCTGATTATTTGTTATTTTGTCAACCTTTTCAGGGGTGGGTGCTCTTCTACAAGCTGAAACCCCATCGGGGGACCTGTCGTCGTTATAAAAGAAGGCCGCTTGAAGAGAGTTGCGTCTCCTCCCCAGTCTGTAGAGCACAAACTATTATATTTGGTCATTGTACATTTCACATTTTTATACCCTGAAATTAAACGCTTTCTCTAAAAAACTCCATTGAACATTTTTGGGTAGAAATATCCTCGTTGATATTTATTTATTTAAGGAGAAGATATCTGAACCCGATTGAGCAACTTCTTTGCATGTCTTAAGATGGCCTTTAATTGCATTTAACTGCAATGAATTGCTTATAAATCCCGACCCATCGATCAAATCATTCAAGTTTTACCACAAACATCTTATCTTCTACACTCTTCTGAACATCCGATGTATGAAATTCACTCGTAAAGTTAAACAGTTACGCAGAATCCATGATCGTTGCAGGTGTTCTTGGGCATATGAGCACTCTTGCCCCTTTGGCCTTCAATAATTCATGGCTGTATTATTTTATTCAGCCTTTCTATACGAAATGTGTCATTCCAAGCTATAATTTTCCTTTAACTCTCTACTGTCGGCTTATGACTTCAAACGTGAGTAGGTAATGATCATATTTTGATAGACTTTGGCTTTTTTTATCATTGTATACTACCCCTTTACAAAAGATGAAGCTTAAACTGGGTATTCCAGGAGTAGAAATTATTCGTCTATTAATCGAAGCATAAAAATAGCTTAAAACATACGCGCATGAACAATTTTAATATATGATTATATTACGTTGCCTTCTCATAGCTTTATGAAGTAGACGACATTTTGCTAATTTTTTTATCTTTAGAAATATAAATCAGTTTATTGGTTCTATTTAACGATAATATGTCCATCTAAAAAAAAACCACCTATTAAATAGTTCAAACATTCCCATTATTCTAATCCTCATTTCTTCACTTAAATTAGTATCTATAATGGATGCAATCCATTTTGATAGTTATCTGTGATGAAATTTGCAATTGCAAACTGCTCTTTAAATTGCACAAGCCCATGAGTCCCCACGAATACTCACCTTACGCTGGACTTCTCGAGTTGTTGGCACTTAAACACAACGTGAAATTCGTAAGAAACGAAAACAAAAGATGGAAATTGCTGCCAACAGTGCCACTTGTGAGAGTTCTTTTCAGTCGAGACGAAGCCACTCCAGAAAACAACCTACTTGCCTGAGTGGAGGATGGCACAATACTGCCACATGACGAGCAGTGTCTGCGAGCGGGTCCAGGATTGTCTGTCTATCGCTCCCACCTTTCAGGGTTGTTGAGTGGACACTATCACTCTCTTCCCTCTCTGTCTCTGGCGTTATTGATAAGAGCTGAAGAACGAAATGAACAATGCAACTATTTCCTTGTCTACCCATGACTGATGGCACCCAAGAACAAGTGTATTTTTTATAAACAGATCAAACAGATAAAAAAAAAACATTGTGATCTAGAAATTTGAGCCACGAAAAAAATGTCAGACTTTGTTTTTCAACTTTGGGGGATTCATTTATGTATAATTGTTCCTCAATATTTACCTATCATTTTCTTTTTGGATTAAATAAATCAATTAGGTTTTGCTTATTTACAACTTTGGCTATTCTGGGTGGCTTTTATTTCCTTGGTACAAGTCTTTTCGCTTTTTTCGTCTCTTATGTAACTTTTTATTTTTATAACAGAGATAAATAAGGCAGTTATGGAGTTCTTTGGTATCTTATTTTATCGCTCCGTATTCGATACCCTTCAACCAATCAAAGAGTAATGCTATCCGACAGATTTCTCTATTTTTTTCAGCGATTTTTTACGGGTTGGTAAATAAGGGTGAATAAAAGCTCTACCATGGAACCTCTTATGTCCATATTAATATACAAAGACTTGGAATTCCCAAAGTTCAGAGGCATTTCAGTTCAGCGCCCGTCATCAGCTGCTCGGTGAAATGATAACAGATGTTAGCAAGACTGAGTGAAAAATGTGGCTGGTTGAGTCCCACTTTATACCATTTCCATATTATGGTCACTTTCTTCGATCCTCTCCAGACTATGGCCACTTTCTTCGCTTTCTTTCCAAATTCTGGCCACTTTCTTCGGTTCTGATCCAAACTCTGGCCACTTTCTTCGGTTCTGATCCAAACTCTGGACACTTTCTTCGGTTCCTTTCCAAATTCTGGCAACTTTCTTGGTTCCTTTCCAAACTCTGTCCACTTTCATCGGTTCCTTTCCAAATTCTGGCCACTTTCTTCGGTTCATTTCCAAACTCTGGCCACTTTCTTCAATTCCTTTCCAAACTCTGGCCACCCTTTTCGGCTCCTTTCCATATCTGGCCATCTTCAGTTGCGCACCATCTGGGTCCAGAAGTCTCCTCTTTAGAATATTCGATCTATGCTCCTTCCACACATCTTCACTTCCACTTATATCATCACTTTCTTTGCGAAACTCTCTTCTCAACCTTTCTAAATGAAATAACATCGTTAGTTATCGCTTTTTAGAGTTAACTAAATAATAGTAATAATGTTCTTGGAACCTTTGATTACACCCTTCAGATACCAGAATTTAAAGTTGATGATGTTTATCCTTATTGTCATAGTCACACTTGATACTTTTCACTACCTATATGCATTGGTTCTTTATAATTCCCTTCCTTTCGTGTCCACTCCCTCGTTGGATTACCTCTGGCTCCACGTCTCGGAGAAATACAGACAACCAAATAGTTTTTCCTTTCCACCTCAATCAATATTTAGAAAACTAATGTCTAAATGAACACTTTTATTTAATTCTTTCAAATGCGAGGGTTGAGGTAGTCAGTCTAGAGGCACGAAACGATTCTCCTTTCTTTTCCACTCTCAATTGACGCCATGGGGCGCTTAATTTTGTCACTTTCACTTTTAGGTCATTAAGTTAATTGCACGTTACACAATGCATCCTCCGTCCAAACGCCACAGACAAACAAAACAACAGGAAATAATTGTCATGAGAAAAGAAAGAAAGGGAATGGTTTTGGTTACGAATGCAGAATCAATAGGGCGAGATATTGCTATCTCAACTGCATAACCTAAATGCGCCATTGCAGCTTATTTAAATACCAAAAAAGAATGGTTTAGTTTAATAAACAGAATTTATAAACAAGGAAGTAAAGAGAAAGAAAATTTAACAGTTTGTTTCTATGATTATAGTGAATCGTTCGTTGCCATTCTGTGATTAAAAAAGAGAGGCAAAGGACAGTGTCAAAACTATTCCAAAATAGTGGGATAAGGAGGCATAACCAGGAGCAATTACAGTTTTAAATTCAAAGTGGAGTTAAAAAAGAAAAAGAAAAGTATGACAAAAAATGGACAACTTAGATATGGGCGAGATGGTCATTTTCCGTTTTTTGCCATGCTCCCAAAATCTTGATTTTAATTTAGACCACGACGCTCATCTAGTGATGAGCTTCGTGGTCATATAAGCGATGAGCGCTTGATGACACAGGTTCTAATTCTAACTTCTTTATTCATTTTCATATAACGGTTAAAATATTTTGCCCTAACTTTCCGTTTCTACATCTCCCATTTTCTTTCTTAAGCTTTCATCGGTTCACCTAATATTCTCCTTAGCGTCTTTCCGGGTTGTGTTACCAATTTCCATTTTTGGGGGCCTTCAAATACATCTATATATCACCTGTCATGTGATTTTTAATTATTATTATATATATATATATATATATATATATATATATATATATATATATATATATATATATATATATATATATATATATATATATATATATAGTCATGGCCAAATGTTTTGAAACTAATCTACATATATCTCTATTATTTTTATTTATTCTATTCGATTTTCAATTTTACGTAATAGAAATAATTATTCTAGTATTTAAATTTGTTCAGGTTTATTGAAAAGTCAGCATTTCAAAATATTTTAAAAACCAGTGCATTCCTTGGTTGTAGGAGGTGAGTTTCACTCCTGCAGCTTTGCTATTCGATCATGAGTGTAAAATAACAACAAATATTCAGTGTTGGGCACCAACTCAAAAATAATTGCGGCGCAATCGCAATCGCAAGTCAATGAAAATGATTGTTAAAACAAACACAAACGTAATTGCGGAAGAACATGAGTTGCGATTGCAACCGCAACTATTGTACATTAAATAAATGAAATAAAAGAGGCATTAATATTTACGCAACAAATATATTTATTGAAGATTTAGGAACATTCTTTAATATTGGAATACATTTTATTTGAAATTATTTCCTTTGACCAAGTAAGCATTTCAAAATGTTTGTCGGAGAGAAGAGCTTCTTTGGTCGTAGATTATCTTTTTTCAACTAAAAGAGTCTCGCCACTGCCGCACTTGATGGGATTGCCGTATTGTATTTCATGAAATATGAAACAAACGCACTCGATTGAAACATGGCTTGGTAAATAGCTGGTTTTTAAACCGGTTCTCTATTGCTTGTTATAGCCATTCCTTTACGTCATTTACGAGTCTTTCTTCCTGGCGGCACGTCCTTCACTCTTCAACAGTGAGCGGAAGGAGTCACCCTCTGTTTCATTTGTTTCTCCTTCTGCACTTCTATCTTCTCAGGCTGTAATATCACCTAAGTGTTTTATTTCATTCGATATCTTTTTAAAAACAATGTAATTTTTTGTGACGGTAAACAAAGATTACTATAAGAGAAACAAACGCACTCGATTGAAACATGGCTTGGTGAATAGCTGGTTTTTAAACCGGTTCTCTATTGGTTGTTATAGTCATTCCTTTACTTCATTTACGAGTCTTTCTTCCTGGCGGCACGTCCTTCACTCTTCAACAGTGAGCGGAAGGAGTCACCCTCTGTTTCATTTGTTTCTCCTTCTGCACTTCTGTCTTCTGAGGCTGTAATATCACCTAAGTGTTTTATTTCATTCAATATCTTTTTAAAAACAATGTAATTTTTTTGTGACGGTAAACAAAGATTACTATAAGAGAATCGATTGATACACTCCTTTTTGGTGGTGTTAGAAAGATTCTTTGAAAAGTTATTCCTTGCGAGGTACGATTTTCTTTGAATAATGTATTCGGTGGTTGTATTTTTAACCACATTAGCAATTTCAACCACCAACTAGACCAAATATACACCAAATATTCAATTGTAAAAATTTCCGTAAAAGAAAACTTGTAGAATCGATACTAATAAGAGAAATTCCCAATTCTCATCTTTCGGTGGTCAATTTAAATGTAGTTCCTATTCCCGGAACCTGATCGTAAACAGTTAAGGTAATGATCTTAAAACCACACCCCCTGATTAATGACCCTTATTATCCGGGAGGGTTCTTTTGTCGGGATTTTAAGGTGTTTAGTGACTTACTTCTGTGTTCATTCCATTTTCAGTATACGACTGAAGAGGGTATAGTAAACTTCATACCGAAACTAGTCTCGTAAATAAATTATATGCTGCTATACAGTGGTTTCACTTTTATATATATATATATATATATATATATATATATATATATATATATATATATATATATAAGAATAGAGTACAAGATAAAGAGAAATTTAACGTAAATATCTCGATTTTTGTCTCTCTGTCTCTTTAAGCTTCACCTAATCAATCAATTTAGGCAACAATCTACAACGTATTACTTTTTCGAGGTAGATGCATAAATGTGCTTCAGGAGATAGAGGGTAAATAAACATGATTATTATTTAGTGGTCATCTCTGTGGATTCCGCTTTCTGGAGAGAAACAAAGAAGTCTTCATAACTTAATAAGTAAAGAGCAAAGACTCCGAATTGGCTTGTAGAAAGAACATTTGATGCGTGATGTGGGATTTTTTTCCATTATTCCACACTCCTATTAAATTGATACTTAATATAATAATCTTTTGTAATCAGACAGCGAAAATGGTAAAACATATGAATTTGACTCGTGACTTCAGGCAGAAAATAGATAAGCGATGAAAATGGTGAGTATCCATAGGAGGAGAGAAATCCAATTGGTATGGTTGTTGTCTACACCGGGTTAGCGCCGTTTGTGTCTGAAGCCAACACAAAGGGCATCGGTACTCAAAAGCATGCCCATGTCTCTCCTTGTCGTGCTTTAGAATATAAGGCATTCACTGATTTCAGTTAGTTAATATTTAAAAACCCCTAAGGGGAATCAAGTTGGTGCTTCTCTGTTGGTGCTCCTTGTACGAGTACGAGCTAATTCTTGGAGGTTTATTAGGTACATACGTATATGCGCTTCCGATCTTGCTTACGATATTTTGGCACATTGGTCACCAAATGCTCTGCCCGATAGGTGAACATAGATGGCACTAAGCCACATCAACATACACTAAACTAATTGGTACAAAGTGTTCCATGGGGACAAAATGGTCACATGACCAGTCAACCCAACTATCCACCCAATAGGCGAGATAAGAGCGTCATACACACATCACCACATCAATAATGAGTTTTCGACTGCTACCAATACATTTTTCTCTTCACTCTACCCAGCCACTCCCAGCATGTCTCGCCCACCACACGCAAGTACGAGCTGCGTAATATCGCATCATTGAGAAGTACTCTCACTCGCCTGTGCGTGCTTCACTCGCGTGGCGACTCTACTTCGCAATTATGTCCAATCTACTTACACATACAGAAGCATTAGTTCAAGCAAGGACTCAAGTTAACACTTCAGTGCCTGAATATATGATAACCACGGTAGGCATCAGATAAGAAGACCACACGCCAATATTACGAGAAAGACGAGAAGCAGATTTTGTCTTCATTAATGGGAAAAAGTACTTCGTGACCCACATAGGACAGCAAAATATCCAGAAAGAGAAAATCCGTTAAGTAAAAGTGAAATCTACCCATGTAGACAGCGCCCTGCAAGCAAAAACAAAAACAAAAACAGAACAACTTTTATTTTTAGTCTAATTTCGCTCGCATCTGGCAAAATACTGGCTCAGGATTCCTCGCAATTAATTTGAACAATGACTAAACCAGCAGGCTTTGTTGACTCTGGGCACCGGCAGTACATTTACGATGCATAAATGAAAAATAAAAGAAATAAGTGACCATTTTCAGGCTATCATTTTGATTTATTGATCGAAATCGAGAGACACAAAAGGCAACCGATCGCGGAAAGAAAGTTTTAAAACATCACTCCTTTCCCTTCTAACTACAAAGCATTATGGCATCTCTATAATTTAACTGCCTTCTAAATTTAAAATTTATGATTCACATCTCCGAAAATAATATAATTTCCCCCCTTATAATTTAAAACGAATCGTGAACTTGAGATAAAAATGATTATATTGCTCCAATGATTCTGGGAAAGAACTGAGGCACCCAACAAAGCTATTTCCACAGTGAAAAACATAAAGCAAGAAAATATAGGAGCTGACTAAAAAGAAAGGATAAATATGAACTAAAAATATAGACAACAGAAAAAGGAAGAAGCTAAGGACGAAAGATTCCCATTTAATGGACAACGTTCCGGGTATTATACCCATCTTTTTGTTCAATAAATAAACATTACAAATATAGATTAAAAGTGATAACGATCAATGATTTGAAAAATGCCTAATTTACGGTCGAAGACAAAGTATGAGAAATGGATAGTAAGAAAATAAGGAAGGGGTACACATAAATAAATTTGATTATTCAAATTAGGGTAGAAAAAAATATTATTAAATCACAAAAAAACACGAATAACATGCGTAGGGTAAGACCGGAGAACTACAAAAAGGCTATTATACATTGCATCATGCTATCAGTTGGTTGTTGACTTTAAAATTATATGACTAGGAGGGGAAAGGCCAAAGATTACTATTGTTTTATGAAAAGTGATTCAAGAAATTCTAAACTCTTGGTGCAAAATGTCAATTTTCCATAAAACTCAATCATCTCTTACCTTAGACTTCTCTTTATTGGTGAGCACAATAACAATAGGTGGACTTGTTCCTTAATGGAACAGACTCGCCCTCGAACGGATGATGCTTACAATCTATGTCCACTCGTGAGGCCTGGGGGAGTAAATTTACACACTACCGATCTGCTCAGCTCAGGAGAGAGTTTGTCCTTACAATGAAAACAAATTTCTAAGTGAAAATTATTAATGAAAACTATCTTAAAGGTGATATGACTAAAGTATCTTTTTAGGAGGGTATTGAGTTTGCAACGCAAATCAGAATTAATGGAGCCGATGTCTGAGAGGAGGCAATAACAAATATCCTTGTGGACAATGACAATTTGGAGAGGTGTAGTTTATAATTTACCCTAAAACTGCCGAATGCATTTCGAACGAAGGATAAATGAAACCCATTCTTTAGAAAATATCTCTTGAGAAATTCCCATTTTTCGTGTCAAAGTAAATAGCTGGATGAAAGTTTGAACTTCGATGGAGATTTTTATATAACTAACTTTGTAGGTCAGGTCATATTAGAGAAACCTTCATTTTGCAGCACAATTCACAATGGATTTACCTTATATCGTCTGTTCATTCTCTTATGATTTAACATGCAGCATGATTTTGTTACCTTTAACAAAATCAGAATATTAACAAAATCAGTGGTTGAGTCTGGGGTGGAGGTGATGCTTTGTTGTTCTTCAGGTAAATTTTTTACATTTTATTTATTTTCGTCATTTGAAATATCCCTTTTATTCAATTTTCTCTTTGAAAAAAAAACATTTAACAATAAATTTAGATTATACAGCAAAGATACAGAACAAAATCACATTTTTTATAGTAATATCAACGAAATTTCTAGCAAGTTATTCCAGTCTGTGTTAATTGATAAGAAAATGAATTTTATGCGATCGCAGTAAATCTTTTGTCTATTAGCTTGAAACCGTTATTTATATTCGTATACCAGTTTTGTCTATTAAGGGCTTCAAAATGTTGACCACACGAATGCCGATTTTCCAGTAAAAGTAGATAGAGACGCGTCTTTTTTCGTACGATCTATTTCTATGTTGAAGAGTTGGTTTCATCACTAGACGCTTTACAATATCAAAATACTTGCTGCATGTATGGAAACCATAATTGTACCGCAAACGCGACAAGAGCTCATACAAGAGCTTTATATAAGGAAAGAATAATAGCTTTTGATTTAAGTGCAAAATGTCTAGTTATGCATACTAGAATCCAATTCGACCTTTGGAACCCTACAGTGCATTGTTTCGGAAATTTTATTTCATTTTAGATTAAAATACCTGAATCTTCTTCCATGTTGCCTGTTTAAAATTGGATCACCTATGTTGTGATCTGTTTGGAGATTATCATGACCTATGCTTATTACCTTACACTTGTCCACGTTGAATTGCCTCCGCTACCTTTCTGCAATTTGTTTACTCTCTCCAAATATTTTGGGATGTTTTCAGTCAATAGAGTAATTTTCCTTAGTAGCTATTTTCATGTCTTTAATCAAATTTTGGAATTTTACAAAATAAATTCATGTCAAGATTTTATATTTAGATTAAAAAGAGCAAGAGTCAGAGAATGGATCCTCGAGGAACACCACTAGTAAGAGATGCCGGTGAAGAGTTATTTTCAGTGACAACTCTGCCTAGATTTTCTAGGCAATCTTGAATCCATTTACGCTTCAAAATTACTAGTATTATCGCTGACATTATAAAGCTTTCAATAGAATTCAGTACTTATTAGGCAAGGTCTCAAAATAAAATGTTAAAGGATTTTGTCCATCCCACTTAAATTTAAGGGTATGGTGAGGAAGGCCCCTCCTTACTATTTTAACTGCTATATTTTGTTTCTGTGTTAATTCCTTGAAGAAGAATCTTTAAATATGGAAAAAACGCTCGGAATCTGATTTCCTTTTTCCTTATTGGAGGTTTAAATTCTACGAAGAAATCGTCCTAGTTTTTATAGGCTAATTTTGCGTCTTTACTATTTTTTGTAATGGAAGATATATTTTTTAATTTAAGATGGTCACTCTTAGCGACTGTCTACAAGGACATGAGCGCCGTAAGAAGGCTAGCGGATAAATTATACTATGCTAAGATGCAAAAACAAACAAAACAGCAAAACAAATAAAAAACAACAAAATAAAAGCCAGACAAGAAGAAGAAGATGACACCCTTCTGCGTCGGGGAAAGCCCGCGTCCCCCTGTCATTGGAGCACCCCCCCCCACCCTAAAAAAGAGTAATAAAATAGAGAAGACGAGCCTCTCCTAGAAAGTAAATTAGTCAACAAGTTTGTGTGCATGAACCCGTCCTGAGCACAAAAGACGCTTTAGCGACGCTACTCGTCCTGGTACCGGGACAGGGTTTTTTTGGGGGGGGGTTTCAATTTTAGGAGCCCATCTGGCCACTGTCTACTTGAGCATAAGTCGCCGTACTCCACCCAGCCTATTACAAGGCTATATTAAAAAGCAAATAACAAAGATATAAATTACAAAGGCTAAGAAAATAACAAAATAAAAAAAAGCAGAAAGACAAGAAGGAAGCCAGCCCTGGCGTCGGGGGTAGGCCCGCCTTCCCCCCGGCGCAGGAACATGCAACCCAGAACAAACAGTCAAATAAAGGCGAGGAGGACAGCCTTTCCAAAATGTCGTAAAGTCCACAAGTCAGTGTGCACGAAACCGTCCCGAATACAAGGGGGGGGGGAGACCCCGCTCGTCCCGGTACTGGGACAGGTAACGTGCACGAAGATCGCCCAGACTTGGCCATTCAACAAGAATATGCCGAAGAGTCTGGGGGACAACGTAGCCTTCACATAAGGCGCAGGCGAGCGCTCCATCAAATGGCGTGCGTCCCGCGAGTGTGTCCAATTCGGAGATGAAAGAAAAAAAACTGTAGCCGTCGCAGCATTAGGGGTTAGGTCCATGCAAAGAGTCGTGGCGCAATGGCACGCAACTGTAAGTTCCCCACGGCCGTCTCCCATTTTCTTTGCCAAGCAGCCGGAAGAGCTGCCCGTATTCCTGCAATGTAATCGGTGTGATGAAGAGCGAAATGCTGGTCTGGTCGCCGAGTCTTTGGGGACTCTTTGGCGCCCTCATCGGCGCACTCATTCCCCGCAATTCCTAAATGTCGAGGAACCCAGCAGAAGATAATCTCGACATCCACCAGGCTCGCCAAAACCGTGGGGATACGGATATCGTGAACCAAAGGATGAGGATATTCCAATGTTCTGAGAGCACTCAACGCGTTTTGTGAGTCGCTATAAATCACAATTTGGTCTATGATCCGGGCACGTCGCGTTATCTCCCGTATAGAGCGGTGTATTGCAATCAGTTCGGCCGTGAAGACAGACGCAGCGCCTGGCAGAGCCTACCTGAATTCAAACAGAGGGGATACAGCGTGGAAACCAACCCCCTCCTGGGACTTGGAGCCATCCGTATACGCTGACACGGTTCCAGCGTGACACGAAGTGTGCTCGAAAAAGGCCGAACGCATTACTCCCGGTACTGTAGAAGCTTTGCGAGCAGAGGCGTGGCGAAAAATAGTCAAAGGTGGTAACCTCTAGGGTGGCCTCCTGGGCAGAACCAGGGTCGCCACCGGCCCGAGAGCAATATCTAGCTCTCGAAGGAGATTCTTGGCCCTAAAGCCGAAGGGCTTAGGGTATGACTGGCGTCTCTCGGCGGCATAGGCACCGTTGATATCAGCTGCAAATGCAGTGAGAGCTGTTGGTGACGTTGGGATCGCGCGGACAGGCGATAAATGCACTGTGCACGGCGCAGAGAGAGAGAGTGGCATCTCCCCAGCATCAACAAGTAGGCTCTCAATGCGGAAAGTGCGGAAGGCACCGGTCTCCAAGCGAAGGCCGGTGTGGTGGATCGAGTCCACCTTCCGCAATACACGCTCAGCTACGGATGCATAAAATGCGCCTTGAATGTCATGGAACGAAGAATATCCCTGGCGCTGGTACAAGCAACCCTATGGCTGCCAATATGAGCCTCTCAGGTGAGGCGTCGGTCAAATAAAAGTACAAGGAAACAGTGCGATTCCATAACTTCCAGCCGCACCCCATTAAGAAACAAGTCTGGGTCAAGGTGGGGCCATGGATGGCGACAGAAATGCACCACCTTATTCCTGGCTAAGGAAAACCGAAGCTTATGCTCTTCGGCATAGCGAGAGACGCGGTTCAATGCCTGTTGAGGTCGACGATCCAGAGTTGGCATCTGGGCCGCGCCAAAAGAGATCGAAAGGTCGTCCACGTAGAGCGTAGCAATGATATCTTTTGGCAGCACCGAGGTGATGCCGTTGTGGCTCAGGGCAAAGAGTGTAACACTGAGGATGCTTCCCTGCGGTACACCCTATTACTGCTCCATTGGGTCAGAGAGGGTCCCCCCCCCCACCCGTACGCGGAATCTACGATCTGACAAAAATGCAGATATAAAGATTGGGAGGAATCCCTTTGCCTCCATTTTGTGGAGCGTCTCCATGGTACCGTATCGCTATGCGGTATCATAAGACTTCTCCAGATCGAAAACACTCTGCATAATACTGTCTACGAAGGGAGGCCTCGTAGACAGCATTTTCCAGTCAGACTAGAGCATCCGATGTGGAGTGGAACTTGCGGAAGCCGCACTGTGCAGAAGACAAAATTCCTCCGCTGTCCAGAAAGAAGGCTAATCTAACATTTACCAATTTCTCCATCAACTTGCACGTTCAGGAGGTTAGAGAGATTGGGCTGAAACTGGCCGGGGTAGCGTGATCTCTTCTCGGTTTGCGAAAAGCGAGCATAGTAGTGATTCGCCAGGATTCTGAGAGGATACCCTTTACCCAGATCATGTTGAACACTTCTAACCGAAATGCCATGCCTCGCTCAACCAGTGATCGAAGCATGGTGTGCGGGATATCGTCTGGATCAAGGGTGGTGTCCGCACACGACGCAAGAGTGGAACACAACTCGCTCAGAGTAAACCTGTCGTTGACGGGTTCTCTGCCTTTGGAGGTGAAGTCCATTCGGCGGCTTCTGCAACATCACGACATGCATTGAAATGCTGGCAGGGCAGCAATCCGACTAGAGAATGCGGGGAAAGCGATTATGAAGGATTCCGCCAGGGACAAGGGGTCCGAGATTACAGTCCCATTCTCCTAGAGAACGCTAGGGAGATTCCTGCGAGAACTTGCCCTGAATCCTTTTGACTCGCTTCGACACCTCTGCTAGAGGGATCCTATCATTAAGTGAAGAGACGTATGCCCGCTAAGAAGAGCGGCGGGGATGCTTCGAAATATACCGGAACCTAGTCCTAGCTCGACAAATTCAGCGACACTTAAGTCGTTCAGGAGGCGCTTATAGCGTATGTAGGCATAACGCTTATATTTGAGGGCCGCCTCACACTCGGCTGACGACCACGGGAGCGGTTGGCGTGCAAAACGGCCAGTCGTTCTATGAATAGTAGCTGGGCCCACGGCGATGAGGTTGTGGAGAAGAACTTAACAGTCTCATCTACCAACCTAAACTCCTCGACTGAGACAAAGAAATCAGTCATTTGCTAAAATGCAGACCACCTCGCCCGCGCCAAGCACCACCAGGGCGGGCTCTCGGGCGGCAGCAACCCAGAAAATAATATATGAATAGAAAAGTGATCACTACCATGGAGGCCATCGACCAACTCTCACCTCAAATCAGTCTGTGCATCCGGAGAGCACAAATATTAGGTCGGAAAGGACTTGACCCCTGGGATTAATCGAATAGTCTCTCCAGAGAGGGGGTGTCTACCGTTCATATTTCTGAGCAAGAGAAAGGGCCTCGGCAACCGTGCCACGACGCAGCGTAAGTCCGCCGCGTCGAAGTTGGCTGACGGTGGAATGTACGCGGAAATAACAGTATATCTCCTATCCAGGTGTACCTGCACAGCTACTGCCTGAAACGAGGGATCTAAAGCAAAGAGAAGAACGGAGACATCATGCCGGGTGTAAATCTCGCATCCTCATGCCCAGCTCCCATCTCGTGGTGGTGGGGTCGCAAAACCATTATACTCAGGGATGCTGGGCAGGGACACGCACCCAGCATGGTCTCCTGCAAAAAGATAGCTAACAGGGAACAGGAGTAGACGAGCTTCCACAGCTCCTCACAGTTGGTCAGGAGTCCGTGGCAATTCCATTGAAGGAATATGCCCTCAAGGCCAGGCTCGGAGATGTATGGGCCCTCTTTGAAGAGAAGTCCCTCACGGGAATGGCCGTACGCTTTCCGGAAGCAAACTTTCAGTCACTGTTTGCGGAACAATGAGCTGAAAGAGCTATCGTCTACACGAATAGTCACCTCAATGGCTTCTTTAAATTTGAAGGCAAATTGATGTATGCGGTCACCTCGGCAATTTTCGGCAAACACAAACATTGTAGCTTCACCTACTTTCCCACATTCTTTTGGGGCTTGAAAAATGATTCTAAGGATGGCCATTGATGGGAATCGCCACTTTTTTTATTTTCAATGGTAGGAGTAAAACTCATGATGGTCTATTAATGGCGCGGCAGCATGTTAGGAGTATAGGACAATGAAGAATAATTTAAATAAACTTACGCCCTCTCTTACGCTGAAAAGCGGGAAAGACAAACGCATTATTTATCGGGTATGAAAAGATTAATGTGATTGGTCAAACCAGAGTACACGCTTGTGATTGGTCAAACCAGAGTACACGGTTGTGATTGGTCATCGTCTAACATTTCCTTCTACGTTTGTAATTGGCCAAAATTAATTAAGAAATAGCGAATACTTCTATGCTTTTCAAATGTAATGAAGTAAAAGTACCATAAAAAATTCGCAATGCGAAGAGAAAATACTCAAATTATTGAATATTATTAGAAAGCAAAATGTAAAACAAAGTTACTTGAGTATAGTACTTAAGTAATTGTACTTCATTATTTCACAATTCTGGGCGTCGGTTGTAAACAAGACCAAAGAAATGGTGCAAGGCTATTAGTTCCAGGCAAGACCCATTTATGAACAAATCCAGGTAAGGGTGAAGTCGTGAATGACGGTACAAGTGCACCACGTAGGTCTTGGTAAAGGAAACCCAAAATCTGTGTGCTTCGACATAGCGAGAGATGTGGCTCAATGCCTGTTTGAGTCGACGTTCCAGACTTTGCATCTGGGCCTCCCCAAAATATATCGAAAACTATATAGCCGACATAAACCGTAGCGATAGCATCTTTTAGCAGTACCAAAGGGATACCCTTGATGATCATGGCAAATAGTGTGACACAGGACACTTACCTGCGAGACAACCCATTCTGCACTATTGGGCAATATAACGCTGGGTACGGGAGATAACTCTTCGTGCTCCATTCGGAGGTCGGATTCTGATTTAAAGCGACTCACAAAGCGCCTTGAGTGATATCGGAGCATTGGAATCTCCACACACCTTGGTTTGCGGTATCCTTGACTCCACGGTTGCCGCAAGCAGAGTTGATGTCGGGATTATCTTCTGTTTGGTTCCTGGACATGTAGGAATTTCGTGGAATGAGCGCATCGATGAGAGTGTCAAAGAGTCCACGAGGACTGGTTGACCAGACCAGCGTTTGGCTTTTCCTCAAATCGCGTGGAAGGTCTCCAAGATACCATATCGCCATACAGTAGTATAGGCTTTCTCCAGATCAAAAACTACGGTAGCGTAGTGGTGTCTACGAAGGAAGGCCTCACAGAAAACATTTTTTCTGCTGCAACAGAGCATAAAACGTGGAATGGAACTTGAATAAGCCGTACTGTGTATACTATTGTTGGCCTGCCTTGTCCAAGAAGCAGGTTAATCTAATATTTCCAAAATTCTTCATCAACTTAACACGCATGAGGTTAGAGAAATTTAGGAAAAACCGAACAGAGTAGAATGATCCCTGCCACGGCAGGTGAAAATTAACACATAACCATTGGTCAGGAATACTGCCTGAAAGGATACGCTCAGTCCAGATCTTGTTGAACAAATCTAGCAGAAATGCCCTGCCTCACTCAACAAGATGTCGATTCATAGTATACAGGACATCGCACAGACCTTTGGCGGCGTCTGCGCATGAAGCGAGAGAGGAACACAACTCAGCGCAATCATGTCTTATAATGGTTCTCTGCATCTAGGGGAAAAGGCCCAGTCTGCAGCCTGCTGGGACATCACGGCGTACAAGGAATGCTTGCGGAGCAGCATCCCGGATATGGCATGTGGAGAAAGTGGTCGCGAAGGACTCTGCCACTGACGCAAGTTCCGAGATTAAGATCCCATTCTCTTATAAGACGGGAAGGAGTCCTGTGAGAACTTTCCCCAAACCCTTTTGCCTCGCTTCTACACCACTACCATGAAGTTAATCTACCACCTCCCATCTTAAATCAGGAGGTACATCCGGAGAGCACAGGGAGAGATTTAGACAAGAAAATAATATGTTTTTCGAGCAGTGATGCGTAAACAAATCCACATTCAACAAACATATCTCTAATTTTATAATCAGGTTTACAAGGCCGTGATTCCAAGATTGTTCGTCGAGTCTCGCCAGTGGAGGTGACTACCGTTCAAGTTCCCGAGGAGGAGAAAGTACTCGCCCTAGAAGTCGGTTGATGCTGGAATGCACGTAGAAATAAAACCATAGCTATGCAAGTTACCTTCACTGATATTGACTGAAAAGATGTATTTAAATCGAGTAATAGTGTAGTGCTCCAATTCAAAGTGGATTAGAATCAACAAAGAAGCTTCACAAATGAGCGTCATGGGAGTCCTATTGAAGTCTTGAAATAGAAACACACATAATTATGCATCTGAAATTAATCTACTGAAATTGTATAACATTTTGTCATGGAACCAGGTAAATAATATATTCAAATACTGTATTATTGTAAATACTATATAGGCAAAAATTAATTTGAAACGCTTTCACTCACGCCTTTACTCAAACGAGTAAAGGTGCTTCTCGCGTTATCTTTGCTGACCATTTGGGCCGCGACAAATTTCCGGGAGACTCCGAAACAGCTGTGCAGATATATTTATCAAACAAATCAAGCTGAGAAACAAGGAAGACGATGGGCCTTTGTTTATTGCCACAGAGCCTTGAAACATGAAATCTTATTTTCTAAAATTATATCTGTTAACAAGATACAACTATCTAGCAGAGGCCTGAATCAAAGCTCCCTGCTCATTTTCTCTATATCCCCTTGTATAAACGAATAAAATTTTCATTCAAGTAAGGTCCGCCCAAATCGCATGATTGGCCAACAGTGGACCATGCCTACATTTCTCTACACGATAAATAACATTCACTATCGGGATGGTTCAAGATAGTGTAAGCTCAATTTCACATTTCGAGAATATATCGGGAAGACACAAAATTCTTTCATATGCTGGCTGTGCTACATCCCAAGACCGTCGATCGTCAACCGTCTTCCAGCTACCATTCTGTCGTCGCAGAGTATGAACTTCTAAAATCAGAAGTAATTGGACTTTTCGAAAAGCTCATAGCATCCTCTTCACTTACCGGACGACCATCAGTAATCTGGAAGAATTGCGGAAAACAGCACTACAAGTAGGAGTTGGTGAAGAACTTGCGAGGCACAATTTTATTCAGTTTCTGCTTCCGAATATCACGCCCATCATCGCCACCCAGAAATATTTAACCCTCGCCCAGCTAGGAAAACTCTTGGATGAGTTAATACAGTTCTATAGAGCACAATGTTTCAGTGTAAATAGTAGTGTCAAAAAGGAAAGTGGTGCTACCATAGACAATGTTCAAACAGTGCGCATTCAGTGTTCATGGGTGCGTACCCTGATGGCAGTCATTTAAACCTTGTGGCGCGTAAAATTAACGGTGATAGTGAAAGAAATATACCAGTTGGACTACGACCTTTTCGCAATAATCAAAGACCTTTAGCGTGTCGCATCTGTATTTCGGTGCGAGTACCAATTTTGCAAACCATGGTGCAGGAGGCCAAAGCAGAGTGAAGATGTGCAAATGCAACCATTCTCCAGGCCATCCTTCCCTCGGAAAACTAGAATGGCATGCCGCTCTAAATGCGACCTCCAAAATGCCAACATTGCTCACTGTCGCTACAAAATTAGATAGTATGAAATGTGAATTCCTAAGAGATACAGAGGCAAGTGTGTCCATAATACCAGTCAATTTGGTCCAGCTGTGTGAAATGCGTGATTCAAGCGTAAACATTGCAACTGCGAATGGAGGTCAAATAAAGTCGCACGATGGACATAGTTATCCTTAGCCTGCGTCGCTGATTTAGATGGACATTTGTTGTTGCGGATATCAAAACGCCATAATTGGGAGCCGACTTTCTGGGACACTTTAATCTCTTTGTGGATTGTGCACGCGGCATCCTCATAGACAACTAGACGAGTCTCGTTTTCAACGTCAAACAGTCCAGGGAACCTGTAATATCGTTAGTCATTAATGATTTCACGCATCTTCCGCTCAATTGTAGGGCAGTGTTAAAAAGATACGAGTCCTCATACAGCCCTAGGGTTATTGATGTCGGTTCTCACCGTCTAACTCCGTGGTACACAAAATCGAAACCGGCATTGCTCCACCAACTTTCGCGCGACCGATCCTCTTTCGATGGAGAAATACAGGTTGTCAGAGCAACATTCGAGGCTCTATTGAATGAGGGGGTGGTGCACCCGTCAAAATCACTTCGGGCCTCACCCATTCACATGATGCCGAAGAAGAACCCAGGCGACTACTGAGTGTTTGGCGATTTTCGCTCACTTAACGCGATCACGAAGCCGGACAGATATCCTTAACCAAGAATTCAGAGTATGACAAATCATCTTTATAATAAAGCAGTTTTCTCTCGGTTAGAGCTGGTTCGGGCGTACCATCAGATTCCAATGAGTCTGATGGATATAGACAAGACTGTTGTGGTAACTGCATTTGGGTTGTGGGTTTTCTTTAAGTTGCCCTTTGGCCTCAGAAATACCAGTTGCACTTTCCAGCGACACATGGATAACTTATTTCGTGGATTGGTGTTCGTCTTTGTACATATCGACCACATTCTGATATTTTCAGACAATCTGAATGATCATTTAGGTTAAGTATTAAAAATCCTGGCTGAAAACAATCTAAGTATCGTATATCTATAGAAAAGTACGAATTCATGAAAGAGCAAATTGATTTCTTGGGACATTGTGTTTCGGCTACAGTAATATGCCTGCCAGCTAATAAGATAAACGAGATCAGCGATATGTAATTACCAACGGACTACGCTGATACCTGGGCATGCTAGGCTACCGCAGAAGAATGACACCAAATTTTGCAGCAATTGCGGCGCCTTTAACTGAACTCGCGCGACTCCAACCCAGGACTCGTGAGCTCATCTGGAATGATGCTGCACGGGAAGCGTTGATGCCACTAAAGTAGCTTTGACAAACTCAGTCAAGCTATATCATCCGCTACTCAACGACTCACCGTATCAATTAGTGACGGGCAGCTCCCAATAAGGGATATGTGCTTCCCTTCATCAAATGGTAAATGGATCCCTGCAACCCGTGTCCTTTTTCTCAAGCAAATTGAGCAAGACACAGCAAGCATAGTCCACCTACGACATGCAACTCCTGGCGGTGTATCTTGCTGTGATCCATTTCAGAGACATGATCGAAGGTCGTCATGTGACACTGTACGGACCACAAACCGCTGGTGTCAGCCTTTTCTTCACCTTTGTGTGCCAAGACAGACAGACAGCAATGTAACTAGACGGCGATCTCAGAATATGTTAGTGCTGTAGCATACATACGTGGTCAAGATTATTTAGTTGCTGCTTGCCTATCGCGAAACGTCAATTTAGTCCAAATAGACTCATTTGACCTCCGATCTCTGGCAGCAGCACAAAAAAATAATGAAGAAATGAAGTCATTATAGTCTGGGTTAAAATCATTTCCTTTTCCCGGGGACGCTCTACTGTGGTGTGAAATAACATCTAAATACACACGACTTTTTGTGCCTACATACTTTAGGATGGTAATTTTCAAGCAATTACATAACTTATCTCATCCTGGAGTTAAACCATCTCTTCCGCTGTTCAAAACGAGGTATTTTGGGCCTAATATGGACAGGGACATCCACTTTCGGCAAGAGAATGCCTCTCCTATTAAGCTTCCAAGATTATACGCCACACCAAATCTCCAATTCTGCCTATTAATATTCCCACGTCAAGGTTCAAGACGGTACACATCGACATTGTTGGCTCACTGCCACCCTGCAAATTGCCTGGACAATCCTATCCGTCGCATAGCCGCATCCTCCTGTCATGCATAGACTGAGCTACAAGGTGGATCGAAGAATAACCGATTCCAGACATTTGTGATGCAACGGTCGCTTGAGCCTTCTTGGGCTGCTAGATCTCCAGGTTTAGGGTCCAACTATATTCAATAACTGACAGCGGAGCCCAATTCGAATCTGAGCTTTTCTAAGAATTATCTGCCCTCGTTGGTTTTCATCGTCTCCAAACCACAGCGTGCCGACCAACAACGAACGTGATTGTGGAATAGTTCCATAAAGGCTCGTCTGCAAGGATAGCTAATGGATCTACTAATTCATCCTTTGGGAATTCGTTCCTTGCCCAATGATTCAGGTTTCTCGCCATTCATAGCAGTTACGGGGAAAATAATTCCCTGACTAAGCCCCTTAATTTGGTCTTCCTAATCATAAGATGATTCCAAATTAATCAGTGAATTACCTAAAGCCATGTCACAGATCGACTTCACACAGTTATCCGAAGGAAATCTGCACTCGGTACCAAAATCGTTCATACCAAAGAAACTACGAGATGCGATGCATGTGTGGGTCCGAGTGTATCGCGTTCGTAAGCCCTTAGAAGCGTCATATGCTGGCCCATTCCCGGTTGTTGAGCGTGACGGAAAACTGTACACACTAGAATTTCTCAGTGGTAATCAAGAGATAGTTTCGATAGACAGGTTGAAGCCAGCAAAACTCCCGTTCTCATATAATAGCAGAGAACGGAGTGATCGGCAACATTCAAGTGCTCAAGCAAAAAATGGAAAAGGGATCTTAATTAAGTCTAAACGAGAAGCAGAAAATTCAACAAGGAATCATAACAAGGACAATAGTGAAGTGAAACCCTCTCCAGTAACCTTAAGAAATACTAACAAACCGAACATTTACACGCGATCAGGTAGACGGGTCACGTTTGTCAAAGATCCCTCATTTTGGTATTTTTAATAAGTCGAGTGCCTGGTGATAAGTTAGATTAAACTCATGATATTATATGTATAATTTTAGTCCGGTGCCAGTATTTATATTTAGTATAGAGAGGTCGTGTGGTACGCACGCCCGATTTAGGATAAACTATATTTGGTCCATATAATAGGTTGCCATCAGGAAACTCCAATTTGCAGACCTTGTCGTCGCGCTCGACCACCTGGGAAGGGACAGCATATGTCGCTTCTACTGGTTTACGAATACGGTGTATTCGGACCCACACATGAGTTGCCTCACGACGATTTTTGGGTACGAAATGTTTTGGCACCGAGTGCAGGTGTCCCTTGGATGCTTGTGTGAAATCGACCAGTGTCAGGGTTGAGGCTACCTCCTTAATGAATTTTGAATTGGCTTTCGACGATGAAGACGAAACCAAGGGTATCGGACACAATAATGTAGTCCCTGTGATTGCTATGAAAGGTGAAAATCCCGAATCATTAGGCAAAGAGCGAATGCCCAAGAGAACAACCGGAAAGGTCATCAGCCAACCTTGCTGACAGCCATTATAGAGGACTTCAAAGTTGTGTGTGCCCTTTCCGCTATCCCGCTCATGGAGGGGCGGTATGCCGTTGAGCATAGACGATGAAAACCAACGAGAGCTGGGAATTCATTGAAAGATTTAAATTTGAATTGGGTCCTCTGTCGGTTATGACGTATAGCTGGACTCCGAATATGGAAATCCATCCGTCTAGGAAAGCCAACGCAACCGCTGCAGCACTTACGTCCGAAATCGGTAACGCTTTGATCCATCTTAAAACCCAATCAATGCACGCAGGGAGATACCGATTGTGCGATGGGTGAGAATGTCCAGGCAGTGTGCACGGTGGAAGTAGTGCAACGATATCGATATGCACCGTTTCAAACCTTGATGATGGAATATTAATGGGCAGGATTGTAGATTTTGTGTAGCGATCGATTTAGGAGGATTGGCATGATATGTATTCCGTGCCCAGGAGTGAATGTCACTATCCTCATTAGGCCAAAAGTATAGAGACTTAAATAGACGAAGAGGTACCTTGATCCCAGGGCATGAAGAATTGTGTAACTGATTGCAGATAGTTCTTCTGCACGCTGTGGGGACGAATGGTGGTTGGTATATTAATATTACTTCACACCATAGTTGAGCTTCACCGGGGAGAGGGAAAGATTTCACTCGTGAATGAAATTCCATTGTTTCTTCATCATTGCCCTGCACTGCTGCCAAAGCTTGGAGGTCAAATGAGTCAATTCAGACCGAATTGACGTACCTAGAAAGGCAGTCAGCAATTACGTTGTCCTGACCACGCACCTAGATGATATCGTTAATGTATTCCAAAATGGCTGGCCAATGGCGTTGCTGCCTATCTGTTTTGACACACAATGGCAACGAAAAGGCCGATATTAGTGGTTTGTGTATAAGGTAACATGGCGACCTTCAATCATGTGCCCAAAGTGGATCACAACAATATATGCCGCCAGGAGCTCTCTGTTATAAGTTGAGTTCGTTTGCTGTGTCCTTCTTAACTTGCTCGAGAAGAATGCCACCGGTCACGGCGATCCATTTACCATTTGGTGAAGAGCAGCAGCAGCCGAGTCTTGGTAGTAATCTGTCACTAGATGATATAGCGAATCATAGGGCAGTGGGCGACAGAGCTCGACGGAATCGATCAAAGCCGATTTAGTACTTAGAAATGCTTCTCACGCATCATCGTTCCATTTTGAGCTCACGTGCCTTAGGTTGCAGGCGTGCAAGTTCGGTCATTGAGGCTTCAATTGCTGCGAAATTGGAAATCATCCTTCGGTAGTACCCCCAACATGCCCAAGTATCGTTGTAGTTCCATGTAATACTTCGGTAGAGGCATGTGTCCATTTTCTTTTATTTTCTTGGGAGGTGGGCAAATTCCTTACACTGAAATATGATGCCCTAGAAAATCAATTTTTTCCTTTACTAGTTCACGTTCATAGTGATTTGATGCTAAGCACGAACTAGTTCCAACCTTGAAAATATTTTTCTGGCATTGAGGTGGTTTGCCACGCTTTGTATTCTTGGCAATGGATATTTGTCTGGTTTTGTGATCGCATTAAGAGCGCGGAAGTCGCCAACCGCCCTGTATTCATCCAGCAACTTCTTCGGGACCATGTGAATCGACGAAGCCCCATGGTAATTAGGAAGGACGTAGGACCCCCTCTTTCAATAGCGTATCGAAAGTTCCTTTGGCAACTTCCAGCTTCTCCATTCAAAGAGGTCTTGGTCGCGCGAATATCGGTGGTACACTGCCGGTCTCATTCGTGTGCGCCCCTGAGTTAGGCGAAGGCTGGGAGGGATTAGTGGGCGTGGGCTGTACAAAGCCTCATACCTCTCTAACACGGCCTTGCAACCGGGTAGTAGGTGTTATAGGTCATTAATGATTAGTGTTTCACTTCTGATATGAGCATAGTTTGGTTGTCGATACGGATGCAGGGCGTGCAATCTACCAAGAGATTAAAGTTTCCCAGAAAGTCAATTCCTAATAACGGCGATGTTGTATCCGTAACTACAAACTAGCACCTAAATGAGTGGTCCAGACTAGGGATAACTATATCCGTGTGTACCTCGCCGTGCAATTTTATTTTTCCACCATTAGCCGTCGTAATGTTCACACTAGATTCGCGTAATTCACCCGACCGCACCACTTTAGCTGGGATTATTGACACACTTACCCCCGTATCAATTAGAAACTCCCACTTTATTTTATTCACTTTAGTGGCGCCGGTGAAGCCAGACGACAGACCAGCGGTCGTACTAGCAAAGGCATGCCTTGCTAGTTTTCCGATGGGTCTGGCGAAGATGGCCTGGAGGAAGGTTGCATCTGAACGCGTTTCCCTTTATTTGGCCACTGTACCAGGGTTTGCACAATTTTGCACTTTCACCAAAATATAAATGTGAGCGGCATAGGAAAGGGGTTCTGGTTCCTGCGAAGAGTTCGCAATCTTATCGGTATATTATTGCCACTGTATTCATTTTTACGCTGTGCAAAGTTGGAACGCTTTCCATTGGGGTACGCGCCTACGGGCACTGATCGCGCATTTCCCGCATAATTCAAATTATTTACATGCTTATCATTTCTATTAAAATAGGGAATACACATCTCGGATAAAGGAATGTCACTAATTTATATGGATTCACCGCTATTATTAAAATTAAGGCACCGTGCTCTATAAAATGGCATTTGTTCCTCCGCAAGTTTTCCTAACTAAGCCAGAGTCAGTTCCTTCTGGGTCGCGATTATGGGCGCGATATTGGCTGACAGGGTTTGGATAAACTTTTGCCTTGCAAGTTCTTTGGTGTCTCCTACCTGTAGAGCAATCCTTTGTTCTTCAAAATTGGTAGAGGGTCGACCAGTGATATTTGAGGAGGCAATGAGCTTCTCTAAGACCTCACTCACCCCGGTCCTCAATAGCTGGTAATTTGGGGTAGACAGGACCGCAGCCGGAAACCGGTCAACAGTCTTGGTGTGTGTGTGGAGGGGGAAGAATTCAGCCAGGACAGGAAAGAATTTCGTCTCCTCCTTACTTACACTTGAAATGTGAAACCGGGCTTCAACAATCTTAAGCCACCCTGCAACTGCTGCCTCATTAAAGATGGGGTGTTTGATGGTGATGGCGTTCACGATCTCTGTCTCTCATTGCCCTGCTTATTGATGGTCCGATGCGTCCATTTGATTTTGTTGTCACCTTCAATGTCCGGCTGAAGGGGTCACCAGTTAATAGGAGGTGACGATTGGCTTCGGTGCTATTGCGCTTCTTGAAGTTATGCGTTTATTGTAGCGGCGTGTGTGCATGGTAGAGTCAGGCTGAGTGTGACGAAACGGTTATCGAGGGCATGTAGGTAGTAGGCATAATTTTGTCTTCCCAGCGAATTAGTTCCGACTCCCAAAGTTTCTCGCGGGGGATAAGCGTTTCGGCTGGGTTCCAGAAGGTGCCTCTGTAATCATGGGATAAAGAAAAGGACTTCGAAAAGAAAACGGCGGCGATAAGTAGGTTTTATTCTTAGCTGGACCTATCAAAATGGGAGCAAGCGGAATCGTTCGAGTCCTACGTAGTTCAGTTTAAGTTATCCGGTATGGGTATATAGCTGTTCTAAAGGCGGCAGGATACAAGGATGAGGGAACAGATTCGTTACGCAAATAATAGTAATAGACTGCTGACAGCCGAATTGATCGATTCTATCTTAGTCTCTCTCCTCTGTGTGTTTAATATATATATATATATATATATATATATATATATATATATATATATATATATATATATATATATATATATATATATATATATATATATATATTTATATATCCAAGTTGCGCGAGAGAATGATGAAAATGAATCCATTAAACCACATTGAAAGAGAAAACGGATTTTTTTTTCCTTGCAGTAATATTTTTATTACCTTTTTTCGAAAAATATTATTGCAAGGAAAAACTATTCCGTTTTCTCTTTCAATGTGGTTTAATGGATTTATATATATATATATATATATATATATATATATATATATATATATATATATATATATATATATATATATATATATATATTTCGCTTTGTCAGGCGATAGTGGCCATGTTGTTAAAGCGACATTTGGCAACCTCACTGTGAACTGTTCAGTGGTACTTGACAAGTTACGATGGAAGGTTATAGCGTTAAACAGCGTGTGCAAATATTATCATCAAAATCAGTGCGTAGGGACTCGGGTCTACGCCCGTACAAATTCCAACTTACCTAGGAACTTAAGGTAAACGATCATAGACAACGCCGTGTGTTCGCTGAATGTGCTCTAGAGCAGTTGGAAGTTGCCCCAAATTTTCCCCTAAAAATCATCTTCAGCGACGAGGCCCAGTTTTGGATGAATGGATTTGTGAACAAGCAAAATTGTTGGATTTGGGACGAAAACAATCCACATGAGATACACCAGCACCAATTGCATCCCAACAAAGTCACTGTTTCGTGCGGATTTTCGTCTAACGGAATCATCGGTCCGTATTTTTTTGCGAACGAAGATGGGATTGCCATAACCGTCAACAGCGAAACCTACAGATCGATGATGAGCAACTTCTTGTAGCCTCAACTGGATTATATGCGTGATATGGATACTGACGACATGTGGTTCCAACAGGACGACGCTACGTGCCACGCTGCGCACGCCACGATAAACATTTTGCACCAGCGATTTCAGGGCAGGGTCATCTCGCGCGGCGGCGACGTCAACTGGCCACCGAGATCATGCGATTTAACGCCATTAGACTACTTTCTTTGGGGTTACCTTAAATCGCAGGTCTATGCAAATAATCCGCAAACAGTTGATGTCCTCAAAGTCAACATAACGAACACCATCCAGCAAATTCAGCTAAATTTATGCGACAAAGTCATCGAAAATTGGGCCTCCTGAATACGTTCCACCAAGCGAAGCCGCGGCGGACATTTGAACGACATCACATTCCACACTTAATGCCATAAAATGTACCTTGAAATTTAAAATAACTTGAGTGCATATATTACACACAACTTGTTTTATTTACATTTAAAAATTGAGCGACCTTATTGAAAGACCATATATATATATATATATATATATATATATATATATATATATATATATATATATATATATATATATCCCGTTTCCAAGGGGAAGGAACTCTTTCACTTAACCTGGACGCGAGGCGGAGCCAAAGATCAGGAATGTTCATCAGTTCCTTCGTTGGGCGAAGTTACAAGTTATGTAAAACTAATAAACCTACATATCTTTCCACGTTTTGGGCCTATCCTGTATCAGAGATCGCTTGCCTTTCAGTTTCTCGGAAATTTTAACCGGTCAAGGCGTACGTTACTCTGTATTTGTTTAGCTTGTCCCTGTTATTTATCAATGAGACCTTTCCACCTGGCAGACGTTTCCTAGCGTGCGTATTTTGTGCTTGTGTGTGTGTGGCCGCGTGAGAGAGACTGGCAATCCGCTTAGCTCTATTCATATTTTCTTAATAAATATACTATTGTGATATATTATTTCTATCTTTCATTGGTTCACTATCTATTAAATGGCATATTACTTCATTAATTCATGCGTATACAATGGTGTTTCAACAACGTTATAAAATCTTATTTGACTCAAAAGTACCTCATAGATGAGCATTTTGTAGTCCTATGAAATCTTATAATCCTTGAATGTTTTTGTTTTTTTAATGTATGTGAGAGTGTGCAGTTGAGATGATAGACAGGGTGTATGAATAGATAGCGGAAAGTAGACCAGTGGTGAAAAGAGAAAGAAGTGTGGTAGGGTGCAAAGGGATGCTAGAGCCTGGTGATCAGGCTTATCGCTTTCAACTTTTTCTGTATTGTAGTTCTGTTGTTGTTTGTTATTTGCTTATGCATATATATATATATATATATATATATATATATATATATATATATATATATATATATATATATATATATATATATATATATATATATATATCTATATATACATGTATATATAATATATATAATTTGGCGTTCAAGCCATTTGTCTTCATTGCTAATATATTTGGTTATGCTGTGCGCGTTAGCTGTTGTTTTTGTAAGTCGTTAATATAACTTACTGTGCTTGTATTAGTATCTTTGATTCTATGTTATTTTGTCATGTGTGTATTTCGTGTATAGTGTTTCTTCCTGTTGTCTTGCTCGGTGAATATCATCTTCTTGTGTGTGTTTCCTTCTTCGGTAGTTTTTCATGGTAGGTTGATTTTGTCAATATCGGTGAGTTTTGTCGAATTCGGTTGATTTCATAGTTGGTATTTTTAGTCTTGTTCTGGGGTAAATTTGACTCATCTAGCGTAGAACGGTACTTCTACTCCGCCGGCTAAAATCCCAGCGGAGCTTGTAAATCTGTCGCGACATACTGCTCTTCTGTTTTGGTCAATCATTTGTACGATATCTTCGTCCAATTCACGATTGACCTTTTCCAGCATATTCCTTGTCCGTTCTTCGATGACAACGTTAATGGGGGTTAACCCCGCCTCCCGGTGCAGCTCTTCTTGGGATCTTCTTTCCATTCTGCGTGTACCTGTGATTAGGTACACGCATTTATTCTGCACCACTTGTAGTCTCCTCTTCTGTGTCTTTGAGACACAGGAGAGGGCGGAAGTGGGGTATAGCAACGTTGATCTAACTAGTGCAGTATAGATCTTCTTTTTGTTGCTTTGACGAAGTTTTCTGAACCTGTACAGAGTCTTGACTGCAGCAGTGGCCTTGGTGATTCGTTCTTGGACGTGTTTTGCGTACCAGGTTGAGGTGAACTTCATGCCGAGTACGTTGCATTCATTGGTGTAGGGATATCGTCTATCCCCCACTCTGACGTCATCAAGTAGTCTCCTGCCTATGAAGACTACTTTGAACTTATCCTGGTTGGTACGGATTTTGGATTTTCCACCGGGCCTCGTAGGTGTTCAGGTTTTCGATTTCTGCTGCTGTCATGCGAGCTTGCATAGGCGCATTCCTCCATGGACATGTGATTATCTGGGTGAAATCATCGGCGAATTGTAAGTTGAGGCAAGTGGGGTTTACAGGGACTGGGACATCCGCGGTGTAAATCAGGTAGAGAGTGGGAGACAGGCACCCCCCTTGTGGGAGGCCCACATTGAGCGGAAACTTTGGCCCGTCCGTGCACCCTAAACTGATGTACGCCGCTCTCTCCATGACATAGTCACAGAGAGTTCTTTCTAAGTTTTCACTTAGTCCCAGTCGTAAGATCTTGTACTGCATTCCCCGTTGCCACACCTTATCGAACGCCTTTGATACATCCCGACAAACAATGTCCACGTAACTCTTTTCCCGTTTTGCATGGGCTAGCTTTTTCGTAATGACGTTAATCGCCATTTTCGTACTTCGCTTACTCCTAAACCCGAATTGGTGTGGGTTGTAGAGCGAGTTATCTTCCAGGTGAGACACCAGTCTTTTGTTGAAATTGGTCGGTAGCTCTCCTTCAACTTGGGGTTCTTTCCAGGCTTAGGCAAGAAAATCATTTTTGCCGTTTTATAAGCCTCTGGAAAGTACCATTTTCGTTAAGGAAGTTTTTAAGGGTAAACTAACGTTAGCCGATTTTTAAACTTAAACATAAGCGACACAAAATTGACCAATCAGTGTTAAGGAAATTTTTAAAGGCAAACTAACGTTAGCCGGACTTTCAAACATAAGCGCTACAAAATTGCCCAATCAGCGTTAAGCCAAGTTTTAAGGGAAAGTTTACGTTAGCTGAATTTTTAGACAAGCATTGCGTTAGCTGATTCTTCAGACATAAGCGTTACAAAAATGATCACTCACATGCGAGAATTATAAAATTTCATTGGACTACATAATGGTCATCTATGAGGTGCTTTTGAGTAAAATACGATTATATTACGTAGTTCAAGCACCACACCCATTTTCAGGATTTTATAGATCCATCGGGCGCCCATTTGTGGGGTTTCCTCGTTAGGCCTACCTATCCTGCAACTTGGGTGCCACAGAGCTACTTTCCTTGCAATTCGAGTGCCACACATACGCGTCTTCCTTATCTTCCTCTGCCTCCTCAGTTCAGGTGTCTAAGAGAATTAAACTCGTGGATCGGTATGTTGGCCATTGCACCATTGGGATTGAGATGAATGGCTCAATCATCTTAGATCCTGTTAGCGTCGCCGATATCTTGGCATCCTTTTTTGCCGATGTTGCCAGCTTTGAGCGCGACCCAGTGAAGTTTAGATGTATCAAACCTGGGCTGCGTTTCTTGGTCGCTAGACAGGAGTCCTACAACTCTCCTCACTACCGCCGAGATTCGCTCAGTACCTTCTCATTGCCTCCCCCTCCCGCCCCCGTCTCTACAATATCCGAAAAACTTTCTCAGGCATCTACATCCATGTACGGAATCATTCCCACTAAATATTTTAAACTAGATTTGGATCCAGGGATTCTAGCCTAATACATGGAGAACAGCGTTAGTCCTACCATTTTTTAAACCACGTAGAGTCGTCTTGTCTCCTTCCCATTATATAGGCCAATAGCCATCACCAGCCGTCTTAGAAAGTTGTTGGAGAAAATGGTGAATGCTCGCTTGCAGTGGTTTCTGTAATACCATGTCCTACTAACTCCATGCCAGTTTCTTACCTAAGAAGCAGAGTACAAGATATCATCTTGTCCGGATGGAGGGCACTCTTCGTAAGACCTTTGCTCGTGGCTACCTTCTTGGATAATGAGGCTTATAACACCACACATGGTGCCATGGAATCATCCGCCAGTTTTATGTATGGGGATTGAGAGGACCTTTACTAGTTTTTTAGCTACTCGTAATTTCTGGGTTAGTTGGCAGCACTTATTTTGATTCATCGTATTCGGCAGGTCCCTTGCTCAGAGGATTACAAGTGTCTGTCTCCACCTATGGCAGATCTCCATCCATGCACCTGCCCAAATGACTTCGTGTATCTGAACAAGTTTCCCCGTTTAGGACCCGCAACTAGGTTTGGCCCTTCTCCCCCCTTGACACCTCCCTCTCTGGGATCTTTTCTTCAGGGGATGATCCCAGAGAGGCTTTGGCCTTCTCGTGGCGAGGGGGGTCAGCCCTGGGCCCCTTAGGGGTCCCATGGTGCTGCCAACAAGACTTTAACATGCCCGGCTTTCTTTCCGTCCCTATTACGTTCTTCCATTGCCCTTTATTTCCCCCCCTCCTCTTCCTTCACCTATCTAGTGGTCCTTATGGATACCCAACCTCTGCTCGTTTTATGGATTGAGTGCGAATTTTTCTTTCATGAAGGTGAAAGAAGCTGAGCATCTCCACCGCCTTTGTCTACCGAATGCCCAAGAAGAAACCCATCGTTGGCCCCTTTTCTCCGTACGTAGAACTCGCGGAGCCTCTTAGGTTTATAAAGATGGTGTGGTAAATCCGGATGCATTGTCCAAGAGGACATACCGGACGTAACTGATTGTAGAGTTGCAGGAGTGCCAAGCCCTTGTAGGCCTCCATGGTGGGGAGTCCCGAAGAAGAATGCAAAGTTTTTTCTTTTTTGCAATGGTAGCCATGAACCTAAACCTCCCTTCTCGTAAGGGTTCTCGTGCCAAACGTTCTTCAGTTCCCCTTTCAGCCTTTCCTCGCTCGTTAGACCCCTATTCCAACGAAGTAGACCCAGATTTAGATTATCCCCGCTTTCTTGTCATGAGTTCATCATCCGACACCCGACTTGTAAAAGTCAATGTGTTCGACGTCAATGAATCTTTTGAACCCCGCCGGATGTGGTCAAGAGGTAGTGTTGATGTCGTAGTCGAGGTGTCATCTCACTCTCAACACAACCTTGTATGAAATATAGCTCCGATAGCTGAAATTCCAGTAACTGTCTCGCCCGATCTGCGTCTGAGTTTTGTCAAAGGTGTCATCCGTGCAAACGAACTAAGGGACTACGACCTCACCCACCTTCAGAGCAAGCTTAGTACCCAACGTGTCACACACTTACACAAGGTGACTAAAACATTAGGCTCCACTATAGTCCCAACCGCCACACTGATTTTGGACATGTTGACGTGCCTGTCGGCACTCCCGCTCCTGTGTGAATTTTAGCTATGACTCCCATCCCCGCGAATGCACCAAAACACTTCGCTGTACCAACTGCGGAGGTACCCACAGTGCTGCGTCAAACGTCTGCTCTATATTTTTATATGAAAAGGAGGTGCTCGCTTTGCACGACTCTCTATATCAAGATATAAGAGAAGCCCGCCAGCGTGCTCGAACACAAACCTCACCACTCGGCATGCTCTTCTTTGACGTTTTACGTGACGCTGGACGAAACCGACCATCACGTTCGAGTTCCGACCAGCCTGAAGCACTTCATCCTACATCTACTCGCAGCGTCAGAAACATTCAGGATATAGAGACCAAGCATCGCTCTCACACCGAGATAACCAATGTAGTCCCCCTCTCTCCAACAGCCCTAGCTGGGAGAGACGCTTAGGGTGAGACACGGGAAGACATCAGACGCTATCTGAAAGAATCCTTAACATCGACCAGTGAAGGTCCATCCACCCGGCCGCGACCCAAAGACCAGTGGTAAGAGGAAGGATTCCTCACCTGGGTCATCGACCACCAATAAGCGGGCAGCCTCTGGAGCTGACTCAGCCGAACCCCGAGAATCTTAAAGTGACTCTTCCCCTATTGCTGAACATTCTATGCCCTTAAGTCCATTCCACCCACCACAGGACTTAGGCCGCATCCTGATCTAAACGATGGCAGATATACACCCAGCTCCACACACTTCACTCAGATCTCCTGCTCGTTCTACTCAACCTTCTACTCATAATCCGATGGAAGCAGTTGATACTCCAACATTACCAATCGCGGCGGTTGGACCAACCTCTAAGACATCGAAAATCTCCTCAACCCATGTATAGCAATGCCCTTTGGGCATTGCTATAATAAAATAAATCTTCATTGGAAACTTAAATATATATATATTATGTATAGAATTCAAATCATTTATTTATTTAACTTAACTTTTGTCAATTAAATCATTCATGTAATTTATGTGTAACTTAATAATTCATTCAATTATTTTATGCATAACTTTTTGCAAATCAATCATTCATTTATTTTATGTAACCTTTAATAATTCAATCATTCCGTGACGAGAAACTGATTTCATTTAACGCACAGATACAAACATCATCTCTTAGAATTTCACGCATATATAAACACACGCATTTCCCCACTTGTGAAATAACGCGAAATTACTCTCTCACTAGTATTCTCGTCGCCGTCATATTAAGGTCATTTAAAAACTTCCCTCTTCACTTATTCTTTAAAATTACCTCATACTAGAGAGAACCTAATTCCCATTCATACTTTCATTATAGGCCCGATTCATTAATTATGGTCGCTACAACAAAACGATTACATTTGCTACATCAAAACCATTTCCACATTCAACATCCATTTACGAAATTTATACGGCACACTTCATCTCGTCGCGTGAAGTTATTTTCACCTCAAGTTCAACCTTGCCTAATTTAACGTAATTCAACTTATTATAATATGTTTTGTTAATCTCTAATATATATATATATATATATATATATATATATATATATATATATATATATATATATATATATATATATATATATATATGACGTAGTAAAACATTATATTACATCAATACCATATAATATCTATGGGGGAGGGGCCAATAACTTAAAGGCGAACCGAAAAGGGACGGAACACCACTAGTATAGACGGGCTGAGTAGCGAGAAAGAGTGCAACGAGGTCAGGTAAATTATGGGCAATGGCAAAGTTCAAGGTTATTTAAAGAGGCATGAACAAAAATATAATTTTATTTACATAAAAATAATGAGAGAATTGACGGGCAAAATTACATCAGATGAACGAGGGAGGTGATTTTAGTTATGAATCAGACTATGAAGTTAAAATTTAAAGTATTACAGGAAGAGACTATTCAAATGTGAAAAGGGATTAACTAAAATGGGTTACTGAAGGTGGAGAGGGGTTGGCTTACGGAGGATTCCGGGTGAGACGTCAGGGTAAAGCTTCACGGATGTCTTCTACACGTGAGGCGAGGCCGCTCGGAACTTCTGAACGGGATGTTAAAGTGACGACGGTTCTCCAAAAAGGGAGGGAGGGGGGGGGAGGGTCAAGGGAAGAGTATTTCGGCCACCCGAAAACGAGAGGCGAACGAGGAGGGCTTCGACAGGAGTTGATGAGTGAAGTCGGCAAAATCGCTCGGTAGCGATAGTTAAATGGAATTACCTCACTGGCTGGGGCTAATTCCAATACACAAATAGTTCAGCTGTCACTTTGCTTTGTAATTAGCACCTGACTTGGAACTTAGGGGAATCTTCTTGGGTCCGGGCGAGACTTCTCGACTCTGTGTCGGTTTCATGGGAAACGAGCGATAGATATATATGTGTCTGAAGCTCTCCCCGCGGGGGGAGGGGGTAGTGGGAAACAGCTCTACTCTTGAATGGCCTCGAATTTTCTTGCCGAGGATATTCTAGCCCGTGTAAAGATGAATCGTGGTGGACGCGGTTCGAGGCTACCACTTGTGGAAGGGGGGGAAGGGGTAGGCTTACCAATTTAAGCCTAACAGAGCCTTCTAAAGCGCATGGAAGTTCCGTCCTTGACAAGAGATTCCACGTGAAATTCCCTCATGATATATATATATATATATATATATATATATATATATATATATATATATATATATATATATATATATATATATATATATATATATATATATATATAGCATTTTCTTCAAAAACTCGTTGCATTTATTTTCGAGTCTACGTGAGAAGTGTTTCCTTTGTCCTACATTGTTTATAATTCAAAATCCCTTCAATCAATGGAAATTTATCCGTGAAGAATATTGTACTATCTAGGCCAACGATATAGTATTCAACATTTGCATAAAATGGTGCCCAGAATTTAATAATCTCCGTAAATCAATAAACAACTTCAAGGGTTAAACTAATTTTCGAACTCACCGCATCATTTCCCTGCTATTCTAGTTAGAACAGCATTTTGATTAACGTGTGCATTTTTAATATCGCGTGTTAGCTTTAGCATCATTCTTCCAATTGTCTTAATTCATATCATTTTAATTTGATACTATCCCCTATATACAACATTTGCATAAAATGGTGTCCAGTAATTAATATAACTCCCGTCAATCGATAATTCTATATTTAGACGTAAAATAATTTCCAATCGTCGCGTCCATTCACGTTTCCCCAAGATCGCCCATTTTCATTCAGGCGTTTCAATTTTTGGAATCACGTTGTATCCAAAAATCATTCTTCCAATCACTATAATTCATACTAATTTAAATTCATAATTTCCCATAAATAGAACGAGTGAGTTTCTTATTTCCGAGAATTTTTTTGTTTCAATTTTACGTTTCTTCGAGTTACTGAAGTTCATGCACACACACACGCACATCCATTCATCCATCACGTGTACACACAGAAGCGACTATAATGGACCATAGAAGTACTTTCGTAAGCGGCTTACTGGATGAAAGGTCCTCATCTCTAGATCACCAGCACCAACAGACAGTCCCGTGCATATCTCTCGCTGCCCACTTCCGATGCTTCAAATCCCATAGTATGGCTGGAGGTATCGTCCATTCTACTCAAACCCCAGCGCATTACGGAAGAAGAAAAGACTGCTGCAATCATACAGAGTTTCTCCATGAGTATATTCATTGAATTTATGGAGATTTTGATTAACGTGAAACAGGCTGGCGTTCTGGACTTCCTGAGGCATTTCCCAAGTAGACGACCTAAGGCTGCTCCTGAACACTCAGGAAATTGGAGTTAAGAGACCTTTGACCCTCTTAAAGCACCTAAAGGACCTTATCAGGGTAAAAGATGCGCAAACCGAGATTTTCATGGGGACGGCCACGCCGTCTAGCACCTGATAAACTTTCTGCTATGCATGATGAATTCCAATTCATGATGGATGCTGGCATTTGTAGGCCTTCTTCTTCTCCGTGGGCCACTTCACTTCACATTGTGCCCAAAAGCACACCGGGGGAATTCAGAGCGGTGGCGATTAAAGAGCTCTTAACGCTGTGACGATTCCTGATGACTATTCTTTGCCGTACTTAGCCGATTTAACCTCGTCTCTCCATGGCTGTTCGATTTTTTCTCGCTTGGATCTGGTTCGTGTTTTCAACCAGATGATGTCACAAAGACTAACATCACCACTCCGTTTGGTGCGTTTGAAATGGTCAAAATGCCATATCGATTGTGTAACTCAGGTCAAACTTTCCAGTGCTTTATGAATCAAGTCCTTAGGGGTCTTCCTTACGTATTTTGCTACATCGATGACCTCTAATATCATCTTCCTCACTGGAGGAACACCTTTCTCACCTTAGCCAAGATTTTCTCGTCTTTAGGAGTACGGTATCTTACTAAACGTCAAGTGCCTCTTTGTTGTTTCGCAACTCTCGTTCTTAGCTCACTCGAAGACAAAGTTACCGTGATGCGAAACTTTTCTCGTCCTACATCACGCAAGCAACTCAGAAGTTTATGTGGCATGGTAAATTTCTACCATAGATTCATCCCTGAATGTGCCTAGGTCATGCAACCTATCAACTCTATGCTCACTAAGACCAAAAAGAGGTCTCCTTTGAATGGTCTGCTGAGGCGTGCGATTCGTTCTCTCGAACAAAAGAGGTTATTGCCCGCGCTGTGGAATTGGCTCATCTTTCCCCAGTAGTCGCCATCAGCGTCGCCTACGATGCATCCTCAACCCACGTAGGTGTAACTTTTCAGCAGAAAGTTGGTGACCAATGGAAACCTCTTGCTTTCTTCTCTCGCGCTCTCACATACCCTCAAAAAAGATATTCAACGTTCTCTCGAGAACTCCTCGGAATATATCTCGCTGTCCGCCACTTCCGCCATCATTTGGAAGGGCGTTAATTTACCATATTTACTGACCATAAGCCCTTGGTCGGTGCATGTTCGTCTCGTAGTACTTCGTCAGTACACATTGCAGTTGACACTCATCATCTTGACTTCATCCTGCAGATGACAAACGATATTCGATACGTTCCTGGTTCTTTAAACGTCGTACTGAACGCGCTCTCTTACATTTCATTGATTTCGGTCACGTAACTCTCCAACACTCCGTCCATGGATCATGCAACAATTGCGCTTGCCCAGAAACAAGATGGAAGACACGCAAACACAGTTTCACTCTTCTCAACTCGTCGTTTGCGAGATCCACTTGTCAGAGTCCTTCTAGACGCATCCTGGTTGACTATTCAATTCCTGACTGTCCTCTCGCTTACTGTCGGCACATTTTCGACCAAATTCATGCTCTCTCTCATCTTGGCGTCAATGCCCCCCTCAAGCTCGTTGCACAACGCTTCGTTTGGCCAGGTATGAATGCCGCCATGGCCAAATGGACTTGCTCATGCCTGCAATGGCAGCGTGCTAAGGTCCATCGCCACACAAAAGCTCCTATGGTCCCTTTTCCTCTTCCTCTTCATTCGTCACGTTTTGACGCTGTTCACGTCGATCTAGTAGGTCCTCTTCCTTACTCTGTTGGTTGCAATTATCTTCCCGCCATGATCGATCGTTTTACTCGCTGGCCAGAGGCGGTTCCTATCTCGGACATCAGAGCTTCCACTGTCACTCGATCCTTCGTCTCAGCATGGGCTGCTCGTTTTGGTGTTCCCTCAACTATCATGACTGATCATGGCAGCCAGTTTGAATCTCACCAATAGGATGCACTCATGTCAGTGCTTGGTTCCTTTCGCCTTCGTACTACAAGCTATCATCCCCAAAGTAACTCTAAGTTAGAAAGTCTGCATCGGACCATCAAAGCAAGCTTACGCTCCACCGATCCAAACATCACTTGGGTGGACAAGCTACCTTTGATTCTTCTTGGCATTCGCTCGTCCTTGAAAGAGGATCTGGCTTACTCTGCAGCGAAGTTAGTTTACGGTACTCAACTTCATCTACCCGGTCAATTCCTTCCTTCCTTCCTCTGACCGACCTCACCTTCTCACCTAGATCCTTGTTAATACGTACATAATATTGCATGTGTGGTGGCTGAAGTTAAGCCAACTGCCCCTCGAGTGCCTGCTAATTATAAAACCTTCGTGCCGAAGATGACAACATGCTTCTATGTTTTCGTCCGTCACGATTCAGCTCGCACTTCGTTGCAACCAGTCTATGACGGACCCTTTCTCGTCATCATAAGGAAGCCGAAATTATTCGTCCTAAAGCTTGGCACCAGGCAAGATACTGTCTCTATCGACCGCCTGAAACCCACTTATACCGAAAATGTTCCTCTAGAACCACTATCACCGCATTCTTCTCCTACTATACCCCTTTATGGTACAGTAATCCTCCAAAACAACCTCAACACCACCCTTTTAACACCACTGCTACTCCAACTCCACCTTCCGTTTTGATGCCTCCTCCTCTTGTGTTGCAGGAGACCTCGTTAGTCAGAAGCAAATATCTCCCCCACTGGTCACTCCGTCAGCGGAGAACAGGACTCAAGACTCCCACATCCCTATTGACGTCATTACGGAAGGAACCATCAAGCGGATCACCTTCACTCCATCGACCTTCTCTCGTGCCGCTGCCTCGCCCAGCGCTACTGACACTGCCACAGCGAATCTGTGTCCCCGTACCCGCAATCAAACCCATGGAACTGTCATCACGCACTCTGGCAGAGTCGTCAGGAGGTCCCATCGGTACTCAGATTTGTAATCTTAAAATAGAAAAAGGGGATAACCTTCTTAGTGGGGCGGAAGTGTTATAGCAATGCCCTCTGGGCATTCTTATAAAAAAGTAAATCCTCCTAGGAAACTTAAATGTATATATTATGTATAGAATTCAAATCATTTATTTATTTAACTTAACTTTTGTCAATTAAATCATTCATGTAATTTATGTATAACTTAATAATTCATTCAATTATTTAATGCATAACTTTTTGCAATTCAATCATTCATTTTTTTTATGTAACCTTTAATAATTCAATCATTGCGTGACGAGAAACTGACTTCATTTAACGCACAGATACAAACATCTCTTAGAATTTCACGAACATACAAACACACGCATTTCACCACTTGTGAAATAACGCGAAATGACTCTCACTGGTATTCTCGTCACCGTCATATTAATTTCAGTTAAAAACTTCTCTAAAATCACCCCATACTAGAGAGAGATCATAATTCCCATTCACACTTTCATTACAGCCCCAATTCACTAATTATAGTCGCTACAGCAAAACGATTACATTCGCTACATCAAAATCATTTCCACATTCAACATCCATTTACAAAATTTATACGGCACACTTCATCTCGTTACGTGGTTATTTTCAACTCAAGTTCAACATTGCCTAATTTAACGTAATTAAACTTATATAATGTTTTGTTAATCTCTATATATATTATTTTCTTTAAAAACTCGTTACATTTATTTTCTAGCCCACGTGAGAAGCGTTTCCTTTGGCCTACATTGTTCATAATTCAAAATCCCTTCAATAAATCAAAATTTATGCGTGAAGAATATTGTATCATATACGCTTTCTAGGCCAACGATATGGTATTCAATATTTGCAGAACATGAATCCGGATCTACCGGTCGAAAATCCTTTATTGATCTTCCTTTTCCACCAGGTTGTGAGCCCGAATTACAATCAAGGGCCTCGGTCGTTTCTCCAAAACCCTCGAAAATAGCCCCAGTTACTGCTCCCACTAGGATCTCTCCCCCTGCAAAGGCAGGATCCTCAAAATCTCTTCTCCGTCCCACCAAGCTCTTTGGGACGAACCTCAAATACAACATCGGCCTCAAAAGAGAAAAAGATATCCACAGTGGTATTAACCGTCCCACATAATATCTTATCTTCCATTTTACACTCCAATTGTCAAGACGTTCTTCCAAAATTCTTTTGAAGACTCTCCACCCCGGGTACCGGTGGAAAGGGCCGTGTACCCACTTTTCTCACTTTCAATTCTATTGCTCCTGTCATGTATTTCCCATCCCCCTACATACTACTGTCGTGAGGGTTTTTCTAACTAAGCCTTTTCTCCTTTTGCTCTATTTACCTACCCCCTTGTTTATCATTGTCAAGACCCGAACTTTTAGAACTTATAGACCAGTTGCCCTCTCCATTTTTATTATTGATTTTAATGCCAGTCACCCATACTGGGGTGACATCACTCGAAATCCCAAAGGGAATGTTTTAGAGTCTCTTTTATTATCTGACCTTCTTTGTGTTTTAAACACGCGATTTTACCTCTTACCATGTCCAGACGGACTCTTTTAGCTGTGTTGACCTGTCTGTTTGTTCCCCTGATTGCTTCACGGAATTTCGATGGTCAATTCTTGACGATCTCCATGGGAGTGACCACTTCCCTATTGTCCTGTCGACCCTTCTAGTTAGCTGCCCCTTAAGTGGGACTTAGGTCATGCAGATTGGGAAGGTTTCCGAGAGGCGTCTTTCACAAATGCATCATTGGGGACCTTCAATGGAGTGGACGCGCCCATAGAATACTTTACATCGACTACCTACAATGCATCAACACAGACCATCCCACGGAGGCGACCTGCCACGGGCCGCTCAACCGTGCCCTGGTGGACCTCGACGTGTGCAACAGCTATTAAAAATTACAAGTTAGCCCATGTCCGATTCCGAAAGAACCCAACTTTGTGCAACAAGGTCGACCGAAACCGAGTTCGTGCGCTTCGCCAAAGAACTCTTCGTCAGGCTCGCCGAAATTCATGGCGCCGTTACGTTTCATCAATTTCCTCTATGACACCTACTGCTAAGATCTGGAAGAGGATTAATAAGATCAGGGGCCGTTATGCTAATCATCATAACCTCCCCACTCAACTTATACGATGCCTTGGAGAATGACAGCCTGGTGGTCAGCAATGCTTTTGCTGACCATTTCTGCGCCGTGAGCCATTACGATAAGGCTTTTCTATCCTCCCAATCAAAGGAAGAGTCTCATTCTCTCAACTTCACAACAAAATCTAACATTCCATATAATGCTCTATTCAGCATTCATGAGCTACGTAGCGCTTTGTCCCTTTTGCAGATCTACTTCCACTGGCCTTAAGATCCATTTCGATATGATTCGGCACCTACATCCATTCTTCTTACTCGACTTGTACAATCTTATATGAGTAAAGGGTTTTTAGCCCTCATCATGGCGCATTGAGATCATCCTTCCCTTTGTCAAACCGGGAAGGGAGGGGTTGGACGCATATCACTACCACCCTTTAGCTCTCACCAGCCGTTCGAGTAATTTGCTGGAAAAAAAATGGTGTTCGCGCGCCTTAACTGGTTCCTATAAGCCAATCACCTTCTCTCTCCCTTTCAATGTGGCTTCCGCAAAGGTCATAATAATCTTGACCTAGTACGTTTCGAGGGATCGGTCCGGAAAGCTTTCTCATTAAAGCACAGAGTCCTGCCCATATTTTTCGATATTGAGAAAGCCTACGATACAACATGTACATACGGCATCTTGAAGCAGCTATACGACTGGGGGATGAAAGGCCTTTTCCCGTCAGTTATTCAAAGTTTTTTAGCATCTAAATCCTTCAAGGTACGTGTTGGAGACGCATACTCAGACCTGCAACCGCAATAGGAGGGAGTTCCTCAGGGCAGTTTTAAGTTTTAAAATTGCGATCAATGATATTATTTAGTCTTTCCCAGAGTGTGTAGCCTTACTGACCCCTAGTTGGCGTGCTCCTCTCCTAACAGTATGTACCAACATGTGGAGCCTGGCGGTCTTCCATGGACCCTCGTATCCTTAAGAGCCTGTTCTTAGAGCATTCGACCTCACACAAACAATGATCCCATTATACACGGATGGCTCTAAGTCGGACCGTGGCGTGGGTGCCGCAGCCATCTACCCAGGAGGAGAATTCCTAACTCTTATCTTTGCCGCCAGCAGCATTCTTTTAATGATTTTGTCATTTTTTCCGACTCAAGGGGCGTTTTACGGTCAATTAGATCGATTAATGCGTCGCATCCCTTAGTCACAGAAATTTTTAACTGGCTCGTCCAAAATGCGTTCCGATATAATTATTTTTTGCTGGGTACCTGGGAAACCAGAGGGGTGATCGGGTGACCCGCTCAGCACAATCTGTGTCTTCTGAGAAGACGGCTCTGCCTTTTAGGGCAGAATGAATGCGATGACTGTTCATCATCCAAACTATACAAAATTAAAAATTCTGTTCTCTCTTGGTCACATAAGGCTGGCTCACGACCATCTTGTTTCGGGTGATGTTCAAATCAGCCCTTGTCGTCGTTTTTATGGTGGGGACCAATCAGTTACCCACCTTTATTAGATTGCACCCATTTCGCCCCTCTCCGGTTGTCGTTTACCGACCCTTTTAACTATCCTTCAACATACCCCGTCTTCGATTCATATTAACAGAGGAATCTTTTAGCCGTTCGTTTATTAAATTTTTATCACAAAGTGGTCTCCTCCACCTTTTATAGATAATTTGCCTAGTTTTATCCTAACTGCCATATAGCATCCACTTGGATTGGGAAGCAACCGACTAGTTCTTTACCTTAAACCTTCTTCCCCCCCATCCCTTCCCCTTTGTCAAATATTTGCAAGACTGACATGCTCTGGTTGAGACGCGTGTGATACATGCTATGTTCATTGAACATGCGGCATTGAGGACGATGGTGTTAGGGGTTGCGGGGCCTAGTCTGTCTTTACTGCAGGCAGCTTCCATTTTTACCGCCGAGCTCTAAGCAGTTTTATTAGCCTGAAGTATTGCTTTATGTAAAGAAAATAAAAATTTTTGCTTTAAAACATTCCGTTTATGTCTTAAAACAGGCAGGTTTTTTATTGAACATTGAGGGAAATGCATGAAAATAAAATGATTCCAAATGGCATTATTGGGAAATGCTGATGCAAACAAGAAACAAGGTTTCCCCGTTTACGACCAAAACGTCGCGTGTTCTCTCAACTTATTCTGATTTGCGACCTTACAGGGTGGTCCCTGAAATTCAAATTCCTTGACTTGCATGAAATTGTGATAATCAAAATCTTGTTAAAATTATAAAAAATAAAAGAAGGCCCACCAGGACCCACCCCATACCGACCTGGTACAAAAGAAATGTCCTAATAATATATAATAGTAATAAAGAAATAAGAAAAAGAAATTCAATTATTTAGCAATCACAAATTTTATGAAGGTACCAGGTCCATGTTCTGCTTTCTTTTTGTTTTATATTTGCCTCCGCGCATGATTTCGCTTTTTTGTCGGCTCTTCCGAAGTTCTTCCTCCGGGCAGTTCCCCCTAGCTCAGAGCACGTTCAATCATCTAAAGAATCCGAACCCTTCGTTACCTCCGAGTCAATCACAAGATACTTCATCCCCAGGACACGGTCCCAAGAAAGAGTTCCTTCGGACGCTCCTGGATACAACATCAGTGAGCCTGGTGAATGTGGGCTTCAGAGACAAGAACTCCGAAGAACTGACACGAATGCTGACGTCCCACCACAATACAACGAGGTCCCGGCTTCTCCAGTGTAGCCTTTCCTGCATCGCCCGCGCGGGTTACCTCGGATACCCCTAGTTCTCTGCTCCAATCAACTCGTCTCACTTGCGGCCACCGGACCACACGGCCTTCCATGGTGTACACTGGGGGGGTTCGCCGATACCTTGCGCACCAATCTCAACGCCCAGGTATTTAAAGAGAGCGCGAAGTAATTAACTGCCATATTTCCCCGTTTAGGTTCAGGTCCCAACTCAGGGATTCACGGGAACAGGCCGTAGTCATCGTCATCAGTGAATCAGGCCTCAATGGACCCCGGGTACAGATCATTCGGACCAATCGCGCACCTCCATGCAGATATTGATCCTAGGGCAGCAGTTCCCAGTTGGGTGGCAGAGGTGGAGGGGCACTCCAGGAAAGGCCTCCGACGCGCGCAGCAGTTCCTTCAAGACGCCGCCGAGAATCTTCGCGTTTCCTGGCGCCTGCGTAGAAACCAGGAACTTCCCGACGTAGAAAGACCCTCCACCTCAGAGGAATTCCGTTCACTCTCCTGGGACTCCTACGTCAGTTTTCCACTTTCCCTCTTCAAGCGAGGCATCCTCGGCAATTAACTTTTTTTTCCTTTCTCCTCCAGGTTTCCATAACGGCCCCCTTGGCTGATCCTGTCTCACCAATTCATCACTCACCATGCCCTAGTGAATGGGCCCTCATGGGTACACCACCGGACGATCTAATCTCACCCATCCACGACTAACCAGTCCCTATCATTGGTCATCGGCTCTACCCGAGATGAACTCCAAAACTATGTTCAGTTAGCCGCGGCTGAACTAGGGGCTCTGGTAATATCTTTCATATTCCGCAACCTGGCCTCGCCGTCCCTACAGTCGGTATCCGATCACCCTTAGGAGGACGGAGATGTCCTTCTTGACGCCCCTCCCGACATCATGGTAGGCGCCCGGGCCAATGATAAACAGCAGAACGATGGTGATAATAACGACAATGAGGAGCGCCGCAACCCTGCCGAAAGATATAAAGACTGTCAGCCCTACCATGGATCCCCTTCAACCCGAGGCTCGCCGGGCTGACCCGAACGCCCGGTTGGACGTGGCCCGCCCTGGTACCTCAAGGCGTGCCGAGGCTCCGGCGTTAAGCTATTTATGGATAAAAGGTATCACCGATGGGTTTCTTCATTCCCTACTAACCTCCCCGTTCTCCTCCAGCTGCGGGACCTGGGAATTATAGAAGAAACTCCTCGGGTATCTCGTTGCCACCAAGTCTTGTGTCCCCAAGCCTAACGGTTCTGCTAGGCTCATCTATAGCACGGACCACACACAGGATTTCTTCAAGCCTGCTTCGTTCCGCCTTCCCTCCCTTACCAAGGTTCTCCGAGCTTACACCCCCAAGAACTGGGCCGCTAAGGTGGACCTTAAGGACGGGTTTTACCACGTCCCCATCCAACCTAAGGCTTGTCACTGGTTAGGCATCAAGTGCCATTTCCAGGGTGATGGCCAGGTGACGCTGCTTAAGGTTAAGGCGGACCCCAAGGTAAGTCAGTCTTGAAAGGGAACAGCATGCTCTTATTCTCGTTGATATTAAGGGAGCTAGAGAGGATGGCCTGGATGCATTTACGGACGGCACGGCGGTGGCCCAGAACCAGGACATCATCGAGGTAGCAGGTAAGACCTGGCGAAGGCGCTCATGCCGGCACCGAGAGTGGACTACATCAGGAAGAAGGAAGCTCTGGTGAAACCCATAAGCAGGCGGGTAATAGCTTAACGACGGAGCCTCGGCACGTCTTGAGGTCGTTAACAGGTGGCAGGCTCTCGAAGGTACCAGGGCGGGCCACGTCCAACCGGGCGTCGGGGACAGCCCGGCGAGTCTCGGGTTGAAGGGTATTCATGCCAGGTCTGACAAAGTCCAGATCTCTTTCGGCAGGGTGGCGGCACTCCTCATTGTCGTCGTTATTAGGATCATCGTTCTGTTGGTTACCGTTGGCCCGGGGGCCTACCATGATGTCGGGATGGGCCATAAGGGCGTCAAGAAGGACAATCTCCGTGCTCCGAAGGATGATCGGAGACCGAGGAGGGCGGAGGAGACACGTCAGGTGCAGGTATTTCAACGACTGTAGGGACGGCGAGGCCAAGTTGCGGAATATTCGTAGAGACGGGGGGGGGGCTTCTATTACCAGAGCCCAGAGTTCAGCCGCGGAAAACTGAACATAGTCTCAGAGTTAATCGCGGGGAGAGACGATGACCAAATTGAAGTCCTCCTCGCCACGATGGTAGGGACCGGTGTCGGGGATAGGATAGATAGGATCACCCAGTGGTGTACCCAAGGGGGCCCATTCACTAGGGCATAAGGCATGGTGAGTGATGTATCGGTGAGAGGCCAGTCAAGGAAACCTGTAGAATTTTCTTTTTTTAAGAGGCTATCTGGCGACTGCTCACTTGGGCACAAGTCGCCGTAATCAAACAGCCTAGCTCAAGGCTACTTTAAACGAAAATTTTGAAAACAAAGCAATGATAAAATTGAAAGATGACAACAATTAGGAAGCAAGCTCCGGCGTCGGGGGGGAGGTCCCCCTCCCCCCGTCGGAGGAGCGTGCGACATACAAAGAAAACAATAAAAAAAACCTGATTAAATAAAGGTAGAAGGCCGGCCGGCCTCCCCCCCAAAAGTCAACAGGTCCAGCAGTCAATATGCACGCACTCGTCCCGAGTACAAGGGACAGGCGGTAGCGACCCCGCCCATCACGGTACCGGGACAGGTAACATGCGCGAAGACCACCCAGACTCGGGCATTCGACAAGAATGTGCCGAACAGTCTGGGGGACGACGCAGTCGTCACAATAGGGCGCAGGCGAGCGCTCTATCAAATAGCGATGTGTCACATGAGTGTCCGATTCGGAGACGACATAAAGCGACCTGAAGCCGTCGCGGCATTGGGGGATAGGTCCATGGGAAAAGTCGCGGCGCAATGGCACACAACTTTAGTTCAGTTCGGCCGTCTCCCATCTTCTATGCCAAGCAGTCCAAAGAGGTGCCCGTATCACTGCCATGTAGTCTGTGTGACGAAGATTGAAACGCTGGTCGGGTCGCAGTCCTCGCGGACGCTTTGGTGCTCTCATTCCCTGCAAATCCTTCATGTCCAGGAACCCAGCAAAATAGAATCTCGACATACGCCCCGCTCGCCAAAACCGTGGCGTCACGGATATCGCTAACCAGGGAATGCGGAGATTCCAATGCCCCGAGAGCACTCAGGACGTTTTGTGAGTCGCTATAGAACACAATCAGGTCTCCGAAACGGACACGTCGCGTAATCACGCGTACCGAGTGGTGTATTGCCACCAACTCATCCGTGAAGACGGACGTAGCGGCTGGCAGAGCCCCGCTGACTTCAAACTGAGGGGATAAGGCGTGGAAGCCGACCCCCTGTTCGGACTTAGAGCCATCCATATACACTGACACTGTTCCAGCGTGACATAGGTGTGCTCCTGAAAAGGTCGAACGCAATACTCCCGGCGTTGTAAAAGCTTTGAGAGCAGAGGCTTGGCGACAAATAGCCAAATTTGGTACCCTCCAGGGTGCCGTCTTGGGCAGAACCAGGGGCGCCACCGGCCCTACGGCGTTGTAAAAGCTTTGAGAGCAGAGGCTTGGCGACAAATAGCCAAATTTGGTACCCTCCAGGGTGCCGTCTTGGGCAGAACCAGGGGCGCCACCGGCCCTACCGAGCTCTCGAAGGAGTTTCCTGGCCCTAAACCCAAAGGGCTTAGGGTATGACGCATCTCTCGGCGGCATAGGCAACATCGAGATCAGCTGCGGATGTAGTGAGAGCTGTTGGCGACTGAGGGAGGAGCCGGGAACGCGGCGCAAAGCGAGTGGCATCTCCCCAGCATCGACAAACAGGCTCTCAATGGGGTAAGTGAGGAAGGCACCGGTCGCAAGGCGAAGGCCGGTGTGGTGGATCGAGTTCACCTTACGCAATAAACGCACGGCTGCGGATGCATAAAACTCGCATCCGTAGTCGAGCTTAAAACGAACAAAAGATCGATAAAAAAAGTAGGGCAGTAGCCCTATCAGCGCCACAAGCGCTGAACGTCACGGAACGGAGAATATCCATGGCGCGGGTACAAGAGACCCTAAGGCTGCGAATATGATTTTTTTTTTTTTAATTAAGGGGCTATCTGGCGAGCTGCGAATATGAGCCTCCCAGGTGAAAGCTCCGAGGATAAGAATAAACAGTTTTGTATTTTTATTCAATAATTAATGTCTCCTTCAGCTTCGGTAATGGCTTCTATGCGATGTCTGAATCGCCTACCTGCTAGGATCAAGTGGTTCTTGTTCATATTGGACATTACGCCGACTATGGAGGCTTTTAGGGATTCTTTAGTGTTATGAGGGTGCTCACTAACTTCCTCCTTAAACTACGCTACATACATAGTAGTCCATTGGATTGAGATCTGGTGAGCTAAAAGGCCAAATGTTAGGAGGGGTTATGTGAACATGAAAATTTTCTGCCATCCATTCCGTGTTGCTTGAGCCTTGTGTGATGGTGCAGAGTCTTTCGATCAATGGCTTAACCCTCTTTGGCCTCTAACTCCTTGTAAACTTTGTAGACGAAGGATCTAGCGACATTTAAAAATCGTGCTTTCTAAATTGCTATGTTCAGCCTTTATAGCCACGATAACTGCGTACCTCATTTCTTGTGTAAGCATAGGGTCAGCCGTTGATAATTCTGAAATATAGAATATATAGTCAAATAATATGCTGCTATAGTAACAAAAAAGCATGTCCTTAGATAGTTTGCGCACCATGTACAGTACGGGCGTGTGTGTCCCAAGTTGGAGGGCATGTCGTAATCGGTTCCTGGTCAAATTCCTATGGAGTTTTGAGTCTGGATCTGATAAAAATTGCTTTCTAAGTTTCTTTGAGGGATTTGTTTTCTATCTCTTCCGATCTCTCCCCAAAAGAAAATGAAGCTTTGCATGTGGTTTTGATCTGGTGTTTTATAAGTCCACCCATCTTCACAATACAGCTTCGCTCGTCTATCTGGTTTTGATTAACAACTATTCATATTCAAGGTTGAATGAAACGACAAATTAATATGGACTTTACTTACAAAAAGAGTTGATAAAATAACTTCAAACTATTGGAACCGGGTGAAAAAACAAAAAAAAACGTCAATAAACTACATAGCTCATGCCCATTATGCAATAATAATTTGTAGGCTAAACAATTTAATGGATGGAATGTAGGCATTATTAAGGAATGCCCATTAAGACACGAAAGAGGAGTGTACTGCAAACCTTTATAAAAAAAAAAGAAAAAAAGCCAGCGAAGAATTTCAAGAACGCTTTCTTGGGTACTTAATTAAGTAGTTTATAGAGGTATATGGGCTATATAAGCGTAGAGATATATTCGCTGCCACATTGACTGAATAGAGCTTAAACTAGGCTGTAGTACCCGTAATGAACAAATCAAGATACCACTTGCGGAAATAAAACGAACACTTCATGGATGCTGCAACAAATTGCTACTGATAAATGTGGCAACAAAAGATGACACTTTTCTGTAGAAACAGAGGTTCAAGAGAACTGCCAGATGAGGTTCTCTGAAAAGTCCTTCCCGCACTACCATCCAGGCCATTGAAGACCGGGGGAGAACAATGGCTCGAGTATCCACGCCTTTCAACTCTTGGTCTTGAAGAAGGGCATATTGGCCCGCATAGAGCCCCACCTTCGGAAGGAGGACCTTGACGAGGAGAGGGTAAAGGCTCGAGTGCGAGAGGGAAGATGAGCCGGGGTGCAATATGGGGTAGAAAAGGTGAGGCGATCGTAAAGATCATCAGTTGATGACTTCTCGGAACTGGGAGAACCATCTGCAAGGGAAGGATCCATGACACATTAACATGAAGCGTACGAATGCGAAGTCGTTCACGAGCACCTGGTAGCAAGGACGCGAAGGGAAAGGGGGCGGGGGATTGAGACCGGTGCTAGGTTGGCAATTTGGCCAATTCTTTTTTCGCTCTAATTTAATGCACATAGTTTGGAAGGAGATAATTGTAAAGAAAGGTAAAATATATAAGCCGCAGATGCTGCTCGAAGGAGTGGAGCTGGGAGGGTAAACTGTGGTGATTGGGAGTGGAATGGGGCACACTAAGATATCAGCCGCACCCACCACCACACACACACAAAAAAATTATATATATATATATATATATGTGTGTGTGTGTGTGTGTGTGTAAAATCTAAGGCGTCCCATATGACAGCCGCCAACAAAAGCACAGCCGTCGAAATTCCATATAAGCCTATCACAAAGCTTGCATACAAAAGCAACTGGTAAAACGAAAAGGCAAAGGGAAGAAACAACAACAAAGAAACGGAAAAAGACGACCAACAAGCTCAAATAAGAGAAAAAAAAGGAGTCAGGTGCCTGGACAAAAGACCAGCAATCTAAATAATTAAATAGTATCGAGGAACGCCTCCCTTCAAAACCAGCAGTGTGGTGTGGAGGATTTCTGTCCCAAGACTGCAGAGGAAGTAGTGATCCCCATTTTTCGAGATAATGCTCACGGAGGCTAGGACATTCAACCAAAGGATTACTGTCTGGATTTGGGATGGAGATAAGGGGGTTAAGAGGATCATCCTAGAGACTGTCTGCATGGGCATATTAACTAAGCTAATTTTTTAAAAAGACGAAAAAACACCCAATAAAAATTTAAAAAACACAACATAAAAAAGGTAAGAGCAGAAGAAAACAAGCTCTGGTAACAAACAGTACAAATCCACCACTTCCAAGCTAACCCCATTGAGGAAAATGTCAGGGTAGAGGTGAAGACATGGAAGTCTAACAAATGTACAGACACTTCCTTGGTCTTGGCCAAGGAAACTCTAAACCTGTGCGCTTCAGCATAGCGAGGGATGTGGTTCAATGACTGTTGGAGTAGTACTCTCCAGAGTTGGCATCTAGGCAGAACCAACGAGAACGCAACGTCGTCCAGGTAGCATAGCGAGACCATCTTTCAGCAGTACCGAGATGAAACCGTTGATGTTTAAGAGAGACACTGAGCAAAGTTCCCTACAGGACGGAGCCTTCATCCCTAATTAGCCCGGAGAAGGGTCCCCCAATCCGTACGCGAAATAGACGATCTCGTAGAAACTCAGAAATAAAGATTAGGAGCCTCCCATCGCCCCCATCGTGTGGAGGATCTCCATGACACCGTATCGCAATGCAGTATCATAGGCATTCTCCAGATCGAAAAACCGTGTAAAGGTGTCTACGAAGCAAAACCTGGCACATAGCATATTCCAGCAGGAGAGGAACTTGCGGACGCCTCATGGGACAGAAGATAGGTGGCCTTAACCTTCAAAGAAAATAAAAATTAATGTAACTTTAATCAATTTGTCTATCAACTTGCATATGCACGAGGTTAGTGATATTGGACAAAAAACGGCCGGGATACAGTGATCTCTTCCCGGTTTGCGAAAAGCGAACAGTTTTTATTCGCCAAGAATGTGGGAAGAATTTAGTAATTTTTTTCCGAAGAGGGCGAAGTGTTCCCCTCTCGAGCGGGCGCTGCACCGCGTACTTTTCTTGGTCTTGACAGGTCTCCGCGAAAGAGAATAGGGGCTAGTTGGTATGAAGGTACATAAGAGGAAGGGGGGCTCTCCCCGCTAAAGAAATTTGTAGGGCCCTTTGAAGAAGCATGGGGATTCCATTTAGAGGTAGAGCGGCAAGAGGGCAGCTTGAGAATTAAGGGAGAAACCCCTTGTAGAGAAATGGCTACATTAAGCATCCCGGAGGAGTATAGGTACATTAAAGCCCCCCCATGAGGAGAAGCGTGGGAACGGTAGCCGGCGAATAACCGTAACTGCCTACCCTGTTTGATCTCCACGCCACTTTGGGCAATTGGAGCTAACATCTGTTTCAAGGCGACCACATAAGGCCCTTAAACGACGCTCTAATGATCCAATTACTTACGAGACCCATAAACTCGTGGTTATGTAAAAAAAACGGTGCTAGTCAAAAGGCACGCCAAGTAGCGGTGAGGTTGCGAGCCTCTAATTAGCGAGCCGACTAGGGCACCACAGTGCCAACCTCTGCAATTCTCGCTCTTCCCAGATGCGAACTCACCATTCGCATTCCGGCCAAGACCACACTCCAGTGATAGATAAGCCCTCCAGCGACATCCGGCAATCCTTAATACCTCCTGTCATGTAAGCTAGAAAGAACATTTATATTCATATTGCGATAGTAGAAGTTTAGTACGTCTCACAATTTTAAGGGGAGTAGAAACCATTGTTCGTGAACCTTGGTCATATTTGCTTGTAGACGAGAGTACGTTAATTTAATGTTTAACACTAATCAAATAGAGTTGCGATAAAAAAATACTAATCGGCAATTGGTGTGTTTACGCGTACCCTATTTGTTTATTTTTGACATAGCTGGTATTGTGAGAGGCCTAGATGACAAGCGGAATAGTCGAATTTAGCATTGAGACAAGGATAGAAATGTGTTAACTGTTTGTTTGTCATAGTTAGGCGTTTCTTTTAAAATATATGTTTATTTTGGTATAAATCTTGTGTTTCCTCTTATCCTTACGTGTTGAAATAGCTCTTCGTTAAGAACAAAACTACAGAATTAGCACTCTTAGATTAAAGCCTACTTCATCAAAGAAGTCACGTACCACAGAGCATACCGCTACAAAAGTGGTGTCAAAGAGTGGAGTGATCAGAATAAAGGGCCATCCTGCTACACCCCTTTATAATAGTATTTAGAGGAGGACCCCGTCATCAAAGGTGCGTTATCGTGGTCCTCGCCCACCCCAACACCAAAAATTGGGCGGGGTTTAACTAATAGGGATATAGTGAAAAAATTAGAGGTTGCGAGCGCACACGAACTTTCGAAAGCTTGTGACCAATAATAGAGTAAATAAGGGGGGTATCTCAAGTTAATCAGTTTCTGCCTTTCAAAAAGGCACGCCTCTTTACCAGGGAGGCAAGGTGAAAGGAAAACGACCCTCACCGTCAGGAGATTCAAGTTAAATAAATTTTTAACTTCAGTTCTGAGAATGCAAACGCACAACGCCAGAACTGAGAGGGCCACCACCTCTCTCGGTCGGGGACCCAACATTTCGGAGCTTAGTTTGGGTGGAGAAGTATAAATGGCTAAAAAGGTAGAAAGGAAAAGGGGTGGGAAAGAGGACGGCAGGCAGCCAGAACACCAAAAGGCGAGCGGGGCGAAAACGATGGAAGGATATTAAAGGAAGGTGGCGACGTACCTCGGAATGGAGTTTCCTCGTACAACGACGTGAATCTTCCCTTTTTGGGGACGATAAAGGAGTGTCTGGACGGTTGGGGGGTGAAGATTTCCATCTCTTCCTCAGCTGCCTTGCCCCACAGCTCATGGTCAGATGCGTGCTGCTTCAACACTCTAACCCACTTCTTGCACTCTTCAGCACCCCTAAAACTGAGGGTGAGCCGCCCCCTATCGACCCCCTGATTATTCGACATATGAAGAATGGAAGACGACGTTTGACATATTTCTATGCTCTGAAAAGGAAGGACAAATTTAAATTACTACAATTACTTAAAACTAACTATATATACATATATATACACACACTATCTATCGAGAGAGATGGATAAGAGAGAGGGATGAGAGAGAGAGAGAGAGAAAAAGAGAAAAGAGAGAAAGAAAATAAGTACCCTAGTAAAGTTGAGCAAACGCAGTGCTCGAAAGTGTTAATTGACGCCCTCGAAGAAGACTAACAACGGTTATGTGCCCAAACGGCTATTTTTCAAGACTTTATCTAGACGCGACTTGAACTGATCAACAGAATTGCTGTTGACAACTTGCACTGGAAGTGCGTTCCATGTACCACAGATGCTGTATGTGAAAATTTCCCACACAGATCACGGTGGTAACGCTTCAGCTCAAGTTTGTAGGGGTGGTTTCTGGTTCTGTTCTTGCTAAACTGAAAAATATCCCTGTAGTTTACATTGTCGAAGCCTCTAAGCATTTTAAAGAGTTCGATAAGTTGACCACGCAGCCTCCGGGTCTCCAAAGAGAACAAATCAAATTCCCGTAACCTATCTTCATAACATTTGTGTCTGATAGAGGAAATCAGTTTGCTTTCCCTGGCTTGCACACGTTCCAATCTCGTAATGACCTTTCGAAACGAAGGACTCCGAAATTGTGCGGCCGGAGAAAGGAGTTTTACAAAGAAAGTACAATATCCTTGTTCAAATATCCAAACTGGCATTTTATGTAGCCTAACATCCTTTGGGCTTTCTTCTCCGCCTAAATACACTGCTTCCAGAACTTGAGGTTACTAGTGATAGTTACACCCAAGTCCTCAGTATCAGTGGATTCAAAGGCAGTGCCCTTAAGGATATACGGTGATTTGGGGTTTCGGTGGCCGATATGCATCACTTTACATTTGTTCACGTTAAAAGGCATTTGGCACGTGTCCGATCAATCTTCCGAAGATCTTCTTGTAGGCGGGCAGCATTTCCTTCATTTGCGACTTTCATACCAAGCTTGGTATCATCGGCAAATTTAGAAATCTTCGCAACCATGTCGTTAACATAGATAATGAACAGTAGTGGTCCCATGACAGAACCTTGAGGAACACCGCTAATAACGGGCACCCACTCAGAAGCCTGTCCAATCAAGACCACCCGTGGCCGTCTGCTGCTTCGCCAGTTCTCTATCCAACCTGCTACCTTTCCATCAATGTCCAGTGCACGCACTTTCAGGAGAAGGCGGCGGTGTGGTACCTTACCAAAGGCTTTCTGAATGTCTAAATAGATAACATCCACCGCCTTATCTCGATCGTGCTCACTGAAAACGAAGTGGAAGAATTCCACCAGATGCCTAATGCATGACCGTTGCCTTCGGAACACGTGCTGGGAACTCCTCAATACCAAGTTTGACTCTAAATATGACGTTATTTTGTCCACCATGATGATTTCCATGAGTTTACCAACTATCGAAGTTAAACTAATAGGTCGGTAGTTCGATGGTTGGCTAGTCTCCTGTCTTCTAGATAAGAGTCACCTCCGCCACATAAGAGTCTCTAGGAACGCAGCCATGCCATATTGATGTGTTGAAGAGTGTGCACAGATGTCGTGACACATCATAACGCACTTCTTTCAACACTTTAGGTAGAAACCAGTGAGGCCAGGGGACTTATTCGTCTTGAGATGAATGATTTTTTTCCTCTACTTCGCTTTGGGTGAAGTCCATTTCCTCCAGCTTCTCACCTAAGTAAGAGTCCATTGACTAGGGGATGGGACCACACTCTTCAGTGAACACTAGAGTAGTCGTTCAGGAGGTTTGCATTTTCTGCATCTGACTGCTTTAATGCTCCATCCTCATTCACTAAAGGGCCAATCTTGCGGTGGATTGGCTTATGGCTGTTTACATAGCCAAAGAACTCTTTGGGATTCTCTTTGCAGTCTCGCCACTTGGAGCTCTTCGGGACGCTTTGCCGCCCTTATGCTCGACTTCACTCTCCTAGCTAGCCTACGGTACTCATCCAAGTCACAAGAAATCTTTGAATGCCGGTACACAGTTTTTTTTTCTCCCTCAGCAGTTGACTAATTTCTCGATTAAAGCACCTTGGTTGAACAGAAGACCGACGCAAGCTTTTCACAGGAATAAATAGTGATTGAAGACTCATGAACGTAGTACTGACACTATTCCCCAAATCTTCAACATTCTCACACCCTTCTAGCCTCACATCAGCCAATCCAGCATGAAGACTTGCAAAGTTTGCTCTTCTCAAATCAAGGTTCCTCGATTCACGAGTCGCAGACTCTACCTTGGGGACGTTGAATACAAATCTAACTAGTCGGTGATCACTGCCACCGAGCTCCTCGTCTACAGAGAGACCCTCAACGATTTCATCCTTGGAGGTGAAAACCAAGTGGAAAATATTATTGCCTCTCGTCGGCTCTATCACCAAGAGTCACCAACTCTTTGTTTTTGAGAACTCCAAGAGAGCGCGTTCTCGGGTTTCCCAGTCTACTTGGGTGTTGAAATCTCCCATGACGATACACACCGTCTTCAACAAGTTCACCCAGCAGTCGGTACAGATCCCTGTCCTTTTCAACGAGGTGGCCAGGGGGTCTATAATGCAGCAGGGTACTGATCTGGCAGGACCTATATCTACATCAACACCTAGTAGCTCGTGGTCGGATACGATGTTGCAGTTCGTCGATTTGAGTGTATCCTTGACATAACACTAAACCGCCACCCTCTCTGTCTGGCCAATTTTTTAGGAAGAGTTGGTAACCGGGAATCGTGAATTCACCATCGAAATCTCGCATTAAACAGAAGAACTTTCAGGGAGTCCCCGAATGTAGGACTCCCTACGCTCTTTCCTTTGCCGGCCTATTCGGTGGCGAGGAGGCACCCCTCTTTGCGACGTTCCAGGAGTGACACGGGTGTACTAGCGCACGTCCGACTTCACTCTGGGCCGGAGACACTATTGGGTCCGCTCCACAACATCCTGTATCATGTTACAGAGTACAGACTTTCCTTTAAGGAAAGATGCACTCCATCCCTTTGGTAGATAGTTTCTACCATAAAAAAAAGGGGTACACAAAAAAGACCCCTTCCGCCGTAGACAAATCTGACAGGCGTCGGTTCAAAGAGACGTTCCTCGAGTGAGCTATCGGGCTTGGACCTCTTCTTGGGACCATCCCGACCACGAGACGTCTGCGGATTTTCAACCCACAGTAGTCCACGGCTCCAATGACCGTGTGTAAAATCTTTCCTTCAGACCTACCTTACCTCCTTTGAGGTAGAGGTCGTTGTCACTTACCATAAGGGCAACGAGTGAGTTCTCAGAAATCTGAGATTTATCCGCCTCTACCCTGATTCGGTGGTTTCCCCGTGCTGGCAGGCAGCTTACCTTCACACTGGTTCGAAGGCGGGCCGCTAACAGGGGTTGCAGACGCCATGCTTGAGAGTCGCCAATAAGGTGGACTCTCGCACATTCGGCTGCAGAAGACAGTCTTGCCTTTCGAAAACGACTTGTCCGTTTCCTCTTTAATCTCCATATTAATCTTCTTTCTTTTTTTCCTATCTTCCTGTTTTTTCTTTCCCTTCTTTTTGGCCCGTTGAGCCAGTCCCGCAGCGGCTGGCTCCAGTTCTGGGACGTTGGAAATCTGGCTTGGCGCTGTCGATGCAGTACTCGCTTCTTGGACGAGGGGCTCGTCGGTGAGAGATTCATCGTGAGCCGACTGGACCTCAACTATTGACGAGAGCTCGGCGATCCTGTCCTCGAGACGGCGAATCTGACGCGCGGGTTCAGATTCTAGGGTCTGACTCTTCCTCGACAGTGCCATAGATTTTTCCTCGGATGATCTGTATAGAGCCTTGAGCTCTTGCACTTGCCAGTTAAGGACGCAGTCAGTGCAGATACTCCTCCACTAGTAGAGCAGGTCGACAAGGACAATACCCATAGGATTGATCAATATTCTAAGAAGACGCGGTGTCTACCGTTAAAATCGCCGAGCAATACAAAGGGCATTGGCAACTGTGCCACAATCGTCGGAAGTTTTCAGTGTCAAAGTCGGACGAGGGTGGAATGTAGGCAGAAATAACAGTATATTTACTATCCAAGTGCAGCTACACTGCTACTGTCTGAAAGGAGGTATTTAAAGCAAAGAAAACAAACTTCATACCAGGTTCAAATAGCGCCTCCTCTTACATAGCTAAGGGGATATTGGAGGAAACTAGACTCCGCAGATCATGCCGGTAGGCCAGGAGCCCGCGGCAATTCCTCTTCTTTTTTTTTGAGGCCCAAGTGTCGAGGGCCTACATAAAATAAAAATATGCTTATCAAAACGAACAACAATAACAGAAAAAAGGCAACAAGCACGCTCCGGCGTTGGATGGAGGCCAGCCTCCTCACGGTGCAGGATCGAGAAACCTACAAAAAAAACACCAGTAAAATATGTAGAGTAGAGAAAGCCAGCTTCCTACAAAAAGCCATAAAGTCCACAAGTCAGTGTGCACGAACCCTCCCGAGTACAGGGGGCAAGGGGTAGCGACCCCGCTCATCCCGGTACCGGTAGCATGCGCGAAGATCCCACAGACTGGAACATTCGACAAGAGTATGCCGAACGGTCTGGAGGAAGAAGCAGTCGTCACGATAGGGCGCAGGCGAGCGCTCCATCAAGCGCTCGCCAAGCAGTCCGAAGAGCTACCCGTATTCTTGCCATGTAGTCGGTGTGTGGAAGAGCGAAACGCTGGTCAGGTCGCTCGGTCCTCGCGGACTTTTTAACGCCCTCGTCGGCGCGCTCATTCCTCGCAATTCCTACATGTCAAGGAACCCAGCAGAAGATAATCTCGACATCCACCTGGCGCACTAAAACTGTGGCATCACGGATATCGCGAACCAGAGGGGACAGAGATTCCAATGCTCCGAGAGAACTCAGGGCGCTTTGGCGACTTAGGCATAAGTCGCCGTAAACAAACAGCCTAGTTCTAGGCTACTTTACAAAATTGAACAGGAAACAACAATAAAAAGAAATAACAATAACAAAGCAATAACAAAAACAACAACAACAATTAAACCTGGTTAAATGAAAGGAAGAAGGCCGGCCTCCCCCAAAAAGTCAACAAGTCCACCAGTCAAAGTGCACGCACTCGTCCCGAGTACAAGGGACAGGCGGTAGCAACCCCGCCCATCCCGGTACCGGGACAGGTGTCGTGCGCGAAGATCACCCAGACTGGGACATTCGACAAGAATGTGCCGAACAGTCTGGGAGACGACGCAATAGGGCGAGGGCGAGCGCTCCATCAAATAGCGATGCGTCACACGAGTGTGCCCGATTCGGAGACGACAGAGAGCAAACTGAAGCCGCCGCGGCATTGGGGAGAGGTCCATGGGAACAGTCGCGGCGCAATGGCACGCAACTTTAAGTTCCTTTCGACCGTCTCCCATCTTCTTTGCCAAGCAGTCCGAACAGCTGCCCGTATTCCTGCCATGTAGTCAGTGTGAGGAAGAGCGAAACGCTGGTCCGGTCGCAGAGTCCTCGCGGACACTTTGGCGCGCTCATTCCCCACAATTCCTACATGTCCAGGAACCCAGCAGAAGATAATCTCGACATCTGCCCGGCTCGCCAAAACCGTGGCGTCACGGATTTCGCGAACCAGGGGATGCGGAGAATACAATGCCCCGAGAGCACTCAGGGCGCTTTGTGAGTCGCTATAGATCACAATCCGGTCTCCGAACCGGGCACGTCGCGTAATCTCCCGTACCGAGTGGTGTATTGCCACCAGCTCGGCCGTGAAGAAAGACGCAGCGCCTGGTAGAGCCCCGCTGACTTCAAACAGAGGGGATACGGCGTGGAAGCCGACCCCCTCTTGGGATGTAGAGCGATCCGTATACACTGGCACGGTACCAGCGTGACACGATGTGTGCTCCAAAAAGGTCGAACGCAATACTCCCGGCGCAGTATAAGCTTTGGGAGCAGAGGCGTGGCGACAAATAGCCAAATGTGGTACCCTCCAGGGTGGCGTCCTGGGCAGAACCAGGGGCGCCACCGGCCCGAGAGCTATATCTACATCTAGGAGTTTCCTGGACGTAACCCAAAGGGCTTAGGGTATGACTGGCGTCTCTCGGCGGCATAGGCACCATCGAGATCAGCTGCGGATGCAGTGAGAGCTGTTGGCGACTGAGGGAGGCGCCGTGCTAGCGCGTACAGGCGAGTGATGCACTGCACGCGGCGCAGAGCGAGTGGCCTCTCCCCAGCATCGACCAACAGGCTCTCAATGGGGGAAGTGCGGAAGGCACCGGTCGCAAGGAGAAGGCCGGTGTGGTGGATCGAATCCACCTTAAGCAATAAACGCTCGGCTGCGGATGCATAAAACTCGCATCCGTAGTCGAGCTTCGAGCGAACAAAGGATCGATAAAAAAGTAAGGCAGTAGCCGTATCAGCGCCTAAAGCGCTGAACGTCACGGAACGGAAAATGTCCATGGCGCAGGTACAAGAGACCCTAAGGCTGCGAATATGAGCCTCCCAGGTCAGGCGTCGGTCGAATACAAGACCAAGGAAACGGTGCGACTCAACCACATCCAGGCGCACCCCATCAAGAAACAAATCTGGGTCGGGGTGAAACCGTGGATGGCGGCAGAAGTGCACCACCTTAGTCTTGGCCAAAGAAAACCGAAACCTGTGAGCTTCGGCATAGCGAGAGACGCGGTTCAATGCCTGTTGGAGTCGACGCTCCAGAGTTGGCATCTGGGCCGCGCCAAAAGAGATCGAAAGGTCGTCCACGTAGAGCGTAGCGAGAACATCTTCCGGCAGCACCGAGGTGATGCCGTTGATGCTCAGGGCAAAGAGTGTGACACTGAGGACACTTCCCTGCGGGACACCCTCTTCCAGCTCCTTTGGGCCGGAGAGGGCTCCCCCCACCCGTACGCGGAATCGACGATCTCGCCAAAATTCAGATATAAACATTGGGAGGCGTCCCCTCGCCCCCATCGTGTGGAGAGTCTCCATGATACCGAATCAACATGCGGTATCATAGGCCTTCTCCAGATCAAAAAACACCGTAGCGTAGTGCTGTCTACGAAGGAAAGCCTCGCAGAAGGCATTTTCAAGTCGGAGCAGAGCATCCGACGTGGAGTGGAACTTACGGAAGCCGCACTGTGCAGAAGACACATGGCCTCCGCTGTCCAGGAAATAGGCTAATCTAACATTTACCAATTTCTCCATCAACTTGCACACGCAAGAGGTTAGAGAGATTGGGCGGAAACCGGTCGGAGTAGAGTGATCTCTCCCCGGCTTGCGAAAGGCGAGCACAGTAGCGATTCGCCAGGAGTCTATGAGAAGACCTTCCACCCAGATCCTGTTGAACAAATCTAAGAGAAAGGCCATGCCTTGCTCACCCAGGTGTCGAAGCATGGCGTACGGGACATTGTCCGGACCATGGGCGGTGTCCGCGCACGAAGCGAGAGCGGAACGCAACTCACTCACAGTAAACTTGTCGTTGAAGGGTTCTCCGCCTCTGGAGGTAATGTCCAGCCGGCGGCCTTCCGCGACATCACGACGTGCATTGAATGCTGGCGGAGCAGCATCACGGCTAGAGAATGCGGAAAAAGCGGTCGCAAAGGATTCCGCCACGGACGCGGGGTCCGAGATTGCAGTCCCATTCTCCTGGAGAACGGGAGGGGAGTCCTGCGAGAACTTGCCCCGAATCCTTTTGACTCGCTTCCACACCTCAGCTAAAGGGGTCTTCCCGTTAAGTGAAGACACGTGTGCCCGAAAAGAAGAGCGGCGGGCGTGCTTCGAAATATACCGGAACCTAGCCCTAGCCCGACGAAATTCAGCGACAGTGAAATCGTTCGTGCGGCGCTTATAGCGCATGTAGGCATAACGCTTGTGTTTGAGGGCCGTGTCACACTCGGACAACCACCATGGGAGTGGTCGGCGTGCAAAACGGCCAGACGTCCTAGGAATAGTAGTCAGGCCCACGGCGATGAGGTTGCCGGAGAAGAACTCAACGGCCTCATCTACCGACCTAAACTCCTCGACTGAGATAGAGAATTCAGTCATTTCCTGAAATGCAGGCCACCGCGCCCGCGCCAAGCACCAGTTGACCTGGAAATGATATTTGAATGGGAAAGTGATCACTACCATGGAGGTCATCGACCACCTCCCAATCAAAATCAGGCTGTGCATCCGAAGAGCACAAAGATAGGTCGAGGCAAGAAAATGAAGCGGTTCTCGGACAGTGATGCGTAAACTCATCCACGTTTAGGACACCCATCTCAAGATCTTCGATCAGATCGGCAAGGACTTGGCCCCTGGGCTTTATGGAGTAATCTCCCCAGAAGATGCCTGCCGTTCATATCTCCAACCAAGAGATAGGGCCTCGGCAACCGTGCCACGAGGCGGCGGAAGTCCACCGCGTCGAAGTCAGCTGACGGTGGAATGTACACAGAAATCAGAGTATACCTCCTATCCAGGTGCAGCTGCACAGCCACTGGAAGAAAGGAGGTATCTAAAGAGAAAGGATGAACGGAGACATCATGCCGGGTGTAAACCGCGCATCCCCCAGCCCGGCCATCCCGCGGTGGTGGGGTCGCAAGACCCTTATATCCCGGAAGGGCGGGCAGGGGGCACGCGCCTAGCATGGTCTCCTGCAAAACGATAGCCAACGGGGAACGGGATGAGACGAGCCTCCGCAGCTCCTCCCAGTTGGCCCGGAGTCCACGGCAATTCCATTGAAGGAATATGCCCTCCAGGCCTAGCTCGGAGGAGACGCGGGGGCCCTCCTCGAACTGAAGAACCTCACGGGAATGGCCGTACGCTTCCCGGGGGCAGAACCCCGCCTCGAAACCTTAGGCGGGCGTTGCGGCTTCGGAGGCGGGGGGCCCTCTTTTCGAGGAACCACCATCTCCGAGCCACTCGCTCCACCTCGGGGCGTGGGCGAAGGGGCCGAAGCTCCTTTGTTGCTGTCCTCCTTTCGGTGAACAGCTTTAGGAACCCCGAAAGATGGCCTAGCGACCATCTTCAGGGGTGTTGCCTCCTGTGAGTCTAACGACTCGGTGGAGGCGCGTGGCCGTTTCGCCTTACGGGAAACGGTCACGCTGGGGGAAGATGGGGGAGCACTTGTTTTAGCAAGGGCTGGGTATGAACCCTTTTTGCCGCCAGCTTTACCAGGGGAGCACCCGGGTTGGGTAGGGCCCGCAGAAGGGCTCCCAATGGGCGCGGAAACAACCGTGCTCGTTGGCCTGGATGGGCCAGGAGCAGAGGGTGCCTTTCTAACTATTAAGGCATATCACGTCCCAGGCAGAGCCGGGCGCGCCAGGACCAAATCCTTTGCGTAGCGGAATGAGAGTCGATCCTGGGCCTGAACGGCCAGGATTTCTTTCTCAAGGAGATATGCACCACATTGCTTCGAAGAAGCAGGGTGCGGCTCTCCGCAATTGACACACTTGGCCACACACTATTTGGACTAATCGTGTGCGACCTTGGAGCAATTCACAGAGACTTCGGGTGACCCCGACTTTGCCCGTCTACATGAGCGATTCGTATGGCCGAAGCGGTGACAGTAATAGCACCGCCGCGGCAGTGGCACGAATGCCTTCACGCGTTAGCGGTACCAACCGGCACGCACCGACTCAGGGAACTTGTCACAGTCGAACGTGACGAAGAGTGTAGGGGTGGGACTCGAGGCCCCTCCCCGTTTTCTCATCACACGTTCGACCTTGACCGCCCCATGGTCGGCCAGCTCTAGGGTGATGTCCTCAATGGAGTAGTCAACGAGTTCCCTCGCATAAACTACTCCTTTCACAAAGTTCATGGTAGAGTGCGGAGTCACACTCACCGGGGTGCCATGAAGTGTCCGAAGAGCACTTATCTTGGCCGCCTCGCCGGGATTCGCCAGAAGGCTCCCGTCCGAGAAACGGGTTACCTTCGGCTCTCTACCAATTGCACTAGCTAATCCTTTCCTCTGATGGATCATGTTGCCCTTGGACAACATGCTGCCATCAGTGGGGCGAATAACGAGGAAGCGTTTGAAGCCAGCGGGCTCGAAAACGCCAGGTAACCTCTGAATGAGGGGCCCCGATGTCATCGAGGCTCCACCCTGTGCACTCTTGGTCTTTGTCATGGTCAGGAGCTCCGTACCCGGGGGGGCAGAGGGGCCGGATGTGCCGATCTTGGCTTGGTCGCTTGCCAGTGGCAGCAGACCCATCCGTCCCCGTAGCCCCCGCGGATGGAGAGGAGCCCCGAGTCTTCTTCGTCTTTTTGGTCTTTTTCGTCCTATTCTTTTTTGGAGAGGAGGGCGGGGAATGAACCCGCTTCTCACCTCCGCCGGTAGAAGCCCCCAGGCCAGATGGACCGGCCTCAGCCAGGTCCTTCTCCGAAATGGAGAAGGTCCTGGTGGTCGCAGGGGCATCATCCGGAGGAGATCCCTTCCCTCCTTGTACTGCCTGAGAATCCCCAGCCGTTTGAGGAGGACCTTGCATAAGGGCGGATTCGGGTTTGGTGCTTGGCGCCGAGCCCGGATTTTCCCCCATGGAAGGCCCTACCGTCTGAGGCTGGGTTTCCTCAAGGACCATGTCTATCACAGGAGGGGCCTCCAGTTAGCCATCCCCTCCCAGGACATCGCAGGTCCCTTTGGCAGCGTCATAAGTCTTTAGGGAGAAGGCATAGGCTTTAACCCCGGCAAGGGTAAGTATTCTTGCCAGCAGGTCTTTTGAGGAAAGCGATCGAAGCGGCCTGGCTTCCCTCTCCTCCCTAAGGGGCTTTGCCCTACCGAGTCGCTTGCACGAGGGGCGGTCGGCAATGGGCTGCCTGCTGGCTTTCTTGGCAGTCCCCTTAGAAAGCAAAGGAGGGACTGCCGCTGGAGATAGGGAGGTGCCCGAAAGCACCTCCAGAGAAGGGGGTGAGGGGGAGTCCCCTACACCCGTAGGCGTAGTAGAGGAGTAAGCCTCCTCTCCGGTTAAAGAAGTATGGAGGGTCCCCTGCGCAAGCGCAATGGGGGGGGGACCTCCATTTTCTTGGTGGAGCTGCCCGAGGGCGGCTCCATTGATGTTCTTGGGGAAGTTGGGGGTTGGGTTTTTTTTTTTTTATTTACATCATTGGGCATGGTGACCCTCTTTGTTTTACGGGGTACAATCACTCACCACCTCTTGCAGTAGCCCGCACTGCAACAGGTGCTTACAGGCCCGGCAGAGCCAGGCGCCGCCATTTGGGACCACCCCTCCCGCCTGGTGGCCTGGCAGTCCTTCGGCATGGCGGCTCCACCTTGAACACGGCGTAAAAAAGATAGATTTTGAAGACGAGAGGAAAAGGGATGTGAGGAAGGTATGGGTGGGGATGAAGCAGGTTGTTAAAAGCCAACCACCCCAGACCCGAGCTCAGGGGTTAGGGGATATTGTCCCCTACCCCCTCAGCCCCGATCCGGGACGATTGGCTGAGAAGGTCAGCTTCTACCCTGTGAATTTAGAGGCTGACCAGAGAAAGTTGTGGGAGAGGTTGTATGAAAAGCGACGAGGTAGGATAGGAATACAGGCTATCTGAAGGAAGGAAGAGAGGCTAAGCTGGGGCCGGACGGGGCGCTGGATCCCGTCAGCACGGCGGCCAGGATGGCAAATCGCCGCGCCCCTTACGGGGCAAACAGAGAGGATACGGCGTGGAAATCGACCTCCTCTTCGGAGTTGGAGCAATCCGTATACACTGGCATGGTTACAGCGACACGAGATGTGCTCCAAAGAGGCCGAACGCAATAATCCCGGCGCTGTACAAGAGTTGAGGGAAGAGGCATGGCGACAAATTGTCAAAGTTAGTACCCTCCAGGGTGGCGTCCTGGGGACAATCAGGGACACCACCGGCCCGAGAGGTATACCTAGCTCCCGAAGGAGTTTCCTGGCCCTATAGCCGAAGGGCTTAGGGTATGACTGGCGTCGCTCGGCGGCATAGGCACCGTCTTGATCAGCTGCAAATGCAGTGAGAGCTGTTGGTGAATCCGGGACCGAGCGGACAAGCGAATGCACTGTGCATGGCGCAGAGCGAGTGGCATCTCCCCAGCACCAACAATTAGGCTCTCAATGGGGCAAGTGCGGAAGGAAACGGTGTCCAAGGGAAGGCCAGTGTGGTGGATCGAGTCCAACTTTGGCAGCAGATGCATAAAACTCAGATCCGTAGTCGAACTTCGAACCAACAAACGATAGATAAAGAAGAAAAAGTAAGGCAGTATCTCTATAACCGCCCCACGTGCTGAACGTCACGGAACGAAGAATATCCATGGCGCGGGTACAAGAGGGCCGAAGGGTGCGAGTATGAGCCTCCCAGGTGAGGCGTCATTCAAATACAAGAGCAAGGAAACGGTGCGAGTCCACCACTTCCAGGCGCACCCCATTTAAAATGTTTGGGTAAGGGTGGAGCCGTGGATGGCGGCAGAAGTGCATCACCTTAGTCTTGGCCAAGGAAAACCGAAACCTGTGCACTTCAACGCAACTCATTCAGAGTAAACTTGTCGTTGAATGGTTCTTCGGCTCTGAGGGTAGAGTCCAGTCGGAGGCCTTCCGTGATATCAGGACGCGAAGTGAATGCAAGCGGAGCAGCATCCCAGCTAGAGAATGCGGTCGCGAAGGATACGCCACGGACAGGGGGTCTGAGATTGCGGTCCCATTCTCCTGGAGAAATGGAGAGGAGTTCTGTGAGAACTTGCCCCGAATCCTTTTGATTCTCTTCCACACCTATGCTAGAGGGGTCTTCGCGTAAGTGAAGACACGTATGCCCGCCAAGAAGAGCGGCGAGCGTGCTTCAAAATATACCGGAACCTAGCCACTAGCCAGACGAAATTCAGGGAGAGTGAAAACGTTTAGGGTGGCGCTTATAGCGCATGTAAATTCATCAACATTTAGGACACCTATCTCCAGCTCGTCGATCAAGTCGGCAGGAACTTGACCTGGGGGATTAATCGAGTAGTTTCCCCAGAAAGGGGTGTCTACCGTTCAGAACTCAGAAGAGAAAGAGCCTCGGCAACCCTGCCACGGCGCGGCGGAAGTCGCCCGCGTCGAAGTAAGCTGAAGGTCGAATATACGCCGAAATAACTATACTTCCTATCCAGGTGCAGCTTTACAGCTACTGACTGAAAGGAGGTATCTAAAGCAAAGAAAAGAACCGAGACATCATGCGGGGTGTAAATGGCGCATCCCCCTGTCTGGTCCCGATACCATGGTGGTGGGTTGTCAAAACACTTATATCCGGGGAGTGGGCAAGGAAAACGCACCTAGCGTATTCTCCCGCAAAACGATATCAAACGGGAAGGGACGAGACGAGGCTTCGCAACTCCTCCCAGTTGGCTCAGAGTCCGCGGCAATTCCATTGAAGGAATATGCCCTGCAGACCTGGCTTGGAGATGCGGTGGCCCTCTTCGAAGAGAAGAACCTCCGGGGAATGGGCGTACGTTAACCGGAGGCAGAACTCCGGGCGCTGTTGGCCGGACAAAGCGTTGAAGGCGAGGTCGCCTTCAAGGACTTATCGGGGAAGGTTGGGCCGGCCACGTCTTTTCCTCCCTCCGTCTCGAAACCTTAAGTGAGCGGGGGTCCTACTTTTGAAGAACCCACCGTCTTCGAGCCATCCAACCCACCACTGGGTGTGGGCGAACTACCGAAGCACCCTTAGTGGTCAATGTTTCGGGTGGAAGCTTAAGGAACCCAGGAAGATGGCCTCACACTAAATTAAGGGGCGTTGCCTAGTGCGAGTCTAGCGACGCGCCAGAGGCACGCGGCCGTTTCGCCTTACGCGAAATGGTCACGTTGGGAGAAGGGAGGAGAGCCATGGTTTTAGCAGGGGAAGGGTGTGAACCTTTTGTGCCGCCAGCTTTACCAAGCGAGCACCAGGGGTAGTTAGAACCCGCAGAGGGGTTCTGAATAGGCGCGGAAACGACCGTGCTCGTAGGCCTGGAAAAGCCAGGACCAGAGGGCGTCTTTCTTAATATTGAGGCATAGGATGTACCAGGCAGCACCGAGCGCGCCAGGACCAAGTCCTTAACCTCACGAAACGAGCGACGATCATTGGCCTAAACGGCCAGGATTTCATTCAAGGAAATACGCACCACGCTGCTTCGAAGAAGCGGGGTGCGCCTCTCCGCAATTGAGACACTTGGCCACACACGATTTGGACTTAACGTATGCGGCCTTTGAGCAACATACAGACTGCGTGTAACCTCGACTTTGAGCATTTACACGAGCGATTAGTATGGGGAAGCGTTGATAATAAGTAGCACCTCGGCGGCAGTAGCAAGAATGCATTCACGTGGTAGCGATACCAACCGGCATGAACAGATTCAGGAAGCTCGTCTCAGTCGTGCGCCTCGAGGCCCTGCCTCGTTTTCTCTTAACAAGCTCGACCTTGACCGGCCCATGGACGGCCAGCTCTAATATGATGTCATCTATAGAGTAGTCCAAGAGTTCCCTCGCATAAACTACTCCTTTCACGAATTTCATGGTATTGTGCGGCGTCACACTCATCACCGTGCATCAAGTGTCCGAGGGGCACTAATCATGGCCGCCTCGGAGAGATTCGACACATTCGCCAAAAGGCTCCCGTCCGAGAAACGAGTCGCCTTCGGCTCTCTACCAATCACAGTAGCTAAAGCTCTCCCTGAAGGATCATGCTACCACCAGTGGAGCGAAAAACAAGGAATCGTTTGAAGCCAGCGGGCTCGAAAACGCCAGGTAGCCTATGATTGAGGGGCCCCGACATAATTGAGGCTCTGCTCTGCACAGTTCTGGTCTTCGTCTGGGACTCCCTACCCGGGAGAGCAACGAGGCCGGACGGGCCGATCTCTGCTTGGTTGCGTACCAAAAGTGAAGCAGAACTGTCCATCACCGCGGCACCCGCGGAGGGAGAGGAGCCTTAGTCTTCTTAAGTCTTTTTAGCAGAGGAGGGTGGGGAATGAACCAGCTTCTCCAGCCGGGAGGCAGGAGCCCCCATGCCAGATCGACCGACCTCAGCAAAGTCCTTTTCCGAGATGGAGGTCTTGGCTGTCACAGGGGCACCAGCCGGAGGAGGAGATCCCTCCTCTCCTTATAAAGCCTTTGAAACCCGAGACCTCTGAGGAGGACCTTGCACAGGAAAAGGGGGGCCTCTAGTTCAGTGCTTGGCACCAAGCCGAGGTTCATCCCCATGGAAGGTCCTACCTTCTGGGGATGGGTTGCTTCAAGGACTATGTTAATATCAGGAGGGACCTCTGTGTGGTCATCCACCCCCAGGAGATCACAGGTCCCATTGGTCTCAGCGTCTTTGGTCGGGGAAGAATGGTGGGCGCATACGGTGACCCCCCTCCCCCTCTAAACTCAAAATGCAAGCCCGCAGGTCTTTAGAAGGGGAAGGCCGACGGGCCATGTCTTCCCTTCCCTTCCCTCCCCTCCCTAACTCCCTAAGGGCCCTATCGTGTCGCTCCCACCAGGAGCGGTCAATTATGGGTCGCCTGCATTTCTTGGCAGTCCCCTTAGAAAGTAAAAGGGGGGACTGCCGCTGTAAAGAGGCCGGACGGGAAGGCGAGTCCTGTCAGCACGGCGGCCAGGAAGGAAAATCGCCGAAGGAATAAGTCCCAGGCAGGGCCAGGCCAGGCCAGGCGCACAGGACCATGTCCTTAGCCTCGCGAAATGAGAGACGATCCATAGCAAAAACAGCCATGATTTCCTTCTCCAGGGGATAGGCATCACATCGCTTTAAAGAAGCTGTGTGCAGCTCTTCGTCATTGCCAAGGTTGGCCATACACGATTTGGACTTATCACGTGCTGCCTTGGTGCAACTTACAGATTTCGAGTAAGCCCGACTTTGCGCGTCTACAGGAGCGATTCGTATGGCCGAAACAGTGGCAGTAGTAGCAGCACCTCCGCGGGAGTGATAAGAATGGCTTCGCTCGGTAGAAATACCAACTGGCATGCACCGTTAGACTTTGTCCATAGACAGCCAGCTCTAAGAGGATTTCATCTATGGAGTAGTCCATGCACACAAAGAAAAAAGTCATTTGAATGACAAGTGCTCAAACTTTTTTTCTATCACACACGTAAACCTCTCAAAAGATAGAACAACTGAGCGCAACAGAACATTTTCAAAATCTGGTTAAGAAGACATCTAGCATGTAGGCAGTCTCATAACGAAATTTGGTCGTCAGGATGGAAGGCCAGGGACTCGTTTTCAAATAATCTAATTTAAAGAAATAAAAAACACATGCAGCTCAATGCAATGGATTTTCACTGGCAGCGATTTTCTTTTTAAGGGATGCAACAAATAAAACTTTTTCGAATTAATAATAATTTCAATCATGGGAAGAAGCAAGATGCGTGATGCACAACAATTCACACTTGGACAAAATAAATGTCGTGCAAAGCCTAAGAAAAGTTTATACAAATTTTGGGAAGACGCATTTCCATAGGTCGGCATGATTTGTGTGGCAGTGATAAGACCGCCACGGTAATGGCAATAATGCCTTCACGTAATGCCGATACCAGCCAGCACACACCGATTCACGGAGCATATCCAGGTCGATCACAAGAAAATGTATCAGGGTGATTTTCTGAGATGCAACCTCCTTTACTGGTCCGCCGGCTCTAAGGTAATAGTCTGGTGGTTCCCTTGCCTTAATTATCCGTCCATTTTAACTAAGTTTAAGTTAAGGTGTAAAATCACCCACACAGGTGTGCCATTGACTTTCTGAAAATCACTGAATTTGCCACTCTAGGGTAGGGGTGGGAGGGATTGATCAGAGTAAAGTTAAGCTCTAGCACTGATGGGGTGGATGTCCATCAGCAACCTTTGTCCCGTCAGTCGACAGAAAATATACACTTTCTCCTCTATTCTTCACGTCTTCAAATAAAAACGAGAACAAAATCAAAAAGTGACACGTTGCATAGCCCATGAGACCCTTCTGGAAGCATATCATGCTATAAATTGCGTTTATGCTCCCCCACCTCCAACTTTGACAAATAACAATTGCATGAACGGTCCTTACGGGGTCAATAGACAAAGCGAGAGGATGATGTGGTGATGTTTCCGCCTCTTCCTTAGTCTCCCACACCTCAAGCCTCCAGCCAAGGACGCGACACCAAGAAGGACGATGAGATCCACTCTCCTGTGGAAGATGAAATTAGTTCAGGTCGTCAGCCGAAAACAACTACCAAACAAAAAATAACATTTATAATCCAGGAGTAGCATGGGCAACTGCTGTATGTGACTCGAGGACTTTTTTCTAAAAGTTTAACGGCCTCTTTCACCCTTTGCTAGGTCTGCATCCTTTCCCGGCTCCAATGTATGCAAAGAGGATCTGCAGCTATATCTTCCCACCAAGTGGAAACTGCTTCAGGTGGGGGAAAGTTAAGCCACATCGGGTGGGGTTAGTCACCGAATGGGGTCTTGATTAAGATTGCTGCCATACTCTGGAGATAGCTTTGGTTCAGATTCCACGTTAATCAGTAGGTCTCCAAAGAGAAGGCATAGTAAAGGGGTGGAACTTAGCAGTAAAACCCCTACCAATTTCTTCTGCGATGCGCCAATAAATTCTTGAGCAGCAGGTACAAGCAGTACGATGGCCTTCAGCTAACTGGTTGAAAAAGGGAATTTACCAGACACCTGATTTCATCAAGATAAACTTGTTTCTACGCATCATAACAGGAGTGATTTGATGCCTTGCCAAAAAAGAAATAACCTTAAAAGGAGCCCCCAATGGAACAAGCAACTTTTGGGGGGTGAAAAGAGGAATCGACAGTGCTGTATGAAAAGTTATCTGGGAATAAGTAAAGGTGTAGAAAGAAAAGGCCAAGCTAGAGGGAAAATGCGTTGAATATAGCCACAGATCATTACACAGGCATTTGAGCCGGAAGGCACGCTATGATTCAGATGTCAGCTGTAGCTTGCTGGCTCAATTCCGAGGCCAAAAACATTCTTCAATAATTGACAAATCACGAGCTTTCTTCAAAGTTGAACGCCGAGAATAAATGCAAATGAGAAGTCTTTACATCAATGAAACAGAGCAAACGTCTAGTTTATTTTGCTACCTCTCCCTCGGGACGAGTGAACTTACCGGGACAGTCGCCGAGCCACCGATCCTTTCTTGGGTAAAACAGTCCGGTTGAGCAGCGATGCGACAGCAGAAGTGACCAAATAATGGAAGTTGGTCGGGACGGTTTTCTGGAAATTAAAATCAATGCCTTCAGGAAAATAATGCGACTCTGTGGAATGGTTCATTTGGTTTGAGGGTGGTTATCCTCATTGAGTGCAAAAGAAGGGAAATAAGATTGGAATACAACGGGATCCTGTTAAATGAAAGTAAACAGAACCCAGAAGCTGCAATGAGTAAACAACAATTGAGTACCACCTTATGTAGTGATGGTAAACTTGAGGAAAGTCACCCACAACCCCAAATAAAAAGAGCGAATATAACCTCACCAATATCGTTGGAGGCAAAGTCAAAAGTACCAATGCTGTTGGATATATTCTCGGCAGTCAATTTCGCCGAGGCGACCATCTCGAATTTGGGACCCCTATAGGGGAGAAAAGAAAGGAAACATCTTAACCGACCGCCTGAATTTGATTGCTCCTTTTTTGCAGATATTTCATTAAATCAAAAACCCAACAGAGGCATTTTCCTGCGCATGTTTGCAAGGAGAGGTCAATATAGAAAGTGGTGAAGATAGATGTGAAAATCGCTCAAAGAAATATAGGAAATAGTCTTCTGTGGACGTTGGGGATGGAAGGAAACAAAATTCTCCAAATATCAGTCATACAGGCCTAAGTTAGACCTCACACACCCTTGCGGGGTACAAATTGGGGTCAGGATAGCGTGCCAGTCCCCTAGGCTTCAGGTGTGGCGCGTCTTTACCTTTGCATCACCATCCTCTCCCTTGTGGGAATGTAACATATAAAGAAAGTGGAGGGGTTCTCCGCTAAAACGATTCTGAATTTTCGAGAGCGCGACTCACCTGAACCTGTCCTTTTGTAAGAGGAAAAAGAAACAGAGCAAAACACGGCCAGTTAAAATCCCATTTCCAAACTTAATACAACGAAATCAAGGACCACAATGGCCCGGTGGTGAAGAAGAATAGCTAACACATAAGAGAAGGGAACATACAGGTCGCCGCTGGCCAGCTCGTCTCTAAGCGTGACGGCGAGTTTCCGTCCGACCGTGCGTGAAATGGAGGAGTGGAAGGTCTTCTTCAGTTTCCTTGGGATGCTCGCCATCAGCATGTCGTTCTCGAACAGATATGAATAAACTTCGATGGAACATTCGAAATTAGCGGTGATGCTATTACTGAAAACAAAATTAGAAAACTCAACGACTTGGGCCTCTTTCCGGATGAACCTATGTGAAACATTCCATTTATTGAAACAATATCGAAATCCCCCCCCCCCTCCCCCATTGTTCGTAATGCGTCTATCGGAGACAAGGTGTGTGGTTGAGAGGAAAGGAGAGAGATTGTCCATTGAGATCCTGGGAAGCTCGGCAAGCATTAGACTCGAAGTGCTCAGGGGCGGAGTTGGAGGAGGAGAAGGAAAAAGTGGCGACGGGTGACGATATATTGAACGAATTTGGGTTTCATTTTTGTATTAAAGATTTCTACGTCAACCAATATCCCACAAGGTCAGGTCGGCGCGTATCAAGGCCACTAAAACCACTCACCCCTCCCACCCCAAAGAGGCTTCATAAAGATGGAACGATATGTACTGCGAAATCTCATATAGGTCATGGTGTACCCAGGGCAAAATGCCCCAAACACACACCCTCACAAACCCAATCCATGCACACATTATCATGAACATACTCTCACACTCGTGTACAAAATTAATCAACTCATCTTTTAAACGGTCTTCCAACAATTCTCACAGCGTAACACAAATATTCTCTTCACAGCATCTATTTACATTCATTCTTCTTGCATAACGTTGCAGAAAAGTGTCACAACATCATTTACACACTTGTTCACACGAAAACCATCTCTTATCTTCTTCACACACCAAGCACAAACCCCCCCCCCACCCCCAAATGCCCATTTGCACTCATCTCACTGAAGATCTTTCCTTTTCCATCCATACGGCACATAACACCCAAACACAAAATTGAATTGTGTACTAAGTGCATTTGACCTTTTTGAAATGAAGCGATGACCCATGGTAAGATGGAAATAGTCTTTGGCTGACCCACTAGGTTTATACATTTAGAGGCAAAAAAAATAAAACTACGCATTTCAAAATGGGGGAAGAGTAAAATAAAGAAAGGCGTCCATCGCAAGCTTGGAAAGATTCCTTCAGGACGATTCCTCAAATGCCAAATATTTATTTTGTCAAAGTCAACTAACCATATTTATCTTGTTATAGTCAACCTCCAACCATAAGAACTGCATGTTGCTTTATATGAACTTACAAAACGAGGATGTCGTCGAAGCAAATATCCGTCATGGAGCGATCAACAGGGTTCACCATAACTGTGTCATAAATTTCGGTCCCTATTTTAAGGAGGACAAAAACGGCAAACCTGGAAAGATAACGGTAAAGATCATCAGAACCTACAACACGTTTCTTGGTGATATGTTTCAAGTTAGAATGGCTTTAGTTTCATCAAGCTTAGTTAGGAAAAAGAAAAGTTCTTCCAATCAAATAAAAAGCGCAAGAGGTTATCAACTATTATGGATTTTTTTTTAGGGTTTAATACACAGATGACCAAATCAGAGGATGTAATCTATCAGTCATGCCATTCACCCTTACATCTATTCTAGCAAACCAACTTAGGGGCTATTTACACGCTCTCTCCCAAAGGGGAGCACACGAAAGGGAGAAGAAAGTCGCCATGTTTAGTCAATTTCGATTTTAGATCGGACAACAAAAAAAAATTGCTTTCCTTTAACATCATCTAACATCCTGTCCAAGGTGCGCCTCCACATTTTTCTTGTTTCTCTGCCCTCTCCTGGCAAGGCCTCTTTGGCTTCCTGACGCACACCATCCTCATGTTCCCCTTCTACTAACCCCCCCGCTGGCATCTTCAGCGGCAATCCTCCACTGTTCTGAATGATACTTTGGACGCGTTTGTGCGTGCGCACGGCAGCGGCAATGGGTAATATTATCAGCATTATTTCAATTTAGCGGACAACTGCGTCACGAAAGAGATGTACCGTGAATGACATGGTTCTAGGCACGGTGAGAACCTTAATCTTCTGGTTTTAATCCAGAAGATTAAAACCATCAGCTGGCAAATTTTAGAAGCTTCTTTGTGTACTAGTGGATATGTTCTTGCACATTAACGTCTATCTTTGTCATTCTTCTGAAGTCGTGGATGTCTCCAAAATGAAGAAGACTACCAGGACGATGACCGGGTTCCCGGGTTCCAATGTGTAAAGGGCGAGTAAATAGCACCGGCAAAGATGTTGAAAACCTCCCTCGAAAGAATTCCAAAACAATTAAAGGTGATTAGAGCTTTTCAGTTTCATTACCGAATATTTTCGGGGAAAAAGTTCATTTCTGTTTCAGGAATCCCCATTTCCTAGAAGAAAAATTATTAAGAGAGGCATTCAGTGGGCACACTCCTTTAGTAGTACTAATACTAAGGCTGCGCCATCAGCCTTTTGCGCCTGGATGATATCCCATGCAAATCAGATAATGTAATCAACAAAGAGGAACGTGCAAAGCGTTGGTGAACACGTGCGCCGTTGGTAATGGTACTGGTGGTGGTCCCGGGGAGAGTGGGGGGGGGGGTATAGGGAATTATTGGGGGATCAAAACTTAGTTTTAACTGGGAAAACCCTTAGGAAAACCTAGGTAAAAACTGATTTATGGAATAAAAGTTATAAAAACTAAATAATAGTGAACTTATTAACATTATTAAATGGAAAATAAAACAAATACTTTCTTTGTATGTGATGTAAGTTGTAACTAAAATAAATTCTAAATTTCTAAGATGTTCGAAAGTAAAGCCTAATAGTTATTAATTATTTCTACAATGCACATGATTACTTTAGCTCATTAATTAAACCACATCGAAATCAATGTTTGCTACAAGATCTCGCTCGTCTTCCAACTCATTGGTACCACTGTGGTATCACTGTCAACTTTGTTTTTCCATCCAAAGTAGGTGACAATTTTTGAATGGATTTATGAAATTCTGTTGCAGGAAATATGGAGGAGTCTGCAGTTTCATATGCTGCCAACACCAGAGTAGTTTCTCGCTATGGTTAATGATCAAGTTGCTTGCAGTTTCTTCCTATTGTGGCGACAATAGAAGCCTCTTACTTTCATCCTCTTGATTATTCCTTCGATGGTCAATTTCTTGACTATTTTTTTTAACAAAATTTCCCAAATTTGTATTTCTTGCTAGGCTTTGAGATGGCTAAAGCGGCTTAGGGACATTCAGCACTTTTTATTTGTGTTGAAAAAAATAGGCCATGATGTGTCCAGTGCAGATGTGACGTCTGATGCAGCAGGCATGAAGTCAGTCACTCACGGAAACTGTGTCTACTACAACAGGAGGTGGTTCATCATGTTCTCTGGGCACAGCAGCACCTTGATTATTCTAAGTTGTATCTTGTGGCTCAATTGCAAAACTTGATGAAGACTTGGAAGTTGAGGGTTGTGGTAGCCACAGCTGTCTCTTCCTCCTTATTACTAGGAAGCAAATCTAACATTTCAGCTTCTTGTTCTGAATTGTCATTGTCTTCCTAGAGCACTTGTTATGTATATTCACTCTGTCAATCTTCTTGGGTAGAATTGAGACATTTTTTATATCACACTTGTTGATGTTATCTCGGTTATACTTAGCTCAGAGTGCATTTTTTGGTCTGCCTCCCAGTGGGCTAGACTGCTTCTTCAAGTCAAAAAATTTTGGCATCATGTAGAAACTTAAGCATACACACTTGTATCGAACACTTAAAATGATCAAAGATTTTAATGGATGTGAAACAAGAAGTTTGTCATTAATAAATTGTTCAATAGAACTAAACCTGTCACCATGAGTAACTAAAATATATTTATTTCTAAATGAACATAATAAGCAGAGTTTTTAACAGCACTTTCATCTCACAATGAACTCCTGGATAAGTTTAGAACACAGACACAATGGCATCTAAGTAATGAGTTGTGACAACAGTCACAACTCAAAAGTTCTCACATAACGGATACACTCGTAGCCTTGTAGGTACATGTTCTGACATGATTACAGTAGGTAGGAAAGCCCTAGGCTGCTGTAGATTGCATATCTGCTTGCTCTTCAAATTAGCTATTAATGCGCAAGACAACAGGACTCCAGACCATTACTAAATTGAATGAAAATACATACAGGTATATATATTAGGACCCCTAAAAGCCGATTCTCATTATACTTATATTAGATTCATAATAAATTTGGTAATTAACTATGGAAAAGTGAAACTGGGAGGAAAGACATGTTTTACTCCGTACAATATAGAATCCCAAATGATGTCATAATGAATTATAAATTTAAATCTTTATAATTTAGTGATATAGAGTAATATAGTGCCTATATACAACTAATTTATAGAATGTCATTAAATGTCTTTAAGGGGTTTTAGCCACTTTGCTTCGGGGGAAAAAAAGGGAGTTTTTTAATATTTTTTTTAGGAGCACATCCGAGAACTGCCTACTTGGGCATAGGTCGCAGTACTCAATAAAGCCTACGACTAGGCTATATTAAAAAACAACAAATAAATAACAGGGATATAAACATCATAGGCTAAAAACAAAGAGCAAAAATGTCATGAGAAGGAAGCGCGATCCAGCGTCTGAGGAAAGCCCGCCTCCCCCCGGCGCATAAGCATGCGACCCAAATGGGTCAAATAAAGTGAATGAGGCCAGGCTCCTCGTATAGTCCGCAAGTCAGTGTGCACGAACCACGCTGGGACAAGCGGTAGCGACGCCGATCTTCCCAGGACAGGTAACGTGCGCGAAGCTCACCCAGACCGGGACATTGAACAAGAATGCGCCGAACAGTCTGAGGAAGAAGGCAATCTTCACAGCATGGCGAAGGCGAGCGCTCCATCAAATGGCGCTGTATCCCGCGAGTGTGTCCAATTCAGAGACAAGGAGAAACCTGAAGCCGTCGCGGCATTCAAGGGTAGGTCCATGGTAACAGTCGAGGCGCGCAACTCGTTTCCATCGACCGTCTCCCATCTTCTTTGAGTAGCAGCCCATATTCCTGCAATGTAATCGGTGCGAGGAAGAGGAAGAGGAAAACGCTGGTCTGGTGGAACAGTCCTCACGGACTCGCTAAAAGCGTGGCGTGACGGATATCGCGAACCAGGGGATGCGGAGATTCCAATGCCCCAAGAGCAATCAGGGTGCTTTGTGAGTGGCTATGAATCACAATCTGGTCTCCGAACCGGGCACGTCGCGTCATCTCCCATACCGATCGATGTATTGCAACCAGTTCGGCCGTAAGGACAGACGCAGCGCCTAGCAGAGCCCCGCTAACTTCAAACTGAGAGGATAAATGGTGGAAACCGACCCCCTGTGTGGACTTCGCGCCATCCGGAAACACTGGCATGGTTCTAATGCGACACGAACTGTGCTCCAAAAAGGCCGAATTGAATGCTTCCGGCGGTGTAGAAGTGTGGGAGCAGAGGCGTGGCGACAATAGTCAAAGGTGGTAACCTCTAGGTTGGCGTCCTGGGCAGAACCATGGGCGCCACAGCATCGACAAGTACTCTTAATATGGCAAGTGCCGAAGGCACGGGTCACAAGGTGAAGACCGGTGTGGTGGATCGAGTCCACCTTCCGCGATACACGATCGGCCAGGGATGCATAAAACTCGAATATGTAGGATATCCGAGAAGGGGGTCCATGAGACCTAGGGATGCGAATATGAGCCTCCCAGGTAAGGCGTCAGTCAAATACAAGATCAAGGAAATGGTGCAAGTCCACCACTTCCAGGGACACTACATTGAGAAACAAGTCTGGGTCAGGGTAGAGCCGCAGATGGGGACAGAAGTGCACCACCTTAAGTCTTGGCCAAGGAAAACCGATGCCCTGTTCGGTTCGGCATAGCGCGACGCAGTTCAATGCTTGCAGGAGTCGACGATTCAGAGTTGGCATCTGGGCCGCACCAAAAGAGATCGAAAGGTCGTCCACGTAGAGCGTAACAAGAACATCTTCCGGCAGCAAGGAGGTGATGCGGTTGATGCTCAGGAAAAAGTGAGTGACACTGATGATACTTCCCCGGGAGACAACGTCTTCCTGCTCCAATGCCCCGGAGGGGGGGGGGCTTTCCCCTTCCACACTGTTACGCGGAATCGACGATCTCGCAAATATTCAGATATAAAGATTGGGAGGTGTCCCCTCGACCCCATCATGTGACGAGTCTCTATCAATGATACCGTATCGCCATGCAGTATCAACGGCCTTCTCCAGATCGAAAAACACCGTCGCATAGTGTTGTCTACGAAGGAAGGCGTCGCAGAATGCATTTTCCAGTCGGAGCAGAGCATCCGACGTAGAGTGGAACTTGCGGAAGCCGCACTGTGCAGAAGACAGATGGCCTCCGCTGTCCAGAAAAAAAGCTAATCTAATATTTACCAATTTCTCCATCAACTTGAACACGTAGGTTAGAGAGATTGGGAGGAAACCTGCAGGGGGAGAGTGATCTCTCCCCGGTTTGCGAAAGGAGGCACAATAGTGAACGCCAGGAATGTGGGCGAATACCCTCTCCACATATCCTGTTGAAGAAATCTAACAGAAATGCCATGCCTCTCTCATCCAGGTTTCCAAGCATGGCGTACGTCACATCGTCTGGACCATGGGCAGTGTCCGCGCACGAAAGGATAGCGGAACGGAATGCGCTCAAGAGTAAACCTGCTGAAGGGTTCTCCGCCCCTTGAGCTAAAGACAAGTCGGCAGCTTTCCGCAACATTAAGATGCGCATGGAATGCTAGCGGAGCAGCAGCCCGGCTAAAGAATGCGGAGAAAGCAGTCGCGAAGGATAGCGCCACGGACGCGGGGTCCGAGATTGCGGTCCCATTCTCCTGGAGAACGGGAGTAGGGTCCTGCGAGACTTGCCCCGAATCTTTTCGACTCTCTTCACATCTGTGCTACAGGGGTCTTCTCGTTAAGTGTAGACCCTTATGCCCGCCAAAAATAAAAACGGGGAGGCTTCGAAATATACCCCAACCTAGCACTAGCTCGACGAAATACACCAGACAGTGAAGTCGTTCGAGAGGCGATTTTGCGCATGTAGGCATAAAGCTCTGTTTGAGGGGCGTCTCGCACTCGGGTGACCACCAACACACAAGTGATCGGCGTGCAAAACGGCCGGACGTCTAGGAATAGTAGCTAGGCCCAAGGCGATGAGGATGACGGAGAAAATAACTGCCACATTTACCGACCTAAACTCGTCGACTGAGAGAGTAATCAATCATTTCCCGAAATGCGGATCAGCACGCCTGCAACAAGCACCAATAGGGAGTGATCTCGGGTGATAGCCCCGAAAATGACTTAAATGGGAAGTGAACACTACCATTGAGGTCATCGACCACCCCTGCAGCCAAAATCAGGCTGTGCATCCAGAGTACAAAGATAGATCGAGGCAGGAAAATGAAGCGGTTCTAGGGCAGTGATGCGTAAACTCGTCCGCAATTAGGACACCCAACTCCAACTCAAGGAAATTACCCTTGGGATTAATCGAGTAGTCTCCCCAGAAGGGGTGTCTACCGTTCGGATCTCCAGGGGACAAAGGGCCTCGGCCTTGCTCTTCCGCCACGACGTTGCCGAAGTCCCTAGCGTCGAAGTTGGCTGGTGGAATGTACGCGGAAATAACAGTATACCTCCTATCAAGGTGCAGCTGCACAGCTAGTGGTGTAAAGGATATCTAAAGCAAAGAGAAGAACGGAGACATCACGCGGGGTGTAAATCGCGCATCCTCCTGTCCGGCACCCATCATGGGGTGGTGGGGTCGTAAACCCTTATAGACGGGAGGGTGGGCAGAGGGCAGGCGTCCAGCATGGTCTCCTGTAAAGATAGCCCACAGGGAACGGGAGGGGACGAGCCTCGGCAGTTCCTCCCAGTTGGCCCCGAGTGCTCGGCAATTCCATTCGAGGAATATGTCCTCCAGGCCTAGCCGGGAGATGCGGGGGCCCGCTTCGAAGGAAAGAGCCTCACGGTAATGGTCGTACTCTTCACGGAGGCAGAAATCCCGGTGCGGTTAGCCCGACAATGCGTAGAACAAGCTCTCACCTTCGAGGACGTATAGGGAAAGGTTGTGCTCGCTATGCGAGTCTTTTCCTCCCTCTACCTCACAACCTTAGTCAGGTGGACTGCTTCGGAAGAGGGTTTCCCTCTTTTCGAGGATCCACCATCTCAAGGCATCCAGCATACCACTGGGTGTGGAACAGCTCCTTTGGTGCTGTTCCCGTTTCGGAGGCCCGGAAGATGGCCTCGCCACCAGCTTCAGCTGTGTTGCCTCCTGCGAGTCTTAACGGCTCGCTGGAGGCGCGCGGTCGTTTCGCGTTACGGGAGACTAGCACGCTGGGGAAACACTGGTCTAAGAGGGGGGGGGGGGGAATCCAGTATGCCGCCAGCTATACTAGTGGAGCGCCCGGGGTGGATAGAACCCGCAGAAGGGTTCCGAATGAGCGCGGAAACGACTGTGCTCGTAAGCCTGGAGGGCCAGGAGCAGATGGTTTCTTTCTTAATATTGAGGCACAATACGTTCCAGGCAGAGCCTGGCGCGACAGGGCAAAGTCCTTAACCTCGTGAACCGAGACTATCCTGGGCCTGAACGGCTAGGATTTCATTCAAGTAAATACGCACCACGCTGCTTCGAAGAAGCAGGGTGCGGCTCTCCGCAATTGACACACTTGGCCACACACGATTTGTACTTATCGTATGCGACCTTTGAGCAACATATACATTATGAGGGTAACCTCGACTTTGCGCGTCTACAGGAGCGATTAGTATGGCGAAGCGGTGATAGCAGTAGCTCATCCGCGACAGTGGTATAAATGCCTTCACGCGATAGCGATGCCAACCGGCACGCACCAACTCAATGAGCTTGTCACAGTTGAACGCGACGAATGTGTAGGGGTGGGACTTGAGGCCCTTCCCCCTTTCTCATCAAATGTTCGACCTTGACCCCTCCATGGTCAGCAGCTCTAAGGTGATGTCATCTATGGAGTAGTCCACTAGTTCCCTCGCATAAACTACTACCTACTAAGTTGATGGTAGAGTGCGGCGTCACACTCACCGGCTTGTCATCAAATGTCCGAACGGGGCTAATTATAGCCGGCTAGGAGGGATTCGACACATTCGCCAGAAAGGTACGGTTCGAGAAACGGGTCGCCTTCGGCTCTCTACCAATGACGCTAGCTAAGGCTATCCCTCTGATGGATCATGTTGCCTTTAGCCAACATGCTGCCATCATTGGAACGAACACTGAGGAAGCGTTTGAAGCCTGCCGGCTCGAAAACGCTAGGTAACTTCTGAATGAGTCGCCACGACATAATCGAGGCTTCGCTATACGACCTATTTGTCAAGGTCAGGGACTGTCCACCCGGGCGAGCACCGTGGCCGGACGTGCCGATCTTCGCTTGACATAAGGGCAGCGGTCCAGGGCAAAAAAAATCCAAAGAAAAACCCGAGTTTTATTCCGGGTTTTTTGGGGGAGCTTTTTCAAGTGAAATTTGAAAAAACCAGAGTGGGTTTTTTTTTAAATTACTTTTTTTTCAGAAATAAAAGCTACTTATTATTTTATCCAAAATCCATATTTATGTTTATAATTTCAACGAATATGTATCAAATTAAGGTTATTTCTCTGATACCGACTCATAATTCATCTCTTCTTCTGCAGGTTATAGCTATCATGGGATATGGGTACCCCAAATTCTCGATCAGTGGTCTGTTACTGTGATCTGTTCTCACTATAATATAATTATTAATATTATATAAAAATAGAGATGGCTATTCTTTTTCTATGTTATTCTAATGTTTGTAGCATTTGTTTATTTTAAAAACCCAGAATAAAACCCGGGCTTTATTGGGCCTTTTCCCCCAAAAAATTTTTTTGCCAACCTTGCAGCGGTCCCGTCCATCCTCGCGAAGGACAGGAGCCCCGAGTTTTTTTTTTCTTGGGAGAGTAGTGAAGGAATGAACCTGCTCCTCTCGTAGGCTCCTAGGCCAGATGGGCCGGCCTCGGCCCTTCTCTGAAATGGAGAATGCAATGCCCGTCACAGGAGCACCAGCCGGGGCAGGAGGGCCGAGCCGTCTGAGGAGGAGCCTGCGTAGTGACAGACATGGGTTCTGTCCTTGGCAGCACCGAGCCCGGGTTCGACCCCATGGAGGATCCTACCGTCTGGGGCTGGGTCACCTCAGGGACCATGTCTATCTTAGGGGGGTGGGGTCTGGTGTGGAAGAAGTAAAGCTATCTAGTATGAGCAGCGCAAATAAACAACTTGAAGGGACGCTGGATATGAGAAAGTTGGATAGAGTGAGGAACGAGTGGGTAGAGAGATGTTTATGTTGTGAATGATATTGTGACTGGAAGCATTCTGAGGATGTATGGACATAGGAGAGGAATTGATAGAAAGAGTGGTAAAGAGAATACACGAGTGAGAGCGAAGATGTGAAAAGGGAGGGAAGACCGCAAAAAAAGGTGGGTTGATTATCTGAATGAGAGAAAGTGGATGATATTGTGTATGGTAGATGTGCGTGGAGGGGGCGTGCTAGGGGGCAAGTCTTCTGTTCGGGAAAGAACCATAACTGAACTAGATGCAAGAGTACATCGAAACCCCATCACTATGAATCGCCTTGAGTGAGGAGAATGATGGATGGCATCGTGCTTATAGGGGAATAGAGAGGTGTGGGAGATTTTAGGGGAGTTGAAGCGAGTCAACCCCACTCGGTGGGAAACTAGCCGAAGTCATCAATGATTCAAGTTCCCTTTCTATCGTAGCCAAAAGGAGTTGATCAAGGAAGGCACGCGAATTGGTGGACTTACTTTCTGTTGTCTCCTTTGTTCTTGAAATGTTCGACGTCCTTCCAGAGAAGCGGCATTCGCAGGTCAGAGACGCAAACGCGAGCCAACGACGGCCCGCACCTACCACAGAGAGAGGGAGTGGGGAGGGAAATCAATCACACGCCAATAAATGAACCTCTACCTACATGTGCGGATTGATTTTCCATTCGACCTCGTACTGCGATTATCCCAATCTAAAATATCTTCTATTCACTCAATTGGTGGACTTAAATTTCATAACCTAACCAAACAAAATTTCAAGCTCAAAAGAATGCCAAAGATTCCCTCGCAAATTATTTTTACCTGAAATTGACACCATTTATTTCCGACATTTGAATACGACCCATCAAATTTCCTCCAAATCTTTCTCATCCGGTCTTAAACAGCGAATAATTTCCGGATTATACCCATCTATCACGCCCTTCTGCCCAGTTTTGTTGTTGTTGTTGCTGCTGCATTGCCCTAGGCTGTCTGGCTGAACAGCACCGAACCCCTGAGGAAGACCATGGCTGGCACCGGTTGTTCCGATAAACTTTCCAGCGAGTCTGTTGTGTTGTCTGTGTAGGTGATTGTGGTTGTGGTTTGTGCAATCTTCTGGTATCTTGTTTCTCATGTCAGTAACGGGTAGGGTGGTGGGTGGGTGGGGACTGCATTGGATTGCCAGGGCGACCCCTGTGTGATATAGGAGGGATGTTTCGTCTGGGTTAATATCCTGCGGCGTTGAGGATGTTGTCGGGATCGAAAGAGTGAATGTTACGTTATGCGCATCGTTGGCTGGTGAATTGGAGTAGACATTCCTTCGAGTATCTCTGTATTATGTCCTTGGGGTCTTGCATGTAATGGCATGTGTGGGGGTGAACTTCATCACCTATGAAAAAATGGTACTCCAAAGAGGTCAGGACAGTTTTATGGGCATAACCTTTATGTCAAGAGTGTAAAAGGTTTATCAGGGTGCTAATGGCACATCCCATGATGAGGAGAGGATTACTTTGTTCTCTCTTTTTAATGAGCTGGATGTGCTGAGTGGATACGAGATCAGCCGTCATCCAGGTATAGTCGAATGAAGGACGGATATATTGCGTGTAAGCATAGACGATGGATTCTTTGGATTGCCCGAGTGTGGTTCATGTGAGTGAGTGAGTCCTCGGTGTGTGTATGAGTGTGTTCATTTTTGTGTTAGCTTTGTTGCATTTCTTGTAGGTCTTTATTTAAGGGAGATTGGGGAGTTTGATAAGATTGAGGAGTGTTGTATTTTAATTTGTGGGCTGTGAAGAGGGTAATGTCGTGGAAGAAAAGGTTGAGGGAGACTGCATTGTGTATATGATCTTATGTGTTCTTGACTAGTTGCAAGGGTGTATTACTTGAACTTGTGGACCTCTGGGCAATGGATATGTTAGCCAAGCCATGTGTTAGACGTTTGGAATAGAGTGGTTAGGAAGATTTGTGCGAGGGCATCGATGTCTCTTGGACCTGTGTTTTTGCCGAATTTTTTTTACGTTGAGCGGCCAAGATGCTGGGGAGGTATTCCAAGTCGGATAGCCTGGGAGGCCATCAGAGGTGAATTGTGCAGGCATGTTGTGGTATAGAGAGTGAATTTAGGTGGGTTTGTGGCTCAGAGGTCTTATTGCTAATGTTGTGGTGTTGTGTGTTTGGTCAAGTTGAATGTAATGGTGTTAAGAGGTTTCCAGAATTGCAGTTTTGTGGTTTACTGTGCTAAAAGAAGGAAAGCTTAAAGTGACCTTGTTGAAACGGATCTCTAAGTGTTTTAAATGTTGTCCGTGCTGTTTTGATTGTTTTCCTAGGTCATTCCTGTTTTTTGGTGAGCTATCTGACCAACACCATAAAGAGTCAAATAAAATGAAGTAGGCAGGCCTCATCCAAGAAGTTAAGTAGTCCACAAGTCTGTGTGCACAAATCCGTCCAGAGTAGCAGGGACAAGTGGTAGCGACCGACTCGCCTCGCAACTGGGACAGGAAACGTGCGTGAAGATCAACCAGACTGAGCCAAATCTTAGGGACAACCCGGATGCTTTCCTAGAGACTGGCGTGAGGCGGAGGTGACTCCGATCTTCAAGAAAGGAGACCCCAGCCATCCGTCAAACTACCGACCCATCAGTTTGACTTCGATAGTCGGTAAACTCATGGAAAGCATGATAGTGGACAAGATAACGTCTTATTTAGAGTCAAACCAGCTACTGAAGAGTTCCCAGCACGGCTTCCAAAGGCAACGGTCATGCCTGACGAACCTTGTGGAATTCTTCCACTTCGTGTTCAGTGAGCATAATCGAGACAAGGCGGTGGATGTTGTGTACCTTGACTTCCAAAAGGCCTTTGACAAGGTACCACAACCGCCGCCTTTTCCGGCAAGTGCGTGCGCAGGGCATAGGCGGCAAGATAGACGGTTGGATAGAGAGCTGGCTAAGTGACAGACGGCAACGTGTAGTGGTGAATGGTCGGGCCTCTAAATGGGCGCCCGTATCTAGCGGTGTCCCTCAAGGTTCCGTCCTGGGACTACTACTGTTTATTATCTATGTCAACGACATGGACGGAGACATGGTTGCCAAAATCTCCAAATTTGCCGACGACACCAAGCTTGGTATCAATGTGGGAAAGGAGGGGACCACTGCCAGCCTCCAAGAGGACCTTGAAAGGATTGGGGAGTGGTCGGACACGTGGCAAATGCCTTTCAACGTGAACAAATGCAAAGTAATGCATATCGGCCACAGAAACCCCAAATCTCAGTACTTCCTTAAGGGAACTGCCCTTGAATCGAGTGAAACTGAGAAGGACTTGGGTGTTACTATCACTAGCGACCTCAAGTTCTCGAAAGAGTGCATCGAAGCAGAGAAGAAAGCCCAAAGGATGTTAGGCTACATAAAACGCCAGTTTGGATACCGTAACAAGGAGATAGTACTTTGTCTGTACAACTCCCTCGTTCGGCCGCACCTGGAGTATGCCGTACAATTTTGGAGTCCTTCGTTTCGAAAGGACATCGCAAGGTTGGAACGCGTACATGCTAGGGCAACCAAACTGATTCCCTCTATCCGACATAAAAGTTATGAGGATAGACTAAGGGAATTAGATCTGTTCTCGCTGGAAACCCGTAGATTGCGTGGTCAGCTCATCAAAGTTTTCAAAATACTTCGAGGGTTCGACAATGTTGACTACCGGGATATTTTCACACTGAGTGAGAACAGAACTCGCAATCACGGCTTCAAACTTGAACTGAAGCGTTACAACCACAATCTGTGTGGAAAAATTTTCACTTACAGTATCTGCGGTAGTTGGAACGCACTTCCAGTGGAAGTTGTCAACAGTGAATCTGTTGACCAGTTCAAGTCAAGACTAGACAGTCTTGAAAAGTGGCCGTTTAGGGACTCAAAACAATTGAGCAGCCATGAGTCTACTCAATTGCTAGTCCAAAGGTACCCTCTTTGAATGGGACCGTAAGGTCTCCTAGGGTACTTTCTTTCCTTGTAACTCCTTGTAACCCAGTCGTCGCAGAAGGTGAAAGGGGCAGCGCTCCATTAAATGGTGGTGCGTCCCGTGAGTGTGCCCCACTAGAAGACGACAGAAAGCGACCTGAAGCCACCGAGGCTTTGAGGGTAGGTCCAAGGTAACAGACACGGTGCAATGGCACGCAACTTTAAGTTCCTCTCGGACGCCTCTTATCTTCTTTACCAGGCAGCCCAGAAGGGTGACTTGATTCCTATCATGTAGTCAGTATGACGAAGGGTGAAAGGCTGGTCTAGTCGCCCAGTCCTCTTTGACGCACTCCCTGCATGTCCTGGAACCCAGCAGAATAATAATCTTGACACACTTGGCTATCGTCAACCGTGGCGTCACGGATATCACGAAACCAGTGCGGAGATTGAATGACCCGAGAGCACTCAGGGCAATGTGAGAGTCGCTATAGATCACAATTTGAGTTAGCTTAGGGAGAAGCATGGAGACAAATAATAAATGGTGGTACCCTTCCTAGTGGCGTACTGGACAGAACCACGACATATCGACCCAGATATCTAAACAGAGCTCTCGAAAAAGTTTCCTAGCCCTAAACTCGAAAGGTTTAAAGTATGACTGGCGTATATGGGAAGAATAAGCCACGTCGAGATCAGACAAAAGCAGACATTGGCGACTGGGGGAGATAAAGGGCCCATAATTCACTGTCTTCGTCGTAGAACAAGTGGCATCTCCTCAACATCGACAAGCAGTCATTCAATGTGGAACTTGCGAAATATTAGGGAAATTGGGGAGAAAACGGCCGTGGTAGAGTTGTCCATCAGGAATCTGGAGTGGGGTGGAGAATGTTGCAGATGTTGGTGTGTTGTGGCGAGTCATGATGTGTCGTGTTCGGTCATGGTGGGTCATGATGTGTCGTGTTCGGTCATGATGTGTCGTGTTCGGTCATGATGTGTCATGATGTATCGTGGTGGGTGGGGGTGGGTCATGGCGTTTTGGGTTGTGGAGAACTATTTGCTATTCAGGGGTGTGTAGGTTATGCATGTGGTACAAATGTTACTAGTTTCATGTGGGGTGATGCCTGCCTGTATCGGAAACCAGCACAGCGTATGGTATAATGAGACTTTGGCCTTGACAAGTACTCCGTAGATTGACCCACAATACACAGGCTGGAGCACCTTTTCAAATTGCAACGCGATGAATCTATTAATGCAGTCTGAGACAAAGGGTATCACTCGAGCAGATTCCTCCAAGGTCATATCTGATATGTCTGAGGCAGTCTGGAGCTTTTTGTGATTAGTTCCCTAGAGGGACTCGAGACTGTTATATCGGTCTCTTTTTTTCTGAGACGTTTCAATGGGGGTGTATCCATAATTGTACACTTCTTTCATTTACTCTGAGTCTATATGGTGATGAAATGTAAAAAAAGATTAAGGCATACGAACCCATCCCCGTTGGTCTTCCTGGATGCCCTCCTCCTCTGAAGCTCAGCCATATAGGCACTCATTCGTTCGTTGGATGTAAGGAGAGATTTGGATGCCTCCAAGATGTGTGGCTGACTTGCTTGAGGGGTTTTGGCACCACATGCGGCCAGCAACTTGGCAGTGCCTTCCCGCATCTTGATTTCCAGAGCGATTCGTTGTTCCAAGTCATATTCCTGAAATAGGAGCACATCATTACAAAGCCTATTTTGGATCCATGTAAGAGAACAATTGGAAAACACCAGGTAAAAAAAAAAACTAATCAAGAATCGAAAGCCAAGGGGGAGGGGGGGAATGTCAGAAAACTTGGGAAAATGCTTGAAAATAAATTAGTAGTAAAACTGCGTGGAAGATCCATAACCTGAATACAGCCTAAAGAAAACTACTTGGGGCGATCAGGAATAGGAGAATTTTTTCCGGGACTATCCTGGCAACTGCCTGCATGGGCATAAGTAAGTCACTTTAGAGGCAATACTTAGCTATAAATGAACTTATATTAAAATAGAAATCCAAAATCACAGAACAAAAAAACAACAACAATCCAAACAACAAAGAAAAAGGGAAGATGTACCCTCCGGCGCCGGGCATGCACCCGGCAGCGGAAAGAAAAAGGTAAAGTAAAAAAAAGAAGGAGGACATCCTTCTCTAAAAAGTCAATGTACACTAACCCGTTCAAAGTACAAGGGACAAGCGGTAGCGATTCCGCTCTTTCCCTAAGTGGGATAGGCAACGCGCGTGAAGATCCGGATTAGACAGTGGCGGGACGCAGCGCCTTCTAATCGAGTGTTCGCTCATCTACACCTAGAGAAGGCTGCTTGGTCCCCAAAGCTGTACGCCCTGGTCTTGTGGATCTTCGAACGCGGTAACTTTCCCGATACCCGTTTTGTGCGGCTATGGCCTGCTAGGCCAGCAGGCAGGACCGAGTGGTAGATTTAGTTTGACAACAGGCCTCTGCGAGGTCGGGGTCGCCACGCCCAACATCCAGTGGCACGATCAAAGGGGGTCAGTAGAAGATGGGGCCAATGAAAGGGGTAAAGCAAGGGAATCAGTGGAAATGGTGCATAAAGTGACCGGGAGAACGCACCAGGTTCCCTACACCTAGGTGAAGGTTCCCTCGGGCAACTCCAAAAGTGGTAAAAGTAAAACCACTTTGAGAATGTTGAGAAGGGAGCCTCTGCACCATGCAGATGTGTCGTCGGTTTTCTACACCACCCAACACAGCAAGGCTGAGCGAGGTTTTACAGTATTCGATATTCTAAATATTTTGCTAAATTCACAAAAAAATATATCAAAAAAATGACCATACACGAAAAAATAAAAGGTTGGTGGGCATCCCGATCCAACCGATCCCATCACGTTTTTTTTCTACTTTTGAGGCCTCCAAACCTAGGTGGGCTAAAGTGGTTTTCGCGCACTCATACAATGACCAAAGGAAGTTAGTTGCCCAGAGGACGGCCACTCCCAACTGCGGAGCCAGAGGCAGGGAGAGAGTGGGGTGGGGGATTTCCTTACTAGGCCGTCCTGATCCTCGACACGACGGCTAAGATCGGAAGATATATTCTAGCAGACCCAGAGACGGGACTCAGACTTATGGTTGGCCTGACGACACGCAAGACAGTGAAGTTTGCTCTCTTAAGTAATGCAGCCTTATGCACCCGAGAAAGGCTTCAAGGTGGTGATCAGCCTATTATGAGTTATTAGGGACAAAACGATCTTCCCATTAATCGCACCCCCAACGCCCAGGACCATTCAAGTCCTGCTCTCTCGCAACCTGCGGGCATTGTTTATAGATTCCAAAGACTCCCTTCTGACAAACCAGATAATAAAGAGGGGAAAGTCGTAGAGGGAAAAATAGGGCCCTTGGAGGGACAAGACCAGCCTACTACAGCCGCATTCAGACTTCAATAGCAACAGACTACATAATGCAGGTTACTCTCTATGGAGGGGAAATAAGGAGATGCTGTTAGAAAACTCGGGTCGGGCGCACCGAGTAAGCAAGGCCTTCTCTCTAGTGAAACTCGGGGCGAGAGGACTGCTGCACCTCCAAGTATCAGCTATAACAAGCAGTTCAGTATACCCCTGCGGGTGAGGGAGGGGTAAACCGCTCATCCCTCCTCCAAACCCGGCCCAGGAATGAATGGACGAAATTAGCCGCAGGGAAAAAAAAATACTCGAGAAAATGCTTGAAGCTGTGACAAAAATGGGTAAAGAAAAATGTCTACAAGGAATACAACCAGGTAGTGCCAATCGAGTACGACTGCTAGGGGCAATGGGATTGGGAGGGCGTGGCGCTCCTCCAGGTACCAGGTGTTAGTCTAAACCTCCCTTCTCCCCCGAGTGCGGGGCCATTATGGTTCAAATAAGCAATAGAGAAATTTGACACCAGGTGTTTTGATAACAGACAAGCAATTAGTGTTTGCAGAGAGGAAGGTTTGAAAAAGTAAACTTTGTGCAATACTTTTACAAAGAGACGCAATCTTCGAATAATTAACGCGAAATTCGCTGCAAGGCTTAAAACAAATTCGCGGTGTACGAAGAATGTTAAAAGAGTTCGCTTATTGGGTGGTTTGCTTGCATCGAGGAAATTCAGCGTTAAACGGTGTTCAACAAAGGTCTGTATTTGAGACGAAGACAGCTGTTCATCTCACTACAAACAAACACTCATAACAGCCCTAACCAAATCCAGAGGTGTAGCCTCATCAGTGATTTATGAGAACACCTATGCACGTATCAGCTAACAATAAACGGCGATGTACAAGCTAAGAACGTGATCTACATTTATATGGAATTTTAATGATGGACAAAAAAACGGGGGGGGGGTCAAACCATTTAGAATCCTCTGATAAAAATGTTAAATCCAACCACTGATTTCTTAATCCACATTTTTTTATATTTTCAAAATGTAGATCACACGCGTTAGCAGAATCACGCATGCGACTCACCACATCCTTCAATGAAGATCACACAATCGTGTTTGATGACAGAATTATATGGTCTGATTGACCAAACTAGTCCAATAGGCGGATAAATGGCATGTATAGTGTAGTATAGGCAATTGTAATCCACCCAAGCGCTAGAAATAGTAGTTAATAGGGTATCGAGGTTTATTGGGAGGAGAGTGAGAAATAAGAGTGTTGATGTCATTCTGAAACTGTACTGTACGCGGCATCATGTAGGCCTCATCTTGACTGTGGTGAAATTTAGGTCAGCATATATATTATAGGAGGGATATAGGTCTGCTTGAATCTGTGCAAAGAAGGGCGACTAAGATGATTCATGAGTTGAAGAAAGGTTTAAGAGAATAAATTTTCATACATTAGTAAGGAGAAGAGTTCGAAGGGACTTGATTGAAGTCTTCAAGTAGGTAAAAGGTCATAATAGGGAAGACATAAGGTTCTTATTTTTAGTGAAAAAGATAGGATTTGAGGCAATGGGTTAAGCTGGACAAGTTTAGGTTTAGGAAAGATATTGGTTGAAATTAGTTCACAAATCGAGTGGTAGATGAATGGTATAGGCTCACTAGACATGTGATATACGCGTCTTGTCAGTGGATTTTTAAGAATAAATTGGATATATTTATGGATGAGGATGCTTGGTGGGACTGAACTTGGGAATGGGAAGAGGAGCCGCCTTATATTGGCTATTGATTAGCTTTTTGCCGACTCCTTTTCTTATGTATCATTAGTCTCCAGCTGAAAAAACTTCCATATTTGTAATATGTCAACTATTTCTAATAATCAACCATGTTTACCTGTGTTCCCTAATAAATTTCGCTATTAGATTCCATTTTCCCCAGCAATGATGTCAAACTCACTGGTCAGTATTTAGACAATTGTTTTAGCACCCTTCTTAGATATAGGTTTCACACTAGCTGTTGATCTAAATAGGCATGCTAGGAGCTCACTTAACACACCTTTACATTCCATCAAATTCCTAGGAAAGACCCGGTGCTTTACTTAATTAAATTTTATTTCTTTTGTGATTATCTTCTTTGTAATTAAAATATCCTTTAATTTCTCCCATCGTTACCTCTGAAGATCAAGGTCCCCTCGGGTACAATTAGAGTATACTGGAGTGTAAATACTGAAATAAAATACTTAACATCCCAGCTATTGCATCACTATCGCTCACTAACTTCATCTAGTTTTAAGTGGGCCTATTTTATCTGTAGTATTAGTTCGGTATATTCGAAAGAATCTTTTCCTACCCTAATTAACTTAATTGACCAACGCCATTTTTTTTCCTAGAAATACCCTTTTAATGAGGATATAATGCTTAATTTTATCCGACATCCATTTAGGGTCGACACTTTTGGCTCTAATCTCCCTATATGAAATGCTTATATTGTCCAGCAATTAACTGTTTAATCATTGTCGAATATTCCTGATCAACACCACTCTCTACCTAGGGTTATCTTCCCCCTCAACTGCTCTCATTGAAATCACATTTCCTGACCTGACCTCACGCCCTAGTGCCCAAACAAATGTATCCAAGTGCCTACCTCCTCAGACGACTATAATATATATATAATCTGCTTTCCTAACTCTGGGATTAAAGGCATATTTATCCTACCGATAACCCAGTTCCAATCTAACTTCGAAATGGTGACTATTTCCCAAATTTTCCCCATTTGTATCTCTAATACCTTCTTCCCTATTTGTTAGCACTAAATGTAGTATATCACCCCTAGTGGGTTGGTTTATAACCAGTCTAAGAAAACTTCCTGCACCATAGTAAAAAAAAACTCATCTGCCTCTTGTTCACCTAGAAGAGCTTCCCAGTCTATATCTGTTATATCTCCATGCACAGGCGACCCGAAGCTTCCTTACTATAATATTCCTATGACAAGTTTATGCTTTCCCTAGCTATCTATCATGACTGTTAGTCTTAATTCTATTACCACAGGAGATTATCTCTAATATAAATAATGACTAATCCACCTTTCCTTCTATTCCTATCGGTATGAAATATTATAACCATCAATCTGGACCTCAGGTCTAAAGTTCTTTCCTGCCAAATCAAGCAATCATTTATAGCAATAACCAAGATTCTCTACACTCGCTAGCCTTTTTAACAAATCCATATTATTCCTTATGCTCTTACTATTTGTGTAGTATATTTTCAATGTATCGCTCTTTATTGTTTTATCATTACTATACACTACCTTCCTAGTCCAGTTTGAAAATGAAAAAATCTAGATGTAGGCTAGACGAGGAAATATATCAGTAATAGTCATGGATTCTTGAAATGCATTGCTTGAGGATGTTATAAATAGATGTAGTTTAACATTGAAAGGAAAGCTAGACAAGTATATGAGGGAAGAGCATATATAAAGAACCTGATATTGCAGTCTTATTAGTACTTAAATGCTTGGGGTAATTGTTAAGATTAGTGGCGAACTATTTTTCCAGGAGATTTTTGCGTTTTGGGGTGGCATCATACGGTATTATATCATTTTGAAGGCAATTTCGAAATGCGGGGGATTCACCCCCCATATCCCCCTTTAATTGTGGGATGGATGGATGGATGGATTATTTACGAGTCCCTTGGTGATCACTACGGTGATTGCACCGTAATTCGTTTTGTAGTAAAAAAGTGTTAAAGATGAGATATATAAGTTGTCTGATATGATGAGGTGGTGATTATGCAGTGATGATGGAAGCACTAGATGGATAAATGATATGATAATGCGTTAAAATAATTAAAATTCATTAACATTTAGATCGTGCTATTGGAGACTTATCTATAGCTTCTTTAATAGTCCTGTCTCCGCGAGGTAGCGGATGATTCCGCTGCCAGGGCGGATATTTTCAGCCGTTAGTGCAGATCTTAGGATATCGAGGGAACCCCCACCATCGATTGGTATGTATCTTCGTCGGAGTTCTCCAGAGGTTGGGCATTCCGCGATATGATGTGCAATTGTGAGGGGTAGAATGCAATCTTCACAGTAGGGGGGAAAGTCTTTCTCCATTAGGTATTCGTATGTGAGGTGAATGTCCGATGCGGAGTCTGCATACGGATACCTCTTGCAGGCGGGTGAGTTCTCGAGGCTTCCATGGCGATAACTTTTGGAAAATGTGTCGCATCTTATTTTGTCTGTATAAATCTGCCCATCTAGTTCTCCCGAATGGCGGTCTTTATTGCAGTGTTGTAGTCCTCATATGGTATTGGGATATCATTGGGCCTGATTGGACGAAGGGCGGCGTTTTTTGCCGCTCTATCAGCTTGCTCATTTCCAGCTACCCCTACGTGTGCTGGGACCCAGCAAAAGGAAATTTTCTTTCTTTCGCATGCTGCTCTATATACTTACTTTCTTATTTCTAACAGAATTGGATGGATGTCTGTCATTCGTTCTAATATTTGTAGGCTGCTGAAGGAGTCGGTGAAGATTGTGAATTCATCTAATGTTGGGTTATTGTATGCCGACTGTACTAAATGTTTTAAGGCATATCACTCGGCAGTGAAGATTGATAATTTGGGGGGTAGTTTTTTCAGAGGTGTAGTTATTTGATATCACCGAGAATCCTGTTCCATCTATGAATTTTGATCCGTCGGTGTATATATGTATACCCATATGTGTTGCTGCGTGGGTAAGGAATTGAATTTTCTCTCCCAGGGAGGTAGTTGTTGATTGTTTTGTTATATTGCCATGGCATGTCTTTAAATTTGTTTTCCAAAATGGAATATCTGGGAAAGCAAGTGGATGGATGGGGTTCATCGTTACCCCGATTTCCTCCATCCATAGTCGCACTCTAGTTCCAAATGGTCATGGGAGAGTTAGGCGTGTTGTAAAGATATTATCCATTTGGTCATTCATGACGGCGGTCGAAGTCGGCGAGGTTGAGAGTCGCTGGATGGGGGTAAAAGAGGCGTAGAGAGAGTTCTATCCTACGTAGGTCTAGTGGTGTCTCCCCGGTATCGCATTGTAGGCTCGGTATGGGTGATGATCGGAAGGCTCCGATAACCATGCGGAGACATTCATTAGCCACTGTGTTGATAAGTGCAAGGAGTTTCTTGGAAGTAGAGGAGTAGATCTCGCATCCGTAGTCCAGTTTGGGTCGCACTAATGAGCGGTAGAGTGAGAAGTGTTTCGCGATCAGCTCCCCAGTCGTGGCGTGACATTGTACGTAGGACGTTCATTTCTTTCTTACGAGAGTTTTTAATGTTTCTTATATGTGGTTCCCATGTCAATTTATAGTTCTCAACGACTGCAATCTTATTTTGGTATAGGTCAGGTTCCCTAATACACTTTCTACGACGGCAGAAGTGGACTACTTTGGTCTTCTCGGCTGAGAATTGGTAGCCGTGGGTAGTAGACCATCTCGTGATGATGTTGATGGCGATCTGGAGGCGATGTTCTATTGTTGCCATTTCGGAATCTGCTAGGGAGATAGAGAGGTCATCTACATAACGGTTGGCTGTAATGTCTTGATAGGTTTTGTGAGATATCGTTGATTCCTATAGCAAACAGGGGTACGCTTAAGACGCTGCCTTGTGGAACGCCTTCTTCCTGTAGAAATGATTTAGATTTCACGCTACCTAATCTTACAGAGAAGGTGCGGTTGGTTAGGAAATTTTGAATGAAGTTTGGTAGTTGTCCGCGTAGCCCGAGGTTATGGAGGGTTTTTAAGATGGCGTAACGCCATGACGTATCGTACGCCTTTTTGAGGTCGAAGAAAACAGCTACTAAGTGCCGTTTCCTGGCGAATGCATTACATATCGCCGATTCCAGACGGATAAGGGCATCCGTGGTTGAGTGTAATTTTCGGAATCCGCACTGCGATGGGGATATGCAGGATTTTGTTTCAAGGAACCATGTTACGCGTACATTCACCATTTTTTCCATATACCGGAGTTTAGGGCGATTGGGCAGTAGTTTGGGGGACTGGTTGGGTTTTTACCTTTTTCCGGAAAGCTAGAACTGTAGCCCTTCTCCAGGTATCTGGGAAGGCGTTTTCCATCAATATTTTATTGAATATATCTAGGAGGAAGCGTGTCCCCCTTCGCCTAGGTGGCGCAGCATTGCATAAGGTATATTGTCTGGGCCTGGGGCACTATCTCTACATGATGCAAGATCTGTATCTAACTCTTTTTTGCTAAATTCCTCGTTGTAAGATTTGTACTTTTTTGATGTGAAGTTTAGAGGTGAGCACTCCCTCTCCAACCGGTATTAGGCGAACTCGGGTGGTGTTCGCTCTACTTGATATTTTGGCAAAGTGAAACTCGGGTGGTGTTCGCTCTACTTGATATTTTGGCAAAGTGAGTCGCTAGTGTGTCTGCTACATCGATTGGGTTTAAGATAGTGTTTCCATTTATCCGAAATACGGGGGTGGGGTCTCGACTGGGTTTACCTAGCATCCTTCGGATCTTACGCCATGTGCAGTGGATGGGGGTTTTAGAGTTTATCGTGGAGACATAAGCTATCCATGATTTCCGGCGGGTTTGTTTAAGTATGTATCTATATTTAGCTCTCTTTTTATTAAATTCCATTTTAGTTGTCGGATTTGGCCATCGTTTGTATGATCGGTAGGTTTTCCTTTGTTCTTTCAGTGCGGCAGAACATTCTGGGCTCCACCATGGGATAGATCTCTGACTGGGTTGTCCTGAGCTGGTTGCAATGGATGTTTTACCTGCCTGATATATAATGGATGTAAAGATTTCCAGCGCTTCCTCCGTCTACGGGATGTCATCAACTGGGATATCAGTGATTTTGTAGAATTTTAGCCGGTTTGCTTGGTCCAGTCTCCATCGTGGTATACCCGAGGTGGGTAAACTATCGTCTGAGGAAAGGATGATCGGGTAATGGTCGCTTCCTTTTAGGTCATCCAAGATTCTCCATTCAAAGTCCGCCGTGATGTCGGGTGAGCAGAGGGCCAGGTCTAACGCTGATAGGGTACCTGTTGTATGTTAAATCTAGTACCTTCGCCCTGGTTCATGATTCCAAGTTGCTGGTTTTCTAATAGCTTTGATAGCTCGTTTTCTCTGGCGTTGCATATTCTGTCGCCCCTCTCAGTATGACGACTGTTAAAGTCCCCCATTAGAATGAATGGAGTTGGTAGTTGTGAGATCAAGTATCGTAAGGCGGTGACTGGAAGGGGGCCCTGTGGGTGGGAGGTAGACGTTTGCGATTGTGTACCGTTTCTTGATGTGCATGGTCACGGCGATTGTTTCCAGGAGAATTTAATTTGATAGGTAGTGTGGGATTTTTTTTTTTATGGGGCTATCTGGCGACTGCACACTTGGGCATAGGTCGCCGCAAACAAACAGCCTAGTTCTAGGCTACTTTAAAATACAAATTTGAGAAGAAAAGGATAAAAAGAGATGACAATGAGGAAGCAAGCTCCAGCGTCGGGGGAAGGTCCCCCTCCACCCGGCGTAGGAGCGTGCGACCTAAAAAGAAAACGATAAAAAACAACAACAAAACCTAGTTAAATAAAAGGGAGAAGGCCGGCCTCCCCCCAAAAGTCTATTAGTCCACCAGTCATGGTGCACGCACTCGTCCCGAGTACAAGAGACAGGCGGTAGCGACCCCGCCCATCCCGGTACCTGGACAGGTAACGTGCGCGAAGATCACCCAGACTGGGACATTCGACAAGAATGTGCCGAACAGTTTGGGGGACGACGCAGTCGTCACAATAGGGCGCAGGCGAGCGCACCACCACCAAATAGCGATGCGTCACACGAGTGTGTCCGATTCGGAGACGACAGAAAGCGACCTGAAGCCTTCGCGGAATTGGGGGATAGGTCCATGGGAACAGTCGCCGCGCAATGGCAAGCAACTTTAAGTTCCTTTCAACCGTCTCCCATCTTCTTTGCCAAGCAGTCCGAAGAGCTGCACGTATTCCTGTCATGTAGTCGGTGTGAGGAAGAGCGAAAAGCTGGTCCGGTCGGACCAGTCCTCGCGGACCCTTTGGCGCGCTCATTACCCGCAATTCCTACATGTCCAGGAACCCAGCAGAAGATAATCTCGACATCCGCCAGACAGGCCAAAAACCGTGGCGTCGCAGATATCGCGAACCAGGGGATGCGGAGATTCCAATGCCCCGAGAGTCGCTATAGATCGCAATCCGGTCTCCGAACAGGGCACGTCGTGTGATCTCCTGTACCGAGTGGTGTATTGCCACCAGTTCGGCCGTGAAGACAGACGCAGCGCCTGGCAGAGCCTCGCTGAATTCAAACATAGAGGGCCGACCCCCTCTTCGGACTTGGAGCCATCCGTATACACTGGCATGGTTCCAACGTGACACGAGGTGTGCTCCAAAAAGGTCGAACGCAATACTCCCGGCGCCGTACAAGCTTTGGGAGCACAGGCGTGGCGACAAATAGCCAAATGTGGTACCCCCCAGGGTGGTGAAATGGGCAGAACCAAGGGCGCCACCGGCCCGAGAGCTATACCTAGCTCCCGAAGGAGTTTCCTGGACCTAAACCCAAAGGGCTTAGGGTATGACTGGGGTCTCTCGGCGGCATAGGCACCGTCGAGATCAGCTGCGGATGCAGTGAGAGCTGTTGGCGACTGAGGGGGGCGCCGGGCTCGCGCGTACAGGCGAGTGATGAACTGTACGCGGCGCAGAGCGAGTGGCATCTCCCCAGCATCGACCAACAGGCTCTCAATGGGGGATAGGTAATGTGGGAACATCTTGATGGGTATAGATGGCATAGCCGCCGGATGTGCTGCCATCATTTGATATTGGGGTGGTTACGCAACTGTAACTCGGTAACTTTTAAGGCTACAAGAAGCCTTAACTCTTCCCAGTTGGCTCTGATTCCGCGGATATTCCACTGGATTAGCTTCATTATTCTTTTAGTTTGGTTTGAGAAGTGAGCGATTTGGTTTTTGCGGAGGTCGTGGCGCCCAGTAATTTATTATCGCACTGTGGCCACTGGAGCTTCTTTGTCACTGTTTTTCTTGTTTATGTTGAGGGAGGTGTTGGCGTTCCGTCAATAATAGGAGGACGGATTATCTATTTTTTTTTCTGCTTCTGTTAGTGGGTGAAGGAAGTGGCTCGTTGGTGGTATGATTCGAGCTTCAATGTGTTTGGTGGGCACGAGGTCCGTTCCACGTGGGTCTCGGGTCTCTTTCTCGTGTTCTACCTTCTCTTCGTAAGTGATGTCAGTGGTAGGTGTTTTGGTTGGGGGTGGTAAAACACTGAGGGGGTGACCGATATTGTGGGCGGACGATCTCTGGTATATCCTGAGTGTCCATGTGTTCGGGGCGAGGGTCGATGTGCTCAAGAATTCGCTATGATTTTGATCGTAGGTTTACCTCTCTGCTAGGGATGGGGTTTAGCATCGAGGTATCGGGTGCAGGTGCCTCGCGTTGCGGGAACTGCTTTTGGGGGGAGGGGGAGATGATCGATTGTCAACCATATGCGTGGGGTAGGAAGGAGTTCAATATTTGAGACCTGTGGTACAGGCTCTTCGGGAGGGGGCGGTTGAGGTTTTGCTTTAACCCTGTGGCATGGGGGTCTGGTCACTCTGCTCATTTCAACTACAAAGGCATAAGAGTTTCCTCTGGAGGTATGTACCTTTTCTCTGGCATCTCTAAAGTTTAGTCGTTCTTTTTCACGTATGGCTGCTACTACTTCTTCGAATTTGTAAACATTATATTTTTTGCTTGATGCAGGGTGTAGTGCATTTGCGCAGTTGTTAGTGCCCAAAAATTTGGCAGTAGTAGCATCTTCTGGGGCTAGGTTTGAATTTTTTAACTGTGAATCGGCGCCATACTAGATATATATATATATATATATATATATATATATATATATATATATATATATATATATATATATTGGTAGGATATCTAGGTCAAATGAAATGAACTAAGTGTTTGTTGGTATCTTGCTGTTGTTAATCGTTTTATGTACTCAATGACAGAGTACTCGCTTAATTCTTCAATTAATTCAGCTTCTGAGTATTGGGAGAAGTCTGGTTCTATGTATTATTACGCCTTTACGCATGTTAAAGGAGGGATGTGCTGTTACTATTACTTTATCTCCTGCCAATTCTTTTAATATTAAGGTTTTTTCCGCCTGCTCTTTTGCTTTTACTTCGACTAGTATACTACCATCTGATTGAGGCGAGAGAGGTGGAAATTGTGATCTGGGAAGTTGAAATAGTTTTTGGAAATCTTTACTCTGTTTGACCATGCAGGTCTTCATTAGGTTTGTTTGTTGGCTTTTTGGTTTTTATCAGGTAAAATCCTCTGAAAGATCGATCAACAAATTGTCCTGGAGTACCTGCAGTGAGAGCAGTTCAGGCAGCGTTTTGGTGGATCCTGCTGGACCTGCTGCTTGCTGGGAGTTTGAAACTTCCGGCGAACTTCTTACTGACTTTGGTCGTTTTTGCGGTGGTGAGTTTCGATTTCCTGAGACCTTGCTCGTTTCTATGCAATTTTCTTCTATCTGTCCAGTTGTTTTGGGAGGCGATCTTGTGGTTAAAGTTCTCCCATCAGTTTTATCTACGTCTTGTGTTCTTTTCTTTCCTCGAGTTAGTAGATTCGTATCCATTTTCTTCGACGGGCTGGGAAGTAAGGTGGGTGGGTGGGTGGGTGGGTGGGTGGGGAGAGGGGAGGGGATGGGATGCGCAGCTTAAGACTTTCTTTGCTGGTTTCATTGGGTTTTTAAGAGGGATTTGTTAAAGAATTTGTTCGAACATGAACAGGAATCTACCGCCCGCGAAAGTACCATCTTGCCAGATCCAATAAATGAGCGGACCGGAGACCCAATATGGTTGGTTTCCATTAGCCCCGCGAATGCCCATTGGCGCAGACAACGGGCCGGTTCTAAACGACGCAGTCGGCGTGTAAGCGCGGGGCCACTTACAGAAGGGGCCATGGACTTCACCGCTAGGTAACCTCAGGGTAAGCCTGACGGACCATGCATGATATGCATGAAATGAGGTTTGTTAAGTATTGGATAATTAAAATATGTGGAAGATACAGAGCCACAGTAGGCACAAAAGGAGAGTGATTGGGGCATTAGAGATCGAAAGCACGTTATGATTAGTGACTGAAGGAGACGAGCACATAAGTTTAAGTCTTCCTCCACGCAGGGTGAGGAAGAATAGAAACGTGCCATCGACGACTCGAGCCTCCTACGGACCAGTTCTGACTGGTAGAAACCGATACTCGAAACTCCTCTGAACCGGCAAGAGGGTGGAAGCAAGTTACGGCTTACATGAATTTGGTGCTATTTCAGGTATTACGGGGGGAGGGGTATATGGAAGAGCAGACGAATTTAATGATGGTATGAATGTTGAAAAAATTAAGAGGAAACGAGGATCGTTTGAGAGCGGCGAACGATGATTTAATAATAAAAAAGATGGAGTCTGTAAGACTAATCAATAGCCTCTATATGAGGCCACTCCTGTAAATGAGGTCAGTCGTTAGGATATAACCAAATGTGAATTTTTCCTTTTCGATTGAGTTTGGTGGCTCACGGTGACTAAAAAGAGGTATGTGGAAGGTACACGCCCCGGAGAGCGCAATTTAGCCTACCCAGAAACAATATCGAGGAAGATTCCATCTCCCTTACAAAGTTGGCTCCTCCCCCCCTCAACTTGCAGCTCCCCGGAGATAATTAAGCTAAAGGTAAATTAAGGGCATAAAAACAAGAACCGCATTGAACAGGCAACCGAGTTCGGCGGATTAGAGATGGAAGAGGGGGGTGGGGAGGCTAGAATATACGAGTGAAAGAAGCGGGTTCGTTAATTCTCACATGAAAAAATCCTTAAACTTGCACCGTTACACTTTTCACAAGCTCACAAGAATCAGTCCTAGAATAGCACCCGATAGATAAAAGAAAGCGCTTGGAATCGCTCGTTCCCCTGCGGGTAATCTTTATTTAGTTTTTTCATTCTTCTAGAAAGCGACAGCCAAAGAGTGCAGCCCAGGCAATAGTTTGTATCGCTATCTATCCGTAGGATCCCCCCACCCCACTTCCCCTCGTATTCAAAGCGCAATGCCAACCAACGAGGGCGAATCAGACGCGAAAGGAGAGAGCTGTACAGAAAGTAATGACGTGGCAATGTGTAAGAGTTACTTAGTCGCAAATCCACCCGCTGTGGGTGTTGGGGCAGGGAGGGAAAAAAAGCTCGCCACCAACAGCATGATTGGCCAAGTTACACAAGAGATCCCCTTGCGGAAGCGTAAAAGTATAAGGGGGGTGCAGATGTTTAAATTTAAACATCTACTAGCGGCTGCCAGCAAGGGCATAGGCGCCAGTAGAGGGGATGGGGGGAAGTGAGAAGAACGAAGAGATGTTAAAAGCCCAACGTCAATCGGAGCCAAGAGGGTCGGGTCAACCAGGACCTCCTTCCCCTCCTGGCGCCGAGCAGGGGTGAATGGACGAAAGCTCGACGGAGACTGCTCTGCGAAAATAGCTGAGAATAGGCATGTCTACAACGCATATAGCCCAGGTAGTCTTAGTCAACTTTGAGCACTAGGCCCTGGGAAATGTGGGCAAGATATAGCCGCTGACCTTCCCGGTGTCAGTGGGGCTGGGAGGGCACACGATCATCTCGATTGTCAGCTGCAGCATGGTTGGGCATGTCCACCTAAGACGCCCTTTGTGGGGTTCAATTTTAGTGTTACCACCTAGACCGTACACATTTTCAAAATTAAAAGCCTCGATATAAATAACATTATACGAAAAGAAATTCTAAAAGCAAACTTCTTTTTTTCTCAAAGTGGGAAAATCTAGTCTTTTTTTCGTTCGATATTTTGCATTAGGATTCTCGAATCGCTCGATGCAAATGCGATTTAATGGTTCCTTTATATGCCAAAGAATATTCAAAAGGGAGAAACCGATAAATAGAGTGCGTTCAAAAGTAAAAAAAGAAAGCACACAAGTTAGCACTGCTCAACTCACCCGGACCTTCTGAGACAGCGGCACCAATTCGTATTTTATCTTTTCGAGCGAAAGATAACGAAAATAATGCATAATTACACTCAAACAAAGGAGGAAACTCCTTTGTACACTAGGCAAAGATATATTTAAGCGAGAGGCGGCAAGTGCTTCAAATGAAGCATCCACTCAGAAACTGCTTGGTATCGACACCACCCAAATAGGCTACTGGGAAAATCGATTTGACCTGACCTTTAGTGATAAGAAGAGACTCGCAGGTGTGAGGAATTTTAATCGGATCTATTCTACTGTGAACGCGCAAGATTAGGACAATATGCTCATGGACGTCAGAGTTTATTTGGATCCCACAGAAATTATATTATAGACTAAAATTAAAATCGCACAATCTACCATTTCTTTATACTATAAACAATACTTAGTGCCTTGCTTTATTTTGTCCTTTTAAACCATGTATAAAGTACTATGAATCATAGTAGCATTTTTACCCACGATTAATTTATAAGGTTAATTATGTCACGCGATTTTCTTTCGGCGGGGATGAGCGAGGGTATGTATCAACCCACAGGTATGTGATCGGCGAAAACGGGAACCAAATCAAGCAAGAATCGGATTAACGTTGCCTTTTATTTTTTTGACAAAGGCTGATTGTAGCCGGTACCATCTTCTTTTGAGGATAAAAAAAATAGATTTCGCTTTAAAATAGGAAACAAAGACATCGAACGCATGATTAAGTTTGCCACTCGCAAATGAAGGTCCCAGAATAAGTTCCCACAAATAAGAACAGAAATTCGCGTGAAAACTGATAGATTTGAGGTAAGAGCAATGGAGCAGCGAAACAAATTTATCAATTGGTAAGAGGGAAATTAATGAAAAGTACTCGCCACTAGAATATAAGGAAAACATGCTTAGAAGCCAAACATTTTACTTATGACGACTGATCCCTTCCCGTTCACTCGTTACAGAATCCAAGGTGTATTCACATACGAGGCCTTACTTAAATACAGTGGCAGTGGTCAAATCGCGATAACGACGATAATGCCTTCAAGGCGGCGCGAGAGCAGCCAGCTCGCCAGGGTTGACAAAACCCCCAAATTTTGAAAAAGCCCCCCCCCCCCAACCCGGATTTTATTATTTTTTTTAGCTCAGGTTAGAAAAAACAAAAACGCTACAAGCATTCTAATAAAGTAGAAAAAGAATAGCTATCTATTTTTATATTAATAATTAATTAGTTTAATAATTATATTATAGTAAGAACAGATCATTGATCGAGAATTGTGGATAGCCATTACCAGTAGAAGGAGGGATGAATTATGAGTCAGTAGCAGAGAAATAACCTTAATTTGATACATATGTTGAAATTATAAACATAAATATGAATTTGGAATAAAATAATACGTAGCGTTCATTTCTTGGGGGGGGGAGTGTAATTTTGAAAAAACCCGGATATTTTCAAATTTTACTTGAAAAAAACAGAAAACAAAAAAAACGGGGGGTTTATTTTAAATTGTAGGCGCCTATCTGGCGAATACCCACTTGGGCATAAGTCGCCGCAATCACGACAGCGTAGCACTAAGCAACTTTAAAATAAGAATATGAAAAAACATCAATAAAAAGGAAAAATGGCAACAATTAGGAAGCAAGCCCCGGCGCAGGATCGTGCGACCTACAAAGAAAACAACAAAAGCAGTCCGAAGAGCTGCCCGTATTCCTGCGATGTAGTCGGTGTGAGGAAGAGCGAAACGCTGGTCCGGACTCTTTGGCGCCCTCATTCCCCGCAATTCCTACATGTCCAGGATTTTTTTTTTTTTTTTAATTAAGGGGCTATCTGGCGACTGCCGACTAAGGCATAAGTTGCCGTAAACAAACAGCCTAATTTAGGCTACTTTAAAAAATTAAACAGAAAACAATAAAAAGGAATAACAATAACAATAACAAAGCAATAACAAAACAATTACAAAAACAACAACAACAATTAAATCGCGTTAAATAAAAGGGAGAAGGCCGGCCTCCCCCAAAAAGTCAATAAGTCCACCAGTCAAAGTACACGCACTCATCCCGAGAACAAGGGACAGGCGGTAGCGACCCCGCCCATCCCGGTACCGGGGCAGGTGTCGTGCGCGAAGATCACCCAGACTGGGACATTCGACAAGAATGTGCCGAACAGTCTGGGGGACGACGCAGTCGTTGCAATAGGGCGCAGGCGAGCGCTCCATCAGATAGCGATGCGTCACACGAGTGTGTACGATTCGGAGACGACAGAAAGCAACCTGAAGCCGCCGCGGCATTGGGGGATAGGTCCATGGGAACAGTCGCGGCGCAATGGCACGCAACTTTAAGTTCCCTTCGACCGTCTCCCATCTTCTTTGCCAAGCAGTCCGAAGAGCTGCCCGTATTCCTGCCATGTAGTCGGTGTGAGGAAGAGCGAAACGCTGGTCCGGTCGCAGAGTCCTCGCGGACTCTTTGGCGCCCTCATCGGCGCGCTCATTCCCCGCAATTCCTACATGTCCAGGAACCCAGCAGAAGATAATCTCGACATCTGCCCGGCTCGCCAAAACCGTGGCGTCACGGATATCGCGAACCAGGGGATGCGGAGATTCCAATGCCCCGAGAGCACTCAGGGCGCTTTGTGAGTCGCTATAGATCACAATCCGGTCTCCGAACCGGGCACGTCACGTAATCTCCCGTACCGAGTGGTGTATTGCCACCAGCTCGGCCGTGAAGACAGACGCAGCGCCTGGTAGAGCCCCGCTGACTTCAAACAGAGGGGATACGGCGTGGAAGCCGACCCCCTCTTGGGACTTGGAGCCATCCGTATACACTGGCACGGTACCAGCGTGACACGATGTGTGCTCCAAAAAGGTCGAACGCAATACTCCCGGCGCAGTACAAGCTTTGGGAGCAGAGGCGTGGCGACAAATAGCCAAATGTGGTACCCTCCAGGGTGGCGTCCTGGGCAGAACCAGGGGCGCCACCGGCCCGAGAGCTATATCTACTTCTCGAAGGAGTTTCCTGGCCCTAAACCCAAAGGGCTTAGAGTATGACTGGCGTCTCTCGGCGGCATAGGCACCATCGAGATCAGCTGCGGATGCAGTGAGAGCTGTTGGCGACTGAGGGAGGCGCCGGGCTCGCGTGTACAGGCGAGTGATGCACTGCACGCGGCGCAGAGCGAGTGACATCTCCCCAGCATCGACCAACAGGCTCTCAATGGGGGAAGTGCGGAAGGCACCGGTCGCAAGGCGAAGGCCGGTGTGGTGGATCGAATCCACTCATTACCAATAGGAGAAAAGGCTTGGTGGGGTCTACCTCGCCTCGGGGATTTGAGAGGCTCCGGCTTTGAGCGCGTTAAAGAAAGCAATTTTCAGCCTTGTCAACGGACACAGACCGGAAGTTGGTCATACACCTAAGGCCGCACCTCCCAAATGCTAAACCACTTTTAAGGGATCTCGCATAGCGACTATCATGAGGGCCATAGGCCGCAGGAATTAGTGCTTACTCATTATTACTAGGCTATGTTAACAACAATGCAAAAAAAAGAAGAAAAATTACAAACAAAAAAAAGCAACAAGGATTAAGAGAGAAAAAATACAAGAGGGATGCTATGTAAGCTTAGTGAGGCTCGAACATGAAATTAAATCTACAACATAATGGAGAAGGCCAAGCTACCCCAAGAACACTACCATTCCACAATCGCAAGAGAAGGATGTCATCCTGAGTGCAAGGGACAAGCTGTAGTGAGCCTGCTGGTCCCGGTACCGAGCGAGGTAACGCACGCGAACATAGCCCAGAAAGGGACAATGGGACGCAAGTTTAGAATTTCATCTTCTTTGCAATGCAGCCGCAAATACTGAAATAATTAATCCCCGTCTGGTGGACTAGTTCTTTCAGGGTGTTTAGTACCCCAATTTTCCAGAATTCTTACAAGTCTAGGATTTTTTTTGCGTCAATTTATCAAGGCTCTTTAATTTGTGTTAGACCATCACCAGCCTCTATTAAAACAAAAGACACACAAAAAAGGCAAAACGAAAGCAAGGAAAGCAAGCTCCCGCGTCGGCGGGAAGCCAGCCTCCAGCCAGCACCAGAGAATGTGCCCAACGACAGAGAGAAATGAAATGGCTCCTCGACAGGTCTGTTGTGCACGATGCCTGAACCAGTCCCGAGCACAAAAGACAAGTGGTAGCGACCACGCTCATCCTGGGACGGGTAACGTGCGCAAAGCTCCTCCAGATTGGGACATTCAACAGCGCTACATCAGATGGCGGTGGGTCCATCGAGCGTGCCCAATCCGAAGACTAAAGGGACACCCGAAGCCGTCGGGCGCGATGGCATGCAACTTTAGCTCTCGGCCGTCTTCATCTTGTTTATCAGGCAGTCCTAAGGACTAACCTGGTTCCTGCCAAGTAGTCAGTGAGGAAGAGCGAAATACCGGTCTGGTCGACCACTGCTCGCAGATTCTTTGGCGCCCTTATTTCCTGCAATCCTTACTTGTCCAGGGACCCAGCTGATAATCTCGACATCCGCCCGGCTCTTGGGAACCCTGGGCCAAAGACACGGCGAGGGCACTCTCAGGAACGCTTTGTGAGTTTGTATAGATCACAACCCAGTCTTCGAATCGGGCACCATGCGTCTTTCCCGAATTGAGCGATGCAATTCAACTTGCTCGGTCGTGAAGATAGAGGCAAGTAAAAAAAAAAAGTGGCAAGGCGAGTTGAAAACCGCCCCTTCCATTTTCAATAGTAACCGCATTTAGATTACACTGGTCTACAAGGTTTTTACTGTGTAGAAAATGGACATCATTCCTATAAGATATGTCTCCTTAAATCGAAAAATTACCTTCATTTTGATCCTTTTATAATATATATATATTAGGTGTGAACCAAAGTCCATATGTTAATAAGTATGTGTGCGAGTAAATGTCCATATGTATATAAGTATATGTGGGAGTTAATGTCCATATGTATATGTGTACGGCTACTACACTGGATTCTTTACTTTATCCTAATTGTAATTATTTACCCCTTTTTTTCCGATTTTTTAGATGATGTGGTGAACTAAGCAATAGAAAATAAGCAAGATGTCCTCTTCAAAAAGTGTTGCGTTAATTCTCCAAATGTGTTATGGAAACACAAAAGTTAAAACTATAAAGACCTTGTTACGAATTTGATATAAACTTTTCGTGATATTGGTGACCCCCCCCCCAAAAAAAACGGACCTGCAACACTTTTTTTTATATATCCTTCCTTCATTCAATCACTAATCACCCTTAGTTTGCAGGACATGACAGAAGCAACGCCTGTGAATACAACTAGATCTCAATAGGAGCTCCAACAGAGAATATACTGTGCCAAACATTACTACCAGACAGGCTCGTTCAAGAAAGTGCAGGACACTCATGCATCAGTTCGAATGTGAAAAAGCCCCCCTCCAAGAGCAGAATTTATGACTGGGTGGACCACTTCGAGAACTATGGGACAGTGGAAAACCTCAATGCAGCCAGTGACAACCGTCTAAGCCATTCAGGATCCCCCAGGAAGCGAATAGCTGAGCTGGTCAAAAGCGTGAGAGTCAGTTCAGCAGAGTCCAAAACGATTTATGCACAAGGGAAGTCAGTCCCTCGGAATATCGCATGAGACTTGCAAGAGTGCTAGTAATGGATGTAAAGGTCTACCCATACAGAATACAGACCCTTACATGCTCAGACAAGGAGCAGAGAAAGGCTAGGACAGTCAAGATACTAGAGAAAATTCAGGAGACTCCAACTTTACTTAACCTCCTTTGGACCTCGGATGAAGCTCATTTCCATTTTGAAGGAAAGGTAAACTGGAAGACAAATGTCTTCTGGGGAACCTCCAGACCAAATTAGGTAGCCACCAAGCCCCTACACTCCCTTAAGTGCACGGTATGGACTGCAATTTCACCCAGAGGGATCATCGGACCATTCTTCAAGAGGAAACTGGTGCGACAGTGACAGTGACCAAGGAGCTGTCTGTTGAGGTCTTAAAAACCTTAAAGAGGGAGCTGTAGACCCTGTTCCCGTCGCTCGCTTATGGGGAAGTTCTGGTTTGAGCAAGATGGAGCAAGCTCTCACACCTCAAACCTGTCCCGAGATTGGCTGAGAGAGAACATTGGTGGCCGTGTGATCAGTCTCCAGACTGATTTTGAGTGGGCACCTCACAGACCAGACCTTAGCACCCCCCCCCCCAGATTCCTTTCTCTGAGGCTACCTTAAAGGCAGTGTACGCAGGGAGACCCAGGACCATCACGGACCTCAAGGAAACTATCACGGAGATAAAGAGCCATTAGTCGGTCGGTCGGTTTGTAAGGACGTCATGGACAACTTTAAGCTGCGCCTCAAGAAATGCAAGGCACAGAGCTAAATAGAGGTCATCTCGAACACGTGCTCTAGAATAAAAGAAAAGTCCAAAACTCATGTTTTGATATGACGTTTTTAAACACAATAAACTAGTTATCACCAAAGTTTCATTCAACCCTTGCATCAAAATGCATTTTCTCTTTAGTCATCTTGATCGTTTTCCTGAATCTCTGAGATTAACGTTAGTGACAAACAAGGCGAACGATTCCAGCAGCACATCAAAGATCGAAACTCGTTACCAACAACCTAGGGACGCTTTGATAATAGCTGGTTTTTAAAATGAGATACTCCTGTTGCTCAACATCAACGGTGCGCAAATACGCGTAAATTTATTCCCTAAATTTTCTGCCAAAACTTTTGCCGACGTGCATTTTTAATTTTTAAGGAGAGACAGAAAACTAGACCTGGTAGAGGAAAACTGATTATTTTCGAATTTAGAAGGCAAAAATAATTTAAGAATTTGTTGAAATATTTCAGGCAGCAGATTCTTTTTGTTGTCCAGTGTTATCTACACCTGATAGGTGTTTTGGTGATCTAGGTTGCATTACTTTACACGTATTTACGTTAAATCTTGTCACCCAACTTATCTATCCCAAATTATTTCACACACTGCAAATAAACATGAAGTACTCTCGGTCTACATATTCAAGGTGCCTCAGTGAAGCCATCATCTTTGTTACTCTCCTTTGAACTGAATATCAGTTTGATATGTTTAAAATGTGGAGATATGGCTGTATAGAGTACTATAAATGTAATCGAACATAAGAATTGAAAGAACCTCTTACTTTTAAAATATTCCCTTACATTTCATAGACATATTGCTTTACCTTTTTACCTTTCTCGGAAACAAAACTAACACCATAATTTAAATCTAATTTTAGTGTAAAATGACTTGAAAATACAAGATCACCTTCTGGAATCCTTAATTAAAAATAATCAAGTGGCTAAAAGGAAATGTGAACCTGGCTACTCACTTCTTGTACGAGCAATTAATTGTAAATTTGGACTCTCCCTATGCTCGGGATGGGATCAAAACGTTTTGGAGGTTTCACTTACCTTAAAACTGTGAGCAAGTTGTTTGATGTAGAAGAGATCGAGATCTTGCAAAATTTCGACCTTTCCCGGAGGGCTGTCCCGTAGGGATAAATCGGCCAAATTATCCAGGATAGAATTCATATTTGGCCATAAGATGAACGGTTAAGATGGTCTCTGGATACCAAAAGGTTTTCAGGAACTCGTTATTGACAAGTAACTATTTCCGAAGGGCGAGAAAACATTTACTACCTAATGTAGCTGCAAATATAAATAGAAAAAAGCCGGGGTGTCAAACTGGATATATGCAGCATCAAGGCAGGAAAACAACTCTGAGTAGAATCAGTGTCGGCTTGGGCAGTAACCTAATTGAAACAACGGTTATGACTGAACGAGGTTGGCAACATCAGTGTGGTTAGTCGCTGGATAGAGATCATAATTGGGTCGATTTTTGCACGGGGTGCTATACTTTGTGAAAACCCGTGGTTCGGATCCCAAGTCAAGCCCTTGTCGGATTATAATAGTGGGGCCGAGGATGGGGGGAGGGGAGACCCATACAACCAAATTTTCAATATTTAAAGCGACAACCAGCACAAAAAGCTTGTAAGAAGAAATTTATAAAGGTGTGAATATAAAGGAAGTTTAAAATATGTAAAGATAACCGCTGACCCTCCTACAGACATTGGGGCCGGGAGGGAACGCATTTGCGGGCACTGGAACCGAATGAAACGCAATTGGGGCATAGATGGAACGCATTCCTCCAGATGACGGCTGCAGCATGGTTGCCCATGCAACATCTGCCACAAGCAGAACTACCTAGCAAAGAGCAATCCTGAGAAAGGGGTGGAATCCTTCATGGGGGGAAGGACATGCCCATACTCATGGAAGCGAGACATAAAACCAAAGGAGGGGGAGGGGGGGGGGGAACAATGGCTATTGTTCGGTTACATTCAACAACTAGCTTACCTAATTATCACTCGCCGCACAACCAATCATGAACTCGGTTTGGCCTCTGTGGCAGCAAATGTACGAATCTCGCAATGGCAAGCAACACCAAGACAAGAAACCGCCTTCCACCGCGCAGAGGTAATTTCTACGGACCGGAGTGATGCGCTTAAATCAGGGTTTGTCCACTCAAAGCAACATCTTTAATTAATGATCGTCATCGACCATTTTCGCTCACATCGCCACTAAAATACTTCACCTCTACCCACGCCTTTATGACCTATCCAAGCATAAAAACACCAATCACATTTTATTTCATGACAAATTAGACCTTTATAGCGGTGGGGAAAATAGGAAATGAACACGTGGAAAAGAAATAAAATATGATACACTGGTTAACACATTCTTAATTTACCGGTCAACTTTAAAGAAAACCCAGCTTATTTATTTCCAGTGACTAGAAAATTGATTCGTGCTTTTGCAGACTAAACGGGAAAATTAAAAAAAAAAAATTATCATTATTGTTCGGTTATACAGCTGCCGCCAGTTATAGAAGGGCGATATTGATGCGCACAAGTACCGGGGCGGGCAAATAAGGGTGTCCGATTTGATTTGTTTTTGTTTGGTTTGGTGTTTTTTATTTATTTATTTAAATGTAAGGAAGCATCGAGGAGTTGATGGATGCCTGACACTCAAGTTCGATAACATACGAGCGGTGTTAATTTACCAAAAAACAAACTTTCCTTCACTGATGTGCGAGAAAACAAAGGCAAGAAAAAAATGGACGAACTGGCGAGATTCGAAGAATCTATTCGTTCAGAGGGGACGGGGGGGGGGGGGCACTTTCTGTCGGGTAGGATTTGTGCAATTTTACCATCACACCATAGCGGCAACTGGGCGAGGCCAGGTCAATACTAATAAGGGGGAATAAAACAAGTAGGGAGCAAAAAGGGCAATGAGCGAATATCGTTATTGTCCCCAATAGCAGCATGAAAATCTGAAGCTATATATTCGACTTGCTCGATATTCACCGATCTCAAAAAAAAGAAAACAGATTCCGAGCGATTGCTTTTATTTACAAAAAACCTCCAAAGAGGAATGGGAAAAAGTAGAGTAAAAGTGAAGCCTCGCATGCTTGTTTGGGAGAAAGGAGAGACTCAGTTGTACTCTTAAATCTGTTGTAATTTATATGTGAGGGAACCCCACATGGACTCTCTTGAGCAGAACGGAACTTCCATGCGCCGCCGAAGGCCCGGTTAGGCCTAAATTGGTAAGCCTACCCCCCCCCCTTCCACAAGCGGTAGCCTCGAACCGTGCCCACCACGATTCACTTTTACACGGGCAGAATAGCCTCTGCAAGAAGATTCGAGGCCAATCGAGAGTAGAGCTGTTTCCCGCTTACCGCCCCCCAACTCTGGGGAGAGCCTCGGACATAAATAGCGCTCGACTCCCATGAAGAGAGACAGAGTTGAGAAGTCTCGCCCGGACCCCAGAAGATTCCCCATAGTTCCAAGTCAGGTGCTAACAACAAAGCAAAGTGACAGCTGAACTATTTTGTGTATTTGGAATTAGCCCCAGCCAGTGAGGTAATTCCATTTAACGATCGCCACCAAGTGATTTTCCGGACTTCTCTCATCAACTCTTGTCGAAGCCCTCCTTCGTTCGCCCCTTATTTCGGGTAACCGAAATACCGTCCCCTGGACCGGAAGTTACCCCCCCCCCTTGTTTTTAGAGAACCGTCATCACTTCAAGTTCCCGCTCAGAAGTTACGAGCGGCCTCACCTCACGTGTAGAAGACATCCGTAAGCCAACCCCTCCCCCCCTTCAGTAACCCATATGAGTTAATCACCCCCCCCCCCCCCCATCACACTTGAATAGTCTCCTCCTGTAATGCCTTAAGTTCTACTTCATAGTCTGATTTATAACTACAATTCCCCCCTTCGTTTAATGATGTGATTTTGTCCGTTAATTCTCTGAGGTAACTTTACCCGTCAATTCTCTCATTATTTTTAGGTAAATAAAATTATATTTTTGTATGTACCTCTTTAAATAACCTTGAGCTTTGCCATTGCACATTTGTTACCTGACCTCGTTGCACTCTCATCTAGCATTTCAGCCCGTCTAAACTAGTGGTGTTCTGTCCCTTCGTCGGTTCACCTGTAAGTTATCTGTCCCTCCCCCATCGATATAATATGGCATTGATGTAATATAATGTCAAACAACAACCTTATGTATTCATTGATTCGATGAAGTTTTCTTCGTTAATAAATACGAAAGTGCTGTGAATTTTCTTTTTATCCCGTTGGGTGTTTTGTTTCATGCGTTACTTAAAGAGACCGACAGAATCGAAGCTCAGTAGGAGTAGCCGAAGTCATTTTACGCTGAAGTCAAGGAACAAATTTCATGACCGCGGGGGTATCCCTCCCCTCCTCGCGCACACATTTAATGGCGGCGCCAGATTTATCGCAGTTCCTGTCGTCAACTTTTAGATGCGTCGCAAGTTAGGAACGTAAGCTTCGGTGGCGCCCAAAGGTTCGATAGCGGGGGGTTTTAAGGCTGCCCATCCTTTATCAATATTTAAGAGGGCAAGAATTGTTATCAGGGTTTCAGAGCAAAAACACAGGCGACAAGATCAGGGGGCTTTAAAAGTAGAGAGAAAATAGCGTCGATAAGAGAGGGAAAAAAGTCTTAGTAATAAACGCCAATCTGAATCCTGTCTTTATTATAGATTAAGCATTTTAAGCAGTATTCAACCTTCATTTCAATGTACCTTTTTGTGTTTAATAATTTCCATTCCTTATAAGTAAGGTCATATATTTGATAACATCTAATAATCATATACCTATATAAAGCTCCGTCTTCAATTCATTAAGTTACAAATATCAACCTTGGATAATGATACAGGTGTGTATCGAAACGCGTAAGGCCATTAAATATTTTGTTTTGTTCGGTGAACTAATTCCATGCCCTCGTTCGTTACTAGTTTTCTAATGAATTTGGGTGAACTTTATTTATTTATATATTATATATATATACATATATATATATATATATATATATATATATATATATACATAATATATATATATATTATATATATATATATATATATAATATAAAGGGGCTTTCAACAAGGACGCTCGAGCTTTGTTAGCGATAGTGACCCCATGTTGTTAAAGCGACAGCTGGCAAACTCACTGTGAACTGTTCAGTAGTACTTGGCAAGTCACGATGGAAGGTTATAGCGTTGAACAGCGTGTGCAAATCATCAAATGTCTGTTCACTGATTGGGCTCTAGAGCAGTTGAAAGTTGCCCCAAATTTCACCCAAATAATCATCTTCAGCAACGAGGCAGTTTGGGATGAATGGATTTGTGAACAAGCAAAATTGTCGGATTTGCGACGAAAACAATCCACATGAGATACACCAGCACCAATTGCATTCAAACAAAGTCACTGTTAGGTGCAGATTTTCGTCTAACGGAATCATCGGTCCCTATTTTTTTGAGAAAAAAGATGGGATTGCATAACCGTCAACGGCGAGACCTACAGATGGATGATAAGCAACTTCCTGTGGCCTCAACCGGATTATATGCCTAATATGAATACTTACGACATGCGGTTCCAACAGGAGGGCCCTATGTACCACACTGCGCACGCCACGATAGACATTTTGCACCAGCGATTTCAGGGCAAGCTCATCTCGCGCGGCGGCGAAGTCAACTGGCCACAGAGATCATGCGATTTAAAGCCATTAGACTACTTTCTTTGGGGCTACCTTAAATCGCAGATCTATGCGAATCCGCAAATTTAACACAACGAACACCATCCAGCAAATTGAGCCAGATTTAGGCAACAAAGTCAGCGAAAATTGGGCCTCCAAAATAAGAGGGGCGGTCAATAAATTTGCAAATCGGTAGGGCAAAACAGAGGAAGGGGGGTGGCTGTTTGTGGGGGTGTTAGGGTAAATTATGAAAAGTCAGGAAATGCAGCTTCACGCTCCTGCCTCGTCTATTTAAGAAGCAGTAGCTGATCACAGATCGTCAGTCACAAATCTTTCAACAATGGAGAAGGTTGAGCACCGCGCAGTGATCGAATTTTTAACCAAGGAAGGCAAGAATGCAAGAGATCCATGATCGCATGGTTGAGTGTACACCGACACGGCCCCTTTCTATGCAACCATTGCTCGCTGGAATAGCGAGTTACGCCATGGTCGTGAGTCCCTTGAAGATGACCCCCGTCCAGGACGCCCGTCAGACGTGCCCAACAAGGACAATGTGGCCTGTGTGGAGAGGATGATCCTCGAAAATCGACGGGTGAAGGTCGAAGAAATCGAGCGAGAACTTCGAATATCACATGGAAGTGTTATGAACATCATCCACGACAATTTGGCCATGACCAAGGTCTCTGCCCGTTGGGTCCCTAGAAACCTCATGCCACATGATCGACTTCAACGTCGTCAAAGTTCGGAGGAGCTGCTGATCCTGTAAAACCAAGACACGGCGGGATTCGAGTCACGCATAGTGACAGGTGATGAAACGTGGGTCCATCACTGGGATCCCTAGACCAAGCTCGAAAGCATGGCCTGGAAGCACAGGGGCTCTCCGACCCCCATCAAGTTCCGGACCCAACCCTTAGCCGGGAAGATCATAGCCACCATCTCATGGGATTCTGAGGGAGTGTTGATGGTGGACTATGCGCCTCGTGGAAGGACCATCGCAGGTCAATATTACACCGAGGAACTGGCACAGTTGAAGAAGTGCATCCGTCAGAAGCGGTGCGGCAAGTTGGCACGCGGTATCCTGCTCCTCCACGACAATGCCCTGTCCACAAGGGCAGAGTTGCACAAGCTGCCCTGCGCGAGTGCGGATTCGAGGAGCTAAACCATCGCCCCTACAGTACAGATCTGGCCCCTAGCGACTACTTTTTATTCCGCCAGCTCAAGGCTGCACTGCGTAAACGCTAGTTTCGGGAAGATGAATTTTTTTTTTTATTAGAGCTCATCTGGCGACTGCCTACATGGGCATTAGTCGCCGTATTAAAACTGGCCTAGTTCTAGGCTACTTTAAAATAAAATTAAACGAAGAAAAAAAAACCCTAAATGGGGGAAAGGAAAAAAAAAGCAAATGCAAAAAACAAAACAAAACAAAAAACAGACCCTGCATAAATAATAGGGAGAAGGCCGGCCTCCCCCAAAAAGTCAATAAGTCCACCAGTCGATGTGCAAGCACTCATCTCGAGTACAAGGGACAGGCGGTAGCGACCCCGCCCATCCCGGACCGGTACAGTTGTCGTGCGCGAAGATCACCCAGACTGGGACATTCGACAAGAATGTGCCGAACAGTCAGGGGAACGACGCAGTCGGTGCAATAGGGCACAGGCGAGCGCTCTATGTGTCACACGAGTGTGCCCGATTCGGAGACGACAGAAAGCAACCTGAAGCCGCCACGGCATTGGGGGATAGGTCCATGGGAACAGTCGCGGCGCAATGGCACGCAACTTTAAGTTCCCTTCGACCGTCCCCCATCTTCTTTGTCAAGCAGTCCGAAGAGCTGCCCCTATTCGTGCCATGTAGTCAGTGTGAGGAAGAGCGAAACGCTGGTCCGGTCGCAGAGTCCTGGCCGACTCTTTGGCGCGCTCATTCACCGCAATTCCTACATGTCCAGGAACCCAGCAGAAGATAATCTCGACATCTGCCCGGCTCGCCAAAACCGTGGGGTCACGGATTTCACGAACCAGAGGATGCGGAGATTCCAATGCACCGAGAGCACTCAGAGCGCCTTGTGAGTCGCTATAGATTACAATCCGGTCTCCGAACCGGGCAGGTCGCGTAATCTCCCGTACCGAGTGGTGTATTGCCACCAGCTCGGCCGTGAAGACAGACGCAGCGCCTGGTAGATCCCCGCTGACTTCAAACAGAGGAGATACGGCGTGGAAGCCGACCCCCTCTTGGGACTTGGAGCCATCCGTATACACTGGCACGGTACCAGCGTGACACGATGTGTGCTTCAAAAAGGTCGAACGCAATACTCCCGGCGCAGTACAAGCTTTGGGAGCAGAGGCGTGGCGACAAATAGCCAAATGTGGTACCCTCCAGGGTGGCGTCCTGGGCAGAACCAGGGGCGCCACCGGCCCGAGAGCTATATCTAGCTCTCGAAGGAGTTTCCTGGTCCTAAACCCAAAGGGCTCAGGGTATGACTGGCGTCTCTCGGCGGCATAGGCACCATCGAGATCAGCTGCGGATGCAGTGAGAGCTGTTGGCGACTGAGGGAGGCGCAGGGATCGCGCGTACAGGCGAGTGATGCACTGCACGCGGCGCAGAGCGAGTGGCATCTCCCCAACATCGACCAACAGGCTCTCAATGGGGAAAGTGCGGAAGGCACCGATCGCAAGGCCAAGGCCAGGGTGGTGGATCGAATCCACCTTCCGCAATAAACGCTCGGCTGCGGATGCATAAAACTCGCATCCGTAGTCGAGCTTCGAGCGAACAAAGGATCGATAAAAAAGTAGGGCGGTAGCCCTATCAGCGCCCAAAGCGCTGAACGTCACGGAACGGAGAATGTTCATGGCGCGGGTACAAGAGACCCTAAGGATGCGAATATGAGCCTCCCAGGTGAGGCGTCTGGTCGAATACAAGACCAAGGAAACGGTGCGACTCAACCACATCCAGGCGCACCCCATTAAGAAACATCTGGGTCAGGGTGGAGCCGTGGATGGCGGCAGAAGTGCACCACCTTAGTCTTGACCAAAGAAAACCGAAACCTGTGCGGTTCGGCATAGCGAGAGACGCGGTTCAATGCCTGTTGGAGTCGACGCTCCAGAGTTGGCATCTGGGCCGCGCCAAAGGAGATCGAAAGGTCGTCCACGTAGAGCGTAGCAAGAAAATCTTCTGGCAGCTCCCTTTAAACCTGTAGTTGAAGGGTTCTCCGCCTCTCGAGTTAAAGTCCAGACGGCGGCCTTCCGCGACATGACGACGTGCATTAAATGCTGGCGGAGCAGCATCCCGGCTAGAGAATGCAGAAAAAGCGGTCGCTAAGGATTCTGCAACGGACACGGGGTCCGAGATTGCGGTCCCATTCTCCTGGAGAACGGGAGGGGGGTCCAGCGAGAGCTTGCCCCGAATTCTCATGACTCGCCTCCACACCTTTGCTAAAGGGGTCTTCCCGTTAAGTGAAGACACGTATGCCCGCAGGGAAGAGACGCGGGCGTGCTTCGAAATATACCGGAACCTAGCCCTAACCCGACGAAATTCAGTGAAATCATTCGGGCGGCGCTTATAGCCCAAGTAGGCATAACGCTTCTGTTTGAGGGCCGTCTCACACTCGGCCGACCACCATGGGAGTGGTCGGCGTGCGAAACGGCCAGACGTCCTAGGAATAGTAGTCAGGCCCACGGCGATGAGGTTGCCGGATAAGAACTCAACGGCCTCATCTACCGACCTAAATCCACGACTGAGATAGAGAATTCAGTCATTTCCCGAAATGCAGGACACCGCGCCCGCACCAAGCACCACCGAGGTGGGCTCTCAGGCGGCAGTTGCCCTGAAAATGATATTTGAATGGGAAAGTGATCACTACCATGGAGGTCATCGACCACCCCCCAATCAAAATCAGGCTGTGCATCCGAAGAGCACAAAGATAGGTCAAGGCAAGAAAATGAAGCGGTTCTCGGACAGTGATGCGTAAACTCATCCACGTTTAGGACACCCATCTCAAGCTCTTCGATCAGATCGGCAAGGACTTGTCCCCTGGGATTTATGGAGTAATCTCCCCAGAGAGGATGCCTGCCGTTCAGATCTCCAAGCAAGAGATAGGGCCTCGGCAACCGTACCACGATGCGGCGGAAGTCCCCCGCGTCGAAGTCAGCTGACGGTTGAATGTACGCAGAATTGATAGTATACCTCCTATCCAGGTGCAGCTGCACCAGCCCGGTCATCCCGCGGTGGTGGGGTCGCAAAACCCTTATACCCCGGGAGGGCGGGCAGGGAACCACGCGCCTAGCATGGTCTCCTGCAAAAAGATAGCTAACGTGGGACGGGCCAGACGAGCCTCCGCAGCTCCTCCCAGTTGGCCCGGAGTCCACGGCAATTCCATTGAAGAAATATGCCCTCCAGGCTTAACTCGGAGGAGACGCGAGGGCCCTCCTCGAACTGAAGATCCTCACGGGAATGGCCGTACGCTTCCCGGGGGCAGAACCGGAGAAAGCGTACCGAAGCGGCAGCGAATTATCTTCCCCCGGAAACCCCGCGGAGTTAGAGGAATCTCCTAGTCTTCTTTGGAGAGGGCAGCAGCGAATGACCCGCTTCTCTCCATCCCCTGAAGGGGCTTCTAGGCATGACGGACCGGCTTCAGCAAGATCCTTGTCCAAAAAGGAGGACCTCTCAAAGTGTCACCAGTCGAAGTAGGATGCCAATGCTCTTCTTTAACTCCTCGGACCCCGAACAGGCTGCAGAAGCTAGTACAGGGGCGGACTCTGGTTCAGTATCTGGCATCGAGCCAGGGTTTGTCCGCATCAAAGATCCTATTATCTGGAGCTGGCTGACCTCCGGGACGATGGCCAGTTGAGGGGGCCTCCATGTGGCGACCTCCCCACCCACTAATGCATCACGGACCCCATTCGAGGTACCTAGTCGTGCGTATCGTCTCTGGCCGGCGAACCGAACATCTAGAAAGGGGGGAAGGTAGGCACGCCGGCCGTTTGCAAGGTCTATATGCATGCATGAAGGACCGTAGTGGGCACGGCACTATGGGCCACGCCATCCCTTGCCCATGTAAGGGTGTGGCCTTATCGAGTCTATCACAACGGGAGCGATCCATTTTGAGGCGTCGGCACCCAAGATGGCAAAGGCGAAGCCCCTCGTTTTATATCGTCCTCCCCGACACGTAGGGAAGACGAGGCCACGCTTAGAGGCGAATCTCTATGCGCTTGTGGTAGCCGACTATAGAATTCTCTTGCAACCACAGTAAAAAAAAAAAAATGCATGAAAAGTAGATACAATTAACTCCCATTGCTTTGGAATATGATCATTTACACAAACTCGGTCCACCATAAAGGATGGTGCTTATATAGCCACCATATAAGTGTAATGGAAAAGTTAAGCAGAATCGATGGTCACCCAACAAACCCCATGCCGAATACTTGCCTTACACGGCAAGCTTTCGGCCCTCGCAGCAGCTAAGGACGTACTTTACACATACACTGCCACTCGGGATATAATATGACGAAAGAGCGCCAGGCAGCCACGACCTCTGTAGATAGAAGAGCAGGTTTGGAAGGGGGTAGGTGGGTATGCGATCCATTTTGAGGCGTCGGCACCCAAGATGGCAAAGGCGAAGCCCCTCGTTTTATATCGTCCTCCCCGACACGTAGGGAAGACGAGGCCACGCTTAGAGGCGAATCTCTATGCGCTTGTGGTAGCCGACTATAGAATTCTCTTGCAACCACAGTAAAAAAAAAAAAATGCATGAAAAGTAGATACAATTAACTCCCATTGCTTTGGAATATGATCATTTACACAAACTCGGTCCACCATAAAGGATGGTGCTTATATAGCCACCATATAAGTGTAATGGAAAAGTTAAGCAGAATCGATGGTCACCCAACAAACCCCATGCCGAATACTTGCCTTACACGGCAAGCTTTCGGCCCTCGCAGCAGCTAAGGACGTACTTTACACATACACTGCCACTCGGGATATAATATGACGAAAGAGCGCCAGGCAGCCACGACCTCTGTAGATAGAAGAGCAGGTTTGGAAGGGGGTAGGTGGGTATGCAATAAAGAGAAGTAGAGATAGGCGGGTGATCACTTATCATACACAGGCACCATGCCAAGCAAACCAAACTTTGTACAGGTGCGAAGTCATCCTGCTACCAAGTGCGGATAGACAAAAGGTTGAGGGGATAGTCGTAAAAAAGAGTAGCTCTGAGAGGGAGCAGGGGAAAGGGACATCTTTCCTATGCCCATCAGTGCTAATGTAAACCCAGTGACAGGGCATCCCTAATTTGCACTCAGGCTGGGAGAATGCGCAGCTCCTCCAGCTACCAAATGTTTTTTTGTTTTTTTTTTGAGGGGGGGTAAAATTTTAGGAGCCCATCTGGGTGGTTATCAAGTGTAACAGGTTACACAGGGCCATCTTGCGGGGGAGAGAAAGCAAAGGGGGTATCCCGTCTTAGATTAGAGTGGCCCAGAGGCAACTCTAAAAAAAACACACACAACGAAGAAGTCCCCGAAGCACTAGCAATTTAACAAGAGGAAACGCCCTCCCTGCCACGACTTCTAGGCACCAGGCTGAAGGATCCTTAAATGAGGCGGATGCCAGAAGGGTGGCATGTTGAGAAGAAAGGGCCTTCACCAGTTTACGATGTGTCATTGCCTCTCTCTCTCCCACTCCAATACCAAGGTTGGGCGAGGTTATCCAAGGGGGACGGTCACTCGCGGCGAAAAGTGCAAATTTGCTACCAGTAATCGTGGCTGCCCTACTTTGACCCTAACAAGGAATCGGGTTAGTGGGGCATCTCGATCCCCGACCGATACTGCTCGCAGAGGCAATATACGCTTTCACCGCTAGGTCTTGAGGATCCAAGGACCAAACCCTACCAATAGCGTGGTAGGCAGCCAGGAATGGCAGATCATGCTTCCTGACTAGCCTCGGAAAAGTCTGGGTCAACACGCGAGAAATGACCAATGAAAAGGATAACGAAATTGTACAGTAGTGGAAAAGGTGCATAAAGGGATCGGGGGAACGAAGTAGCTTCCCCAGAGCTGGACCAAGAGTGGTTCCCTATGTGGTCGAAACCTTCCTAGTGGGACCTCGCGCAAGGTGGATGTACTGCTCGTCCAGCTAAAAAGCACAAGATTCTGCTGGTACGGGAGGTCGGTCAAGTCTGTATCCTAGGTTTCAGAATATATCAAGGGGTTCGACTCCCGGCTACAACATCGCCCTCTCTTGTGGGTAGGGAAAGTATAAAGGGGATATCCATAGAAAAAAAGAGGATGCAGGATACAAATAGAGAAAAGGGGGAGAATGCACCAGCTATTCAAGCCATTGTCAAAGAGGTCAATTAACCCAGTGAGGGGGCCTTTCCTGTTTGGACTTGGCCCGGGAGGACGTTCTGCTATCGTAGTAGCAGACACAATAGTCTGTCTATATAGACAGGGTACTCCCCTGCGGGGATAATTATATCGGAAAGTGATCATTACCATGCAGGTAATCGACAACCACTTATTTAAAATCAGGCTGTTCGTCGGGATGTCACAGGGATAGATCTAGTCAAGAAAATGCGATTCTCTGACAATGATACATGAATTCATCCACATTTATGTCAATGATATTCATCTCTTTTATCGGGTCCGCTAGGATCCCTGGGATTGAAGTTCTAATCCCATCAGGGGGCAGGGGGAGGGGAGTCTACCGTCCAAATCCATGAAGACGAAATAAGAATCGGCAACCTTGCCACGATGCGACGGATAGCCGCCTCATCGAGCTCAGCTGACTGGAAAATACACTGAAAAGGATTAACTTCGTAACGAAGCGTGGCTAAGCTGCCACTGCGAGAGTCACCAGAACATCTTTGGATAGTATGAAGACAAGGTGGGAGGGATAGAATAGGGTATGAAATAAATAATAGCAATAGGCGGGTCCACCTAGAGATTAGAGCGCAACTCAGAGATGATCAATCGACCCATGCTAAAGGCTGCCTCGGATATACTTTTTTTGTATTCTGGCAAACTTACAAAATTCCCTTAACGGAAATTTTAATTCATTACTGAAAAGTGATTGGAATCTACGAAGATTGCGGAATCTTTATCCACGTTTATGGCGACTAGAATTAAATATTCCTCCTTCACATCAACCAACTGGGACAGGCACGATTTACTATTCGCGATGCAATGTATATTTTAACTAACGAATTTTTTTTCGAAAACGTCACAGTACATCGTTCGACCCCAGCGGGAACAACATGTGACGCAAAATTGTACCCTGGAGTCTATGGGCAACACGATACTGACCTCGTTTGGGAACATACGGTGCACCCCGCCCCAGAGCGACTTCGCCTTACAGCGCACAAGTATTTAGGTTGAATGAATATGGCACAATCCAAGCGCCCGAGGAAGTTTGGCGTCTGAGGTAAAAGTCGTCACCCGGAAGTTAAAAACATACGACAGACCAACCCTTGGATGAGGAAGGAAATGAAGCCGATTGAGAGTGGAACAAATAAAAGGGAGAGGGAAAACATTAAGATGAGGAAAGCGCGAGATATATTCAGAAATCAACTTCGCGCTTCAAATGCCAGGAAGAAAGTTGAGTGAGAGAAGATTTACAGATATTTAAGGCATCGAGAGCTGCGGGCAGGGTATTCATGTTGATATATAAACGGAGGCCGTCGTCGCCAGTCTTAGGTATTTTATGGAGGTTTCATGCGAGGATTTTTGAAAGAGCTAATTTGCAACTGCCAACTAAGGCAAATTTTGCCGTAATAAACTTGTAGCACAATGCTAGGCTAGATTAAAAAAACATGCCAAAAACGAAAATACAAAAACAAAAAAGGCAAAAAAAAAACCAGAAGCAAAGGAGCAAGCAGATTTTTTTTCATTCACCCATCTGGCGAATACCTTCAAGGGAATAAGTAGCCGTAATTAAAATTCTAGCTTAGTACTAGTATATTCTAAAATCGCAATAAAACAGAAAACAAAAGAGGGTTTGGATTTTTTAAGAGCCCATCTGGGGACTACTTACTGGGACAAAAGTCGACGTAATTACGGTAAAGCATAATACTAGGAGATTAAAAAAATATGCAAAAAAAAACCTCCAACGAAAATACAAAATCAAAGCCAACAAGAAGGAATCACGTTCGACGTCGAGGGGAGGCGGGCCTCACTCCGAGGCAGTAGCATATGACCGAAAACAAACAGAGCCAAAAAAAGGGAGGCCAACCTCCTCCAAAAAGTCATAGTCTACAAATCTGTATACACGAACTCGTCCCGAGTACCTCTCCGAAGATCACCCGGACTGGAACATTCAACAAGGATGTGCCGAACAATCTTGGGGACAAGGCAATCGTCACAAGGTGGGGGCGGGCGCTCCATCAAATGACGGCGAGTCACACGAGTGTGCCCAATTCTAGGCAGGCAGAAAGCGTACTGAAGCGGTCGCGGCATTGGGGCAAGGGAACAGTCGTGGCACAATGGAACGCAACTTTAGGTTCCTCTCGGATACCGCAAACCAGGGTTTGTGGAGATTGAACTGCCCCGAGAGAACACAGCGAGCTTTGTGAGTCGTTAAAATCACAATCCGGTATCCGAACCTGGCACCAAGCGTTATCTCGGGAACCGAAGCTGGAAATTACGAGCAGGCTTGACCATGAAGACAGAGGCAGCGTTTAGTAGAGGGTTGCTGACTTAAAACAGAGGGGATACCGCGTGGAAATCGAATCCCTCATGGGACTTGGAGCAATCCGTATACACTGGCAGGGATCCAACTCGTTACATGGAGCAACTAATCAAAGGGTGGCGTCAAGGTAAGAGAACTACACCGAGCTCTCAGGGAGTTTCCTAGCCCTAAACCCAGAGGACTTAAATGGTATGAATAGTAGTTCGGCGGCATAATGACCATCGAGATCGACTGCGGACACAGAAAGGCGTTGGCGACTAAGGCGGCGGGTCGCGCATACAGACGACTAATGCACTGTACAGGGCACAAAGTGAGTGGCATCTCTCGGGCATCGAGAAGAGGCTACAAGGGGGCCATAGGGAAGGGCACCGGGCAACAATCTCGGAAAAACTCAAAAGGATTAGGAGGCGTCCCCTCGCCCCTTTCGTGAGGAGTCTCCTCTCCATAATAACGTATAGCCAGGCGCTATCTTAAGCCATCTCTAAATCAAAAAACATATTGGCGTAGTGCTGTCTACGAAGGAAGGCCTCGCAGACGGCATTACCAGTCTGAGCAGAGCATCCGACGTGAAGTGGAATTTGCGGAAGCCGCACTGCGCAGAAAGGCAAATCTAACATCTACCAATTTCTCCATCAACTTGCACAAGCAGGCGGTTAGACTGATTTGGAAGGGGAGGGGGGGGGGGGTACGAAAAATAAGCTCTAGCTCGACGAGCGCACAAAGATTAATCGAGACAGGAAAATGAAGTGGTTATCAGGCAATGATGGGTAAACTCATTCACGTTGAGGACGCCTATCTACAGCTCGTCAAGGACCTGACCCTTATGATTGATCGAGTAGTCTCCAGAGAGGTGATATCTACCGTTCAGATTACCGAGCAAGAGAAAGGGCTTGGGCAACCTATCCACGACGCGGCGGAATCTACCCGCGTCGAAGTCAGCTGACGGTGGAATGTACGCAGCAATAACAATATACCTCCTATCAAGGTGCAGCTGCACAGCTACTTCCTGAAAGGAAGTATCAAAAGCAAAGAAGAAAGGAATCGTCATGCCGAGAGTAAATCACTTCTTCCTGACCGGCCCTCATCCCGTGGTGGTGGGACAGTAAAACCGTTATACCCCGGGAGGGTGGGCAGGTGGCACGCGCCCAGCATGGTCTCCTGCAAAAAGATAGCCAAGGGAAAACGGGAAAAGAGGAGCCTCCGCAGCTCCTACCAGTTGGCGCTGGAACCGGTGCAATTCCATCGAAGGAATATGCCCTCCTACCCTAGCTCGGAGATGCGGGGACCTCTTCGAAGAAAAGACCTTCACGGGAATCGCCGTACGCTTCCCGGAGGTAGAACTCCGAGCGCTGTTGGCCGGACAAAGCGCTGAAAGCCCTCTCGCCTTCGCCGACTTATCGGGAGAGGTTGGGCTCGCCTAGTCTTTTACTACCTCCGTCCCGAAACCTTAGGTCGGGGAAGGGGGCTTCGGAGGCGAGGGTCCCTCCTTTGGAGGATCCAACGTTTTCAAATTACCCATCCTAGCACTGTGTGGACGTAGGAACCGAAGATCCTTTATTGCTAACCTTTCGCGGGGCAACTTTAGTAACCCCGTAAGATGGCCTCGCGACCAACTTCACGGGTAGTGCCTCCTGTGAGTCAAACGACTCGGTGGAGGAGCGCGGCAGTTTCACCTTACGGGAAACTTATGTTGGGTGGAAAAGGGAGGAGCTGGGTGTGAACCCTTTGTGCCACCAGCTGTACCAGAGTAGCGCCTGGGATGAGTAAACCCAGACAAGGGTTCCTATTGTGCGAACAAAGAACCGTGCTCGTAGGCCTGGAAGGACCAGGAGCAGGGTGGGGAAGACCTCCCAGCGAGCGAGAAGCGCGCCAGGACCGATACCTTAGCTCCCGAGAAAGCTGTCACTTTCGGCTCTCTACCAATCACGCTAGCTAGTGCTCTCCTCTGATGAATCGTGTTGCCCTTGGTCAACATGCTGTCATCAATGGAACGAATAACGAGAAAGCGTTTGAAGCCAGCAGGTTTGAAAACGCCGGTAACATCTGAATGAAGGAGCCCCGACGTAATCGAGGCTCCGCTCTGCGTTCTTGCAATTTTGGTCTTTGTCAGAGACTCCCCACCTGGGGGAGCACGTGCAGATCTAGCTTGGTCGCTTACCGAAACGGCAGCGGACTCGTCCGTCCCCGTGGCTCGCGCGGAGAGAGGTGCCTTAGTCTTTTTTTTTTTGTCTTACGGTTTCTATTTTTTAGGAGGAGGTGGGGGGGGAGGGGGTGAACCCGATTTTCTACTCAGTCGGACCCTCGTCTTAAATGAAAATGTCTTGGCTGTGACAGGGGCGGAGATCCCTACTCTCCTTATGATGCATCGTCCCTCACCTGTAAGCATGCCATGCATGCATGCATGCAAGCACGACAGGAGGCACGGGTCGACGGGCCCTTTTATCCCTTTCTCCCCTGAAAGGTTGGCCCTATCGAAGTGATCCCATTGGGAGCGGTCAATTATGGGCCGCCTGCCCGAACTCTTCGCAGTCCCCGTGGAAAGCAAAGGAGGGACTACCGCTGTAGAAGAGATAGTCACCCGAGGGCGCCTCCATAGAAGATGGAGAGTCCCCTGCACCCGTAGATTTAGGGGAGGAGTTAGCCTATCCGCTTAAAAGAAGTTTGGAGGGTCCCTTGAGAAAGCACAGGGAGGAGAGGACCTCTTGGCTCCGACGGTGGTAGAGGGGAAGTAGTTTGTTTTTTTTTTTGCTTCTCATCAACGGGCATGGTGACCATAGTAGTATCACGAGGAGCAAACGCTAATCCCGCAGCGCAATAGCTCGCTCTGCGAAGGGGTAATACGGGGCCGGCAAAGCCAGCTGCCGCCCTTTAGGACCCGCCCCCCGTGACCAGGCAGTCGTTGTCCCCTCCCGTCTCGGCCCCGATCGGGATGAATGGGCGATAGGAAGCTGGTCGGTGTCTACCCTGTGAAATTAAAGGCCGACCATAGAAAATTGTGGGCTAGGATGCAAGGAAAATGAGGAAGAAGGTTAAGAAGACAGCGTGTCTGAAAGAAGAGGCTAAGCTGGGTACGGAAGGGGAGCCGAGTCCCGTCACCACGGGGGAACGCTTATAGCGCATGTAAGAATAACCCTTCTGTTTGAAGCCGTCTCACAATCTGCTGACCGCTACGAAAGCGGTTGGAGTGCAAAACAGCCAGACATTGTAGGAATAGTAGTTAGGCTCACGGTGGTGAGGTTGCCGGAGAACTAAACGGCCTCATACACCGACCTAAACTACTCGACTGAAATGCATACCACAGCGCCCGCGCTAAGCATCACGAAGTCTCTCGGGCGACAGCGGTCCAGAAAATAATATTTTAATGGGAAAGTGATAACTATAATGGAAAACATCTACCACTAACCACCCATAATCAGGTTGTGCATCCGAAGTGAACCTGAATATATCAAGACAGGAAAACGAAGAGGTTCTCGGCGCACGCCTACCGCTTCCGACCCCATCCCGTGGTGGTGGTGGTGTCGCAAAACCCTTATACCCCGGCAGAGTGGACGGAGGCACGCGCCCAGCATGGTATCCGGCAATTCCATTGATATAATATGCGATCCAAACCTAGCGCAGAGATGATGCGGGGGTCCGCTTCAAAAATGAGACACGGGAATTGGTGTATCCTTCCCGGCGGCACAACTCCGGGCGGTGTTTGTCCAATAGACTAAAAGAGTTCTCGCCTTCGAGGACTTATCGGGTAAACCATGCGTAGGGGCATAGGGGCCGACTCGCCTTGGGTGATGTCCTTTCAGGGAAGAACTTTAGGAAGACGACCTCACGAACACCTTTAGGGGTGTTGCAAACTCTCGCCTTAGGAGAGTCAGGCTAGATGTGATAGGGGAGGGAGCCCTGGTTCTACCCGAAACTGGGTGTGAACCCTTTATGCCGCCAGCTATACCAGGGGAGCGGCTGTGGCGAGTAGAACAGGCAGAAGAGTTCCTAATGGGCACGGAAATGACCATACTCTTAGACCTCGAGGAGCCAGGAGCAGAAGCAGACCTTTTTTTTAAATTGAGGCATAAGACCGCAGGCAGCACCAGGTCCAGGTCATTAGCTTCGCGAAATAAGAGAAGATCCATGGACTGAACAGCCAGAATTTCCTTCACTAGGCTACACGTTCGACACTGATCGCTCCATGGTCGGCCAGCTTAAGGTGATGTCATCGATGGAGTAGTAGTCCACGAGTTACCTCGCATAAACCACTCATGTCACGAAATTCATGGTAGAGGGCAGTGGCACACTGCCCACCGTGTCATTAAATATTTAAAAGGTATTGGTCATGGCCGCCTAGGTGATTTTTTTTAGGGGGAGGGGGGGGGTCTTCATCTCTGTCTCGCAGAACATCGCCCTCCCCGACACCTAGGGAGGGCGAGGTACCGCTTTGAGGTGGATCATGGGCACTTACACTATTTCCTTCAACTGTCCCCATATTTACAGACCCCTCCCCCCAAAAAAAATCAGGGAAAGTAGATATGAAAAGTCTCGATAAGATCATAAAATTCCAGAATGTGAATCATTTACACATAGTCCGGTCGCAATCCTGGATTGATGGGCTCTGCAGACTGGCCCACCACTTAGGCGAAATTAACTTGGAACTTAACTATAAAGGATGGTGCCGGTGAAGGTGACAGCCCAACACACCGTAACTAATACTTATCGTGGCCAGCGGGCTTTCCACCCTCGCAGCAGGTAGGGACCTCACGGTATGCACAGACATTCGACAAAGACAATAAGAGGACGAAAGTGGGCGGATCCACTAACGAGTAGGGTGGGTGATCACCCATTAATACCATACCTTGTTGATTGGTGATCCCAGAAGGGTATGCAGTCCACCAAGGCACGACGGATACCGAACCGAACTGTGTCCAGGTGGAACACCACTCCCGGTACGCAGTTGAGGGGATAGCGGTAATCATAATAGTAAATAATTATTAAGTAATAACATACCAATAATAAATAATTATACATAATGCTAATAATACACGATAATAAGTGCCCAGTAATAGTAATACACAATTGATACATAATATAAAAATACTAAATAATAATAATAAGCTAAAGTAGTGCTGAGTGGAGGCGAAGGGAAAGCACACAAACAATTTTCCCAGAACCAGGACAGTTCAAGCCACCAGGTGAGAGGTCTTCCCTAATTTGTATTCAGGGCTGGCGGATGTGCTACTCCTAGGGTACCAAGTGTAACAGAAGAGACGGGGTAACCCCCTTGCAGGGAGGGTTCCTGTGTGTCTGGTCCTTAGGCTCAGTACTGGATGCAAAATATCCAAGTCATTTATTGAGTTAATAACTTTAAACGTACCCAGAGTTCTCGAAGGAGTTGTCTTTTAAGGCATGTTAATATGTCTTCAGCTTTTATGCTTACGTAAATATCTTTTAAGTAGGGGTAGAACGATTACGTATCAGGGGTTATCACGGCGATACCACGCCCAGTTGCCTTTATGGCAAGATCTTGTACCTAAGCTACGAGGGGCGATCAAGAAGTTTTGCAATTCGGATATAAGGAAACGAGATACGAGGAAAGGCGTTTTATTATTTTTTCAATATAACTACCCTCGACTTCAATGCACTTGCGCCCCTTGTCCCTGAGGCTTCGAATTACCGACAACCAGAAATACCCGGACTACTGTTCAATCCACTCCTGGGCCCGCGAGCTGGACATCTTCGTTCCCAAACCGGCGTCCACACACTGCAGCCTTGAGCTGGCCGAATAAAAACTAGTCGCTAGGGGCCAGATTTGGACTGTAGGGGGGATGGTTGAGCTCCTCGAATCCGCACTCGCGCAGGGCAGTTTGTGCAACACTGGCCTTGTGGACAGGGGCATTGTCGTGGAGGAGCAGGACACCGGGTGTCAACTTGCCGCGCCGCTTCTGACGGATGCACTTCTTCAACCCAGCCAGTTCCTCGGTGTAATATTGGCCTGTGATGGTCCTTCCACGAGGCGCATAGTCCACAATCAACACTCCCTCAGAATCCGAGAAGATGGTGTCCATGATCTTCCCGGCTGAGGGTTGGGTCCGGAACTTGATGGGGGTCGGAGAGACCCTGTGCTTCCAGGCCATGCTTTCGAGCTTGGTCTAGGGATCCCAGTGATAGACCCACGTTTCATCACCTGTCACTATGCGTGACTCGAATCCCGCACGGTCTTGGTTGTACAGGATCAGCAGCTCCTCAGAACTTTGACGACGTTGAAGTCGATCATGGGGCGTGAGGTTTCTAGGGACCCAACGGGCAGAGACCTTGGTCATGGCCAAATTGATGTGGATGTTCATAACACTTACATGTGATATTCCAAGTTCTCGCTCGATTTCTTCGATCTTCACCCGTCGATTTTCGAGGGTCATCCTCTCCACACGGGCCACATTGTCCTCGTTGGTCACGTTTGACGGGCGTCATCTTCAAGGGACTCACGACCATGGCGGAACTCCCTATTCCAGCGAGCAATGGCAGCATAGGAAGGGGCAGTGTCGGTGTAGACTGCAACCATGCGTTCATGGATCTCTTTTGCATTCTTGCCTTGCTTGGTTAAAAATTCGATCACTGCGTGGTGCTCAACCTTCTCCATTGTTCAAAAATTTGTGACTGACGATCTGAGATCAGCTACTGCTTCTTAAATAGACTAGGCAGGAGCGTGCGGCTGCAGATCCTGACTTGTCATAACTTGTCCTAACACCCCCACAAACAGCCATCCCCCTTCCTATGTTTTGCCCTACCGATCCGCAAAACTTATTGACCGCCCCTCGTATAACATTTATAAATACTTTGTACGGTACTACAAACGTTATATGTTCGAGGCAACAAAAAAAGTGTACTAGACAGCAACATAAATGGTTGTGCGGAAGGAATAACTCAATTGACATCACACCGATCAATTTCCCCACAATGAGGTTCTAGTGTGAAGGAAGCTGCGATATATAACCATTGATGCTTGCAATCACGGGTGACAACTGGCATAAGTAGCAAATCATAACATTACTCTAGACGAAGGAGAGAACAAATGATAATGACAAGAATCATAGGTACTAGAATATCTTAAATGTGAATCGGAGACGTACCCATGACCGAAATCAGGTTCCAAGTAAACGAGTCGTGGCCCAAAGTGTAGTATTACTCAACAGCCCTAAGACTGGATTAACGGTTACACACGAACGGAAAAATAATGCGAATTTACATAGATTAACGTTAACACAGGAGGTACCGGAAAAAGCGCGCACGATAACCACACCCTGGAGAAAGAGTGTGGGTAACCTTCTCGTCACGATGGTAATCTAATCCCGAAATGAAGGGAGGGGACAACAGGAAAGGCAAGGAATCGATTTTACCCTGGAATAGGGGAAATGGACATAAATAATGCTACCGACGTCCAACCGCGCCCTTTCTGGTTCCCTTAGGAATAAGGAGGCTCCCATGCAGCAGAGGGAGAAAATAACTGGTCAAGGCTCGACAGATTTTACAAATGAATTCTAACCTGAGAATACAAACTCTACCTCTGAACCTTTTCAAAGCCCTATCTTTTTCAATGAAAATCAATGGCTGAATCAAAATAGCTGTAGTGCGGAAGAGGAAAGGACCATATCTCTGAAATATATGGATGAATCCGAGTGCAGTGCTCATGAGTGAAAAAGGAAATGTTGAGGAGGAAGGGGCGGGGGGCTTATCTGGTGGCAGCCGACGAAGGACATGAAAAAAAGTTAACAAGCCAAGTCATAATAAAAAAAAGAAAACTATTAAGCGACATGCTCGGCTGCCCCAAGAGAGACCAGCATCCTCGGAGCCACACACACACACAAACGAGCGGTCAACAATAAAAAAAAAATCAAATAGTATACTGGGAAATAAGGGGAGGGAGGGGGGTATCGGAAAGGGGACTCCTTTGTCACATAAAGGTGGTGGGAAGGAAACGACCATCATTCATGAGGGTGCATAGAGGGACCGGGATGCACACAACCTTCCCATGGCGTGGCCAATAGGGTTGCATTGATAAGGAAATTGGCTGATAACCTTATGATAAATCTGCCAAACCTTATCGGCCGATACTGATTAATCGGCGCCGATTATTTAATTATACATTCATAACTTACAAGTTCCATTAGGTATAGGGTGCACATATTTCCTCATGGAGACGCATGATGCAATGATTACTTTACCTCATCATTTTTAAAAATCTGATTGGAATCATGCAATTTGCAATACTACATATCGTCTTATATTTCACCCATTGTAATTTTTTCTGAATAAATATTATGAAGCTTTGACGTTTACCTTTGTAGTATTCATACAATAATTATGGAAGTGAAAAAAAAGGCAAAAGTAATGTACTGAAACACCATTAGAGAAGTGTGTGTTGTACCAACCCAATGGCATATGCTAATTGCATTATAAAGAGGAAGAGCAAAGATACAACATTGCCAAACTTGCTATAATGCAATATTCTCAGATTCAGATTTATGTAACCAATTCATGAATTTGCATTAAAAAATAAATAAAATCACAATTCATCACAAAAAAAATGAATTTCGGGTAAGAGTGCGTCAAATTGACCCCTTGTTAAAGTATGTAGTACTACTATTAACTATTACACTAGTTGCCTTCAATGACAATAGTATACTACACATTTCTACGTATTTATACAGAGGAAATCCAAAAGTTTCCATTTTTCTTGCTACTGACGGTTTTTTTTATGCCAGCTCATAGTTACATGTCAAATAACTATCAACAATATTATAATTCATATAAGATTGGCCGATAGCGATTATTTACCGATATATCGGTGCAATCCTAGTGGCCAATGAGGTGGAAATCTACTCAGTGAACCAGGACTTCCTTACGGGGACGACGCCATTCCAGGTGCCAGGTCTCTAAGTCTAAACAAGGTATCCCCACCCTGCTGGGGAATTATTTTTATATGCTTTAAAATTGTGTCATGTTTTTGTTTTGTTTCTCACTTGAATTTAAACGCAATAGCAAGGAATCCCTATCATGCAGGCAAGGAGAAATGTGTAAAGTGGTGAAGTTAGAGGAAGTGAAAATGTGTGGTATATAGAAGCGCAGATTCTCCTGCAGATCAAGAGACATTCTTTCAGATGGCATACATACGAGATATTTAGTAGGCTTTTACCACCGCTCTGCACTCAATTGTAAATACAAATTATTCGTAGCTCTTCGATGGGCTGAATAGCTCTCAGTATGGCCATTCTAAAAAAATTACCGACTTTATAAAGAGAACAAACCAAATACTGTTAGGAAGTACCAGTCACTCAGTACCGTACAAGGCATTTCGCATCCTTGCCGAGTTCTCTCTCACTCGCCTATAAATAGCCCGTACAACAAAGGCGTCCCCCGCACCACGCCCTTCTCCACAACCAAAACAGGAAATCTTTCATTAAACTCGATACTTGCATCAAAGGGCCAGATTTTCTGAAGACCATAAGTCGATATACCCCGTCTACCCAAGGAAAAATGAGTGTTCACGTTGAACGGCCAATGAGACGATGCTGTGACAAATATTGGAGAGGCACCCAAGGAACAAGCATCGTATTTCGCTTACTAGACAATTGCATATGTACACGAACAGAAGAGTAAGGTGGTGGAGTTAAAAGTGCACATAAGGACGCAATCAAGAAATATGGGCAGTACAGAACGCAGGGTTGTCAGTTGTAGGAAGTAAGTGTTGAAGCGAGAAATTGTATTCATTGGAAAGTTTTAAATATGTGCCGAAATAAGGGGTATATTTTCCAACATTATAGACGATCATAGTCAATCCAATTATATATCTAGCACATCTGAAAAACAGCTTATCTAGAGCAAAATAAAATATTTTTAATAGAACTATTTACATATATCCGTGCACCCAATTTTCTCACACACAAACTAACGAACTAGATGAAATTACAAGTATTTACCCTCTCTCATGATCATTGAAGCGATGTGTATAATTATTTCGCGAGTCTGAACTAACAAAATATTATGGCGTTTAGGGGTTAGGTTTCACTTAGAAAATAGAACTTTTAAAAGTAATGTCATGAGCGTAATAATGCCGATAGGAACTAATGTCAAAGTACCCATAGTGTGTTTATATTAAAGCGCTAAATAACCTTTAGTTCATAATTTCACGCACGCATTTGTATAGCGTAATGGTGAAGACGTTACTGAGTCGCAAGAACAAAGAAGCGGGGTAGATGTGCCGCGGAAGAGGCACCATAAATGGACTGAAGGAAATCGCCTCGACACCCGGCCCTTCGTTTCACAACGACAATTGAGGCGTTGGGCTTAAATCTCCTTTGAGGCAGACAAGGTTGCCCTCGGGATGCCAAAGGACAGAGATCGCTTGTATCTGCCCTACCATTCTTTAATTCATTGGATCATTGAAGGTGGGCCACTCTCGAGCCTACATCGCCCCATAACTAGCGCTAAACATTTCACGACGACGGTAAGGATGCCAACATACGAAATGCGCAAATTCTGTAAAATCGAGACTCCCAACTTCATGAATTAAGACGGCACGAAATTTACTAAGTGACTAACGCTTCATCACCCGCCCAAGCGCACAATTCACCGTTTCCATCGTGCTGGTGACGGCCACTTGTTAGATCACCAAGCGAAGGATGGACGGCCTTGAACCTTTCCAAGGGTGACTCATTTCCTTCCGCACATCGGCCGATCCGGAACTGGAGGGGGGCACGTAGCCCACGGTGAGTTTTCAGCTACTCTTCAAAAACGGACCCACAATACGCTTAAGGAAAAGCCACCCTCATTTATCGGGTAATTTTAACACTTATTTGCCACTTGGATCGGGCCAGGAAATGCAGCGCAGGAAGTTGAGAAAGATCGTCTCAGTTCTTGAGATGTTTCATTGGCAGGCCACTTGTGGGAGCTTTTTTTTTTTGTTAACAAGGATAAAGCGCCTCTCCCCTGATTCGGATGTAGAGAATGAAAGGTCAACGAGACCACCTGGCACGTTCAGAGGTTACATTTCCTCCTCACTTCATTAAGGCCTGAGAGAGGAAATATAATCACCTTTACCCTAGTATATAATACTTTGGAAGTCCGTCCTATTGATCCGATTCATCTCACTTACCAGACAAGATTTTTTTTAGGGTGGGGACCGCAATATGGCACGCAAACAATTTGGGTGGTGAGCTTGCGTGCGAAATGTGGAATCAATACTAAAAATTGTATTCCAGGTGTGGGATGTCGAACAAACAAAGGATTTCGATAACCGAGGAAGTTAATAAAAAAATACAGAATGTTCAGAATTTGAGTGCTAAGTGGGTTAATAGTCACCATTTCCAATGAGAACACTATAGCTAAATCACTCGTGTCAACCAATTCAAAATAGCCCGTTCCAACGTAATTTTGATAAGAGGAAACAAATGAAAATGCCAAGGATTTTTTTTTTTTTTTACAAAAGTTCGAAAAAAGGTGAAGTTAGGCAAACTGAAGATACAACTAAAAGGGCTGGACTTTAGTATAAATTAATAAAATTGCAGCCACCAAAACATTCATTTACAAAGTCATCTGTGTACATGTGGTCGAATGAGGAGGGGGGGGGGGGGGGGCTGTAGTCTGTATCTTGCTGCGCACGCGACTGCTTGAGAAAGAATCCGTGTGGCGACGCCTTTAATTACAGAGCGGAATCCTTAATATTCAGTGGCGCATGGAGGAAGCTTAAGTACAATTTCAGCCACATTCTTATCCTAGACAAGAATCCGTGAGCAGGTATTGGCAATATGAATAAGAACGTAGGATGACTTAAGGGGATTGAGACCATGATGGAGCGCAAATCTTAGATATTCTAAAATTATCCAAAGACGACAGTGGCCATTTTAATAGGAGAGAATTCTTGCGAGTTATGGAAGGTTCGAGAGTGGCAGGTTAGGAATATGAAACCGCTCTGAAACACGAATCCAGCTGGGAAGGAGCAACAGACACGTTGTAATTCACTGCTAAGGAAGAATGTAATTCGATACCACCCATCGGGTACAAATGAGGGAGTGAGTGGATCGAGCCCACAAAGTGAGTCAAAGTTTCTATTTGGAAACCTATATGGGGGGCTTTCAAATTTGGCCCACGAATACTTAAATTGTTTGTCCTCTACACTTTTGGATAAAGGCCACATATATGAATCATTTCGACAATCTCTCTACTCATTCCAAGATTTCTCCCGCTTCTCTGCTCTCCAACCTGACTTTCTTTACGAGCCACGTCCGCTTTAAAGGGAACCTTGAAGTAGGTGGCCCTGGCACAAATCTACGTGAATTTGTCTACAACAATTCACCCAAAAATGTATGAATAAAACTCACCACATGGAGTTTATCTACGGATGCTTTAATCGGATCTTTTAAAGGTAAGGCATCCCAAGTTTTATTTCCTACCCTAATAAAAAATATTTGGCTGCCTTCCCGTTATTCGAAATTGTTTATTCATTTGTTGACTTTCAACATCGTTTAAATGGATAAGACAAAGGACTTAAACTGTTAAAGAACTATGCGCGTGCAGAAAATAAAGGACTTGTAAACAAATATTTAAGGAGAAAACCCGCAGAAAACCAATCCAAAAAGTAGTAAGTACATCAGTGTAGTTAGTCCCTGGATGGGCATCTCAAGATAAAGGGGGAGGGGGAAACAGCTTAATTAAGTAAGTGGCGAGAAGGGAGAAAATCCAACAGAGGCGTGTTGTCGTTTGCGTCGCCAACCCCAACATCAAGGTTGGGCAAGCTTAAGGTTCCCCCCCAACCACCACCTCTGTGGCTTGTAAAATGCACATGTAGAAGAAAGAACAACGACCAATAAACTGGAGAAAGCATCTAGGATAAGACATTTCAAAAGGTTCTAACTCTACCCACATTAAAGGAAGATTTTCGCGACCTTGCAAAAAGACGGGAAGTCGCCCGGTGGATGGCGACTCCCCAAAGGCAACGGATCTCAAATGAGCAGCCAGAGGCAGGCGTGTGATTGGAGCCCTCACTAAGTAGTACTAGTCAAAAAGACGGGCGGGATATAAAGGGGTTATTGGGACAGAACCAAAGATGGGATCCCGTGACAGTTGACCTGTGAGGCAACAGGGGGTGGGGGTGGGGTAAAACTCTCCCCGATAAGCAGTGTAGCCCCATACGCTCGAAAAGGGCTACAGGGGGGTGATAGGCACATTAGAATTAGGGGCAGGAGAGAGGTTATTGGGTCGACACTGAGCTCCATTATTTGTGGGCCAACGTCCAGGAGTCTTCAAGTCTGGTCTTTGACAGCGTAAAATATGTCACAAAACTTCATTAGACGCTGCATGAGGGAAGTAATCAGTGATTAAAATTTTGAGAGAGCACCTCTAGCCTACAAAAAAAAAACAAAGCAAAAGGAAAGAAGGAAGCGCGCTCCGGAGTAGTCACATGAAAGTGCGACCTACATAAATCATAATGTGGAGGAGGCCAAGAAGGAAGAGTGCTCCTGCGTCGGGGGTAGGCACGCCCCCCCCCCCCCCCCGACCGTCGCAGGAACATGTGACATACAAAAGAAACACAAAAAGCCAAATGACGCAGGAGGCCAAGCCTCCTTCAAAAACTAGTAGTCTACAAAATTTGGAGGGGGGGGGGTGCCAACCCTGGTAAATAGCGCATCCTCCTGTCCAGCCACCAACGCGTAGAGATCGGGTGGCAAAACCCTTATATCCTGGGAGGGTTTTTTTTTGGAGGGGGGCGGAAATCGGCCTTGGTACAGTGATCTCTCCGGTTTGCGAAATGCCAGCACAGTAGCGATTCGACAGGAGTCTGGGAGGATACCGTCTACCCACTATACAAATTAAGAGAAAGGCCATGTCTCGCTCACCCAGGTGTCGAAGCATGGCGTACGGGACATCGTCTGGACCAGGGGCGGTGTCCACACACGAAGCGAGATCGGAACGCAACTCATTGAGTAAACCTGTCGTTGAAGGGTTCTCCGCTTCTGGAGGTAAAGTCCAGTCGGCGGCCTTCTGCGACATCACGACGTGCATTGAAGGCTGGGGGAGCAGCATCCCGGCTAGAGAATGCCGAGAGTGGTTGCGAAGGATTCCGCCACGGATGCGGGGTCTGAGATTGTGGTCCCATTCTCCTGGAGAACGGGAGTGGGTCCTGCGAGAACTTGCCCCAAATCCTTTTGACTAGCTTCCACACATCTGCTAGAGGGGTCTTCTCGTTAAGTGAAGACACGTATGGCCGCCAAGAGGAGATACGGGCGTGCTTCGAAATATACCGGAACATAGCCCCCTAGCTCGATGAAATTCAGGAGACAGTGAAGTCGGTCGGGCGGCGCTTATAGCGCATGTAGGCATAACGCTTATGTTTGAGGGCCGTCTCACACTCGGCTGACCACCACTGGAGCTCTAGGCTTACAAAACGGCCAAACGTTCTAGGAATAGCAGTTAGGCCCACGGCAATGAGGTTGCCGGAGACCTCAAAATCGACCTAAACTCAACTGATAGAGAAATCAGTCATTTCCTGAAATGCGGACCGCCGCGCCCGCGTTAAGCACCACCGGGGCGGGCTCTCGGTGGAGGAGCACGGCAGTTTCCCCTTATGGTAAACGGTAACGCTGAGGGGAGGAGGGGAGCCATGGTTTTAGTCAGATGGTTGTGAACCCTTTGTGCAACCAGCTTTACCAGGGCAGCGACCAGGATGGGTAGAACCTGCTGAAGGGTTCCGAATGGGCGCGGAAACGACCGTGCTCCTAAGTCGGTGTGCACGAACGTCCCGAGTTCAAAGGACAAGCGGTATCGACCCCGCGAGACATAACGTGCGCGAACAACATCCAGACTGGCAAATTCAACAAGAATGTGCTGGCAGTCTGGGGGAACAACGCAGTTTTCATAGTATGGCGCAGGCGAGCACTGCATCAAATGGCGGTGCGTCCCGTGAGTGTGTTCACTTGGGAAAAGACAAAGCAACCTGAAACCGTCGCGTCATTGGGCTTAAAACGCCAGATACTCTCTCAATAAGGACGGTGCGACGTTTTAGAGGCTGCGCTTAACGTACTTGCGACTTTGTTCTTGGTCTGGGAAAACCACCGGGGGGGTGGGGGAACACATGTGCCGATCTTGGCTTGGCCGCTCTCCGAAACGTCAGCAAACCCCACCCATCCGTCCCCAGAGCACCCGTGGAGTGAGTTACCTTACCTTTAGTCCTCTTTCTTTTGTTTTCCTTTTTAAGAGAGGCTTGTGGGGAATGAACCCGATTCTCTCGAGCGCCGAAGGAACCCCAAGGCCTGATGGACCGTCTTCAGCAAGATCCTTCTCCGATATGGAAGTCTTATGTGTAAGAGGGACGCCAGGCAGGAAAGTAGGTCCCTCCTCTACTTGCGAGTCATCGTAGGCCCGAGCAGCCGTACGAGAAGCAGCTTGAAAATGGACTGACTCGGGTTCGACCGCATACAAGATTCTGCCGTCTGAGGCTGGGTCACCTCCGGCACCCTGTTCACCTCAGGGGGTTATCCTCCCCCCTCTCAAGGCATCAATCACAGATGCCATTCGCAGTACTCTGTCACAATAGTGTCTGGTCAAAAGTGTGCTTCGATTCCCCTCATCCTCGCAAGACGCCTAGGGAGGACGAGACCGCAAAGGAAGGCGGATCTCCATGCGCCTCTTTTTCTATTGTCGCCCTGATCAAAGAACACTGTCCTGGAGCTTTAACTATAAAGGACTGCATGACGTAGCCACCTTGCATGTACTGGAGGAAGGTGAGCAGACTCGATGGTCCAGCACACCATATACCTACCTAATACTTGCCCTAGCCAGCAGGCTTTCAGCCCTCACAGTGGTGGAGCGTCACGGTATACAGTGCCACTTGACCTAGAAACTCGATGGATAGGAGAGCAGGTGTGGAAAAGGGGTGAGAGGGTATGTAATAAAGGGGGTTTTTTTAGAACCTATCTGGCGACTGCCTACTTGGGGAAAAGTCGCCGTACTAGCGTCACAGCCTACTTACTACTAGGCTAGATTAAAAAACATATGTAAATAACAAAGATAAAAAGGCTAACAAAAAACAAGTAAAAAAAAAAGCAAAAATGCAATATGAAGGAAGCGCGCTCTGGAGTCGGGGGCAAACCCGCCTCCCCCCGGCGCAAGAAAGTGCGACCTACAAAAAAACAAAACGTCAAATAAAGTGGAGGAGGCCAGCCTCCTCCAAAAATTCGTATAGACCACAAGTCTTTTGTGCACGAACCATTGCTCGTCCCGATATCGGGCGGGGTAACTTCGTGACGAAGATCACCCAGACTAGGACATTCAACAAGAATATGCCGTGCAGTCAGGAGAGAAAACGCAGTGTCACAATGGGGGGCAGGAGGGCGCTACATCAGATGACGGTGCGTCCCGCGAGTGTGCCCACTTCGGAGACAACAGAAAAACCTGAAGCCGCCACGGCCTGATGAGAGGGGGGAGGCCAGGGGAACAATCGCGGCGCAATGGCACGCATCTTTAAGTTCCCCTCGACCGCCTCCCATCTTCTTTGCCAAGCCGCCCGGATAAAGAGTAGAGACAGGCGGGTCCATTAATGAATTGGGTGAGTGATCACCTATTATTATCATAGCATGATGCTACGTGATTCAAGGATGGTATGAAGTCAGAGGCACCGTGGCTACCAGACTGAACTATGTACAGGTGGAAACACTTCTTGACCTGCAGAGTGCGGGGAGTCCTATTGATAAATAATATTAACATACTAATAATAACTAATACTAATAAAATTATAGTATGTATATAATAAATAATTATACATAATATAAATAAGCTTTTTTAATAAATACTAATAACAAATATAAACCATACTATTAATAATACTAAATAATAGTAATGGACGAGGGAAAAGCGCACCAACAACTTTCCCAGCCCGCATCATAGAGCTCAAATCAATCAATGACAGAGCCTGCCTAATTTGCACTCAAGCTGGGAGGACGCGCAACTCCTCCGGATACCAAGTGCAACAGGCTACATAGGGTAACCCCGCGGGGTAAATGGTACGGCTGCCACGTCAAGACAAATAAATATTCCTAGGCATGGTAAACTTAAACTCGTCATGTACTTTTGCCACGAGGGAAAAGGCATCAATGTCTATGCATCAAGAACATCTACTCCCGTTTATGATAGTGGAAAATATGATAACACCCTCATCCAGGACATCCTCTTCTTGCCTAAGAGGTTCTTTCCCCCACGCAAAGTTGAACGGGGAATCTTCCATCTCGTAGGATTTCAGAGGAATGCTAGGAGAGAAGTCCCTTGGAGAAGCCCCTGTACAAGACATCATGAGCGAGCGAACCTTAGTTGCCCTAACAGCCAAGGAGGTAAAGGCCGTCCGCCATAGCTACTACAGCATTAATACAGCCAGGAAAGCTCCCCCATTACATGCTAACATGGGCTTACCAAGGAGGGTATAAACCTATTACTCTTATAATCGCGCCCTAACGACCAGAGCCCCTCAAGCCTGGTTGATTATTTACAACCTGTCGGGATTACTGAAAAAGGCGAAAGCAACCAGGATTACCAAGATTACCAAAAAGACGAAATCATTCAAGATTACCGAAAATACGAAATCACTCAGGATTACCGAAAGGGCGAAATCACTCGGGATTACCGAAAAGAACTAAAAGTGTAGAGGGGAGTAGGAGATAAGGCATCGGGTTCTCTAGAGGGTGGCTGCTTTCCCCAGCACTCACCATCAAAACCTTCCCTTACATGAATTTTTAACGGAATGGAACGTGGTCCGCCGGATATCAGCTGTAGCATGGATGCCTTGCTACAATTGGCAGCCATATGCCATGCAACTGAGCCAGAGATGAGAAGAGTCGCAAAGAAAGAACGAGAGGAAGTTTACTGGTACGCCATTGAGCGCCCTTTACACGAAGGACCTTAAATTATATAGCTACGTTATTTTTAGATTTATGCCCGCCCTCGAATTTCGCGGGCAAAGCGCTTTGTTATAAATACTTCTGATTTGCCACGTCAGTACTTAATGTGGGCAAATCTCTAATTATCATGGAGCGACGAAAAGTAGATTGGCCGCTATTTTCGAATTGAAAGAATCTAGTTAGTTTATTTTTTTATTTTTGTAAAGTCTTCGCCTCGAAAGAATCCGTTACGTAGGGGTTTATATAGTTTAGTTTTTTTATTTTTGTAAAAAGACCAAATATTTCTTTAATTAAGATGCTATCATTATGTACATATGAGTGAGAACGGGTTACGTAACACGCTATAAACAAATAAGAGGCCTAACGAGATTTGGCAATGGCGCCTTTGAATTCGAAACTAAGGATAGGCTTTTTCAAATTACTTACTTACTCCTGCAGGTTAATTTCCAAGGCCCTCGGGTCAATCTTGGAAACAGAATATTTCCGGGCGGGCCTTCTATTATGTTATTATAGGACTAATTTAATTGATTTAGGCTTGTACAGGATTTAATGTCATGTTAGACTTTGAAGTTATTTGTTATGGTAGCAGTTTCAAAATCATAGGCAATAGAGAATAAATGGGTCTTCTACTTCTTAAATTGGTGTATATTTTCAATGTTTGTCAGATGCAATGGCAGACTAGTGTAAATACAGGGCAGCATATCGAAAAGCACGTTTACCATAATTTGTTTTAACTCTAGGCGTATGAAGTTGTTCGTCAATAAATTTCCAGCGCGTTTTTATTTCTTATTTGTGGGGGCATCAGGGTACACGCCCACAATTAAGTTAGAGGAAAAGGGGGCGAAGCTTCTCCCATTTCTAAATTAAGTTAAACATTATATATAATAAAATATGATGAGATTGCAATAACCTAACAACACACCCCACCCCAAAAAGCACCTTTTTTTTATTTGCCAAAGAAAAACATTGTTTTTAAACATACATATAAATTATTAAAAAATTCGAGGGTGGGCATGAACCTAAAAATAACCCATAGCTACAACCCATCAGACAAGACCGCACATCGAGGTGGATGGTGGAACAAGAGCAATGTCCCTGTTACAACTGAAAACTGGAGGAGGGGCCCGCCCTCCCAATCCTAGTGCACCAACAGACACTAGTACTCTTTTGCAACCGTTTCAAATCGATCTTTTATGCACCTGGATAGACACAACAAAGGGTGAAAGAGGGTTTCAAACTTTTTCTTTTGAAATAAAAAAAGCTTAGTCTGGAATTTTCGAAAAATAATAGACCTGGGTGCTTATCTTTGGATGGGGTACATGGAGCTCTTTCACCCGTATCCAGGTCTATCCTGGAGTAACGAGGGGAAAGAGGGATGAAGAAAGCGAAAAATATGATATTATAAAAAATAAGAAATAGGAGATTGTCGATTATGCCCCATTTTTGCTTCCGGATAGCCTAGAATAGGTAACCTAAACTTTAATAGGCGCGTGGGTGGTGTATATCGACTCATGGCGGTTTTTGTTTACTCTCGCGAAACTTGGAATTATACAAGCCATTATTTGTCGCTTCTGTGAAATCATAAGCATTGTGGAAGAGATTCATTAATGAAATACATATTACCTAACAGCGATGAAGCCAATTTAACTACAATATAGAACGTTAGACGTCGTAGGTTGGTTATTTAAACGTTTAGTTTTGTGTCAAAGGGGGTAAAATGCTATGGCGCGGGGTGTCGCAAGAATAGGCTTCTCGTTTGGTTCCTTTCCATGACGAAAAACAGCACAAAAACTAACGTTACAAAAAGCTAAAGGAGCCTACAAAAATGATCCCAGACCTACAGAAACTAAAATACCTAAACCCCCCACCTAACCCACGCGAGTCCCCCTTGCAGGGTACATGGAGTTAAAAAGCTTCAAAAATCGCTAAAGAAAATTAGGGGAAAGTAGACGCAAAGTTAATTGAAGTATTGGTTTATCTAAAGAAGCAACATCCAATTATCTCTCGTTACTTTTTCCCATTATTGTCGATTCCATCTAAACACGGTGAAGAAAGGGGGAAGGGAAGAGATTAATTACAAAAATAAAGGGAGGGGGGGATAATATGTAAAATACAAATTTGGAGGCCTATCTGGATCTTTAACATTATTTTTATACTCTTGGTTGGGGATACCCAGGTGTGAAAACCAAACTGAAAATACACTAGTAAGCGGCACCGTGTTGTAAAATCAATTTTATTTTTATGGCTTCTATTGTTCGAATAACGTATAGTGGAAAGAAGTGTGGATGACATTAGCTCAAACACATTCGATTAGACTAGAAAAAAAAATTCACTAAGCCCTTTCTGACCAATACGACGGCTTCCTTAGAAAGGAAATCTAACGGGGTTGTAAACTATGAACATTATCGCTGGTACAAGTTCGCACATACCAGTTCATCCCTTTAAATGAACTAAACTAGCAAATCCTTTCACAGAATAATTATTAGTTCCTTCGCCCGAAACAGACGCACAACTAGAAGAACCGGACGGAAATAGACATGCACTCCGCACGGCTCTACTTCAAAGACTGAACTATAAAAAAAGAAATTTAGATTATATTCCTTTTCTGCAAATAGATCTTTTCTGATTGAGAAATTAATTGGATCTATCGTTGAAAATGAAAAGAAATAAATCGGGCTCCCATCAAACAAATACGCTTTGTGCAGATGGATTAATCATTTTAAATAGTAGTAAGAAGTGATCCGAATAGTGTGCGCTTACTTATCTGCGGTAGACAAGATGGAAATGAACAAAACAAATGCTAGTCGACTAATTTGCTACTGTACTCGATAGGACTAAAACCAGCGGAAAATATGCGAAACGTAATGAATAGCATGTGGGAGGGAGGAGCAAGCATCAGAAGAGAGCAGCAGTAATCCGTAAACATTTTCTCGTACTTCTGACGGTGATTACTTATAATAAGCTCGAAACGTACGCCATTGGTGTGGCTACGCCCAGAATCAGCTGTTCCCAGGGTAGCTAGTGATGTACGATGATACTAAAAGGAAAGAGCCAAGCCACGTTGGACAAGAAGCACGCGATATTTCCTTATCGGGGTTTTCGGCGGAAGTAGATTTGGGGTTTTGAAAATTTTGTTTCACAGTTATCCGCTCTAACTTCTATCGGGAAAGCCGCGAAACAGACCACGCCCACTTCTACATCGACCTTCCCTCAGCAGTACAGCTTTCAGGATGGGACCTACTCTCTCGAAATTGTTGCATGGAGACCTACATAATGTCCCCGCCCCCAAGGAGAGGGTTAACTTTTGGTGAAACAACTCTCGGGAACGGGTGACGCTGCATTTTACAAATGTCAGGGGCCTCGTTCGCTCCTGTTTTATTGGATTTAAAGTACGGAAGCAACGAAGCCGTAGCGCACATGGTAAGGAGAGATTTGTAACTAGTGGTGAAGTTAAACGAAGTGAAAATATGCCTTCAGGCATTAGGGTTGGAAAAGTGCAGGAGTCGGGAGAAGGCCTCGTTCGCAAGCATAACCAGGCAAAAGAGAGTATCGTTGGCATGGGTGCCACAACAAACTACGGGCGTTGGGGATCAGGGAAAAGAAGAACGCGCGCCCTCCAAGTTCCATGATGATCTGCGGCTATATATAGTATATTCCACACCATTATCACTGCCACCATTGGACAACTTTCTTTAAATTGTTTCTTTCTATTTTTAAGGCTAATCTAGCCACTGGCCCCTAAGGCAAAAGCCGCATTAATTTATAACGTAAAGCTAGGCTATATTAAAAAAGGTGCACAAGATACCATAGAGCAGAACAAACGAAAACAAAACAAAAAAATCATAAAGAAGCACGTTCCGGCGTCGTAGGAGACTCCCTCCCTGACCCCGGCGCAGGAACATGCGACCAATAACAGTCTAATAAACTGGAGGATGCCAGCTTCCTCCAGTCGGATAGTCCAGAAGTGTGTACACGAACCCGTCCTGAATACAAGGAACAATCGGTAGCGACCCCGATACCGGGATAGAGAACGTACGCGAAAATCGCCCAGATTGGGACACTAAACAAGAATGTGCCAAACAGTGGGGGTAAGGCAGTGGCCACAATAAGGCGCAGGCGAGCGCTCCAACAAATTGCGTAGTGTCCAACGAGTGTAATCAATTCGAAGACAGCGACCTAAAGCCGTCTCGACATTGGAGGGGTAGGTCAATGGGAACAGTCAGGCGCAATAGCAAGCAACTTGAGGTTTCCCTCGCAGGTCTGCCATCTTATTTGCTAAGTAGCACGCGGAGGACTGCACTGATTCCTGCCATTTAGTCGGTGCGAAGAGTTAAACGCTGATTCTGATCGCCCAGTCCAGGCGGACTATGTGGCGCCCTCACTTCCCGAAATGCCCAGGAACCCATCAGAAGATAATCTCAGCATCCACCCCGCTCGCGTCAAGAGGCATAACGGATACCGCGAACCAGGGTGTGTGGAAATTCCAATGCCTGCAGCGCAGTCAGGGCAGTTTGTGAGTAGCTAAAAGATCACGATAAGGTCCGCGAAGTGTATTGTAACCAGCTCGGCCGTAAAGACAGACGCAGCGCATGGTAGAGCCGCCGCAGACCTAAAATAGTGGGAATACGGCGTGGAAGCCAACTTTCTCCTGGGAGTTGGAGCCAGGCGTGTACATTGGCACGGATTGGGCGTGACACGAAGTGTACTCCAAAAATGCCGAAGGCAATACTCCCGGTACTGTGGAATTTTGAGGAACAGAGCCGTGTCGACAAATAGTCAAAGGTGGTATCCTGCCGGGTGGCGGGCGTACTGGGCACTACCAGAGGAGATATCGGCCCAAGAGCTACACGAAGGCGCGTACAGGAAGGCGCATAATACACTGTATGCGACGTAGAGCAAGTGGAATCTCCGCAGCATTGCCAAGTAGGGCCTCAATAGTGTCAGTGCGGAAGGCAATAAAACTCGGATCCGTAGTCAAACTTCGAACAAAAAAAATAAACGATAGAAAAATAAGGCAGTAGCCCTATTAGCACCCAATGTGATGAACGTGACGGAACGAAGAATGTTCCTGGTGCGGGTACAAGAGACCCTAAGGCTGTGAATGAGCGTCCCAGGTGAGGTGTCGGTCGAAAACAATAACAAGGAAACAGTGCAGGTCCAACACTTCTATGCGAACCCGTTAAGGAACAAGTTCGGATCGGGGTCGAGCCATGTCTGGCGGCAGAAGTGCACCACCTTAGTCTTGGCCAAGGGAAAAGGAAACCTGTGCACTTCGGGAGCGAGAGATGCGGTTCAATGTCTGTTGGAGTCTACGCTCCAGAGTTGGTATATGGGCCGCACCAAAAGTGATGGAAAGGTCGTTCACGTAGAGCAAAGTGAAAACATCTTCCGGCAGCGCAGTTATGCTGTTAATGCTCAGGGAAAAGAGTGTGACAGTGAGGATACTTACCTGCGGGAGACACTTCCTGTTTACTGTGGGACAGCACCACCTTGCTCAATTGGGTCAGAGAGGAATACCCCCCTCCCCTTTCGTACGCGGAATCGAGAATCTCGCAGATTCAAAAATAAGGATTGGGAGGAGTCCCCTCCCCCCGATCGTGTGGAGACTCTCCATGATACCGTATTGCCATGGGGTATCAAAGGCCTTCTCCAGATCGAAAAACACGGTGGCGTAGTGCTGTTTACAAAGGAAGGTCTCGCAGACTGCAGTTTCAGGTCGGACCCGAACATCTGACGTGGAGTGGAAATCGCCGAAGCTGCACCGTGCAGAAGACAGGTGGCCGGTCTAACATTTACTAATTTCTCCAACTTGCAAACGCAGAAGGTTAGAGAGATTGAGCGGAAACCAAGTAAAGTGCTGTCTCCTTGGTTTCCGAAAAATGAGCGCAGTAGCCATTCGCCAAGTCCGGGAGGATATCTTATGATTAGAGCCTGTACAACAAATCTAAGAAAAGCATTGCATACGGGACATCATCCGGACCAAGGGATATGTCGGTGCATGAAGCAACTCACTCAGCGTAAACCTGTCGTTGAAGGGTTCTCCGGCGGGCTGAGGCTATATCACAACGCACATAGACAGAATCCCGGCTAGAAAATGTCAAGAAAGGTGTCGCGAAGACTCCGCAACGGACAAGGGGTCCGAGATGGCAGCCCAATTCCCCTGGAGAACGGGAGGAGGGTCCTGCGAGAACTTACCTCGAATCCTTTTGACTCACTTCCACACCTTAGTTAAGTGAAGACAGGCATGCCTGCCTGGAAGAGCGGCGGGTGTGCTTCGTAACATACCAGAACCTAGACTAAGCTCAACAAAATTCACCAATAGTGAAATCGTTCGGGCGGAGCTATAGCGCATATAGGCATAACACGTCTGTTTAAGTGCCGTCTCACACTAGGCTGACCACCATGGAAGGGGTCGGAGTACAAAACGGCCAGATGTTCTAGGAATAGTAGCCAGACCCACGGCTATGACGTTATCGGAGAAGTCAACGGCAACGGCCCCATCCACCGACCTAAACTCGACTGTGACAAGCACCACCGGGGCGGAGTTTGAGGCGGTAGCAGTCCATAAAATGATATTTGAATGGGAAAGTAAGCAATACCATGGAAGTCATCGACTATGGCCATATGCTTCCCCGATGCAGATCACCAGGCGGTGTTTGTCGAACAAGGCGCTGCCGCCTTCGAGGACATCGGGGAAGGTTGGGCTCACCATACAAGTCTTTTCCTCCCTCCGCCTCGAAACCTTAGGCGGGCTCGCGGCTACGGTGAATCCTCCTTTGGAGGATTCACCGTCTCCAAGCCACCAAGAATAGTCTTGGGTTTGGGCATAGGAGCCAAAGCTCCTTTGGTGTTGTCCTCCTTTTCGGGGGCAGCTTTAGGATTCCCAGAATACGGCCTCACGACCACCTTGAGGGGTGTTGCCTCGTGCGAGTCTGGGTATGCTCTTTGTACCGCCAGCTCTACCAGGGAAGCGCCCGCTCTGAGTAGAACCTGCAGAAGGGTTCCAAATGGGCACATAAACGACCTTGATTGTGCGCCTGGATGAGACCAGAAGCAGGTGCCTTTTTTTTAATGAGGGATAAGAGGTACCAGGGACAATGGGACCAAGTCCTTTGTCTAGCGTAATGAGCAATGATCTGTAGCCTGAACTGCCAGGATTTCCTTCTCCAGATGCGCACCACATTGCTTTAAAGAAGCACGGTGTGGCTCTCAGCAATTGCCTTCACACGGTAGCAATACCAACCAGCATGCACCACCTCAGTGAGCCTGAAGAGTGTAGCACAATGTTAATGTGCTTTCCCAACCGGGCCCACTATTTAGGCAAAATTGTCCAGGAACTTTTACTATAAGGGATTACACTGGCATAGCCACCTTATATGTGTACTGAAGCAAGATGAGCAGAGTCGACATCCCAGCACACGCTGTACTGAATACCTTACTTATCCAGTGGGCTTTCAGACCTCCCAGTATACATTGCCTCTCGACTTAGGCTCATAAGAGGACGAAAGTGGGCAGGGTAGCCAGAACTTCTGTGGATAGGAGAGCAGGCATGGAAAGAGGTAAGGGGGTATGTAATAAAGAGAAGTAGAGATAGGTGGGTCCACTAACAAGTAGGGTGGGTGATAACCTATCATTATCATAGGCTGATGCTAGGTGATTCCAGGATTGCATGCATTCCACCAAGGTACCACACCAAACTCTGTAGAAGTGGAAACACTCATGCTAGTGCAAGGTGTGGTAAGAAAATGTTGAGTGGAGAGCCATAATGATAATAATTCTTATAAATAATATTAATAACATACAAATCATGATAAATAATTATAATACATAAATGATAATATATCATTAAATACTAATAATATAAAAATCATACTAAATAATGATAATAATCCTAAAAACAAATAAAGGGTAAAGTATTGCTGAGTGTGGGTGCAGGGAAAGTGTACCAACAACTTCCCAGGCCCTACCATAGAGTTCAAATCAGCTCAGTGACTGGGCCTCCCTAATTTCCACTCAGGCCTGGAAGAGGTGCAAGTAAGATGCATATTCATGCCGACAGGATAGTAGGCGGCATTGCATACTAGCTCTTTGGCACTCCCCTGTGATGTGAAAGGGGAGACTGCCACTGTTCCTAAGATGGAGTCACTCAAGGGCAGCTCTAAAGAAGGGGGTAGGAGGAAACCCCAAAACTGTTCCAATAAAGTAGACAGACAAGTGCCCTCTCTGCTGAAAGAAGTTTGTAGGGTCGCATCCTTTCTATAGGTGGAGCCTTGGGCAGCTCCAAAAATGGCAAATGGGGAAGCCATTACACCAGTATGAGGGTTTTCTTGTTTCACCTCAACCTCCCCAACACCTAGAGAGAACACCTGCACCTGGAGGTGAACCTCTATGAGCCTGCAGTCAGCAACTACTCCTTTATGTTGCAACTATAGTAAGTATATAAAAAAGAAAACAAAATGCATGGTAAGTAGATATGACCTAAGAATGCCTTGGGAGGTTAGGAGGAAAGTCTGAATACGATCAGAAAATTCCAGAATGTGATAATTTACACATACTCAGTCCATGTGGGGAGCTGGGCTTTGACAACCCAGCAATGCATTCAGGCAAAATTGTCCACAAACTTTAACAACAAGGAAAGAAGGTACCCTATGAAACCTTACGGTCCATTCAAGGAGGGTACCTTTGGACTAGCAATCGAGCAGGCACATGGCTGCTCAATTGTCTTGCGTCTCTAAACAGCCACTTTTCAAGACTGTCTAGTCTTGACTTGAACTGGTCAATAGATTAACTGTTGACAACTTCCACTGGAAGTGCGTTCCACTTACCGCAGATACTGTAAGTGAAAAAATTTCCACACAGATTGCGGTTGTAACGCTTCAGTTCAAGTTTGAAGCCATGATTGCTCGTTCTGTTCTCACTGAGTGTGAAAATATCCCGGTAGTCAACATTGTTGAACCCACAAAGTATCTTGAAAACTTTGATGAGCTGACCATGCAGTCTACGGGTTTCCAGCGAGAACAGATCTAATTCCCTTAGTCTATCCTCATAACTTTTATGTCGGATAGAGGGAATCAGCTTGGTTGCCCTGGCTTGTACGCGTTCCAATCTCGCAATGTCCTTTCGAAATGAAGGACTCCAAAATTGTACAGCATACTCCAGGTGCGGTCGGACAAGTGAGTTGTACAAACACAGTACAATCTCCTTGTTCCAATATCCAAACTGGCGCTTTATATAGCCTAGCATCCTTTGGGCCTTTTTCTCCGCCTCAATGCACTGTTTCAAGAACTTGAGGTCACTAGTGATTGTTATAGGATGGTGCCATCGTAGCCACCTTATATATCTACTGGAGAAAGGTGAGCAGTCGATAGTCCAACACACCTGTGCCTAATACTTGTCTTAGCCAACAGGCTTTCTGCCCTCACAGTATGCACTGCCACTCTACTAAGGATTAATAAGAGGACAAAAGTGGACCAGGTAGCTAAATCTCTGTGGATAGAAGAGCAAGTTTGGAAGGAGGTACGAAGCTATGTAAAAGAAGTAGATAGGTGGGTTCCAATAGTAGTAGGGTGGTGATCACCTATTATTATCATACCATGGCGCTAAGTGATCCCAGGCTGGCAAATATTCCACCATGGCGCTAAGTGATCCCAGGCTGGCAAATATTCCACCAGGGCACCATGGTTAGTGAACCAAACTGTGTCCAGGAGAGAACAGTACTCTTGGTACAAAGTGCAGGCAGAAAAAAAGGTTGAGGAGATAGCTGTAATAATAAATAAAATAGTAACAATACAAAAATAATAAAAAATAATTAATAGGAAGGAATAATAATAACTAATAAATAAAAATAAAGTAGGACTGAGAGGAAGTGTGGGGAAAGCACTCCAAGTTTCCAAGGCCCCATCAAAGAATTCACACAATCCAGTGACAGGGCTTCCTTAATTTGCATTCAAACCAGGAGGATGTGCAGCCCCTCCAGGGATCAAATGTAACAGGGGTCTGACAACGCAACCCGGCTGCACCCCACCAATGCATGTGTGGACCCAGCAGTGACCCACTGACGCATGCGTGAGCTGGCATGACATGTTTTACCAATCGCAAGGCAGATACATTTAGACTCCTACTGCATTTTCTACAGGTGATTGTTAATTTTATTCAACTTCATTTGTTCAAAATGATCCGCAATCTGAATCTTGAATAGCTATTTATGAAAGTTGTGTGTAATCGCAACTCTACAGTGGCATTTTTAGTTAGGCAGAGGGAAGAAAAAAAGAAGAAATATCTCACTCTTTATTTGTTTTCCCGAAAGTTTACTCGACTAAAGGATAAATTTCACCATTTTTGGAAGCCCCACCCCATTTCGAAAGTACGGCAGTTGAAACATTGAATCCGCCACAAGACACATTGTAAGGTAAGGAAATGACACTTATCTTTTGTACTCAAAGAAAGGCAAGGATTATATATCAGTAGTCAAGAAACACGGTAGAAAACTAGAAGACTAACGACATTTAGCAATTGCCCTTTGCATTCAAATCTAATGTTAGGCTTTCAAATTAGGAATATTACAAGTTGTTTTTTTTAATTGCGGGAGAGGGGGGGGTGCAACCCGCCCCAATTAGCCTTAAAAATGCTAATTTGGGGCAGCAATTTAACATCTTCTCCCCATATAAACACTAGAACCAGACTGAGCCCCTGAATTTCAGTACTTCTCACCTCATCCCACCATTCTTGTCCTAACAATATTGCCAGCTCTCCCTCTCTCTTGCATTCTACCATCAGATGTCCTACATTCTCTCTAGGGTCCCACTCACAAGTAATCTCAACCATGCGAAACACCAAACCAACATATAATAGTCTGAATAGTTTTGAGTCAGGTCTAATAGGCTAGCAAGCCTCTACCCAGGAATCTTCTGAGTATTTCTATTTCATTTATATGTTTGGCAAATGTGACTACTATTTTTAAATCTGGAAACAGAACCCTCTCCGTGAATTATAGACCCGTTTCGCTTACCTCAATCCCCTGCAAAATTCTTAAGCATATAATTCACAGACATATCATGGACCATTTTGATAGGCTAAACATACTGACTGACATTCAGCATGTCTTTAAGCCCAAACAGTCATGCAAAGCTCAACTACTGGAGACAACCCATGATATTTTCCAATCCCTGAATGACCCCAAAATTAGACAAATGGACGCCGTAGTTTTAGACTGCTAAAGCCTTCGATAAAGTCCAATACCAATGACCCTACAAACTTATTTCAGCAGAGAGGACACTTGTCTGTCTACTTTATTGGAATGATTTGGGGGTTTCCTCCTACCTTCTTTAGAGCCACCCTTGGGTGACTCCATCTTAGGAACAGTGGCAGTCTCCCCTTTCACATCAAAGGGCGAAATTAGATTTTTATGGCATACAAGGACCAATCTTTTACTGGATTAAGACATTTTTTACTACTAGAGAGCAACGTGTTGTGCCTTTGGTTACAAGACAATTTGACTGCACTTGAAGACTGGGATGCCAAGTGGCAGATGACTTTTAGACCGGACAAATGTCATAACATTGATTTCACCCTGTGGTGGAGTGAATGAGTGTGTGTGTGTGTGAAGGGCCACTCTCCCACCCCCTTTTCCCAATACCCTTTCTCTCCCTCTGTAAGAAAGTGTGTATGAGTGGGAATGGGTTTTTTTATATATATTTTTATATAAAATATAAATTGATTTCATGTTGTATTATAAATTTTTTTTTTCTTTCCAGGTACCATATTCTGGAAAGATTGACCTAATTGTCATATTACTTATGTATTAGAAGCAAACTATTTACCAATTGTTAACTTACAAAGGCCACTAGTATTTGACAAGGTTTCAAGGCTGTGTTCCTCTTGTAAAGTGTCTGACTTTGCAAGTTTAAAATAGTTTGTCATTTAATGAAGGAGGGTTTTTAATAGCCACAAAGGCGTGACAAGGTCGCTTATCTAATACCGAGTTCGGAGGCACTAGTTTGTTTTTTATATGAAGATTTTGTGGTACCGCGTGAGGCCTCTTTTGTTGTATTGTTTTTTAAGTACAAGTGTGGTTATTAGGCTTCCTTATACGATTGTATTGTTGTTGAATTTTGCAACCAGTGGATTTATTAGGCCTCTTTAGTATCATTTATTTATTCTCTCTAATTTATATATAAATTATTGGTTGGTGATAGGATGGTAACACAGATTGTCTAAGTAAAGGACTGTATATACAATCCATTTCATTTCTCCCTCAATTTCTCACATCTGAATTAGTGTTGTAGGAAGTGGGTTGGATCAATTGGGATTAGAGCATAGATTTTTCAGCCTGTTACAACCCATATTAACAAATCCATTATATTTAATTACATACTTCATAACACCACCTTAGAAACCATATCACTGAGGTGTCCTGCGAGGACACCTCAGTGGATGTAACACAGACATCAAAATTCTCGCATATAAGACACTCATTCATCCACACTTGGAACACTGTGATACTGTCTGGGATCCGCACACATTAATAAATTAGAGGCCATATAAAACAAAGCCACAAGATGGATGATGTGATTACAGACAAATGGTGAAGAGAAGAAATGTATAAACTGTGCAATACAAAAATGAAGAAATAAAGCATTCTGCTATTGAATATTGCTGTGCAGTTTTGGTAAGCGAGATTGAAAGGATCAGGAATATCACTGACCATGGCCATGGATGCTGAACACTGTAATTAAATATAGTTTGCTAAATGCGCAATCAGTGGGAAATAAAATGCTAGATATTCACTGTCTTATAACTGAAACATGGTTAAGTGAATACAATAAAGCAAATATTCAAGAAATTACTCCATTGACCCACACATGGTAATATGAAATATCAGGAATGTGCCACCTGCTTATCTGGCTTATATAATAATATTGCAAAAAGTGAATACGATATATGTCCTGTTATTGAAAAAGAAATTATAGTTGAAACCATGCACCTTGGTATAATGGAAGAGCAAAACCAGAAAAGAAGAAGAAAGAAAAATTATGGCAGCAACTTAGAACTGATGCAACAAGGAAAGAGTACACCGAGGCAAGAAACAAATTAAACACTCATACAGGACAGAAAGTGCGAATACTATAGACAAAAAACATTAGAAGTGAACTCGAGCATTAATAAGTTATATAGGATACTTAACGGGAAAGAAGGAAAAGAACAAATTGCCAGAGACTGAACTAGCAAATAAGTTTTTAGACTTTTTGGAAGAGAAAATTAAAAATGCTCTCAGAAACTTTAGTGATGAACCAAGATTAATGATGCAACCTATGCACATTTCAGAGAAAAGTTATCATGCTTTGAGCAGGTTAGCATTGACCTTATTAGATGAATTGTATACAGGGTAAACCTGACGTACTGTGAGAATGATCCAGTCTCTATAAGTGATATTAAAAGTAACAATTTCAATGAGATTCATGTATTGTTCCAAGAGATTGTTAATAATAGTTTTGAAAATGTTTTTCCAGAGTGAGAAGGAAGCAATTGTGAAACCTATAGTCAAGGCAAAACTTGACTAACAGTTGTTCAGTTCCATTCGACCAGTATCAAACTTGACATTCCTATTAAAGATAATTAAGAACATTATCTTGGACCAAATGGTTGAACACTTCCAAGAGGTTTTAGGCGATATCGGATGATCAGTCAACTTATAGATGATTTTATTTGACTGAAACAACATTGTGTTCAATGATTAATGATCAAATTGCGTTGATGGATGAAGGAAAGTGTGGTGTTATAATTTTATTAGATTTGAGTGCTGTATTTGACACTGTTGTGCATAGCTTGCTGCTTGAAGATTCCATGGATGTTGGTATTGAAGGTAATGCACTAAGCTATCTAAAGAGTTATCTTGAAAACACGACTTACTGCATACAAATAGGAAGAAGCTTCTCTGCCAAGAAGTGTTTGGGAAGAGGAGTGCCCCAGGGGAGTATTAGGTCCAGTTTTATTCTGCATTTATACTAATGCATTATTATCACATGTGCTTAAAAGGCAAGGTATCAATTTTAAACCGTTTCCTGATGATACTCGGTTTTATATGACACTGAATAGTATGGATTCTGTAGAAGAAAGGTTGAACATGGTCATGGAGGATGTAGCTAGTTAGGTGAAATCTAAATGGCTGAAAATGAACCAAGATAAATCTGAATGTATAATCGTCGGGAAAGATGGTGACCTTGGGAGATTTTATATTGCTTCTATATGAATAAATGGCAGCAACATTGAAATCAAAGAAAAAATTGAACAGAATTTTTCTTTTAAGGCCCAAATTAGTCAGGTAGTGAAAGGAGCGGGTTACCACTTGAGGAATACTGTTTTCATTCAGAAATATTTAGACAAGACAACAATTAAAATATTAGTGTACAACTATGTAATTAGTAAACTGGACTATTGTAATTCACTTTATAGGATATTACCAAATTATCTATTGAAAAAAGCTGCAAGATTAATAGAAGGTCTGTCTCCATGTGAACAAATAACACTAGTGCTAATAGACTTACACCAGTTACCAATAAAAGCAATGATTGTCTATAAACTGTCTTTAGAATTAGGTAAGGCTGGTTATTTGAGAAATCTATTGGAAGGTTTCCATCAAGACCCTGTAATGACTTTGAAACATGATATGGATCAACAGACTGCTTGAGCCAAGAAGCAATTTAAGTCTAGGTTTCTGAAAAACAAAACCTGTGCGCTTCGGTATAGGGAGAGACGCGGGTCAATGCATGTTAGAGTAAACGCTCCAGGGTTGGCATCTGGGCAGCGCCGAGAGATCAAAAGGCCACCCACATAGAGTATAGTGAGAATATCTTCCAGCAGCACCAAGGTGATGCCGTTGATGCCCAGGGCAAAGAGTACGACAGTGAGGACACTGCCCTGCGGGACACACTCTTCCTGCTCCATTAGGCCAGAGAAAGCTCCCCCAACCTGTACACAGAATAGACAATCTCATAAAAATTCAGATATAAACACTGGGACAGAGTGTCTACTTGTTTGGTGATTTTGAATTCAAGGACTTTTCAAGGTTTTTAGGACTTTTTAAAAAATAATCAAGGACAGGTTTTAGCCATTGTTTTTTTTCTTTAAATTAAAAAAGTGCATAAACATTATGGTATATTGATGAAGCTGAGGTATTTAAGGAAAAAATGGGTTATAAGCAAAGCATAACCAAAACTGCCAGTACAAAAAAAACAAGGTATCCAAGCCACAGTCACAGAAGTATAGCGTGCATCCATCATAAAATACACTGCATCCAAAGCATACATATGTTCACTCACATTAGTGAGTAGAGTAACTTAAATATTACTATTTTCCTAACAGACATTAAAAAGTATATAAATAGTGAATTTGAAAAATCATTCAATGATTTATTTTTTAAATTCAAGGACTTTAAGGACTTCAAGGATTCCAAGACTTCTAAAGGGCCTGTGGATAAGCTCAAAACGTAGTGAAATAATGAAGAATGAAAAGATTAGTATGACTAATTAGCGACTGATTTGGACTGTGTTGTGCCTTAAATCTCATTTGGGTCTATTGATTTATTTTTCGGATTTTTCTAGTTTTTTTTTCACCACAGAATCAGCGAAAGCTAAGTTGCTCCTTTTCTTCTTATTACTACTTAAGTTCTTTCTTTATTTGAATAAGTGATGGAGTTCGGGGATGAAAGTAAGCATGAGTGTCAGAAGGTATGCATTGGTTGTGGTGTAGTTGGTGAGGGGGTATAGATGAGCAAAGAGGCTCTGATGGCTTTTCAAGAGGTTGCCTTGGTCTATTCTTTTCTTTTCTCTTTTCTTTATTCTTTTTCATTCCAAAGTCATCATTACTGTCCTCCCTCAGTTGTTGTGGCGTCCTGAAGGGAATTTTGCCTTGCATGATGTGTCGGCTCCATCATGTTGACCAGTTTTTTTCCGACATATAATATTCAGTTAATGAAAGTTTTGCTATTGAATAATTTTGTACAAATTGTTGTTGTTGTTGTTGTACAAATTGTTATTTTTGTTGAAGATCTTGTTGCTAATATTATTTTTTTAATATCGATTTTAATTTTATCAGGAGATATTGAGCTCAACCCTGGACCTGGTCATCCTCGTCAGATAAAATGTCGTCTACTCTATATTAATATTAGGGGCCTACATGCCAATATTAAAGACTTGACTGCTTCATCCAAGTCTCATGACATTTTACTCTGTTCAGAGACCCTGGTTTCAAATATGAGGCATGTCTCTGAACTACTTATACCAGGCTTCAAAAAACCAATTTTACTTAGGCGTGATGCCATTCCTAGGGCTAGAGGATTGGCAGTTTACATTAGGAATGGTTACTCTGCTTCAAAGACCTCCTATGCTTGTTCTTGCCATGAGATGCAAGTTATGAAAGTATGTGGTAAGCAAAATAATTTTTATCTTTTTTCTGTCTATCGCAATCCAGACTTAGATGATACTATTTTTGATTGTCTGCTCCTTGCCATGGCCAAGGTACAGGAAAATGACCGGAAAGCCTGCTTTGTATTTATGGGAGACCTCAATGCTCATCATAGGCAATGGCTGTCTTCTGTCTCCCCTACTGACTGTCATGGTATCAGGGCTTATGATTTTGCGTGTGAGTCGGGTTGTGAGCAAGTCATTAGGGAGCCTACCCATTCATCTGGGAACTGCCTTGACTTGGTTTTCACTGATTCCCCTGGAGTCGTTACAAGTGCTGTTGATCCTCCTGTGGGAACTTCTGACCACTGTGCAATTTCTATAACTATCTGTATTGAGCAATCTATTCCTAATATAGCTCATACAAGCAAAGTATTCATCAAATCTCAAGTAGACTGGTGCAATATATTAAATGATATCTCCCGGATCAACTGGCCACTAATATATAAGGAGGTTGAAGCAGTTCGTATTTTGAATGATAAAATTGTTTCAATTATTGATAGACATGTTCCATTCCGTATGATCAGATATCGCACTAAGGACAAAGCCTGGTTTAATGATGACTGTAAGAGGGCTCATATGCAGAAACAAGAAGCCTACAACCTGTGGAAGGGGAGTAGATCTGCCTTTCTATGGGATAATTATGTGCACTACAGAACAGCAGCTCAGAGGGTATATAATAATGCTGAAGTTGAATTCAATACTACCACAAAGGGAACTCTTCAGCGCACAGCAAATTCCCACAAATTCTGGACCACTCTCAAGTCTGCTCTTTTTGGGAATGATTCATTTATGCCACCCCTTCTTAAACCTGATGGTTCCATTACCCTTAGTCCTGAAGAAAAGGCAACACTGTTGGCTGATGTTTTTGATAATAAACAAAGTAATGAGAATCTAACTCTACCTGACACTTGTTTCCCTGAACCAAGGTTAAACAAGATTGCTTTCCGTTCAAGTGAAGTAAAACAGTTACTTCTTGATCTGGATGCTTATGGTGGTACTGACCCAAATGGTATATTCCCTTTATTCTTTAAGAAAACTGCAGAGTATTTGGCTCCCAAGCTTTCCGTTATTCTTCGGAAGCTGGCGAGGAGTGGTAGTTTTTGCGAATGTTGGAGAATTGGTAACATCACTCCACTATGTAAAAGTGCAAGTGGTAGTTTTAACCCTACTGAATATAGGCCCATTTCTATAACTCCTGTTCTATCTAAGATTTTTGAACGTTTACTAGCTAAACGTTTAAGTACATTTGCCGAGCTTAATCGTCTGTTTCCCTTTTTACAGTTTGGATTTCGTAAGGGTCTGAGCACTTGTGATGCACTTCTCACAGTCTCCACCATTGTCCAAAAATCATTAGACTCTGGTCAAGAAGTTCGCTTAGTTGGCCTGGATTTCAGTGCCGCATTTGACCGTGTCAATCATAAGGCCCTGATATTTAAGTTGAAGCAGTTGGGAGTAGGTGGTGTATTTTTAAATATTATTGAACAATTTTTAACAAATCGACATCAAAAGGTTTATGTTGACAATAATTTTAGTGATGAGAGAGAGGTGCTATCTGGTGTACCACAAGGCAGTGTTCTTGGTCCTCTACTGTTTATTTTATATACCCATGATATGTGGTTTGGACTGGAAAATAGACTTATAGCCTATGCTGATGATGCTACTCTAATAGCCCCAGTCCCATCTCCTGAGTTGAGAGCATCGGTTGCAGAGTCTTTAAATAGAGATCTGGCTAAGATAAATGTTTGGTGCACTTCATGGGGCATGAAGTTAAATGCAAAGAAAACCCAGAGTATGATTGTTAGCAGATCCAGAACACTAGATCCTCCCCATCCAGATCTTTTAATAAATAACATTCCCATCTCCATATGTGATTCTTTTAAGTTGCTTGGAGTTATGCTTGACTCTAGGTTTACTTTTGAGAATCACATTCGATCTATTTCCTCCTCTATTGCTCAAAAAATTGGCATTTTGAGGAAATCTTACAAAGTATTTGGAGAGCAGACTGTTCTTAAAAATTGTTTTAATGCTTTTATTCTTCCGTGTTTTGAATATTGCGCCCCTGTTTGGAGTTCGGCAGCCAACTCTTATCTTAATTTATTAGATAAAAATTTGAGAGCAATAAAATTTTTAATTCCTGACCTCAAAGTTGATCTGTGGCACAGGCGAGCAATAAGCTCCTTATGCATCTTATATAAAATTTTTAACAATGCAGATCATCCACTGCATCACGATCTGCCCAATTTATATGCCCCTCAACGAGTTACCAGAGGTGTACTAAATGCCAATAGTAGGGCCTTTACGCCTATGAGATTCAACACAACACAGTTTTCAAGAAGTTTCATTCCTAACACAACTAAAATGTGGAATGAACTTCCTACTGTTGTTGTTGAGTCCTTGGAACTTCAGAAATTTAAAGTGGGTGCTAATACATTTTTAATTAACAGAAACTTATAACTTTAATATTTTATTCATTATCCACACATATATAATATTATAATATTTTTAACATTATAGCATTTAATTTTTTTTTTTTTTTTTTTTTTTTAATTTTCTATTTATTTATTATGTTTTTCTTAATCTTTGTTTCGTTTTTTCCATACCAGGTTTCTTTCCCCGCTGGGGCCCTTGGGCTTATAGCTATTTGCTCTTCCAGTTGGGGTTGTGGCTTGGAACTTTAATAATAATAATAATAATACATGTGTTGTATGTAGGCTGCGTGAATGCATTGTAGATTTAGAGGGGATGAGAATGCAGGATTTAGACAGGATATGTAGGCTGGAGGGGTTAGTTGCTGAGCTCAGGAGGCCTAGGGCTGGGAATAGGTTAGGTGGTGAGATAGGCCAGTTAGATGTTTCAGGTGAAGGTAGAGGGCCGGTGGAGGAGGTAGGATATGATAGTTCTATGGATAGTGAAGTTAGCCCCATTAATTAGTTAGAAATAGGCCTAGTGAGGAGGGGGGACAGTGGAGAGTGGTTAGGAAATGTGTAGCTAGGGAGGCTTCTCCTGTTCTTTGTGAGAATAGGGTTGCCTCTGTTGAGGTGGTTAGCCAGGGGGAGAATAGGTGTGTGAGTAAGAGGGACACAGAACCTATTAGCTTGACTAATAGATTCAGTGCCCTAAGAGAGGAAGTAACTGGAAGTGATATGACTGATGGGGGTGGGGGTGGAGGTAGAATGATTGGTAGTTTAAATGAGAATAGGAGTGGGGATGGAGTTAGGTCTGTGGGGGTTAGGAATAGGAGTCTGACTGAAGTGCTTGTGATGGGTGATTCGCGAGTTAGATATTTAGATAGGAAGTTGAATGTAAGCAGATTGAATGGTTTGAGGGTGTGTTTGCCGGGTGTTGGAGTGAGAGATCTGTCTGATAGGTATGAGGAGCTGGTGTCTGGCTGTGCAAAGGATGCGGTTGTTATTACACATGTAAGAGTGAATGATGTGAAGAAAGTGGGTGCATGTGAGTTATGTGAGAGGTACAAGAGGTTGATTGAAAAGGTGAAAGAAAGTAGAATGAAAGGTGTTGTGACAGGTGTGCTTCCAAGAATGGATGTTGGGGTAGAATGGATGTCTCGTGCCATTGGGCTGAATGATTATGTGAGGAGGATGTGTGAGATGGAAGGTGTCATGTTTGTGTATGTGTGGGATAGGTTTGTTGGAATGAAAGAAATGTATGCGATGGATGGACTGCATTTGAGTAGGAGGGGGGGAGATGTGTTGTGGGAGGAGTATGATCGTGGTATTAGGTCTTTGCGGGTGGGAAACTAGATACTAATAGTGGTCAGGGAATTATGAGAGGACATTATAGTACTGAAAGTAGAATGGACTGGGCAGATAACAGAAATAGGTTCAAAGGCAATCAAGGTGAGACTGTAGACAGCCCAAACTTGAATGTTTTCAAGCGCAGATTGGATGATTATATGGGGATGGAGGGTTAATTTCTTACTTTTGGTATGTGGATATGTTTCTTGACTCATTCCTGTGGATGCAGTTTCTTTTTATTGTATATTTTGGGGGACTTTGATTTTTTTTTTTGACAGACTCATATGGAGGCTTTAAATTATATATTGTAGATGCATGGTTGGACATTCCTATATATTGTTAAATTGTATATTGTAGATGCATGATCTGACAAAATCCTATGGATGCATTATGTGGGTGGGATTTGACGGATGCGGATGACCTTTGATAGGCCCTTGTAGCTTTTGTCATCCGTGAAATTATGTTATGTTTCAAGAGGTGTTTCAAGGATAGGGGGGTTAAATTGTTTCTATACAAATGCTTGTAGTCTTAGAAACAAGAAGGATGAGCTAATTAGTTATATTAGTGATGAGGATATAGATATATTGTGTGTTACTGAATCACAGATCAATGAAATAGAATTTAGTGACACTATAAGTGAATTTGATTTACAGGGCTATAATATGTACATTAGTCAAAGGACAGGTAGGATTGGTGGAAGAATAATTATCTATATAAAAAACAACATTGTTTCAAGTTTAAATACATCAATAAAGCAGGATGGAGTTGAGTCACTTTGGATAGATATTAGGTTCAGTAAAAATAGAATGGTGCATTTGGGAGCTTTTTACAGACCACCTGTGCAGACTAATGATATAGATGAACTAATGATAAGGAAAATAAGTAAGGGATGTGAAACAGATGCAGTTATTATTGGGGACTTCAAATTAAACTCTGTGGACTGGGAAAATATGATAGGTAAGGATAGAACAAGTGGCAGGTTCATAGAATGCTTTGAGGATAATTTTTTTAATCAATTTGTTAATGAGCCAACGAGGGGGGACAATATTATTAGATTTCATACTTTCTAACAGTGATGATTTAGTTCAAGAATTGACTGTTGGAGAAGGATTGGGAAATAGTGACCATCAGATAGTCCGTTTTAACTTGGGAATTGAGAAGGGTAAAATAATCGAGAATGCTGTAAAAGTTCCAAATTTTCATGAGGGAGATTATGTAAAACTTTGAAGCTTGCTAAATTTGGCAGACTGGGATGTAGAATTCAGAGGTAAAAATGCTTATGGGATGTGGGATACTTTCAAGCATATAATAAATGTAGTCCAAGAGCAATGTATTCCAATGAAGGCTACTAGGAACAAAAGTAGGAAACCATTATGGTGGAATCAGGAGATAGCTAGAAAAATTTCAGAGAAGAAAAGGGCATATAAAAAATTACAGGTAGAAAATAATATTCAAAATTTAAGTGATTATAGAATGGCTAGGAATGAGTTAAATAAGATTATAAAGAACAAAAGGGTGTCAGAAATTAAATTAGCTCAGGATAGCAACAAAGATCCTAGAAAGTTCTTTAGTTACTATAAAATTAATAACAAGTCTGGCAGAGTTAAAATAGGACCTATCAAATATGAAGGGGTTGTGAGAGAAACTGATGAGGAAATAGTTGAGGTACTAAATGGTCATTTTGCATCAGTATTTACAAAGGAGAAACTAAATAGTCTTATATATAGTACTCATGGGTCAGGGAAAGAGGTGTTTACTACCATTAGTGTGGATTGGAGGAAGATAAAAGGACTAATAGGTGAGTTAGATGCTACCAAGGCCTCCGGCCCTGATAATATTCATTCTAGGATACTTAAAGGAGTAGAAAGTATCTCAATAGCTCTGGAGAAGTTGTATACTAGGTCACTAGAATATGGAGAAATACCCGATGATTGGAAGAGAGCGAATGTAGTCCCCATTTTCAAGAAAGGTAGTAAAGAGGATCCAAATAACTTTAGACCGGTTAGCCTAACTCCTGTAGTCTGTAAAATTCTTGAGAAAATAGTTTAAAAAAGGGATTTGCCAACATCTAGAGAGGGAGGGGTTAATCAGCGATGCTCAGCATGGGTTTAGATCAGGTAGATCATGTTTGACTAATTTACTAGACTTTCTGGAGTTTGTAACAGATCAAGTAGATAAGGGAGAGAATGTAGATATAATTTACTTAGATTTTAGTAAAGCATTTGATAAGGTACCACATAGGAGACTAGTTCATAAATTAAAAATGATTGGGATATGTGGGGGTGTTTCAAATTGGATAGCTGAGTGGCTGAAAGACAGGAAGCAAAGGGTAGTGCTAAATGGTGTAAAGACAGAAGGGAGGGATGTAATCAGTGGGGTTCCTCAGGGATCAGTTCTTGGTCCATTATTATTTGTCATCTATATAAACGATCTTGGGGAGGCAGTTAATAATAAAGTGGCAATTTTTGCAGATGATACCAAATTAGCAGCTGTAGTTAAAGATATTGATGATAATTTTAAAGTGCAGGGGGATTTAAATAAATTGTTATCCTGGGCACATAAGTGGCAAATCACTTTCAACCTTGATAAGTGCAAAGTTATTAACATGGGAAAAGATAATAGAGAATTTAACTATGAAATGGATGGGAATTGGCTGAGCTCAGTAGAGGATGAGAAAGATCTAGGAGTAGTAATAGATAAGTCATTAAGGTTTTCTAAGCAGTGTATGGAAGCAAGAAATAGGGCAAATAGAGTGCTGGGTTTCATTAAGAGAAATGTCAGTTACAAAAGTAAGGAGGTTATTCTTAAACTCTATAACTCTTATGTTAGGCCACATCTAGAGTACTGTATACAGGCATGGTCCCCACATTTTAGACATGATATTAACCTTCTAGAGTCAGTGCAAAGGAGGGCAACAAAGATTATTCCTTCCCTGAGGCACCTTGAATATATAGATAGACTGAGGGTATTAAATATGTTCTCATTCGAAAGGAGGTGTGTGAGAGGGGATATGATTGAGCTCTTTAAAAAAATTTCTGGGATAGATAAATTGGATGTTAGCAAGTTTTTTGAGTTAGATGATGGAAATCGGACTAGAGGTCACCACTTGAAAATTAAAAAGCAAGGGTGTAGGTTGGATTTAAGAAAATATTTTTTCACCAATAGAGTGGTAGACTTCTGGAACAAATTGCCGTGGAGGGTAGTAGGTAGTCCAAATTTAAATGTATTTAAGAGTAGGTTGGATGAGTTTATGGGGAGGGAAGGTTGTGATGGTTCCTAAGTTTTGTATATATTAATATTGTTTGTATATATCTATAGCTGCATGATTTAGTTCTTGACAAGCCTTGATTGGTGATACCCTTGTTTCTGGACGCAATCCTCTGCATGTAGTTTTCTTGGGAGTTTAGGTGCCTTAAAAAAGAGGCTGTTTGACTTGGATGACTTATGATGGGCCCTTGCGGCTTTTGTCATCTGTTATATTATATTGTGGGGGACTTTGATTTTGTCTTTCCCTGGCGATGGTGCTTTTTGTGGGTGGGTTTTGACGGATGTGGATGACCTTTGATAGGCCCTTGTGGCTTTTGTCATCCGTGAAATTATGTTATGTTACTAACCAGTGGGTAGGCAGATAGGGCAGAGTTGCTAGGATTAGGGCTAGTGGTGAGAGAAGTATGGAAGAATGTGGCAGAGCCAAGTATTGTGTATGGTATGGATGTAATAGCTAAGAAAGAGAAGGAAATAGACAAACTAGAGACCTGCCAAAATAGGGTAGGAAGAATAGCCCTGAATGCACCTAAGTATACAGTGATTGAGGGTGTGAGAGTCGAAATGGGATGGAGTACTTTTAGAGAACGGTGTATGAAAGCGTCTTTGAGGTATAAGATTAGACTGGAGCGAATGGAGGATACAAGATTGGAACAAAAGGTTTATTTGTGGAATGAGAACAGAAGCAGTTGGAATAAGAGGTGCATGAGGATCACAAATGTGTGTGGATTAGTAGCAGACTTGAGTTCTGTATGAATGGATAATGTCAAATGCAAATGGGGATAGATGTAATTGGGATGGGAGGAAGTGGAAAAATGAAAGAAAAAGTGGTGAAAGATGCGGCTCAAAGAAAGTGGATGGATGAGATGGAGAGAAAGAGGACACTAAGAGCTATATAAGGAGAAAAAGGTACCAAGATATGAAAGTTGGTATGATGGAAGCTTGGGTGGTGACCTTGGTAATACTTCAGATTTGAGGCGCACGGTAGATGGCACTGTTAGTCGGCTACAATTTTGGGCTACAGCATATCTCTTATGATGCCAGACGGTAGCAACAGATGTGACAATCACTGTGTTATATTTTTTTGTTGTTTGGGGGGATTTGTAACTTTTAGTCTATTATTTACTAAATATCTGCGCTCTGCTCATTTATAGTTTTTTTCTAAGTTAGGCAAGGTTTCTTGATGTCTTTTGTTTTGTTTTCATATTTTTTGTCTACTGCGAATGATAACAGCTTCTTACTGGCAACATTGTAGCTTATAAATAGGATCCATTTTGCAAATGTTTTTCTTTCGTTATTGTGTTTTCGTGCTCTCCATGTGCTTCTTTGTTATTCGAATTTGGCTTTACTTTGTATGATCGCGAAAAACTTTTAGATTATCTAGAGGCGCATAAACTAATCAAGAAACCTATAAAAGTAAGAAAGAATTGTTTGTTATTAGGTTATGTTTTTCTGCCAGTAAAAAGCTGTTGGGGAGAAAAAAAACCCAGTAAATTCAAGGGGACTGCTTGTGGGGGAGATATCACTGCAGGGGACCACCCTGCGATGATCCTGAGTTTCAATCAATTGGGGGGGTCTGGGGGGCACAGCCCCCTAGTATATACTCATATACAAAAAAATATTACGCCGATATTGTTCACATCTGATGCTACCGTCTGACATCATAAGAGATATGCTGCAGCCCAAAATTGTAGCCGACTAACAGCGCCATCTACCGTGTGCCCCAAATCTGAAGTGTTACCGTGACCTTCTCTTCCGTGCTAGGATACAATGTATGGATGTGAATGCGAGAAGTTACACATGGTCAGTCTGGCAGTAAAATGTGTGAGATGTGTGAGGATGAGACAGTAGAGCATGTCATGTTGGAATGCAACAAGTATGTTAGTGAGAGAATGGAAATGATGTAGGTCATCCTGAATAAAATGGGATGTAAAATGAATGAGGTAAAGAAAAGAATGGAAGAGAATAGCTGCTTATTCTGTTGGGACTGTGGCCAGACAAATGGACGAATGATTGTAGCAGTAAAAGACTTCCTAGAGAGCATATGGAAAGTCAGAATGTGTTTATAGGCAGGTAACATTAGGATAATACTAACTGTTTCCCTGTCCTCACAGGTAGTGCCGATACAAAGGCCAAGGGAATTGCTGCTTGGTGGTCACCTGCCTGGGAATCAAGATCATCTAGCTGGGCAAGGGTATCAAGTAGAGGCCTTTCACCTTTTTTCTGCTTTTTCTGTTTAAATTATATATTGTAGATATATGATCTGAAACAATCCTATGGATGCATTTTGTGGGTGGGTTTTGAAAGATGCAGATGAGCTTTGATAGGACCTTGTGGCTTTTGTCATCTGTAAAATAATGTTGTCATGTCCTGCTCCCTAGTCCTAATCCTTTCCCCTGAAAAATATGCCACTTGTGAGCGGCGCTCTGCGAGTCAACCTAACAAGATTTGGTAAACCTGAAGATCCATACCCTGCGAGCCATACTATGGCTACACCCACTTATATGACCTCACCTCTATCGCCTTGGAACCTATTTCTGTTATCTGCCAAGTAGAATGGACTTGGCAGATAACAGAAATAGGTTCCAAGGCGATAGAGGTGAGGTCATTCAAGTTTCAAGAGGTGCTTCAGGGATAGGGGGGTTAAATTGTTTCTATACAAATGCTCGTAGTCTTAGAAACAAGAAGGATGAGCTATTTAGTTATATTAGCAATGAGGATATAGATATATTATGCGTTACTGAATCATGGGTTAATGAAATAGAATTTAGTGACACTATAAGTGAATTTGATTTTCAGGGCTATAATATGTACATTAGTCAAAGGACAGGTAGGATTGGTGGAGGAATAATTATCTATATAAAAAACAACATTGTTTCAAGTTTAAATACTTCAATAAAGCAGGATGGAGTTGAGTCACTTTGGATAGATATTAGGTTCAGTAAAAATAGAATGGTGCATTTGGGAGCTTTTTACAGGCCACCTGGGCAGACTGATGATATAGATCAACTAATGATAAGGGAAATAAGTAAGGGATGTGAAACAGATGCAGTTATTATTGGGGACTTCAACTTAAACTCTGTGGACTGGGAAAATATGATAGGTAGGGATAGAACAAGTGGCAGGTTCATAGAATGCTTTGAGGATAATTTTTTGAATCAATTTGTTAACGATTCAACGAGGGGGGACAATATATTAGATTTAGTACTTTCTAACAGTGATCATTTAGTTCAAGAATTGACTGTTGGGGAAGCATTGGGAAATAGTGACCATCAGATAGTTCGTTTTAACTTGGGAATTGAGAAGGGTAAAATAACTGAGAATGCTGAAAAAGTTCCAAATTTTCATAAGGGAGATTATGTAAAACTTCGAAGCTTGCTAAATTTGGTAGACTGGGATATAGAATTCAGAGGTAAAAATGCTTATGGGATGTGGGATACTTTCAAGCATATAATAAATGTAGTCCAAGAACAATGTATCCCAATGAAGGCCATTAGGAACAAAAGTAGGAAACCATTATGGTGGAATCAGGAGATAGCTAGAAAAATTTCAGAGAAGAAAAGGGCATATAAAAAATTACAGGTACAAAATAATATTCAAAATTTAAGTAATTATAGAATGGCTAGGAATGAGTTAAATAAGATTATAAAGAAGAACAAAAGGGTGTCAGAAATTAAATTAGCTCAGGATAGCAACAAAGATCCTAGAAAGTTCTTTAGTTACTATAAAATTAATAACAAGTGTGGCAGAGTTAAAATAGGACCTATCAAATATGAAGGGTTTGTGAGAGAAACTGATGAGGAAATAGTTGAGGTACTAAATGGTCATTTTGCATCAGTATTTACAAAAGAGAAACTAAATAGTCCTATGTATAGTACTCATAGGTCAGGAAAAGAGGTGTTTACTAACATTTGTGTGGATCGGAGGATGATAAAAGGACTAATAGGTGATTTAGATACTACCAAGGCCTCCGGCCCTGATAATATTCATTCTAGGATACTTAAAGAAGGGGTAGAAAGTATCTCAATAGCTCTGGACAAGTTATATACTAGGTCATTGGAATATGGAGAAATACCCGATGATTGGAAGAGAGCGAATGTAGTCCCCATTTTCAAGAAGGGTAGTAAAGAGGATCCAAATAACTTTAGACCGGTTAGCCTAACTCCTGTAGTCTGTAAAATTCTTGAGAAAATAGTTAAAAAAGGGATTTGCCAACATCTAGAGAGGGAGGGGTTAATCAGCGATGCTCAGCATGGGTTTAGATCAGGTAGATCATGTTTGACTAACTTACTAGACTTTCTGGAGTTTGTAACAGATCAAGTAGATAAGGGAGAGAATGTAGATATAATTTACTTAGATTTTAGTAAAGCATTTGATAAGGTACCACACAGGAGACTAGTTCATAAATTAAAAATGATTGGGATATGTGGGGGTGTTTCAAATTGGATAGCTGAGTGGCTGAAAGACAGGAAGCAAAGGGTAGTGCTAAATGGTGTAAAGTCAGAGTGGAGGGATGTTATCAGTGGGGTTCCTCAGGGATCAGTTCTCGGTCCATTATTATTTGTCATCTATATAAACGATCTTGGGGAGGCAGTTAATAATAAAGTGTCAATTTTTGCGGATGATACCAAATTAGCAGCTGTAGTTAAAGATATTGATGATAATTTTAAAGTGCAGGGGGACTTAAATAAATTGTTATCCTGGGCACATAAGTGGCAAATGACTTTCAACCTTGATAAGTGCAAAGTTATTAACATGGGAAAAGATAATAGAGAATTTAACTATGAAATGGATGGGCATTGGCTGAGCTCAGTAGAGGATGAGAAAGATCTAGGAGTAGTAATAGATAAGTCATTAAGGTTTTCTAAGCAGTGTATTGAAGCAAGAAATAGGGCAAATAGAGTGCTGGGTTTTATTAAGAGAAATGTCAGTTACAAAAGTAAGGAGGTTATTCTTAAACTCTATAACTCTTATGTTAGGCCACATCTAGAGTACTGTATACAGGCATGGTCCCCACATTTTAGACACGATATTAACCTTCTTGAGTCAGTGCAACGGAGGGCAACAAAGATTATTCCTTCCCTGAGGCACCTTGAATATGAAGATAGACTGAGGGTATTAAATATGTTCTCGTTCGAAAGGAGGTGTGTGAGAGGGGATATGATTGAGCTGTTTAAAATTTTTTCCGGGATAGATAAATTGGATGTTAGCAAGTTTTTTGAGTTAGATGATGGAAATCGGACTAGAGGTCACCACTTGAAAATTAAAAAGCAAGGGTGTAGGTTGGATTTAAGAAAATATTTTTTCACCAATAGAGTGGTAGACTTCTGGAACAAATTGCCGCAGAGGGTAGTAGGTAGTCCAAATCTAAATGTATTTAAGAGTAGGTTGGATGAGTTTATGGGAAGGGAAGGTTGTGATGGTTCCTAAGTTTTGTATATATTAATATTGTTTGTATATATCTATAGCTGCATGATTTAGTTCTTGACAAGCCTTGATTGGTGATACCCTTGTTTCTGGATGCAATCCTCTGGATGTAGTTTTCCTGGGAGTTTGGGTGCCTTGAAAAAGAGGCCGCTTGACTCGGATGACCTATGATGAGCCCTTGTGGCTTTTGTCATCCGTTATATTATATTGTGGGGGACTTTGATTTTGTCTTCCCCTGGTGATGGTGCTTTTTGTGGGTGGGTTTTGACGGAGGCGGATGACCTTTGATAGGCCCTTGTGGCTTTTGTCATCCGTGTAATTATGTTATGTTATGTTATGTTATAGCCCCCGCTCGCTACACTCACCCTCAGGAACAAGCAATAAAACAAGTTAACAACACAGTTGGGTGGAACATGTTGGGAAGTGGAAGAAATATTATGGGAATGCGAGTGGGAAAGCTCACCGGGTATGGATCTTCAGAATTACCCCAAATTTTGGTAAACATGTAGATTGGCAGCTTGGTCGAAAGTGGATTTTTGTGTGTTTATATTTCGTTCACCCGTGCCTGAATATACATGCGTGTTTGAGTCCTATTTAGAACATTATTCGGTAAACATGTAAACGAGCGGCCCAGCCGGGAAAAATTATTTTGTGTAAATATTATTGTTCACCCATCTCTGAACATTCATGCGCGTTTGAGTTTTCTGACATCATACCCCACCCACAACCCCTATTATAATTTGCAAAACGATTAAAGGCGCTGACATGATGTAGTTAAAGCATTGACCTCTGTAAACGTCACAGCATTATAAAAATTACGATTATATAATGGGGGCTGTGCCCCCCAGACCCCCTCCAATTTAATGAAACTCAGGATCATCGTAGTGCGGTCCACGCATTGTGTTTACCCCTTCACAAGCCATCCCCTATAAATGTACTCCAAATACATGAAACATTTTGGAACACAGACGAAATAGTACATCTTATAGGCCAGGCCGCTCGTCTACATATTTACCCATTATTCTATAAACAATTAGGATTATATACAGGGGGGCTGTGCCCCCCCCCCCAGACCCACCCCAATTGATTGAAACTCAGGATCATCATAGGGGGTCCCCCATTGTTTACACCCACACGCAGTCCCCTTAAATTTACTCCAAAAACGTGAAACATATAAGAATAAAGCTAATAGGATATTGGGATTCATTAGGAGGAGTGTAAGCAATAAGAGTGCTGAAGTCATTCTAAAACTGTATCTGGCTCTAGTTAGGCCTCATCTAGACTATGCAGTACAATTTTGGTCACCATATTATAGGAAGGATATTGATTTACTTGAGTCTGTGCAGAGAAGGATGACAAAGATGATTGGTGGGCTAAGGAACTTACCTTATGGGGAAAGGCTCAGAAAACTAAATCTACATACATTGGAAAGGAGAAGAGTCAGAGGGGAATTGATTGAAGTCTTCAAATGGGTAAAAGGATATAATAAAGGGGATCTGGGTAAGGTTCTTATACTTAGTGAACATGACAGGACACGTAGCAATGGGTTTAAGCTTGATAAGTATAGGTTTAGGAAGGAGATTGGGAGGAAGTGGTTTACAAATCGTGTGGTAGATGAATGGAATAGGCTCACTAGATGTGATAGAAGCCTCCTCTCTGGATAGTGTAGGCCATGAATGGTCTTTTGCAGTCTCCTTCTTTTCTTATGTTCTTAACATATTGGAACAAGGAAATAGTTTACGTCCCATCGTTCGCGCCGCCAACCTACATATTTACCAAGATTTCTTCCATGGAAGGTTCTTTTACACCTGCAGATTATTCAGACTTCTTTTATCATTTACGTACCTTTGTGAATTTTTGGTGTTTTATGGAATCTCTTCTTCTTATTGTTTTCTTATATTCACTGATACTCCGCAGGTAATCGAAATTATTTAGCGCATTTGGGCTTGGTGTATTGAGTAAAGATTTGCGACGCGAAGGCGCCATAACACGAATATTTTTAAACGAAGTTCAACTTGTCAAATCAAGAGGTCTCTCGAGACGTTAGATTTAAACCGGTTGGTTGGATTGCAAAAAATATATTTAACATTTAGAAAACCGTAATCACATGAAAAGAAATTTAATTTCTCCTATTTTGTCAAGCACCTTTTTGTGACTCCATCTATATAAAATTTATTGAGCAGTTGATCATCATCACTAACTATAATTTAAGGAGATTTTTTGGAGTATTTTAATAATAATTTCGTCTTGGTTTGGTTATGACATGTTTTATTATCAAAGTTATTTCTACTAATTCTTTTATAATATCAAAAAGCAAAATGGTGAAGTTCAGAAATAAATATAGGTATCGAAATTGTGAATTTTAAAAAATCAAAGAACTACAAATGGTGAAGTTCAGAAAATTTATTTTTATAAATCTTTTTCTATAACTATATTTGGTAAACATGAAGATCGGTGGCGCGAACGATGGGATGCAAAATATTTCGTCCCTGTTCCAAAATGTTTCACCTTTTTGGAGTAAATCCAAGAGAACTTATCGTGGGTGGGGGACGGGGTTATCACTGCAGCGAGACCCACTTACGATTACCCTGAGTTTCAATCAATTGGGGGGTCTGGAGGCACAGCCCCCCAATATATATACATAATTGCTTATAGAATAATGTTTAAACGTTTTTTTAACGTTTTTATTTTACCAAACGCGCATGAATATGCATGCGCGGGGGAACGAAACATACACGCAAAAAAAAACCCTACTTTTTCGGGCGCGCAGCCGATCTTCATGTTTCAAAGCAGTGTATTGAGGCAAAAAATAGAGCAAATAGGAGGCTAGGATACATTAAAGGGAATGTTAGCTAAAAGAGTAGCTAACTCTATAACTCGTATATTAGGCCACATTTAGAGTAATGTATACAAGCATGGTCATCACATTTTAGACATGAAATCAACATGCTAGTCAGAACAAAGGAGGGCAACAAAAATAATACCTTCCCTGAAGAACCTTGAATATGAAGATAGACTGATGCTACTAAATTTGTTCTCATTTGAGAGAAGATGTATGAGGGGAGATATGAGTGAGCTTTTTAAAATCTGTTCTGGGGTGGATAAGTTAGATTTTAACAAGTTATTTGAGTTGGAAGGTAGTAATAAGACTAGGGGTCACCACTTAAAAATTAAAAAACAGAGGTTCAGGTTGGATGTTAGAAAATATTTTTTCATCAATAGAGTGGAAGATTACTGGTATAGTTTGCCATCTGAGACAGTCCAAACTTGAATGTATTCAAACGCAGATTAGATGATTTTATGGGGAGAGAGGGTTAACTGCGTGGGGTATTCTGGACTCATTCCAGAGGATGCAGTTTTTTTATTACTGTATAGTACGATTTATTTGGATTTTGACGAGTCTTGATGATGATGCTTTTTGTTTTCAACAACATTCCTGTGTATGGTTCGAATTATATATTGTAGATGCATGATCTGACACAATCCTATGGATGCATTTTGAGAGTGGGGTTTGACATATGCAAATGACCTTTGATAGGCCCTTGTGGCTTTTGTCATCCGTGAAATTGTGTTATGTTATGTTAACCTATATTTTAGCAACGTGATATTTTGAAAGGGGGAAAATTTAGTTTATAGTTGCTTTTTAAAATTATTATAATTAGCCAAATTCATACAAATTTATAAAAATTTAACCATGGCTGCCTTTTTGTAGATTGTAAATTTTAATCTTAAAAGCGAAGCGCAATCTTCCCCCGTAAGGGGAAGTGGCGAAGCCATTGCCTGGTTTTACTATTATTATACTAAAAGTTTGAATTTCAGTATTTTTTCGATTGTTCAATTGTGATCATGTCCGAGTGGGAAAATATTTTTGGGTGGGCAATGGGGCACAAATTTAAAAGTTACCCCAGGCCCGAATTGAAGGGGGGTGGCACCAAACGAGTGTCCGATCATCTTTTTTGGATGAAAAAAAACCCAGATAATATAACGGTTAAATTCTGAATTAACTGAAGAGGGGGGGAGGTAAAAAGATCTCTTCGTTGGTCACCAGATATATTTATATTCCAGCTCGTTTGTGATCCTCTTTGCTATTGCACTTCCCATAAGATTGTTGCGAAACTTTGATCGTTAAACCGGATTTGAGTGATACGATAACGTTCTGAGAAATTATTATCTGACTCTAAAAGGTAATAATGAATATTTTAGATGGGCGATGAGCATAAATTCTGATATGAATAGGCCTTCGAGCAAAATGGTGATTGTCGTAGAATGACTCCCGACGATACCATATATTACACTATTCGTTGAGGGAACTTCCTTAATTATCTTTAGAGTGCGTTTACTGTCTGGCGGTCGATATTATGTATCTTCAAAATGCTTAAGAAGTGGAACTGAGCTCAAGGATAATAATATTGCTATCATTAATAAAATATAGTTTTATTAATAATAACTATCAATAATACACAAAAACGGAAAATATTGACATAAACAGAATGGAAAGGGTCGTGGAGACTCGGACTAATCCGAGGATTTAAAGGATTTAAAAAGGTAAAACAAATATGGAGTTAAAGAGATGGGATGGTTCGATAAACAATTTAAAGCACAGGATAGAATTGACAAAAAGGGATCAATACTCAAAAGGTGACGTTTGGCTTACGTAACTTTTCATTAGGGTGCAGTGGAAGGTACTTGAAGGAATATTTTGTCCGCTGGCGAGTTCCAGCCGAAGGGGGGGGGGGATAAAAGGATCCTGACGAGGTGTCTTGGAAAGGAGAACCGTTACTCGACGAACGGCTTGAAGAACAATGGCTGTTCTACTTTGTTCTCTTCTGAACAAAGGGGGGGAATGAGAACCGTCTCTTGTCTACGGGCTCAAGAACAATGGCTGTTCTAATGTTGTTCTCCTTTGAACAACAGGGGGGGATGAGAACCGTTTCTTGGCGAAGGGCTCAAAACGAACAATGGCTGTTCTAATGCTGTTCTCCCTTGAACAACAGGGGGGGAAGAGAACCGTTTCTTGGCGAAGGGCTCAAAACGAACAATGGCTGTTCTAATGCTGTTCTCCCTTGAACAACAGGGGGGGGGGAAAGAACCGTTTTTTGGCGAAGGGCTCAAAACGAACAATGGCTGCTCTAATGCTGTTCTCCTTGAACAACAGGGGGGGAAGAGAACCGTTTCTTGGCGAAGGGCTCAAAACGAACAATGGCTGTTCTAATGTTGTTCTCCCTTGAACAACAGGGGGGGATGCCTTGGGGACTTGGCGTCACGAAAGGCTCGAACCTTTGGCACTCAAGGAATATTGTCCTCCTTCTGGACAAGTGATGGTGAATCTCGAGGTCGAGGTCCCTTGGCGCACAAAGGGAGAGAGGGTCGTGGTGATGTTTCGCGACGAAAATCTGGATCTTCAATCTCATCTTAGTGGTAAAGTTTCCATATAAATAGCCAGGACATCTCCTTGGCGTGGGGGAAAATGGAGTGGAAGCTTGGAGGGAACGCACAGCCGGGCCGGGGAACAATGCCTTATCCGTTCATAAGCCTAACTCGATCTGGCGAGGTCGGCGTATGGGGGCGAACGGGGACGATAACCTCCTTGTTTAAACATTGGCATCCGGTAGCTGAGATAAGACTCCAAGCCTCGAATCGAAGATGCACGTGGGCAGCATCGTGGTTTTAAATAATACGGGGTAGGAGTTGAAATTAAACGCAGCTTCAACACGTTCTATCACACCCCTCCATTCCAGGGGAAGTTGTCACTTCGAAAAAAAAAGAGAGAAGGGACAACGATAGAGCTCTGTTGTGGGGAACTCGTTTTCTTGTACCAACCGTACCTTCCTGCACCTAACTAGTATTACCTCAATACATATGATTATTTTGATCTTTAGATTACAGGGGAAAATAACCTTTAATACAACTTAATCAAAGAAAAAAAAGGGCATGGAACAATGAAGTGATATAAACTTAGTACATACGGGACAAAATAATTTATACGTAAATTAATAAGAACAAATATATATACATACAAAAAATTAGACATTGAGCGTTACAAAATTCAGACATATACATTAATTAATTATATTACAAAAGAATCTTAAATTAAGTCGTACAAGACGGAATATACCTACATGGAGATACTAATCCTATGAATACAATTATTCTACGCTATTCGGTAACGCATTCCTACTGAGTGCGTCAGCGACCTGGTTATCAGAACCTTTGATATAATTTATTTTAAATTGATACTCTTGCAAGAGTAAACTCCAGCGCATGATGCGGCCGTTTGAGTGTCGCACATTCCTAATATAGGCTAACGGACGGTGGTCGGTTCCTATTTGAAATTCTTTACCTATCAAGTACATCTTGAATTTGTCTATGACCCAGATAATTGATAGAGCTTCCTTTTCTATAGTGGCATATCTCTTTTCGTGTGGTAATAATTGACGACTAGCATATGCAACTGGATGACTCGTGCCGTCATCCTCGTATTGAAGGAGTACACCTCCAATGCCCTCGTTGGACGCGTCTGTCTTAATCCCAAAGGATTTTCCCGGGTTGGGCAACTTTAAAATGGGGGCAGTTATGAGCTTACTCTTGAGCTGATTAAAATGGAAAATAGCGACATCATTCCAACGTAGACGATCGGGTGAATTCTTTTTTAAAAGGGAGCTGAGGGGCGCCGAAATCGCAGCGAAATTCGGAACGAATCGCCTATAGTACGAAGCTGATCCTAGGAACGATCTTAATTGCTTCTTTGTAATCGGGAGGGGCATGTCGGCGATTGCCTTAATCTTATCCTCTTGGGGACCCAACTGGCTTTGTCCTATTTTGAAACCCAAATATTTGATGGTTTCGTGGGCAAAATGGCATTTGCTGGGGCCAATGGTGAGGCCATTTTCGCGCAGTCGCTCGAAGAGAGCTAATAGGGTGGTTAAATGGTGACTCCATTCGCGAGTAGCGACGTAGACATTATCAAAGTAAAAGGATACGTTTGGAAGTCCATCTAACAACCTTCTCATGAGACGGTTATAGTTGCTACAAGCAGTGACGAGGCCAAAAGGAAGGCGCTTGAATTGCATAAGGCCTTTCTCTGTTGCAAAGGCGGTATATGCTTTTGCCTCAGACCGGAGGGGGATTTGATAATACGCCTTGCACAAATCGAGTTCTGAGATGAACTTGGCGTTTTCGAAAAGGTGGAGGTTTTGGTCTACCAACGGGATGGGCTCGGCGTCGAACACAGTTACCGAATTTAACTTCCGGAAGTCGATGCACATCCGATAAGAGCCATCAGGTTTCTTGACCATGACGACTGGGGAACAATAACTAGAGGTGGAAGGTTCTATGATGTCTAAACTAATTAAATTATCAACTTCGGCGTTAAAGGCTTGGCGTAAATGAATCGGCATGGGATAGGGTTTTGAACGGACGGGTTCTAAGGTTGTTAATTTGATATCATGCTTGAAACTAGTAGCGCACCCAGGCTTCTCCGAAATAACGTCGTCGAACTGACGTAATAGATCTTGTAGCTGACCCTTTTGATGTGGTGTCAGCTGCGCGTCGATATCCAGGTCAGAGGGTTCAAACGGCTCGCCTGGTAGGGAAGGAAGAGGGTAATCGGCATCAGGTTGGATGCACACTGTCTGGATTACATTAAGGGACTCCGCGGGGTAATCCTCTTCAAGCGCCGATGTTTCGTCCAGCGCTACGAAGGTATGTCCATGGGCGCGCCGGTGGTACTTTTTCAATAAGTTGACGTGATAGAGCTTATCGCCTGCTGGGGTACCAATGAGGCAATCTACCGGTCCTCGTGCCTCGCGGACCGAGTACGGACCTTTCCATTGGCCCAGTAATTTATTACTGGCTGTGGGAAGGAGCAGGAGTACTTCATCACCGGGCTTAAATTTACGATCTTCGGACCGGACATCAAAATAGGTTTTGTATTTCTCCAAATTGACATCGGCATTTTTATAGGCGATGTTTGCGCATTTCTCGAGCCTCTGGCGTAGGTCCAAGACATAGGCGTAAGATGACTGGAGTTCTTGATCCAGTTGGGGCTTAATTAACAACTCTTTTAAAATACTGAGTGGCCCGCGTATATTACGTCCATAAAGGAGCTCGAACGGGGCGAAGCCTAATGTACGGTGGGGAATTTCCCGATAGGCGAATAGGGCGACCGGGAGATATCGGTGCCATTCGCGGGGCTGCTCGGCACAGATCTTCTTAATAATGGATTTTAAATTTCCATTTAATTTTTCGCACATCCCGTTTGTCTGTGGCCGGAAGGGGGTGGTAAAAAGGGGCTTTACCATGAGCAGCTTCCCTACGTACTCCATCAACTCAGAGGTGAATTGTCGGCCTCTATCGGAGAGTATTTCCTTGGGGACGCCTACCCTCGAAAAGATGGAAATGAGGGCCTCGGCGCAAGAAATACTGTCGATTCGGCGAAGGGGGACAGCCTCGGGAAAACGGGTAGCAAAGTCTACCAAGGTGAAAATGTAGCTGTGCCCTTCGCTCGAAGGGGGGTGGATAGGGCCAACCAGGTCGATGGCCACTCTGGAGAAGGGTTCAGTAATGACTGGTCCCCTTTGTAAGGGAGCAGGTTTGACCCGCCCTTTAGCGGACGTCTTCTGGCACACATCGCACGATCGACAATGCTTTGAGATGTCAGCTGCAGCACCCGGCCAATAAAAATATCTAAAAATGCGCTGGCCAGTTTTAGTGTAACTAAAATGACCGGAAAAGATGCTGTCATGAGCTATTTTTAGCACTATTGGTACATGGGTTTGTGGAAGGCATAAGACAGTTGTAACAGCGTTATTACTGTCCTCGGCGGATCGATAAAGAAAGCCACCTTCCTCCAGGTACCTGATGACTTTAGGTCCACGGACAGTCTCCGTATCCTGGTTTTGGGCCTTATCCCATAAGGGTGTTAGTGCTTCACACTCCTTTTGTGCCGTCCTAAAGTCCTGGTTAAGGATCTCCGAGAATTCGGACGGTAACGGGGTTCTGAGGGGGACGGACTCCTGGGCTTCCTTCTTAGCTCGACCTCGAGTAAGGGCGGCCTGGGACACAGGGTCGGAACTTACTTGGGGGCTCTGTCCTATAAGTACAGAGGAGAATTTTATGGGTGCTGAAATGACTTCAGCCCAGCCATCATAATATTGACACTGCAGGTAACATCTAACGACGGGGAATCTGTTCGCCCGCCCAAGGTAGTCATGTACCACCGCAAATTTTTCGTGGTTAGGGTCCACTGGGGGAAGGAGTTCGTCGGACACGATGAAACACGTACATCCTGTGTCCCTGACGAGAGTCGATACTCGGCAGCCATTCACGCTGCCCTCCTCAAATTTCAAAGTTCCTGGTGAACTTTTATCAAAAATAAAATTTACCTGGTGGCCTGACGGAGGGGGGGAAGTTGCTGCTTGGGTCTGCACCACCGGGGGAGCCGGGGTTGCATAAATCTGGTGAACTTGGTGGGCTGGTCCGCTTTTAAGCCTAGAATTTTGGGGGCAATTCCAGCTCATGTGGTTTTCTACACCACAGGTGAAGCATATTATTGGTCGCTTCGGGAAGAGAGGTGGAGAAGAAATCTGAACGGGAGGTTTGGAGTCCCGTTGTCGATTTTGGGGAATGAAGTTTTGGGGTCTTACGGGGCCCGGAAACTTTGTCAGCTTTCCTGGGAAGGGGCGCGAATCCTTCCTTCTTTCCTGGTTTGGGGGTTGGTGAGAAGTTCGATTCTCCTTTGGATATAAATTATGGCTTGCGGCATAGACATCCGCTTCTTCGGTACATTCTTTAAAGGTCTGGCACCGACGGTCCTTGACAAACGCGCGGATCTCCGTCGGGAGAGACGCCAAAAATTGATCTCGCAACATGAAGTCCGTTAAGGACTCGTAGTCCGGATCAACCTTTGAGGATTCTAACCAAAATTTAAAATTCCTCTGAAGAATGTATCCGAATTGACGGAACGTCTGTCCGGGTTTAATACGACCTCCTCGAAATTCTTGGCGGTAGAAATCGGGAGTCATATTATGAGCGGCCAATAACTCAGCTTTTAAGGTGCTGTAGTTAATTGTACACTCAGATGGTAAAGATATAAAAATTTCGCGCAATTTGCAATTTAACAGGGGAAGTAATCTGGCTACACCTTCAGCCTCCAGATCCATGTTATTGATTTCGAGGATCTTTTCGAAGTGGGTTAAAAATGCTCCGAAATCCTCTCCATCCTTGAAATTGGGGAGCTTTAGTGGGAGATTGGGGGGGGGGCTTCGGAACGGGAACTGGCGGAATGTATCCCCGCTTCAACACGAGCTAATTCAATCTGAAGCTCAGCTTGTCTTATCCGTTCCTCTCTTTCTCTTTCTCGTTCTTTTCTTTGCTCCTCTTGAATGTACTCAATTAGTTCTTTTCCGGAGAGTCCCAAGGATTCTCCTTGCGCTTTAAAGATTTCAAACTGAGTCATCTTTGCACTTGGGGGCGCACTAGTCAACCAACTAAAATTCCTTGCAACAAGAATTATGCCTCTATAGAATTAGCCTACCTAAATATGGGCACTGACCTATTCGTACTTGGTTTCTCAATCTAAATAACCACTGACTAAAATCACAAAAAACACAAACAAATTATTATAACCGTTCCTTGAGCTACTCCAGCTTCTTAAGTTTAAAAAAAAGGGGATAGCAATCGTTAAAACAAAAGGGAACTACTATATTCTATTATTGTAACGAATAACACTATGCTTTACTCGACTGAGACCAGTGTTTGCAAAGATATAGCGTTAAACCTTACACACCTGATACCAAATTTAAATAGTATATATATATATGTCGTAGAATGACTCCGGACCATACCATATATTACACTATTCGTCGAGGGAACTTCCTTAATTATCTTTAGAGTGCGTTTACTGTCTGGCGGCCGATATTATGTATCTTCAAAATGCTTAAGAAGTGGAACTGAGCTCAAGGATAATAATATTGCTATCATTAATAAAATAGAGTTTTATTAATAATAACTATCAATAATACACAAAAACGTAAAATATTGACATAAACAGAATGGAAAGGGTCGTGGAGACTCGGGCTAATCCGAGGATTTAAAGGATTTAAAAAGGAAAAACAAATATGGAGTTAAAGAGATGGGATGGTTCGATAAACAATTTAAAGCACAGGATAGAATTGACAAAAAGGGATCAATACTCAAAAGGTGACGTTTGGCTTACGTAACTTTTCATTAGGGTGCAGTGGAAGGTACTTGAAGGAATATTCGGTCCACTGGCGAGTTCCAGCCGAAGGGAGGGGGGGAATAAAAGGATCCTGACGAGGCGTCTTGGAAAGGAGAACCGTTACTCGACGAACGGCTTGAATAACAATGGCTGTTCTACTTTGTTCTCTTCTGAACAAAGGGGGGAATGAGAACCGTCTCTTGTCTACGGGCTCAAGAACAATGGCTGTTCTAATGTTGTTCTCCTTTGAACAACAGGGGGGGGATGAGAACCGTTTCTTGGCGAAGGGCTCAAAACGAACAATGGCTGTTCTAATGCTGTTCTCCCTTGAACAACAGGGGGGGGAGAGAACCGTTTCTTGGCGAAGGGCTCAAAACGAACAATGGCTGTTCTAATGCTGTTCTCCCTTGAACAACCGGGGGGGGGGAAGAGAACCGTTTCTTGGCGAAGGGCTCAAAACGAACAATGGCTGCTCTAATGCTGTTCTCCTTGAACAACAGGGGGGGATGAGAACCGTTTCTTGGCGAAGGGCTCAAAACGAACAATGGCTGTTCTAATGTTGTTCTCCCTTGAACAACAGGGGGGATGCCTTGGGGACTTGGCGTCACGAAAGGCTCGAACCTTTGGCACTCAAGGAATATTGTCCTCCTTCTGGACAAGTGATGGTGAATCTCGAGGTCGAGGTCCCTTGGCGCACAAAGGGAGAGAGGGTCGTGGTGATGTTTCGCGACGAAAATCTGGATCTCCAATCTCATCTTAGTGGTAAAGTTTCCATATAAATAGCCAGGACATCTCCTTGGCGTGGGGGAAAATGGAGTGGAAGCTTGGAGGGAACGCACAGCCGGGCCGGGGAACAATGCCTTATCTGTTCATAAGCCTAACTCGATCTGGCGAGGTCGGCGTATGGGGGGCGAACGGGGGGACGATAACCTCCTTATTTAAACATTGGCATCCGGTAGCTGAGATAAGACTCCAAGCCTCGAATCGAAGATGCACGTGGGCAGCATCGTGGTTTTAAATAATACGGGGTAGGAGTTGAAATTAAACGCAGCTTCAACACGTTCTATCACAGTGATGAAAACAAGAAGACTGGAGTTCTATTTATTTAGTGGCTTTGGGTAGTAAATGTAGATGGAGTTCGAGTTAGATTGATCATAAGCTCGTGAAATCGATAATTATCGATTTCACGAACTTATCTTTGATGATGCTTAAATACAACTCTCTTAATGTCGTGCTTTGGTACGATGAATGAATAAGACTCGTCTTGATTTTAAGGTACCCTTTTCTTTTCTCTTAATGTTTATTTTTCTAAACCGTAACCACAGAATAATTAGTCTCATTCCCAGTTTACCTCTTCACCGCGACTTTGGTCTTCTCGGGAAGTCAAAATGGGAATGGTTCTCAAATATCCTGTTACATGTTACAATGCGTCATTTGAGTTTCTTATTTGTTTCGTTTCAATTACATAAATTTACTTACATTGGCTGAGTGTACACATCACTACTTCATGGGTTTGTGTGTGCGCATATTGTGTGCACCACAGCCTGCACATATATGCACCATGTGCACCACATCACTTCCACCTGAGAGAGAGATTTAGTATCTTTAATTTAGAATATATACATATCATATACTAATGAACATATTTACACATATATACAAGCATAGTTAGGGGTTCGCCAGTTCGACTAAGATAATATAATTGTACAAACAGATGTACACTTTATATTTGCGTGCGTTAACAAACCATATAAGGAAATACAGAATGAAATGCATTTGGTTATTAGCTCACAGTGAGTCTATCGATACACAACATGCTTTAAAAATAATGATAGCACGGTTTTCTTGCAAACTTTATTCGCATCCCAGAACGCTAACACACATTTGTAGTATTATCATTATTTAAGAACATAAGAAAAGAAGGAGATTGCACTTATATCGTCGGGGATATTTACAGATATATGGTCATTGCCGGAATAATTATACTTATTTACAGAATTATGATTTATTTGTGGCGTTCTAACAGGTTTTACTCTATTATTTGACACAGTTTCAGTATCACCATGAGGGAGTTCTATTTCGAACACTTTGTCGTTTCCAGCGATAACCTTGAATGGACCAGCATATGGCGCTTCTAACGGCTTTCTTATACGATCAACACGTACCCAAACATGCGTAGCGCCGCACAAGTCTTTAGGAACGAACACTTTTGTTTTCGCATCATCGCATGTAAGTGTCCTTGAGACATTTAAGCAGAGTCTATCCTTGTCATCGTTTTCGCTAATTCAGTCACAAATTTTGAATTACTTGTAGATGATGAGGAAGTGACAAGTGGTCTAGGATTAACAAGAATGGTACCTGTGACAGCTGTAAATGAGGAAAAACAGGATTCGTTGGGTAATGATGTGATTCCCAATAGAACAATTGAAAGGGCCAGTATCCAGCCTTGTTTACGTATCATAATGGAAGTCTTCAAAGTACGATGTGCCCTTTCTACTAATCCGCTCGTGGGCGGTCTATAGGCCTTTGTTCTCAGACGATGAAAACCAACGAGGGTCGAGAGTTCCTTAAAAAACTCTGACTCGAAATGCGTTCCTCGATCGGTAATCAGGTACAGAAGGACTCCAAAGCGGGATATTCAGCCGTCTAAGAAGGAACAAGCTACCGTCTCCGCGCTTATATCGGGAATCGGTATTGCTTCTATCCATCTAGTAGCTCTGCCAATGCATGAGATTATTAGACGGGTAAGATTGGCCATGAGGTGTACAATGAGGAAGGGGTCCAATGATATCTATGTGTACGGTTTCAAATCTCGATGTTGTCACGTTGATGGGGAGAATTAGGGATTTCGTGGGTCGATTTATTTTTGCAGATTGACAAGACATGCATCCTCGCGTCCATGAGCGTATATTCCTGTCCATATTTGGTCATAAATATCTAGTTTTAATTAATTTAAGGGATCCTTTGATGCTGGGATGTGATAGATTATGAAGTTGGCTAAAAATGGTATTCTGTAAACCGAAGGAACGAACGGTCTGGGATATTGGGAGGAAACATCACAGTAGAGGGTAATATTCTAGGGAAATGGAAATGGCTTAAGTTTACATTGGAATTTCTCAACTTGGCCATCTTTCGCTTGTTCTGCTGCCAATGTTTGAAGGTCAAAGGGGTCTACCAGGACTGCGTTGACGTTTCTCAACAGACAGTCAGCAACTACGTTATTTTCTCCTTGGATGTAGGCTATGTCGTTGATGTACTCCAATATTACTGTCCAATTACTTTGCTGTCTCTCAGTTTTCGCAGGTAACGGTGGTGAGAAAGAGGAAATAAGTGGTTTATGATCCGTGCACAGAGTTACCTGTCGACCTGCGATCATGTGTTGGAAGTGTATGACTGCTAAGTATGCTGCCAAAAGTTCTCGATCATATGTTGAATAAACTTGCTGTGTCTTGCTCAATTTGCTCGAATAAAAGGCTATAGGTTGAGAAAACCATTCACCATCTGATGAAGAGCAGCATCCACCGCATATTAGGAACTATCAGTTACCAACTGATACGGAAAATCATTCGAGAGGGGATCTTTTAGCGTAATTAATTCTACCAGGGCTGCCTTCGTATTATGGAATGCTTCGCTTACGGCATCATTCCATATGAGTTCTCGAGCTTTTGGTTGCATGCGGGCCAATTCCGTAAGCGGAGCGGCAATTGCAGCGAAATTAGGTATATTTATTCGATAGTAACCTAACCTGCCTAGGTAACGGTGTAATTCTTTGTAGTCGGTCGGTAACGGCATATTAGAGATTTCTGAAATTTGGGGGTGGGTGGTTTTATTTTTAAGTCTGAGATATGATGTCCTAAGAATTCAATTTCCCTTCTCATGAATTCGCATTTTTCTATTGAAACACGAAGCCCGTTTTCGGCTAAAATTTAAGTATCTTTCCTAATTTTCCACGTGTTTTTCTTCGTTTTCAGAAAATATAAGAATGTCGTCGATATAGACGAATACACATTCCAAATCACGGAATATGCTGTCCATATGGCGTTGAAAAGTGCAACTGGCATTCTTCAAGCCAAATGAGGGTCTTAAAAATTCCCAAAGTCCACATGGAGTTATGACAGCGGTTTTATCTATATCTGCTTTATTCATGGGGATTTGATGGTACTCTTTAATTAGGTCTAGACGGGAACAAATGTTTTTTGCCGTGAAGATGATTAGCCATAGATTGAATTCTAGGAAGAGGATAACAATCGGGCTTGGTGATCGCGTTAAGCGAGCGAAAATCACCCACCACTTTGTATTCTTTTGAATTTTTCTTTTGCACCATGTGAATCGGTGATAACCATGGTGATTTTAAGGGCCTCATTACGCCTTCTTTCAATAGATAAGCCAAAATTACTTTGGTAAATTGTAGCTTTTCCATAGAAAAGGGTCTTGAGCGAGCAAAGGTTAGTGGGGAACTTCCTGTATCAATGGTATGAAACACGGAATTTGGTGGAGGATTAACGACGTCTACTTGTTGCGGCTTGCATATTGAGTTGAATTTCTGAATCACTGTCTTGCATTTTTCGGCGATGTGTGAAAGGTCATTGATAATTATAGAGACTAACGGATCTTCTAATTGTTTAATTTTAGAAGATAACTTGGTGCATTTGTCTACTAGAATCCCTTCACCACAGTCTACCAAAGGATCGTAATGACCGAGAAAATCTGCTCCTAGAATGGGTGATGTTATCTCCGCGACTACGAACATCCAATTGAAAGTACGGCGTAAAATGGGTATGACTATGTCTAGCAATATTTACACTCAACTTTCTCATTTCGCAATACTGTACGAGGTTGATGGGAATAATCGAGACGCTTGCGCCAGTGTCTATAAGGAATTCGTCTTTCTTTCCATTTAATTTAATAGCGACGGGGATTAACATTGGCATACCAGTCGTCGCATTAATTTCAGCACGCCTTACTAGTTTTCCGAGGGAATAAGAGATTAGGGTCTAGATTATAGTAGGATTTCTATATTTTCTCCCCGTGTAGGTCATTGCACCATGTCCTGCAATATTTCGCCTTTGGACTAAAATATAAATGAGCTCGACATACTAAAGGTTTCTGATCGCTGCGAAACGGTTTAAGTCCTAGCGGTATGCTATAATTACGCTTATTTGTAAATTTATTCGTGCGAGTGTACGCGCCACTGGGCGTTGACTGCGCATCCTTCACGTATTTTACATTACGATTTGAATTATCGCACTGCCTATTGTAAGCACTAGCACTATCTTCGCGAATAGAACAAATGTTATTGTTACTTACATGACCATATTGAGGCTTATAAAACGGCATTAGTTTGTCTGCCAATTTTCCTATCTGCGTGACTGTCAATTCATTCTGCGTCGCGATGATCGGAGAGATGCTCAGAGGTAGAGATTGAACGAATATATGTCTCACCAGATCTTCACCAACGCCGACTTGGAGTGCCGTCTTCCTTAATCTTCAAGTTTCACCGATGGTCGTCCGTGGAGTGGAGATGAAGATATCGATTTCTCGAATAATTCGGGTTTAGCCCTTTCAAATAAGCTGAGTAGTGTATATTTCGGCGATGAAAGAACTGCGTCAGGCAGATGATCGACTGTTTCCTCTGGTAGTGCTGCAAGAGTATGAAATAATTTAGTGTCTTTTCTAGTTATCCTTGCAATGTGGAATTGTGCTTCCACGATTCTGAGCCAACCAGCAACACCTGCGTCGTTGAAAATCAGAGCCTTGACTACCATGGAGTTTGCGGCTTCTTCTTGGAAGATTTGTTCGGTTGTTCTTGAATCCATCTTATATTAATTTTCTTACTCGATTTTCGATCACTAATAAAGGGTCACCAATTTATGGAGGGGGGGGGGAGAAGATGAAAGGATCTCTTCGTTGGTCACCAGATATATTTATATTCCACCTTGTTTTGTGATCCTCTATGCTATTGCGCTCTCCTTAAGATTGTTGCGAAACGTTGATCGTTAAACCGGATTTGGGTGATACGATAACGTTCCGCGAAATTATTACCCGACTCCAAAGGGTAATGACGAATATTTTTAGATGGGCGATGAGCAGAAATTCTGATATGATTTTGCCTTCGAGCAAAATGGTGATGCAAACAAGAAGACTGGAGTTCTATTTATTTAGAGGCTTTGGGTAGTAAATGGAGATGGAGTTCGAGTTAGATTGATGATAAGCTCGTGAAATCGATAATTATCGATTTCACGAGCTTAGCTTTGATGATGCTTAAATACAACTCTCTTAATGTCGTGCTTTGGTACGATGAATGAATAAGATTCGTCTTGATTTTAAGGTACCCTTTTCTTTTCTCTTAATGTTTATTTTTCTAAACCGTAACCACAGAATACTTAGTCTCATTCCCAGTTTCCCTCTTCACCGTGACTTTGGTCTTCTCGGGAAGTCAAAATGGGAATGGTTCTAAAATATCCTGTTACATGTTACAATGCGTCATTTGAGTTTCTTATTTGTTTCGTTTCAATTACATAAATTTATTTACATTGGCTGAGTGTACACATTACTACTTCATGGGTTTGTGTGTGCGCATATTGTGTGCACCACAGCCTGCACATATATGCACCATGTGCACCACATCACTTCCACCTGAGAGAGATATTTAGTATCTTTAATTTAGAATATATACATATCATATACTAATGAACATATTTACACATATATACAAGCATAGTTTGGGGTTCGCCAGTTCGACTAAGATAATATAATTGTACAAACAGATGTAGACTTTATATTTGCGTGCGTTAACAAACCATATAAGGAAATACAGAATGAAATGCATTTGGTTATTAACTCACAGTGAGTCTATCGGTACACAACATGCTTTAAAAATAATGATAGCACGGTTTTCTTGCAAACTTTATTCGCATCCCAAAATGCTAACACACATTTGTAGTATTATCATTATTTAAGAACATAAGAAAAGAAGGAGACTGCACCTATATCGTCGGGGATATTTACAGATATATGGTCATTGCCGGAATAATTATACTTATTTACAGAATTATGATTTATTTGTGGCGTTCTAACAGGTTTTACTCTATTAATTGACACAGTTTCAGTATCACCATGAGGGAGTTCTATTTCGAACACTTTGTCGTTTCCAGCGATAACCTTGAATGGACCAGCATATGGCGCTTCTAACGGCTTTCTTATACGATCAACACGTACCCAAACATGCGTAGCGCCGTACAAGTCTTTAGGAACGAACACTTTTGTTTTCGCATCATCGCATGTAAGTGTCCTTGAGACATTTAAGCAGAATCTATCCTTGTCATCGTTTTCGCTAATTCAGTCACAAATTTTGAATTACTTTTAGATGATGCGGAAGTTACAAGTGGTCTAGGATTAACAAGAGTGGTACCTGTGACAGCTGTAAATGAGGAAAAACAGGATTCGTTGGGTAATGATCTGATTCCCAATAGAACAATTGGAAGGGCCAGTATCCAGCCTTGTTTACGTATCATAATGGAAGTCTTCAAAGTACGATGTGCCCTTTCTACTAATCCGCTCGTGGGCGGTCTATAGGCCTTTGTTCTCAGACGATGAAAACCAACGAGGGTCAAGAGTTCCTTAAAAAACTCTGACTCGAAATGCGTTCCTCGATCGGTAATCAGGTACAGAGGGACTCCAAAGCGGGATATTCAGCCGTCTAAGAAGGAACAAGCTACCGTCTCCGCGCTTATATCGGGAATCGGTATTGCTTCTATCCATCTAGTAGCTCTGCCAATGCATGAGATTATTAGACGGGTAAGATTGGCCATGAGGTGTACAATGAGGAAGGGGTCCAATGATATCTATGTGTACGGTTTCAAATCTCGATGTTGTCACGTTGATGGGGAGAATTAGGGATTTCGTGGGTCGATTTATTTTTGCAGATTGACAAGACATGCATCCTCGCGTCCATGAGCGTATATTCCTGTCCATATTTGGTCATAAATATCTAGTTTTAATTAATTTAAGGGATCCTTTGATGCTGGGATGTGATAGATTATGAAGTTGGCTAAAAATGGTATTCTGTAAACCGAAGGAACGAACGGTCTGGGATATTGGGAGGAAACATCACAGTAGAGGGTAATATTCTAGGGAAATGGAAATGGCTTAAGTTTACATTGGAATTTCTCAACTTGGCTATCTTTCGCTTGTTCTGCTGCATATGTTTGAAGGTCAAAGGGGTCTACCAGGACTGCGTTGACGTTTCTCGACAGAAACTCAGCAACTACGTTATTTTCTCCTTGGATGTAGGCTATGTCGTTGATGTACTCCAATATTACTGTCCAATTCCTTTGCTGTCTCTCAGTTTTCGCAGGTAACGGTGGTGAGAAAGAGGAAATAAGTGGTTTATGATCCGTGCACAGAGTTACCTGTCGACCTGCGATCATGTGTCGGAAGTGTATGACTGCTAAGTATGCTGCCAAAAGTTCTCGATCATATGTTGAATAAACTTGCTGTGTCTTGCTCAATTTGCTCGAATAAAAGGCTATAGGTTGAGAAAACCATTCACCATCTGATGAAGAGCAGCATCCACCGCATATTAGGAACTATCAGTTACCAACTGATACGGAAAATCATTCGAGAGGGGATCTTTTAGCGTAATTAATTCTACCAGGGCTGCCTTCGTATTATGGAATGCTTCGCTTACGGCATCATTCCATATGAGTTCTCGAGCTTTTGGTTGCATGCGGGCCAATTCCGTAAGCGGAGCGGCAATTGCAGCGAAATTAGGTATATTTATTCGATAGTAACCTAACCTGCCTAGGTAACGGTGTAATTCTTTGTAGTCGGTCGGTAACGGCATATTAGAGATTTCTGAAATTTGGGGGTGGGTGGTTTTATTTTTAAGTCTGAGATATGATGTCCTAAGAATTCAATTTCCCTTCTCATGAATTCGCATTTTTCTATTGAAACACGAAGCCCGTTTTCGGCTAAAATTTAAGTATCTTTCCTAATTTTCCACGTGTTTTTCTTCGTTTTCAGAAAATATAAGAATGTCGTCGATATAGACGAATACACATTCCAAATCACGGAATATGCTGTCCATATGGCGTTGAAAAGTGCAACTGGCATTCTTCAAGCCAAATGAGGGTCTTAAAAATTCCCAAAGTCCACATGGAGTTATGACAGCGGTTTTATCTATATCTGCTTTATTCATGGGGATTTGATGGTACTCTTTAATTAGGTCTAGACGGGAACAAATGTTTTTTGCCGTGAAGATGATTAGCCATAGATTGAATTCTAGGAAGAGGATAACAATCGGGCTTGGTGATCGCGTTAAGCGAGCGAAAATCACCCACCACTTTGTATTCTTTTGAATTTTTCTTTTGCACCATGTGAATCGGTGATAACCATGGTGATTTTAAGGGCCTCATTACGCCTTCTTTCAATAGATAAGCCAAAATTACTTTGGTAAATTGTAGCTTTTCCATAGAAAAGGGTCTTGAGCGAGCAAAGGTTAGTGGGGAACTTCCTGTATCAATGGTATGAAACACGGAATTTGGTGGAGGATTAACGACGTCTACTTGTTGCGGCTTGCATATTGAGTTGAATTTCTGAATCACTGTCTTGCATTTTTCGGCGATGTGTGAAAGGTCATTGATAATTATAGAGACTAACGGATCTTCTAATTGTTTAATTTTAGAAGATAACTTGGTGCATTTGTCTACTAGAATCCCTTCACCACAGTCTACCAAAGGATCGTAATGACCGAGAAAATCTGCTCCTAGAATGGGTGATGTTATCTCCGCGACTACGAACATCCAATTGAAAGTACGGCGTAAAATGGGTATGACTATGTCTAGCAATATTTACACTCAACTTTCTCATTTCGCAATACTGTACGAGGTTGATGGGAATAATCGAGACGCTTGCGCCAGTGTCTATAAGGAATTCGTCTTTCTTTCCATTTAATTTAATAGCGACGGGGATTAACATTGGCATACCAGTCGTCGCATTAATTTCAGCACGCCTTACTAGTTTTCCGAGGGAATAAGAGATTAGGGTCTAGATTATAGTAGGATTTCTATATTTTCTCCCCGTGTAGGTCATTGCACCATGTCCTGCAATATTTCGCCTTTGGACTAAAATATAAATGAGCTCGACATACTAAAGGTTTCTGATCGCTGCGAAACGGTTTAAGTCCTAGCGGTATGCTATAATTACGCTTATTTGTAAATTTATTCGTGCGAGTGTACGCGCCACTGGGCGTTGACTGCGCATCCTTCACGTATTTTACATTACGATTTGAATTATCGCACTGCCTATTGTAAGCACTAGCACTATCTTCGCGAATAGAACAAATGTTATTGTTACTTACATGACCATATTGAGGCTTATAAAACGGCATTAGTTTGTCTGCCAATTTTCCTATCTGCGTGACTGTCAATTCATTCTGCGTCGCGATAATCGGAGAGATACTCAGAGGTAGAGATTGAACGAATATATGTCTCACCAGATCTTCACCAACGCCGACTTGGAGTGCCGTCTTCCTTAATCTTCAAGTTTCACCGATGGTCGTCCGTGGAGTGGAGATGAAGATATCGATTTCTCGAATAATTCGGGTTTAGCCCTTTCAAATAAGCTGAGTAGTGTATATTTCGGCGATGAAAGAACTGCGTCAGGCAGATGATAGACTGTTTTCCTCTGGTAGTGCTGCAAGAGTATGAAATAATTTAGTGTCTTTTCTAGTTATCCTTGCAATGTGGAATTGTGCTTCCACGATTCTGAGCCAACCAGCAACACCTGCGTCGTTGAAAATCAGAGCCTTGACTACCATGGAGTTTGCGGCTTCTTCTTGGAAGATTTGTTCGGTTGTTCTTGAATCCATCTTATATTAATTTTCTTACTCGATTTTCGATCACTAATAAAGGGTCACCAATTTATGGAGGGGGGGGGAGAAGATGAAAGGATCTCTTCGTTGGTCACCAGATATATTTATATTCCACCTTGTTTTGTGATCCTCTATGCTATTGCGCTCTCCTTAAGATTGTTGCGAAACGTTGATCGTTAAACCCGATTTGGGTGATACGACAACGTTCCGCGAAATTATTACCCGACTCCAAAGGGTAATGACGAATATTTTTAGATGGGCGATGAGCAGAAATTCTGATATGATTTTGCCTTCGAGCAAAATGGTGATGAAAACAAAAAGACTGGAGTTCTATTTATTTAGTGGCTTTGGGTAGCAAATGAAGGAGGGGTTCGAATTCGATATATTATCGATTTCACGAGCTTATCTTTGATGATGTTTAAATACAACTCTCTTAATGTTCTTGCTTTGGTACGATGAATGAATTAGACTAATCCTGATGTAAGATCAGTTGCGTAAATGCTATCTCCTAATTCGGAGTAAATGGCTTGATTGTTATCACCGGCGAGCGATATGTGAAACTGCTCCTCGAATCTCTCGAATGCCCTCTCTCGAATGATTTCTCTTGAAATTATTTCTCTCGAATGATCTCTCTTGAAATGATTTCTCTCGAATGATCTCTCTCGAAATGATTTCTCTCGAATAATCCTCTCTCTCCTCCTCAATTTGCTCGTTTTATACTTGGACACATATACAAACATACAAATATATATACATATACAATACTTTTGAAAACCTTTTCTCTCGTGAGAAAATTTACTGCAACGGTGAAATTTGGTCAAACGCTTTTTTTCGTCTTCCTTAACAAAAATATAGAATATAATATTGTGGTTTTAATGTGATGCTCACCGAGTGGCGTTACGATCGAGCTAACCCATTTTAAGGTTTCCTTTTCTTTTCTCTTAATGTTTATTTTTCCAAACCGTAACCACAGAATAATTAGTCTCATTCCCAGTTTACCTCTTCACCGAGACTTTGGTCTTCTCGGGAAGTCAAAATGGGAATGGTTCTAAAATATCCTGTTACATGATACAATGTTTCATTTGAGTTTCTTTTTGTTTCGTTTAACACATAAATTTATTTATATTGTGTGCACCATGTGCACTGCAACTATGTTAATCACTATTTATATTGCTGTGGTGTTAGACTAAGGAGGAAGTATTTTTTCACCAACACAGTGGTAGATTGCCTGAATGGTTTGCCACAGGACACACTAAACAGTCAAAATTTAAATATTTTAAAGCAAAGGTTGAGTGAGTATATGGGAGGTAGGTTATGATGGTTTTTAAGTCGTATTTAGGCAAATTACATATTGTAATATCAATAATCATAATCATCACTAACTCTTTAATTTATGAAGGGGATTTTCTTGAGTATTTGAGTAATAATTTCATCTTAGTTTGGTTACATTAATTTACATTATTTTATTTAACATTACTTTATTCAATTACACTAACTTTTGTCTTACGTTGTTCTATTTATATTATATTTAGTCACGTTTTTAACTTATTACTTGAACCGCTTTTTGCTCTTTGAGTCCTAGTATCCATATTATCTCCTATTACCACGTACTTTTACTATTCACATTATTTATTTTACTTTAGTGCGAGTCCTAATATTTGTATCATCTCTTTTTAACAATAGCTTTAATTATTTACTCTATTTATGTTACTTTAATTATTTCACTTTAAATTTTCAGCTTAATTAATTCACTTTAATTTGAGTCCTAATATTTTTAATAGCTCTTTTCCACACGAACTTTCTATTAGTACCTTGGAAGCATTTATCACTAATTCAATTCACTTATAGAGCCGACACTTTTTACAGATTTTTTTATGTTAATTCACTGTCTTTTAAAACACTTTGTTTAATTTCGTCACTATTTTAAGAATTTTTTGTTATATTACGGTCTCACTTTTCGCTTTTGCTCACTTTTTGTATGTATTTTAGTATATTTCCGAAGTCTTCATTCCGTTGTTAATTTGGGATCAACACCGCGCCCTCCGATAGCAGACCTTTTAGTTCTTTCGATCAGTACGGTCCTTTAAACGTCCAGTTGAATTTCCCTGTTTTTATTCCTTGGGGCATTTTCCTCGGATCTTCCGTCGGTCGCTTGGTTAATAGAAAACTGAAAACTTTGATTTTTAAGGTGAGCGGAACAACTTCATATTGACTTCTTTCTTCCACTTGTTTTATGGTTGAGAGTTCAATTTCTTGACTCTCCTGACTTTAGGTTTGTTCCTTATTATTATTCTTCTCTTTCTTCCCTTTTTTCTTCTGACTTTGATTTAGATTCTTACTTTTTGGTTCATCTTTTGGTTATTCTTCTCTTCCCGATTCTTCGTATTCACTTTCTTGTACTTGTTTATCCGGAATGAATTGTATATTTAGTAGTTCCTCTGATGGGAGATTTTCAGGGAGCCACAGCTTCTTCTTACAGCTGTCCTTTTACTGCAAAAGGCGCTTTAGCTACTTTGCAAATGATCCTGGATGTGCCTGGAAACGCGGAGAATGCGAGACCAACTAATATAAACCTTTAAGGTATTGAATAGGATGTAGAAGGTGGAATATGGTTTAAGTTAAATGACAATGAGACAAGGAACAACGGGATGAAACTAGTACCATTGAGTTTTACCAAAAATCTAACTGGTAACTTCTTTTCCTATCAAATTGTTAACTTTTGGAATAAGCTGCCAAATATCTAGCAAAACTATATATATTTATAAGAAAAAAGTAGACACAATCATGCATACACTCAGCTATTAAATCAAAATATAATGGGATTATTTAATATGTATATAAATAGATATAAGTATAATGACAAGATTCTCAGGATCGAAAAAATCTAGAATCAATACGGATAGGTGTATAAAAGTTAAATGACGAGATTGCAAAGATCAGAACGTAAAATAAATGTTCTGTAAAGAACCTGTATGATTATGATTTTTAATTTTTTTTTTTAGCAATGTTGATGTGATTAATGATAATTTTGATATTATTAATGTTTAACCGAGTAGGTTTCCAAAACTTTACTGTCAAAATTCCTGGTTGAGCTTTATATTTCAACTGAACCAGGTATCGATTCAGTTTTCCGTACCCGCGTGGCGGGTGGGAGAGGGTGGCGGGGAGAGCCTTCAACTTTACTCTCCATTTGTCTCCAGGTCATAGTTATTTTTGTGTGTATATATATTAGGATAGAAAGTTCACAAGTACCTTCGCGGCATGGACCGAAAGGTCTTTTAAGGTAATTGCTTTCCTTGTAAGACTCACTCTCTCTCTCTCTCTCTCTCTCTCTCTCTCTCTCTCTCTCTCTCTCTCTCTCTCTCTCTCTCTCTCTCTCTCTCTCTCTCTCTCTCTCTTCTCTCTGTCTACAGTATGCTCCTGCCCTATCTTGTGACGTAGAGTCTTCTCTCAATACAAGAATATCCTAGCAGACAACAGGAGCAGCTTCCATTTTGAGAATCTACGACACCCTATCATAATTAAATGTAACGCATTTATATAAATGACATTGTTATTCATTAAATGGTGTTGGTTGCAAATAAATCAAAATAGAGATGCTTTCAACTTTATTATCCTTGTTTTTACTTGATACTACATTTAATCCACAGATTTATAATAAAATGAAACTGCATATTTATCGTGCTTAAGTGCATATTTTAAATGCATATAGAGCATGCTTATGGAGCATATTTTAAATGCATATTTGTCCTTGTCCTAGTTAGGACCAATTTTATTTCTAGATATCTAGCTATTATATTTAATAAGTGATAGGTAAAATAACTTCCTGTTTTCATTTATTCCTGTGGATATATTTTTAATTCGAATACATCGTGAGTCGTGCTGTCCTGAGCCTCAATTAGGGAGAGTGAAAATGGTTGAAGAGGTGTGTTTTGTGATGAAATGCATGAAGCGTTCGAGAATCAAAACCAGAAGAGCCAAAGCCACTCCTGTAAAAAAGAGAAATCTTAACTTCACTGAGGGCAATAATCTCATTTCTCTAACGGCTCCTAAATGCGATGAGGGTCGAACCTTTTTGTACATTTTTAATCAAATGATTTATTATTTTATAAAAATATTAACCATTTCCTGCTATTAGAAAGAATGCCTGTCGTTAAAAGACCATTGCTGGCAGCGATAGGAATGGTTAGGACTATCGTAACCCTGGTCGAAATTCAGGGACCCTAACAGGGCGAACGGAAACAGCCCCTTAGTCTTGATGAACTTTGCTATTGTAATCATCTTTAATTCTTTTCATTCCCTGGTCTTTATACTTTCTATCTCCGTTGTTAAGAAACAGATAAAGCGAGAGTTGACCAACCAAGTAACTCGCACAACCACCATCACTCACCAGAGGCCAACAAGATGAAAATTCCAACGAGGTCTTGAATACTGAAAATCATTCGACTAGTCAATGTTTCGGTTCCCGGTTTCTTCAAGCAGGTTGTTGCGTTGAAGTTCATCTCGCGAATTGTCTTGTCAATGATACCAGCTTCGTGAACGGCGTCAATCCTGAGAGGATGGAGGAAAGTTGAGGCATTTATAATCTTTGGTAACTATGGCATAAATAAAACACCCTGAAATGCCACGCAGGAAGAATGATACACATAAGTTGTAATGAATAGGAATGACAAGAAATTGAGGTCTAATGATTTATCAGAAGAAAAAAAAGTAATTAGAGGGTGAAAATGAAACAAATACTTGGGTTACTCCATTGGTTTCAAAATGTGTGAAAGTATATAATAGATGTGGTTTGAAAGAATTCGGTTTAATTAAAAATTACCCAGTAGAGTAACAATTCAGAAATCCGATCATCAACAACCTACAATAAATAAGGAAACTTTTGTGATTAATTAATACTATGTGCTAAGATAAATATATTCCCAGAGAAGAAACAACGAACATCATCGCCAAAACACCAGCATACCCAAACTGGCTAAATACTCTTCTTGCTTTACATATACAATTGATTGTTCAGCAGATACCTTGGATAAAGTGCCTAAAACAAAATTTCAAATTAATATCTACCATCGGTTGAAATGTGGTAGCAGTGCACTTGTTTTGGGGAAAATCATGGAGACAGCAACCGTGATGACCGTTTCTCGTGCAAGGTAGTATCTGCAAGTTCCCTTCAAGCTGAAGTCGTTAGCCATCAACTAAAATAGATCATATGCATTCTCAGAACGGTAGAATAACAACTCTTATATTAATATAAAATATGAAAAATGAATTATCAATAAATAAAAAGTTTATTGAAGATTACAGCTATCTTTCAACTTTTCATAATATAAAGTTAATAATACTATGGTATGCAGAGGACTCGTTCCCTAAGGGGAGAAGGCACATATCGAAATAATATTATAAAGATCAACATATATACCTTCAAAGTCATTCATATTTACGGATTTTAAAATGGTCGTAGACCAGGGTTTCTCAGCGTGGGGTCATGGCCCCAAGCGAACCATGGCGAGCTATTAGAAATTATACGATTCTAAATAATGTTAGGAATCTGAGTCTAAAAAAAAACTTGCATCACTCTGTCATAAGAGAAGAAAATTTTACTTTTTAATTGCTTACATCGACAGTAAATTCTAACAGTTACATAATTAATGGTACAATTAAAGAAATATATGACTGAATAGTTAATGACAGAATTCAACCATCAAATGGGTGTATATGATTATTGTTGATTTTACAATTACTATGCGGTATTTTGGGTATATTTATTGTAAAGAAAATATATTAATTGAAAAATTGCATTAAATAAATATTATTTCTTTTACTAAATACAATTACTGACATACTTAGCTGCAATCTGTTCAATACATTCAATACTAATATGTTCTATGGTTAACCATCGACTGGACTAAATATTTTTATCAACTTAGGACTAGAGGGGTCCAAAGGACCCCACTCAATCTGTGGGTTTAAACATTAACTTTAGAAGAAATATAATATAAAACACCATTTTAATGTTAAAACAAACACTTTAGAGAATATTAATATGGTATTTGATTAACAAAAATACTATATGTTAAAAAAGTAAATTTAGCTGACATTTTAAAATTTCATATGCTTAAAATCTTCCCACAACTGTATTAAAAAAAATAAGTTATAAGTATAGTTGTATTAATTATTAATATAGCGTAATATAATTATTACTGTATTGATTATTTTTTGCCTACGCATGATTTTTCTTTCTTAATTGTGTAAAATTACGATGAGACCACTTATTATATTTGCATACAATGGCGTCATTTTAGGGAATTTTATTAATCTTACTTTTTTGTGCGAAAATATGTATGGCTCACTATTCTTCTTCATTATATCTATTGAGGCACTGCTTGTTAAACGAGGAGTGTCCTTGTTACAGAATTTTTGTCACTTGTTATATTTATCTGTCCTTTATTTTCATTCTTTTGTCTTTATCAGTCGACTGTCTTTATCACTTTTATCACCTAATCTGACTTGTCTTTATTTTCCCTAGATTTGCGATGGTTACTCTTGTTACTAAGAAGGGGAAATAGAGTGATGAGTACAATATAAACGGATTTACATCAATCCTCGCTGATAACATCGAGAAACGTCAGTGTGTACTCTCCTTCAAAGTTCTGGGGAACGATTCTATGTGGCCAAGTAAGTTGGAGCATCATTTGTTGACCATCCATCCACAGACAGCGGAGAGAGACCAGCATTTCTTCCAGCGTCATGAAAGGGGTTTGGGAAAACAGAAACTGGAGGAGTGTAGTGCTTTCAGACAACAGAATTTAAGTTTACATGACGCATCATAAGAGGTTTCGCTTGAAATAGCAAAGCAAATTAAGCACCACACAATTAGTGAAACCTTAATCAAGACATGTGTTTTAAAGATGGTCAAGCGTGTTCTTGGAAAGGCAAGTGTAGGAAAATTCAATAAATTTCCTTGTGAAACAACACAGTGAAAAGGAGAATTAATGAAATGTCAGATGACAAAGAAAAAGTGATACAAGAGATCAAATCGTTTCGAACTGGTATGTTTGCAATACAGATAGATGAGTCAGCTACTTGTGATTGTTAAGTGTTATATTGTGTGTTATCAAGAAAGAATATCTGTTTTATACACTTCATAAGATCACCATTAGAGCTGCAGATGTGATGGAAAAGTTATCTTCCTTCTTTAAAGCTAATAGAATCTCCTAGGGAAATTGTTGTCTCCATTTTGTGAAAGCTGAAGATCTGAAGACTCGCTTTTATAGAACCTTTGTAGCACCATCGATTCGGAGCATGAAATTCTTTTATTTTACTCTAAAGTGCGCTGGTATCAAAGGGCAAAGTTTTGAATCGACTGTTCGAACCTCGGAAGAGAATCAAATTGTTCCTGGAAATGCAATGAGGTTTTGTGGGAGCCACGTTTTGCATACTTAGCAGATATATTTGAGCAGCTAAGTAGGTTGAATCTCAAACTACATGGCAGGGAAAGAAATGTGTTTCACCTGATGGATTGGCTTCGTGCATTTATTGCCAAGTTTCAGAATTGCCAAAGGAAAGTTGGTGCCGGCAATGTTGCCATGTTTAAAGACGTTTCAACAGTTCTTTACTAGAATGAAGAATATCGTCTGATTGACCCATTACGTAGAACTGAAATTACTCAGCCTTTGAAGTTCTTGGAAAGTGAACTTGAAATATGCTTTCTATAATTTAAGGAGGAAGAAGGGAGGTACATAAGAAATCCATTCACGGACATGCTTGATATTAAGACCATTTTCAATGATGTTCAGGACGAATTCCTTTATCTCAAAAATGACTCTACTGCCAGAGATCTCCATGAATAAAAATCTCAAGGTATTCTGACGTTCAATGAATCAGTCATATCCAAAAATCGTGAGACGGCACTTCGACTACTCTTGTCTTTTTCTAATACCTATTTATGTGAGTCTGGTTTCTCCACCCTTCTACAAATCAAAAACAAGAACCGAAACCAACTGGATGTGGACCCCAACACATGTGCATTGTCAGTAACGCAACCTCAGATTCGTCACCTGAATAAAAAGGATCAATGTCACCCTTCTCATTGAAGTGAGATACAATTTTGGTGAGTTTAAATCCAAATACTTTCGATTTTGATATGAAAAATACATTAAATGAACTTTTAAAAAGTTGTTCAAAAAATGTATCAAAATATAAGATAATTATGATTGTCAACTTTGGAATAAACAATAAAGCAAAGATGGTATCTTCATATACCTTCATTTACCTTTTTCACGGGGTAGTTTTGGAAGAAAAATCAAGAGAGCCACAATCATATTGAAAAGGGGGGGGGGGAAATAAAGGGGGAATGGAGTATAAAAGGTTAAGAACCACTGTCGTAGACTGTTTTTGAACCCATTTTTACTTCAGTCCGGACTGAATAATTTCAGTTTGCAATTTTTAAGCCAAAACTCTAAAAGTATTATGAATTTTAATTTATCAAAGAGTTTATCCATTTCCAAATCCTAAATTAGTTCCTATTATAAGAATTCTTTCCAATTAATTGAAGGTTAATTTCTACAGTTCACTTCTGTAAGATTTCTCTCAGCAAGACCCTAAAAATGAAAAGGATTTAACTCGTTTTCTGAATCCGAGTGGAAAATGATATGCATTGTTTTCTATGATGATTTTTTTATAATTAAACCGTTGCGCAGAGTTTGTTTAGAAGTCTGCGCGTTTTATTTTTCCTTAGTCTTGACATTTTCTTCCGCCTTGTCTATGGGCGGAAGCAAATTTTGATTTCTTACCGACCAAAGGAATTGGAATACCAGCTGCTAGAAACATAAAGGTTATTAGGAAAAGAAAGGTTGGTCAGGTCAGATAGCACTCAGCCATAGAAGAATAAATAGAATAAGAGAAATTATTATAAGGTCGAGCAGAGTGGTAATAAGGCAAAGCTGAAGGTGAATCAGAGCAGCAATTGGACTTCAGAGATGAAAAAGAAAGGTTATTCCAAGAACTATATCTCTTAACCTACGTTTTTTACTTGTAAGCCATTACAAATAAAAGCAAGTCCCTCATTTAAGATCCTCTCTCTATCCTCAAAGCAATTTTCTATTATGAGCATCTTCTGTCCCGTGGTCCAGAAGAGTTCGTTTGTTTCTTTCGTAGACTCCTGTAAGGGAAATTGATGGAAATAAACTCAATTACCTATTAGTACTGAAGTAAAATAAATTATTGTTCGTGTATCTTGAATATTTATTTAAATATCATTTGACATATTGACTCATCTTGACTATATAATCTGACTTAAATTATATTGCCGATATCTTAACGCAGTTAGTTCTGAGGAACCAAAAATGGCCGGATTGAGTAGTCTTTTTTTTCATTTCAAGCCAGTATTTTTAATCACATTAACAATTACAACCAACAAATAAATTATTCTAAGTCCCAAATAATATAAAATTGTAAAGATTTCCGTAAAAGAAAAATTGTAAAATCGATATTAATGAGAGAAGTTACCAATTTCAATCTTTCTGGCGGTCAATTTAAATGTAGCTCCTCTACCCAAAACCTGATTGTAAACAGTATAGCTGATTATCTCAGAACCACCACCCCGGATTAATGAACTTTTTTCCCCTTTTTTGTCCTGATATTGAGGTTGTGTAGCAACTTTTGTATCTATTCCATGCTTAGTATACGGCTGAAGAGGGTATGGTAAACTTCATATCGAAACTAGCCTCATGAATAAATGCTATGCTTCTATATAGTGGTTTCACTATCATATATATATATATATATATATATATATATATATATATATATATATATATATATATGTGTGTGTGTGTGTGTGTGTGTATTTGAGTAGGAAGTTTTCTTTTAAACAGGTTTCATTAAAGACCTTAGTATACTTTACTTTTATTATTTTCTTTTTACAACTCTCCATTTCTATAACATTGAGAGGTTTGAAAAAGAGCATTGAATGAACTTTTAAAAAGTTCATTCAATGTTATGTTTGCGTGATTAGCCAATCAGCAAAGAGCCTAAGCATACGAGTGGTTGCGTTAACTTGGTTGTTTTATTCTGGTTTCTCTTCTTTAATTGTTAAGACTTCTAATATCGGAAGGCGTAATGCATCCGTACTAAGTTTTACAATAGTATTATTATCAAGTATGTCTCTTGTGATTTTCATATTGTGTTCTGTGCCAATGTGTTTTTGGAGCTTCATTCTGTAAATGCATAGTTAGGCGACAAGAACGGGTTGTTGTAGTCATTTCATCATCTTTAGATTCTTAATGAAACTGACAGTCTTCGAGTGGGCATGAAAAATCGTAAATAATGTTGGTTGATTTGATTTGGTCAATTTGGGTACAAATATTGTTTTTAATAATGAGATTGCTGACTTTCTTTGGTTTGTAGCAGATTATAAGATTAATTTTCTTGTTTGGGTTATTACATTTAACATTTCGTTGGATTGTTTGTTTAATAATTCTTTCTACAGTTCTATAAGACGAACTAAATTGATTTTGGTAAAATAATTTAATGTCATTGAACGCTAAGGGCGCATCGAATATACATATTAACCCTTCATCAGGCGCCGATAGAAAAATTGCCATTTAGCAATTTTATTTCTTTCATGGCACTCTCTTTCCGCATTCGAACATTTCTCACTTTGTGTAGCTTTTTTATATACTTGTGTTAAATAATTTCCATTTTAAATAAGAATAACTAGTGTAAACCCCGTAAATAGCAATTTACATACCGCGAATATTTTGGTCTGGGCACTACCACGTTCAGAGGCCCATGGGATTTTTTCCTGGTTGGTGAGGTCTTCGAGTGAATCCACGGGGATGCTTATTCTGGGTACGGTGAAAATGGAGGTCAAAACTGCACGGTATGCACTGCTCACAAAGATGTACATCGCGAATAATGTTATGACGAACACTTTTCCAGACCACATCATTGGAAGAGATGTTATCGCTGAAAATAAATATGAGGGGCTTATCATCGATCTTCCTATCTAAAAATAAACTCAGGTCGCTGTTGTGAAATGTCCGTCTATCACAAATGAGTGTGGTGGAAATGTAATGTGGGGCTTTGTATAAAAGGTTTTGAAGGATTTTACATAAATAAGCAAACTGAACTTGCAAGAGCCTAGTGCTATCTCTCTCTCTCTCTCTCTCTCTCTCTCTCTCTCTACATATATATATATATATATATATATATATATATATATATATATATATATATATATATATATATATATATATATATATATATACACACACATATATATATATATATATATATATATATATATATATATATATATATATATATATATATATATATATGCAACTTTTTTCATTCGTCAGAGTGAGAAATTTAAAAAAATAATTGCTCTTTGTTATTTATTCAGCCTCATAAATAATATAAAAATAAAAAATTACAAAAATAGATGGGTTAAACGCGGATAAGAATGTATCCTATGTTTTGATATGCGTTAAAGGCCTTCACGGTTGCTTCGCGAATGTTTTCCTGGTGCATTTCACTGATTATATTTGGTAATCCCGTTTCTTGTTGCAGCTTTTTGCTTAAATGATTTTAGGGAGTTGGTGTATTCTATTTGTGTAAAGAGCTTTCCCTTAAGCATTTGCTCTAGGCCTTCTTTGTTAACCCTTGAGTGTGATGTGAGCTCAAACTCTCGTTCTTCCAGGTGTTGCAGTACGTGTTGTTTGTATTATCCTTCAAAGTTTTAGTTCTCTTTGGTAGTAATAAAAAAAAATATCCAGGGAACGGTAGTTCTAGTTCTCCATAATTTCTTTTTTTTTGTCCGGTCCTGATTATTAAGGCCTTTTCCCAAAGTTCCTAATATTTCAAGGATTCAAGAACTTCTTAGGATCTCTCTCAGTGTCGATGTCAGCCATTTGTTCGTTCCATACATTATTTCTTTTTTAGTATCAGTTGTTCAATTTGTGTTTCTTTTATTTATTCTACGCATGCATCGTTCTCTATTGTTCCCATATTCGCTTATTTTTTTATGGCGGCCTTAAAGTTATTAATTTTCTCCCTTATTAGTTCGTTCCAATTTGGTGTATGGAGAGTTCTGTAGTTTCTTTTTGTAGTGCAGATTTTATCTGCTTTTATTATTTGTTTTGGAATTTGTTAGATGTGGATAACAATTTATTTTCTAAGGTTTATTATTTAGTGTTTCTAACTTGTACAGGCTGCGGTTGGTAATTTGTCGTCGTTGGCAACTTTGAATTCCGCGCATGCGTGCTGGCTGGCTTCGGTTGTATCTTATTTTTTTGTTATCTTAGTAGACTTAGTTGTGCATCCTATGGGAAAAAAGCAATACCATGGCTGAATTCAATCTTCGCCAAAAAAGTAAAAGGCAATCTGTGCTGCTTGGGATTGATTTCGGGGGCTCTAATGCGAACTAATACGAGTGACTTGGTATTAATCTCAGGATGGTGGAGAGGATCAGAAAAGAGTTGAATGAACGACACTGCGATTACGATAGTATGAAGGCTCGGAAACCTCACTCAAAGCGTCCTGATACGAAAATGACACCCGAATTTCTCGTGGAGATCCAAGTCATCATTGTCAACCATCCCGCCAATGAGGCCCATAGCCAGGGACAAGAGAGTATGTCTCACCAAGCAGATATTGTATGAGGACATCCGCTAACACTCACGCAACATGAGAAAGATCCAGCTTCTGTCGCAGAAGACGAAGTGCGAGTGGAATGAATCTGTTGCGAAGCTTTAGAACAAATGTAAACATCCCTTCAAGCCTAGCATGGTTTGTTTCTTTTCAGATGGAAAGAATTTCTGCCAGCACCAGATAGTGGACTCGCAAACCAACCGCTAGTTTGCTGACTCCCACAAATCTATACTGAGAGTCATGAAGACCAATTTTCAGGTCCACGTCCACATCATAGTATTTGGGGTGGTCAATAGTGAAGGCAACGTTACACCCTGTTTGTCTTCGCGGATGGCTACATCAATTATTGGAGGAGTTGCTATTGCCTTGCATCTAAAAGGTGGCAGTTGGAAAGCCGTACATGTGGCAGCGGGACTCTAAGACATTTCACGAAAGCAGGAGGACGGAGTCTTGGCTCTTGGGCAATTTCTTTGACGATATCACTCTGAACGTCTAAAATCACTTGGAATATTATGTGTGTGCACCACCACTGTAGATCTTAGATCTAGAATTACCACAGTTTTGCCCAGTTAATTAGGGGGACCGTTGAGAAGACCTGCGGCAGGTTTCAACGCCACCTGGATGTCGTGGTTGAACCGACGGCGATTTTCTTGAATAAAATGAACATGAATGGTACATCGGATATCAGTGATTTTTCTCAGGTTAAAAGAGTAGTATAAGATATATCGCACTTTGCGACACGAAAAAGGAACTGGTCCTGCTACTAAGCTACAAAATCTGCAAAAACAAGCAAATCGGTCTCAAACTCCAAACGCCACCAGATGTAACGACCATAATATCACTCATCTGCAAGCGCCTCGACTCTTGGGCAGGAGCGCATACGACTCAAGATGCAAAAAAAGAAATAGAAGTCCATCAAAGAGGGATGACGCCAGAGAATAAAACAGCTCCGTGTCCAAATTTATATCCAGAGCGACCGAAATAACAAAACAAAAGCGACGGAACAAGAATTCCAAGGTTTCTGAAAGCAGTTGACCCCTCAAAATTACAGATAATCAACTAGACATATCTACCAGCCAATGTGATACGCCTTCAAAGTAACCTGGATACTAAAATACTTCCCCTCCATGTTCAAAACGACCAAAAAGATGTTTATCCCCAAGCCCAGTAAAGCCCTTACTGAAGTAGTGAATTTCCACCCGTTATCACTATTAAAGTTTATTTGTAAAGTATTAGAAAAGCTTATAAAAGGGCGCCTGGTTGAATATCTCGCGTCAAACAAACTATACAACAGTACGGATTCATTCAGTTTGGTGATAAGGGGAGGCCTAGCTCTCCTAACAGAGAATTCTACCCAGGTCAAAGCATCAAACCAAGGAATTGATCTGGTATCCCGTAAGGTGAAACAGATCTTCGACATGGTCTGGTGCGACGGGCTTAAATGCAAACTTACGAGAATAGGCCAACTAAATCAATTCATCAGGTTCCTATTCAATTTCATAAGCAATCTAGTCGTACTCATCTATGTATATAGGGAAACACCAATGGACGGTATAAGATCTCAAAGAGAGCATACCCCATGGAGTCTGGCTCTCACCAATCATTAATTTTATCTTTACGTACGAACTACCAACTCCCTATTACGGACCATCAACAAACATACAACTCGCGGACGATGTGACGCAATATTACCTTAGTCAGCAAATCCGCACATATACTAACACGACGAACGTAAAATGTAATACAGAAAATAACTATGAAAAGAAATTGAAAATTAAAACCAACTAAAAAAAATCTAAATTATACCAATTAGAGAAAAAAGTCGGAACGTATTATAGTAAGAGGAGAGGTAGACGCATATGCCACCGATGCGAAAATACTAGCAACTCTGCAAATTAGACAGATTCAGGAAGCTGAACCCTGGAACAAAAGGAAGCTATACCTGATGCTAGTCAGGCCCCCGCCAATGTACCTTGTTACAGCACAACATACGCTGTCAACATCGAGGGTGTTAGAATTTCAGAGGGTACAAAACAAAGCAACGTTACTAATAACAGACAAACAGAGAACAGAATTTCTCCCGACAGATCTCCTCCATGAGACCCCCAAGCAGATGTCCAGCAATATGGTTCTATACGAACGAGCAAATATACTCTAAGAGAAGATGCCATAATTGTAAGACAATAAATGATGAGAGACCGCGATAGAACAAGAGAGGGCTATCCCTCTAAAGAAGTTTAAAAGTAAAAAAACTAAAGCAAAAAACAAACGCGAAACAAATAAGAATCAAATGAAAGTCTAGGAAAAAGAAAAGTATTAAATAAACTAGCAACAAAACAACTAGTTTAAATGTTGATAAATATTGCAAACTCCAGCAGAAATCAAAAAGGAAACACAGGTAGATATAAACTGAATAATAAGTAACAAACATGAAAAATACAAAAGAAATAGACACAAATAGAACAAACACCCAATAACACATTAGACTAGTCAGTTCCCTGGCATCTTTACTCTGTACTCTCACTGTCTTACACATAAATCTTTCCTTCATTCACTTTTAGTCTTTTTCCACAATTATCTCTCCCTACTCTTCTTAAGTTCAGTTGTATCTTATTATCGCCATATATGCATATATTAGAGGGTTTGCATTAAGTATGGGCCCGAGATGAAAATTTAATAATTTGTAAAACTTTTATCATGCAGATAAACTACAGATTTTCTGTTATATTCATGGCGTGTAGTAAACGGTCTGTGCAAAATTTGGAAATTCGTGAAAATTATGCAAATAAAGATTTCGTTTTTAAACTACTCTATGTTGATCACGTCACATTGTTTTGTGTTTCAAATATGAAAGACGACCAAAAAATTAATAATAATACAAAATATTAAACTGCAAAGTTGACCATTTTTATCAGTGTTAAATGATGTTATTTGTGTTATTATCTAACATTAATTTACGTTAGATGCAAGATTCAACTATATACAGTGTTGTGCTAAGTGTATTAAGTAATGTGATAAGTGTTTATATTTTTAAAATATTTTTAAACTTTTCAATTTTCTAGTTGCATTATTGCCTAATGAGGTTTTTAATATATTTATGATAAACAATGAGGACTGTGCATTACTTGCTCAAATATTTTCTAGAAAACTGATAAATTTATTATTATTTATATTATCTTTGATACCTATGTAAAATGTAAAATAACAATTCTAGCATTTTTTTATATTATATGCCTTTTCATAACATTTGTGTATCATTTAGTAGTAGTAGATCTTTTAATTTCAGTTGTGGCATATCAAAAGAAATTTACAAAAAATGGTACCAAGAGCGTACAGAGCCTGTCTGTCCTACGTGGTCACGATCCGTACAAAACACTTTTTTCAAAAATGACACCATAAATCTGAACTGGTAAGCATATTTCATAGTTCTGCATGTGGAAAATAAAAGTATTTATATGAGCTACCTGTTGGGTACTTTGGATTTCTGCTAACATTAGTTTTGATGACCGAAAAAACACTAGCAGATATAAGGAGACAAACAGATAGTGAACTTATAAACAAATATCTGCACACCGTGCTAACTGCGCCCTCAACCCTATTTGCAAGTGTTAGAATACGTTGGTACATGTACCCACAGGGTTACATTTGATCTTCTCTTCTGCACGAAGTTCTGGGGGTATAACCGACCAATTTGAATGTCAGTGTCATTTTTTACATTTTAACATGTTTCTACAAGTTTAAATGGCTACCTTAGTCGTCTTTGCTTAGTTTTCAAAAATCATTTGTTGCTAGAAGTTTTGTTGTGTATTTTGTCACTCTGTGGGTAAGGTGTTGCATGAAATATTTCAGGGAAAACGTACTAATATTTTTATATAGCTACTTGTTATAGATAAAGAATTATATGATAAATTTATATCTACAAACAGGTATTGCTTTTTACCTGCAATAAATCAACTTCAAATACGGCAACTGGTCCTAAAATTGATACAATTTTATTTTCGCCTCAATTTTGAGTGGTACACAACAATTTTTGAGAGTGCCAAGGGGTATAAAAGAAATAAAAAGTTGTGAACTCATCCTCTTTTATGTTTGACCTAGTTTATGGGTATAGGGGAATCGTCATTCGCCCGTTCTCTCTCAGTGGAGACACGGGACGGTAACCGCAAAAACATCCGGGCCCGGCATCGAGGGTCAAACTCGTAATCACAGACCCTCACTACTCGTCTGTATGATAAGCCGAACGGTTTTAAACTGCAAGATCTCCCCTACGAGAGTATATTCAATTTCACCTCAAGTAAGAAATTGGAGACACGTTTCTCTCAAGCTCGAAGGCCAGCTGGAGCAGAGTTGAGACTTGATAAGAAAACCCGTTGGAGTAACAACCCTACTGCGGCCCATCCGCAAGCCCCCCCCCCCGCCCTCCTCCTACCTCTACCCCAGTGTGAGGCGAGGTATAAATAAGAAACACTCGGGAAAAACGGGGTATAATACGTGAGTCTCCAGGCTACGAAGTCCCCGGATTGAGGCCGGGCTACCAAGACTGGACAGGTAGAATACGTGAGTCGCCAGGCTACGAAGTCGCCGGAGTGAGGCCGGGCTACCAAGACTGGACAGGTAGAATACGTGAGTCACCAGACTACGAAGTCCCCTGCAAGAGAGGCAGGGCTACCAAAGGGGCTAAGAAGCAGCTCATCCTCGAGCTAGTCCCTGGTTATCAAACCGAACGTTAAGTTAACTTGTTCAAGTTCAACTTACTCTCGTCAGAGAGACTCCTCATATCCTGGTGCATCCTAAAGCCCAGGGATATTCCTCGACCTTGAAGAATTACGAAAAGAAGAGGAAAAGGGCTCCCCCTCGAGCCCGTTACCCGGTGACCACACCAAACTCATAAGTTAACTTGGTTGAGGAACCAAGTTTAACTTATTCTCGTCAGAGAACCACCCCTTCTATCCTGGTGTATCCCAAAACACCGAGATAGGCCTCGCCCTTGAGGAAGACTGGAAATAAGAAGAAGCTCATCCTCGAGCTAGTTCCTGGTTACCAAACTGACCTTTAAGTTAACTTGTTCAAGTTCAACTTATTCTCGTCAGAGAAACCCCCCTCCTCTATCCTCGCCCTTGAAGAAGACGTCCCCCCAGAGTACAGTCCTCGCCCTTGAAGAAGCCCCCCGCCCTAGAGTACACTCCCTCCAGCAGTCCCCTGAGAGTCAACGTATTCAAGCCTTAGCGCATCGCTAGACAGTGCGAATTACTCCTCAAACTAATCCGAAGAGAAGAAAGTAACCTTCTTTCACTATGCCATGGTGATATCCCTTCCTTCCGAAAGCGTGTGGACCTCAGCTGCCACACCCTCCAAAGTCAGTTGTGGCTTTCAAGTTATTCGTCCGCAACCTCCATCTGGCCGGTCGGCACGCGTCTTGGAGACAATAACACTCCCGAGGTAAAGTGTTCGTGGAGTTCAAGGTCAAACTCAAACCCGCCACCATAACAACCAAGGTATTTAAACTCCAGTAGAGACAATTAACCTATTTCGTGTATATTGAAGTGAGTAGCTAATTAGCTAATATTAGAGGGTCAAGTTAATTGGAGTCATTTTTGTGTATTTTAATATTCGTAATATTTCTGTGGTTCATGTTTTGTGTTCGGGTAGTAAATTGTTAAATTTAAAATATAAGTTTATTTGGGGAATTCCTGTGTGTTTCCTTTTTATCCTTACGTGTTGAAGCGGCTCTTCCTTAAAAACAACAAAATTAGCACTCTTAGATCAAAGCCTACTTCATCAAAGAATTACTTCACGTTCCACAAGGTATACCACGACAAAAGTGGTGTCACGTGTCGGGTGATCAAAAGTGGCATTCTGCTAAAGTGGGATTTTCTTTCAAATAATTTTTTTATCATTCACTTGAATTTTTTTGCATTGATTCGCCAAATAACTGTTGTTATGTAGTGTACAATCACTGCACACACACACAAAGAGAGAGAGAGAGAGAAAGAGAGAAGGACCAATACGCATTTTGCCAGGTCGAAGTATCAAAGATGGAATGGTAGGAGCAATAAAATAAGGTCGTTTGGATATAGTTTGTGAACCAGTAGAATCTGATTAGAACGTCTGGATTGAAACCCGATCAAAATTTAAGGTTATCGCACCAGAGTGTGAGAGCAGATGGGCAAACAGAGCAGTTAAAGCTGTCTGAAATGTGGAACAGAATCGGCGACAAAAGATGTTTCACCTTAATGTAAAATTTCATAAGGTCATCTTGTAGCTTTAAACAAACGGAGTCTTTGCGATAACCTCGCAGGGAAGAGACCCCCAAATTAAGATACGAAGTGTAGAATTTCAGCTAATCTCAGGCTAGAATCCAGCCAATCACAGGCTCCGCTGTACTGATAGGTAGCTAACTACCACCTCAGCGACCTAAGGAAGGCGGAGCTATGCGTCGCCTCCAAAATGCTGCCTGGTATAAATAAGAGAACATTTCATTCAAATGATGATTATTGACACATTATTGATTAATTCATTTAGTTATTCATTGATCAATTATTAGACTCTTAATTCACCGCTCTGTTAATGTCCATTATTCTTGCTCTTGCCATTATAACTCGATTTAGCATATTCCGTTGCGCAAATTAAATTTCTACCGTAAGTGTAAACATTTCAAAGTAGTATAAAAATACAAGTGTTTAATTTCTTCACAAAGGAGCCTTTTACTTAAAAACCTTTATCGGTTAATACCCCTCGGACCGTACGCCAAGAAACCTGTAAGCAAACCACTTTACCAAACCCTTATAGGATCGTCTTGCAATCAAAACAAGGCCTACTTACGCCGACCCCATAATTGGCTATCCTATAGTTACACGTCTCTTTGAGTATGGGAATATATATATATATACATAACTTCGATTTTCATGTTTATAGACACTTTATGGACGTCTTGTATCTCTTATTATTTTCGCCCGACTTAATTTTTCCTTGGCCTAAGGGACATTTGTCCAACGAAATAAGAATATTATAAATGCCTTACGCTCATTAGAAAAGATCCTTATAAGCCAGAAAGGCCGGAAAAAGAAATAGGTGTTTGTCCTATTATTTCTTTTTAGAGGTGAGCGATGAAGGAGGCATTTTTCAATGATGAATCCAAGAGCAGCTAAGATGAGGAGACTGATTAGGATTCCAATCCAAACCTGGAGATAGACAAGAGGAAATTAAATTAATTAAACACAGATGCTAGAACAAGCAGCATTTGTCCCGAGATTTACAAAAGCTCACGTGACAAGATGAAAATTTAATTTAAGAAGTTCAGGAAATTAACGATTTTGTCTGTAATAAAGATCTCATTAAGTAGTGGGCACAAAATCCATACACGCGATTATTTGTAATCAATTAATATAATTTTGAAAAGAATTCATGTAATAGTAAAAAATTTGGAATTATACGATTAAATAGTACTTATCTATTTAACGAACAAGCAAGAGTGGGAGAGATATTTCATCACATTTTTTACTCATTTTTCACAGGAAAAAGACATGTAAAAAGGTTGGTCGAAATGTGCGATAATTCAATGGAAAAGGACATTTTTTTTGCAATTAGGATTCAGATTAAGGGAGGAATTTGAGGTCAAAGCTTCCAAAGTACGATGTATCCGCCCACTTGAGTTTTATGAAGATCCTGCGGTAGTTTTGCACATCCCATGTAAAATCAGCTGATTCCTAACTTCCTGTCATCAGAGATTTTGCTGATTTTGCTACTTAAATCATTATTTTACGAATGACATTTAGATCTGGACCAAAGCAAAAGTGGACAAATTACAGACCCTTAAGTTATTCTGCTGATGCGTTGAGGCCTACTCCTTATTTACTCCATTTACGACAACCCTCTATGAACGATTAGACAACTAATTTTCTATCTTTTTACGAAATTTCCCTCTTATTCAGTAAGAGCCTAGATATGGAACGGTATCACAGGCCTATTAAAAGTCTTGATAAACTATAACAACTGATTTTAGTTTCAATAAAAGCTTCATATGTAGAATGTATCAAAAGATTTTTGACTCCTGCTTTGTCTTGATAGTAAATAGAATTGACTCCTGCTTTGTCTTGATAGTAAATAGAATTGACTCCTGCTTTGTCTTGATAGTAAATAGAATTGACTCCTGCTTTGTCTTGATAGTAAATAGAATTGACTCCTGCTTTGTCTTGATAGTAAATAGAATTGACTCCTGCTTTGTCTTGATAGTAAATAGAATTGACTCCTGCTTTGTCTTGATAGTAAATAGAATTGACTCCTGCTTTGTCTTGATAGTAAATAGAATTGACTCCTGCTTTGTCTTGATAGCAAATAGAATTGATTTTATGTAGAATTTAGAATAGACTAATTATCAGAGGTGGGCGGTCCGATTCGCAAGTCCGATTATCCGATTAATCAGACTCGCATTTTCGAATCGGACTAACCTCCGCCAAACGAATGGAATAATCGCAATCGGACTGCCGAAAATTTAAAGCGATTTGCGATTAATCCAGGTCGACGTCGTCTTTGTTTTTTTCGCAATAAATTTTTCTATATTTTTCTCAAGTAAATGTTTTTTCGTTTTATTCTATTCTATTCACACTTTCGTATTTTCTCTATAATATAATGCGTAAAATATCATGATTAATGATTAAATCATATATAATAAAAAGTTATATTTTACAAGTATAAAGTAGGTATAATACGTGTTAAGTTTTGTTTTTTCGTACGCGCTTCATATCGGTTAAGTGACGAGCCGCACCAGTTTAGAGCCGGTCGTCGTGAGAGCAATCAGCTACTGCCCTGCTTCCTTGCCACCACTTGTGAACGCTTTGAAGTAATCCTTCCGTTTTCATTTTCCTGCTATTGCGGACCCCAATGGCAATAGTATTTCTATTTCGTTCTAATGGTATTCATATGATCATATCTAGACCAGCGGTCGCCAACCTTTAGAACTTAATGGACCACTAATATGAATTTAGATTAAAAGGTACTGTAAATATATTCATACAATATTAATCATAAAAGTTTTATTTTTTTAATACGAAATACACACATTAAAGGTAAAAAAGTTATTTAGTAATTATTACCCCCCAAAACCTGAAGTTTAGTTAAATATTACCCATTTTTAGTATGATGGTTGTTGCTGTTTATTTGACATCAGTATGTGGAGATTCGGCTCCAATGACGTCACTGCAAGACGGAGATCTGCGTCTATTTCAAGCCGAGAGCGGTACCTAGTTTTAATTACTGGGGCTGATGAAAATGTCTTTTCGCATGAATATGTTGTTGAAAATTGAATCCAAATTTTCATTGCTTCCTCACTCAGTGATCCTCATTTTTCCCTGAAAATCTTGAAATTCTCCCTCAGGGGGAAATTCACCCCTGGTTGAGAACCACTCATCTATGTATATGATAAGTTTTATTAATCGTAATTTTTTTTATTTGAATGTTCATGAAATATAAATAATGACACATTTTTTTCCGTGGACCACAGGTTGGCGACTGCTGATCTAGATTATTAGTTCCATAAAGTAACGATAAATCAAGCTTAAAGTTCGTGAATTAGCCATTTCATATAAGTTTCATCATGTATTCGTCCGCAGCGGCTTCTTACTTGTGCGCACTTGCTTGTTGCTAGTTATCATTTATTTGTACATTCAACTTAGCATTTATTTGTACGTTTCGTAATTTTGTTTCTAAATACTGAATTTTTGTACAGAATTTAGCGCGTGCAAAAGAAGTAGCTTTGTCGAAGATGGAGTTTTATGTACACCTTTGATAGCGGACGAAGACGCGTCCGTTACATCCAGTATGGAGAGATTTCTGACTCCCCAGCCCAGGAATAGGAACGCCAGCGGCGCAAACCAGAAATCCCTGGGCTTCCAGCATACCGACCAGGCGGCGGCGGTCAACGACAACATCATGGGAGGCGTGGAGGACACCCGCTCTCGCTCAGCGAGAGCACGATGTCGCTGGACTCGAACGAGTCGGCTGAGAGCAAAGCCACAATGGAGACATACAGCTCCAGTCTTAGCCAGGAGAACAGTTAGAGGCACATTGCCCTGTTCTTCAAGGTCGTGGACAACAACAAGGCTACCTGCACTAAGTGCTCAAAGACACTCAAAATTCAGCAGGGAACAACTTCAAACCTGAAGGTGACTTTAAATTTATTTTATTCAATAATTTATTTAAAGACTCTTTTTACCAGGATTCATAATTATTTGACAAACACTAAACAGGCTAAAAGTTAGGCATTTATTTTTAGTTTTTACTATTTGAATTTTAATGGCGGCCAGCAAACGCGGCCGCCACTAGTCCTCCCAGGACGCGGCCGCGAGCAGGAGGCAGGCCAGCATCGAGGAGGGCTTCAAGGAGTTCTCCCAGAAGAAGTGCCTCGACCTGTACTATAGGTGAGTAATTTTCATTTTTCAAGTTAAAGTATCAATTTATTTTTAAGTGTTTTAATTTTAAAACTCTGAAACTCAGTTTAGACACTGAATGATTTAATATTAATAAACTCATTAAATTGAATATAGATGGTTTAAACTGTTGACAGTTTTCTGTTTTTACTTCTTAAACATGTTCTAATAATTTATATGTCTCATACACTCATATGAAAAAAGATATGCTGAATAAAAATATCTTGTAATTTTAAATTTATTCTAAAACTTCTAATTTTGCTTTAGGCCCTTCATTAGCTGCATAAAGCCTGCTTCAGAGACAGACAATGAACACAATAAGGCCCTGTGGGCATGCGCCTGCCCACAGTTCAAGGTCTCTCCAGGCGGAAGCTCACCCATGACATCAGGGCGATGGGAAACCAAGCCAAGGCCTGGTTTCTCTTCGTATTAGTTAGAAATGGCTGATTTAGGGCTAAAAGAAAGCATTAAATTTCCTTTAGAAACATTGAAAATCGCTTTAAAACATTGAATCGCTTTAAAAAATATTAAATCGCATATGAAAAAATTTAATCGAATCGGATAATCGCTAATCGGCCTTAGACTTTTAGCACCCGAATCGGATAATCGAATCGGACTTGACGAGCTAGCAAACCCGTAATCGCTAATCGGACTTCAATTTTTTGAATCGCGCCCACCTCTGCTAATTATACATGAGTGTCCTCGCTGAAATCCATTTTGGGTGCATAATTAGATTATTTGACTCGAGATAACCCAAGTTCCTATCTCCATTTATAGGTTCCATGAGCTTACTAAGAGGACAATAGTTATTAGGATTACTTTTATCTCCTTTCTTGATGATTGGGGTGGCATTGTGCAGAGAGGAGTGTAGGAAATTGGCCAAGAAAAATAAAGTACAAAAGTAGCGTAGGTGAGTTACGAATAGCTTCTTGAGTCGCATGACCAGTGTTAGCGAATCCACTCCGCCATCCTGAGTCTCAAAAGAGACTCACTCAAGCAAGGCTTTAAAACCACTTGCTTGCATTTCTCGACACGCTACACAGCCCCTACCTAAAAGGAGAGTGTATTTTGAAGAAATGAAAAGAACGCCACTTAAAAATGTTACCCAAGGGGTAACGTTCCCCATCCCAAGTCTGGGCACCATTGCAAATAGGATAGAGGGGAGTATTAAAAGGGACTAAGAAAAAATAAGAACGAAAGTAGCGTATGCGAATTGGGAACAAATCCATGCATCGACGGCCACCTTTAACCAGAAGTGAATTCACTCTGTCATCCTGAGTCTCGAAAAATCGGAAAAAGCTCATTCAAGCGAAGCTTTTAAACCACTCGCCACCTACAATTCTCGACACCCTGATACATTATCTCTGTTGTACTTCGCAGGGGCTCACTACTATGTGCCTAATAGACCGGTTAAGGATCATACATAGGGCTTTTACAAACTCGTTCTTGAACTCATTTAAGGGATTTGGGTATACTCAACCACTCCTTAGTAGCTTCTATCATTTCATACCGTTTGTATATATAGTTATTTTGATAATAGTGTAGATTAGGACTATAATGGCTTTCACGGAGAAGAAAAAAAGTCTTTTCATAGGAATTTTAAGATGCTATAAATTAATCCTACAATTTCTGTCACAAATGAAACTTTACCGACATAGTTAACCCACCAAACCAACTTCTAACCTAACCAAGCCATCCTAACTTTAAAGTAAGAAAGAAAGTATAAACTTATCTAATCATAGCCAAACATCCCTGATTATTTTTGATTTTCAAAAACAGATTCAGTTTGATGGAAACAAATTTCTGCCTTATGCGGCAACAAATGATGGTTGTCTTCTTGGTAAACTCACTCTCTATTACATTTTTGACATAAAAAACTTGTTGGGTAACGCACCCTTTGCCTTTAAAACAACAACAATGCTATTGTCGTCGTGTTCAAACCAGTCAACTGCATTATTCTAACTAAAAGGTTGTAGACGAAGTAAGTTGAAAAAAAAACCCGAACGTATCCTAAACGAAAGGCCGAACATAACTCCGATATTCAAATGAACGAAATTGGAAGCAAAAAATATGAACAAACCGTAAACGCATGCAATGGAGAACTTCGGGACCATGGACTGCCTCCGATAATGGACTCAACTCTAAACATCACAAACCGTCCAATCAATGATAAGTTCAGACGTTAGGATAGAGTAATGTCGGGTCTGTGTCTTATAATCGGTAAAATGGCAGGCTTTACACAAGAGCGACGGACGAATATTAGACTCATACTCTCTGCCGACTACCTACGGATAAAGCAGTTTTACTTGCTTAGTAACGGACTTTGAGCACCACCTACATAGAAAAGAGCCTATTCTAGAAGTCTTTCGGTGAATTTCGCTTCACCCATCAAAAAGAGAGAATACTATTTTTCATCGAGGATTCATAATTCAATGTGTGCTTAAGCACTTTACTGCTCCCGTCCATGGCCCTGCGTGCGAACCTGCTCGGATGTCTGCCATTCATTGATTTCGTCTTAATTATGCCGGCCACTTGGACTGACATAAATAATTAAGGGCTTATGTGAAAACTGGTTTGAGGACTAGCCCACAGCGGAAGCATAAGTCAAAAATTATCTCGAAACTGGGGCATAACTGCGAGTCCCGAACGGAGGAGAGATCCTCATCACCCGGGGGACTCGGCCAGAATCATAGAGGCAAGTAACACCCGTTTCTATGTAGAGGAATGCAATTATGGCGCAAGTACATGGGAGGGGGGTGAAAAAACCTTAGCAGCCGTTGATTCGACCGCTACTGAATCAAGTCCACCATAATTCGCCCCTCCTGAGGTTCCCACTCGAGATCCATCCCATTTATCCATCACCCATCATCCTGGCAACAAACGAGCGGGGTAACCACTGGAAAATAGACGGGGGCATTTTATCACTATTTATTTTTACTCGTACACCAACCTACCTTCACTAACCACTACCTCCTTTACCACCTCATAGCTTTCTTTTTCACTCCAACCACAATAATTATAGTTTGGTTGCAGAAAAAAAAGACATCACAGGAGGACTTAGTAGAAGGACGTGGAAGACTATGGAGACCCTCACTATGAGGATCCTCCTCAGAATCATACAAAGAGAAAAGGCCCCGGAAAAGAGAAAACTTTACGAAACCCTCTACCTCAAACACAAGGTGGCACTGGTGAAACTGATTTAAGTTTCGTCAGGTTTCATTGCCATCTTTGCAGAGACAAAAGATGTGGACCGGTTCCTGTATGAAGAAGGAGCTACTACACTAAAACGCATCAGACTCGAGGCAAATACCCCCTGCAAGGGGCAGCAAACCGCAGTATCATTTGCCGCAAAGTGGAGAGTTGGGTCGGTGAAAACTCGACCGAAGACCTGAAAGAGGAGATTCAGAGCAGCAACCAATGGGCGTAAGCCCGGGATGAAATCAAATTCCCTGAACACACACACGTGTTCAAAATAACGTTATCCACCACCGATATGGCCAGAAAAGCGACGACGAACGGGATCTTGGTTTTCAATATGAGAATCCTAGGAGAGAACATCGAACAAGAGAAATTTAATAGCATACAAATGTGCTTTGTATGCTCTAAACTCGAGGATCACACAACGACGACATGCCCGGGCAAGAACAAACTGTCGTGCAGTGAATGTGCCGCAGAGGGACACCGATTCAATAAGTGCGAGAGCAGTAAGAAAAAATGTCTCAATTGTAAAGGAAAACACAGAACCATAGCCCTGAACTGCCCAAAGCGCCGAGACATCATCAAAAGGAACAAGGAAGAAGAGAAGAAAACCAAGGATGTGACCTACGCAAACGCTGCCAAGAAAAATGAGGAAATAAATACTGCACATGCACCTGCACGGATGAATATCACAGGAGATCTAAATGCAAAAATACTGATCTGCATTACCCACGCAAATGTGGCTAATGCAGTGAAGCCTGGCTGTTACAACCAGGTACTTAATACACTCCTAAAAGCCAACAATCTCCCGTCAGTAATCATGCCTGCAGACCATGAATGCTCTAAGGTATTCAAGGAATCAGTAATGAGAAACAAAAATGTTAAATCTGGACTGGAGGAGATCGTCGAAGCTCTCTCATCGGAGGAATCCGAAGAGGACGATGGAGAAGAAGATGAAAAGGCTGAAAATGAGGAGGGATCCTCCTCTTCTGACAACGACGAGGGCCTCTGCACCCGTGCACGAGCTACGAAGAGCAGGTCTAAAACCCCAAGTCCACCTCTGAAGAAGGAAAACCCTGGGTGCAGTAAAACCGCCCAGCCAGCCCCTAAGAAGAAAAAAAGAATAAGAAGAAGCATAGGTAAAAACAATTCACCATGTTACGAAACATACTGAAAGTTAATGCCAACGCCTGGACGAAGAAAAGAACTCTTTACGGAAATGTAGTCAGATAAATTGGTGCAGAAATCCTCTTAATTTCAGAACACGGGATCGACACGCGTAGTGCAGAAATGAAAATCTGGAACTACGATGTGTTGATCACGAATTATTTGCAGGAGCGGTTCGACGGTGCCACTATTGCAAAAAAGAAAGGGATTAAATACAAGCAAATAAGAAATCTAGAAGAATCCTTCCACGCGATTGAGGTCGAACTCGACATAGGAAAGTTCGTAATTGCTAAGGATATCAACCGCCAAGGAGAGACGTGTTACCAATTCACACTCTCACTGCCCAATTTGGCAGAAGAGACCTTACCACTATTTTAATGGGGAATCTGAACGCCACACTCGGCTTGAGCAAGCTAAGGGGCCTATTGTCCTAAGAGGTCACCAGAAGAACTTCGAAGGACGGCTTCTCCAATCCTTGATCCGAATGTGGATGAGAAAGGCTGACGTTGCCTCACGAGACTCTTCTCCCTTACCCGAAGACACGGGGGTGATGTCCAGCTCTTCCGTGGCTTGCGACCATCACTCACACTTCTTGGGAGAGAGCTTGTTGAATTGCACTCCTTTCGGGGAAGTCGCGTCTAACCGAATCTGTATGTCAGCCTGGAGCGGGTGCATATATACCCGGAGTTATTCAAAACAAGGAGCGAGATTGAGACCATCTTAATCTTCGTTATCGGCGCAACGAACCGAACGTCTCCTTACGGGGAGGTGTCAAAGGCAGGGATCAGCGGGCCCGACGGGCGACAGCGGCTGGAGCCATAAACGCAGTTCATGGTGAATCTACAAAGTAATCTCCCGACCTGAGGGAGGGACGGGGGAGATTGAGACGGCCGGAAGGGAACCTCGGTGTGAATTTCACGGAAAACTGTCGGCGAGTCAAAAGGGGGTGAGGTCGGAAGGGGAGGGAGAGCAACGGTTCTCTTTCTCTCTCGAAGCACGGTCTTAGGAGGTGGGGAAATAATATTATTCTAAGGGGATACCTTCACAAGATCTACAGACAGAGTCGGAAAACAACTTAATACACTCATGAATAGATGGATACTACAAAGACTGGGACCCAATTTCATTATATACCTACGAGGAAAATTTACTACAAAACAGGACATCAACCTAGCTAAATTCAATCTGCCCTTTAACTATTTTATGGAACCAGTTGAGGTCCCTTGCAGTAAGCATACTGAAACTCTAATGAATATGAACAAGCAACCTATATAAATAACTTCGAGAAAGTGGAAGGCATAGAACAAAGCGGATTGGTATAAGTACAAAGAATTACTTCAGACGTAAGTACCCGACTCGCTGGGGCAAACCAGCGGGTCGGCACAGAATTGGAGAAGAAATTGAAAGCGTAGAGAAAGGAGCCATCCCCATTAACTCGTTCCAAATCATCCAACAATTCAGATATACCCCATAAATGGTGGCATTGAGCTAAGAGATCGGTCGAGCGGCAGAAAATATAAGAAGATACGGTCCATCAAGTGAATCATACAACGCACTCAGGAGATAGAAATGAAAATTAATACTACTAATTTACGAGAAATAGTAATAAGATCAACACATTAAAATATTAAAAGATTAAAGCCAGGGACAGTAAGTGATAGAATGAAAATTAAGGAGGCAGGGAACAACATTTTAGAAAATGAGGCAGAAATAGATATTGTTCAGAGAGCGCCGGAAAAATCTATTCAAAATCAGCGAAGAAGAGAACGATAATTATAACATTGAATTCGAACATCAAATCGTAAACGAATTGAATGTAAAATTCGATAAAACATACCCATTTCACTTCGTTGAGGAAGGAAGAAACAACAAAGATGGAATAAATCGGTCATTACATCAGAGGAAATTAAAGGTACCAAAAAAAGCTTTCGACAAAGAGCTCCAAGTAAATCGGGACTCGCCAGGTTCAATTACCATGAAGTTTCCCCAACATAATGGCGGGAGATAAGAAACATCTTCAATGCGTTCTTGAACACGGAATACTTTCCCAAGGAACTAAAAGTAACAAGGATTATATTTATCCCCAAAGCGGAAAATTCCCAGATCAAGGGGGTAACTACCGCCCCGTTTGGCCGCGTGATTTTATCGGTAAAGTATTCTAAAACATAATTAACAACAGACTCTAAATATCTCGATGATAACGGCTTAAGGAACAGGTGCAAGTTGGCTTAAGGAAAAACAGAAACAAGGAGATGGCCCCAGGAATCATCCTAGAGGGAATTGCGATATCAAAGAGATATCAAATGCTGTCTGGCTTTGTTCTGGAAGGTTGTCTTACAGCAAGCTCCTGATTCTCATTGTAAGATTGGGATATAATACTGATTTGGGTGTGTAGTTTTTCTTGTATTTATTTAATACACCAATCACTGTAATAAATACATTAGTGATTAATACTTTTGGGGAAGATAACTGGCAGCAATCCTGAGCAAGAATTTTTTAGGGGTGAGTGTTAACTTTTTCCTTAGTAAATTTCTGAGAGTATGGCTTTTTGTATAGATGGTGAGAGCATGCCGTTTGAAAGTAGTGTGTATGTGGTGTGTGATGCATGTGGAGTTGAAAGGAGAGTGAATGTAACTGAATGCCGTGTGTGTTTTCTGGAAGGGGAGGTTAGGAGGTTGAGTGGGGAATGTAAGAGGTTGAATGATTTGGTGTTTGAGGTGAGAAGAGATGCAAGTGTGCGATTAAAGGGTGAGATTAGTGCTAAGAGGGTGGAAGATAGGGCTAGGACAGGGAACACTGTGGAAGTTGTGAGTGATGATGAATGGTGGGTGAAAATGGATAGGATAGACAAGTTAGGACAGGTTAGGTGTGTGAATGAGAGGGACATAGAACCTGTTAGGTTTGCTAACAGATTCAATGTCCTGAGAGAGGAAGAGTGTGAAAGTTATTTGCCTGGTGTGATTGTGGATGAAAGCAGGATGGGTGGTAGTGTGACTGAGAGCAGGAGGGAGGGTAATGTTAGGCCAAGACAGAATAGGAGAATGACTGAGGTGCTAGTGATGGGTGACTCTCAGATTAGGTATTTAGATAGGAAGTTGATTGATAGCAAGTGGAAGGGAATGAAAGTTTGTCTGCCGGGTGCTGGTGTAAGTGATGTTTGTGAGAGGTATGATAGGCTGGTTTCTGGGTGTGAGAGGGATGCAGTTGTGATTACGCATGTTGGGGTGAATGATGTAAAGAAGGTGGGTACATGTGAGTTACGTGAGCAGTATAAAAGTTTAGTTGAAAGGATGAGTAAAAGCAGGGTAAAAGGTGTTGTTTCTGGTGTGCTTCCGAGATTGGATGTGGGGGTAGAATGGTTGTCGCGTGCAATTGGTTTGAATGAATTTGTGAAAGGACTGTGTGAGGAGTTAGGATTGGTGTTTGTAGATGTCTGGGGAGGGTTTTACGGGAATAGGAGGTTGTATGCGATGGATGGGCTCCATCTTAGTGTGGCAGGTGTTGAGGTTCTATGGGGGGAGCTGGATAGTGTGATTAGGTCCTTACGGGTGGGAAACTAGAAGCTGTTAGAGGTAAGGGAATAACAGGAATAGAGGGCAGGTGTAGGAAATGGAAGGGATGCAGAGATAGAGGAATAGCTAGGGGGAGGGCATACTGATGCGTTATAGATGGACTAATGCACAAGTGAATGAGCAGATAACTAGGAATAAAAAAGCTCAATGCAATGAAGATGGGAATAGTAAAAAAACCTTAAAAATATACTACACAAATGGACGGAGTATAAAAGCGTTAGCGAGTGAAGAGAATTTTGATATAATTGCGATAACAGAGTCATGGCTTGATTTGGCAGGTAATCACTTTAAACCTAAGATTGAGGGCTTTAACATGTTCCATACAGATAGGAATAGGAAGAGAGGAGGAGGGGTTATTATTTATATTAAAGATAAACTCCAGTGTTGTGTAAACAGTACAATTAAATTAGATGATAACACAGAGTCATTATGGCTAAATGTAAAGGAAGGTAAAAACAAGCTTGTCATAGGATTATTATACAGGCCACCAAATCTTAGTAAGGAAGCTTCAAATCTTCTGTGGCAGGAGATTGAACGGGCATGTAGAAGTAAGCATATGTGTATAATGGGCGATTTTAATTACATAAATATAGACTGGGAAGCTCTTGTGGCTGAGGAATTTTTGAATGTTGTCCAAGATAATTTTCTGAGGCAGATTATTAACGAACCCACTAAAGGTAATAATATACTTGATTTAGTTCTGAAAATAGGGAAGAAGTTATTAAGGATACTGAGATTGGAGGAAATTTGGGTAATAGTGACCATTGTGAAATTAGATTCAAGATGAAATGGAATGGTATTGATAGTAGCATGAACAATGTTAAAATTCCTGACTTTAGAAGAGCAAATTATGATGGGCTCAGGACTTACCTGGAGGCAGTTGTACAGAAACCAGGCAATGAAATCAATTCAGGAATAGATTCAATGATATCAGTTAGTCGAGACAATAATCACCAGGAGGAAGAGATTACAATTGAAGAGGAGTATGAAAGAATAATTGAGCAATTAATTACAGGTCAGATCATTAACATTCCATATAAGGAGATTAGGACTAAAAATAATGACCTAAAATGGATGACAGATAAAATTAAGCATTATATTGGCATTAAAAAAGGCATTTATAGGAAAATAAAAAATGGAGACGATCACTTAAGGCAGAGATATAATGAACTAGCAAGAGATGTTAAAAAGTTAGTTAGAGTAGTAAGGAGAAATTATGAAATTAAAGTTGAAAATAGGGCAAAGGAAGATCCTAAAAGTTTTTATCAATTATACAAAACTAAGGTTAGAGATAAAATAGGCCCACTTATAGATTCCAATGGAGAATTAGTGAGTGATAGGGACTCAATGGCTGGAATGCTAAATGACTTTTTTCTTTCAGTATTTACACAGGAGGATACTCTAAATATACCTGAGGTGTCAATGATCTTTCAGGGTAATGATGAAGAGAAATTAAAAGATATCTTGATCACAAAGGAGATAGTGACAAAGGAAATTGATAAAATCAAAAGTAGTAAAGCACCCGGTCCTGATGAGCTCTTTCCTAGAATTTTGAAAGAATGTAAGGATGTGTTAAGTGAGCCCCTAGCATGCATCTTTAGAAAATCATTGGAGAGTGGCATTGTGCCAGTGGCATGGAAGAAAGCCAATGTGATACCTATATTTAAGAAAGGGAATAAAACAAATATGTCTAATTACAGACCAGTAAGTTTGACATCAGTGGTAGGAAAAATGATGGAATCTATTATAGCAAGGAATATTAGAGATCACTTGGATAAGCATAAGTTGATAAAAGAATCACAGCATGGCTTTAGTAAGGGTAAATCCTGTCTGACTAATTTGCTGTCTTTTTATAGTAAGGTGTATGAAGCAGCAGATAATGATAAAAACTATGATATTATATACCTGGACTTTAGTAAGGCTTTTGATCGAGTGCCACACTTACGGCTTCTGAGCAAATCTAAAGCACACGGGATCGATGGCAGTATATTTAGGTGGATTCAGTCATGGCTTGGTGACAGACAGCAAAGAGTTAGTATAGATGGAGTTAAATCTGAGTAGGGGTGTGTTAGCAGTGGAGTTCCGCAAGGATCTGTTTTGGGCCCCTTGCTATTCTTAATTTATATTAATGATCTTGACATAGGTATAAGTAGTGACCTGAGTAAATTTGCTGATGATACTAAGCTAGGTAGGGCCATTAGAGCTGATTCTGATGCTGTTGTAATGCAGGAAGAATTGACCATTCTGTCCCATTGGGCCGAAAAATGGCAAATGAAGTTTAACAAAGACAAATGTAGTGTACTTAGTATAGGTAGAAATAATCCATTGAATAGTTATAAATTAAATGGGAGAATTTTAGGGAGGACCGATTGTGAGAGGGACTTGGGTATTTTGGTAAGTTCAGACCTAGAAAGCAATGCCTAAATGCTAAGAATAAAGCTAATAGAATATTGGGATTGATTAGGAGGAGTGTAAGCAATAAGAGTGCTGAAGTCATTCTAAAACTGTATCTGGTGCTAGTTAGGCCTCATCTAGACTATGCAGTACAATTTTGGTCACCATATTATAGGAAGGATATTGATTTGCTTGAGTCTGTGCAGAGAAGGATGACAAAGATGATTGGTGGGCTAAGGAACTTACCTTATGCTGAAAGGCTCAGAAAACTAAATCTACATACATTGGAAAGGAGAAGAGTCAGAGGGGAATTGATTGAAGTCTTCAAATGGGTAAAAGGATATAATAAATGGGATCTGGGTAAGGTTCTTATACTTAGTGAACACGACAGAACACGTAGCAATGGGTTTAAGCTTGATAAGTATAGGTTTAGGAAGGAGATTGGGAGGAATTGGTTTACAAATCGTGTGGTAGATGAATGGAATAGGCTCACTAGACATGTGATAGAAGCCTCCTCTCTGGGTAGTTTTAAGAATAGATTAGATAAATATATGGATGAAGCTGCTAGATGGGACTGACTTTTTTTTATGTACATATGTATATATTTTTCTAAGGAGTGGGGAGATTATTTTGCGGTTGCATGAATGGACATAATCCTCTGGATGCATTTTATGTATATTGTAGATTAGATCTGACGAACTCCTGTAAAGGGTGACAATGTTGATGACTTTTCTCTGGTAAGAAATCTTTTGTGTATTGACTGGAACATGAGCTGCCAAGTGTAGGCCATGAATGGTCTTTTGCAGTCTCCTTCTTTTCTTATGTTCTTATGTTATCTTCTTATGAGAGAAAATGAGCGTAGACATCGTCTGTCGGGACGTGTCCAAGGCATTCGACAATTTTTGGCAAATGGGTATGCAATTCATGATACTCAGACTGATAATGAACAATATCGAAATGATATTATACAATTATGTAATAGACAAAGGTTTATGTGGAAATTGGACGCCACCAGGGAAACGAATTCGAGCTCGCTGCCGGTCTGCCCGAGGGTGGATATTTGAGTCCGTCTCTCTATTCAATCTACACCGCAAATATACCACGAACCAGAAATAATGGCTACCTTAACATTCAATTCGGCGACAACATCAGCAAGCTGATAGTTTGCCTTTACATGAATGGACCCATACAAGGTAGAATGACGGCAGAAGAGATAAGAAGTATCATTAAATACTAATAAAAAAGGAAAATTAAGATGCGTTAGTTAACCAGTACGACCTCAGGTTACAAAACACACGTTACTAAGAGGGTAAATCGGTGGAAAAGTGGAATGGTATTACTTTACAAGTAAAAAAAACTGAGTATGAAGTACAAGAGGAAGATTTACCAGTCCATAATACAGGCCCCAATTATTTATCTAACCATAGCGATGTACACGATCTCGATGAGTAACCTAGTAATACTCTAAGGAGTACAGAAAAAAGCTATGTACATAATAACACGCACTAGAAGGCGAGAACTAAGAAGGCAACGAGACCTTCACAGGGAAGCAAAAATAAAACCACTCAACAGAATAATTTGCAAAAGGAGCCAGGAAAGTTATGGAAATGACACAAAACGAAATTGGGATTGATTCAAAGCAACCAAATTGCCTAAAGAGGAGAAGAGGAGGAAAAAGAAATCTACACATAGAGGAGAAGACTACCAGACGACGACCAAGATTAATTAGATAACTGAAGCATCACTATAGAATAGCTTAAAAATAATTATAACCAGAATAGGAATCGAAAAGAAGAGCTAGAAAGATATAATCCTACACCAGCTTTAGTAGGAATAATTACTAATAACAGCTTGAACGCCTTATATGAACAAACACCTCACTGACAAAGATACAAATAGACACAGATACCACAGTAGAAATGAGCGATTCCCACGCGAAACAAACTTTTAACTTTATCACGCTAACTATAACTACCTAAAATGGTCAGAAATTAAGCTGATCTCCAGGCAAACAAGCATCTCTCTACAAACCTCTTACTTCCTTGAGTTTTCAGCAACAATTAACTATCACATTCACATACGGGACTCAGAGTAGATACGTGGGACAGAAAATCCGGAAAGATGCCTACATAAGATATTGAATTAATCAAAACTACCCCAAAATGAGCAACCGATTAGGAAAACGACACAAAAAGACGCAAAATTAAGAGCAAAAACATAAGTGAAGTGATATGATCAAAGTGAAGTAAAGTGTAAGTGGAAAACTAAAATTAAAAAGAACTAACTAATGAAAAATAAAAATTGAATAATTAAAATACAAAATACAAAACAAATTAAACACCGCAACATACCAAATATAAACAACAAACAAAATAAATAAACTTATATGGCTTAAAAACACATTAAACACACAAATGAAGTGAAACCGTAAAAAGTAACATATATCAGGCGGTTCTCCCACATAATAATAAGAAGAAGAATAAGAAGAATAAGAAGAAGACAAAGAATAAGAATAAGAAGAAGAAGATAAAGAAGAAGAAGCAGAAGAATCGTAGTTTTACATCGTGCCCTCGCAAGACGCCCGTCCATAGACTAAGTAAAAGCATGGCAGAAGAGGTGGGCTTTCAGAGATCAGTTGAAAGCGCCTGCGAGGAAGGAGAGTGTATGCCAGAAGGCAGACCATTCCACAGCTTATAAGTAACTACAGAGAAGGCATGATCACCCATGTAGAAGAGAGGAGTGGGGGTGAGCCAAAAACAGGAGGGCATTTACCGAGTGAATGTCTCTTTGTTATCTGGACACAGCCAGTGAAGAGGACAAGTAAGGGGAGGTTGCGGTACCTAGGATTTTAAACGACAAAAGAAGGTCTTTATAAGTGATTCGAAATTTAATGGGCAGCCATTGCAGTTCACGGAACAGGGGTGTGTAAAAGAACTAAAAGAGATTGAAAGAATATAGCTATAGAAGGATGCGTGGTGCGGAATCCACGATAAAATAAGTAGGTCCACAAAATGGACTTGTTCCATTCTATGATTTTTTTTTAAGAGCTCATCTGACGACTGCCTACTTGGGCATTAGTCACCATATTAAAAACTGGCCTATGACTAGGCTACTTTAAAATAAAATTCAAGATAAAAAACCGACCCTACCCCCCAAAAAAGGGAAAGGGAAGCGAGCAGTAAGCAAGCTCCTGCGTCGGGGGGGCTGGCGCAGGAGCGTGCGACCTATAACGGAAAAAAAACAAAATAAAAAAAAACACCTGCTTAAATAATAGGGACAAGGCCCCAGCCTCCCCCCAAAAGTCAACAAGTCCATCAGTCAACGTGCACGCACTCGTCCCGAGTACAAGGGACAGGCGGTAGCGACCCCGCCCATCCCGGTACCGGAAAAGGTATCGTGCGCGAAGATCACCCAGACTGGGACATTCGACAAGAATGTGCCGAACAGTCTGGGGGACGACGCAGTCGTCACGATAGGGCGCTGGCGAGTGCTCCATCAGATAGCGATGCGTCACACGAGTGAGCCTGATTCGGAGACGACAGAAAGCGACTTGAAGCCGTTGCGGCATTGGGGGATAGGTCCATTGGGACAGTCGCGGCGGAATGGCACGCAACTTTAAGTTCCCTTCGACCATCTCCCATCTTCTTTGCCAAGCAGTCCGAAGAGCTGCCCGTATTCCTGCCATGTAGTCAGAGTGAGGAAGAGCGAAATGCTGGTCCGGTCGCAGAGTCCTCGCGGACTCTTTGGCGTGCTCATTCCCCGAAATTCCTTCATGTCCAGGAACCCAGCAGAAGATAATCTCGACATCCGCCCGGCTCGCTAAAACCGTGGCGTTATGGATATCGCGAACCAGGGGATGCGGAGATTCCAATGCCCCAAGAGCAATCAAGGCGCTTTGCGAGTCGCTATAGATCACAATCCGGTCTCCGAACCGGGCACGTCGCGTAATCTCCCGTACCGAGTGGTGTATTGCCACCAGCTTTGCCGTGAAGACAGACGCAGTGCCTGGCAGAGCCCCGCTGACTTCAAACAGAGGGGAAACGGCGTGGAAGCTGACCTCCTCTTGGGACTTAGAGCCATCCGTATACACTGGCACGGTTCCAGCGTGACACGAGGTATGCTCCAAAAAGTTCGAACGCAATACTCCCGGCGCCGTACAAGCTTTGGGGGTAGAGGCGTGGTGACAAATAGCCAAATATGGTACCCTCCAGGGTGGCGTCCTGGGCAGAACCAGGGGTGCCACCAACCCGAGAGCTATACTTAGCTCTCGAAGGAGTTTCCTGGGCCTAAACCCAAAGGGCTTAGGGAGTGACTGGCGTCTCTCGGGGGCATAGGCACCGTTGAGATCAGCTGCGGATGCAGTGAGAGCTGTTGGCGACTGAAGGAGGCGCCGGGCTCGTGCGTACAGGCGAGTGGCATCTCCCCAGCATCGACCAACAGGCTCTCAATGGAATAAGTGCGGAAGGCACCGGTCGCAAGGCGAAGGCCGGTGTGGTGGATCGAGTCCACCTTCCGCAATAAACGCTCGGCTGCGGATGCATAAAACTCGCATCCGTAGTTGAGCTTCGAATGAACAAAGGATCGATAAAAAAGTAAGGCAGTAGCCCTATCAGCACCCTAAGCGCTGAATGTCACGGAACGGAGAATATCCATGGCGCGGGTACAAGAGACCCTAAGGCTGCGAATATGAGCCTCCCAGGTGAGGCGTCGGTCGAATACAAGACCAAGGAAAGGGTGCGATTCAACCACTTCCAGGCGGACCCCATTAGAAAACAAATCTGGGTCGAGGTGGAGCGGTGGATGGCGGCAGAAGTGCACCACCTTAGTCTTGACCAAAGAAAACCGAAATCTGTGCGCTTCGGCATAGCGAGAGACGCGGTTTTCCATTCTATAAAACCCCCCGCTATATGAAGAAGGTCAAGCTTGATCAACTTTGATTCTCTTAGTGGCTTTCTCTCTTTATTGTTTAACTACTCCTCTCTACCTTCATCAGCTCCCACCAATTCTTCCACATGGGGGTCTACTTGGACCCTTTGGGGGAAGAGAGGTATGTAGATGAAGGGTCAACTGGGGACTACTCTGCACCTCCTCTCTTCCCTTGAGAGAGGAGGTGGAAAGGAGCCTGTACCGGTGATGAATCTTCCTCTCTTGTTATTCCCCCTCCCCCAAAAAAAATATCCAGTTCACGGATGATATCAGTCAATGTATAATTTCACTCAGTAGAAATGAAAGAAGACAAGCAAGATTAACGGCCCTAAAAATAGACAACATTAAATGACTCGAAAGAGAAGATAGGAACTAACATCCAAATATTCACGGTAATTCCAATTGCGAGGGAAAAGTAGCCTATATCACACATGAAGGAGGATGTAGTATTATTATAGTTAGCCCTGAAGATGAAGCTCTAAGTCACAAAATAGCATCGAAAGAGAGAGTAAGAAGGACAAATCCAACTCTACAACTTTGATATTCACTCCAAATACAGCAATACCCCGGTTACTGCGGTTAATTCGTGCGGTAAAAACACCGCAGTAAGCGAAACCGCATTAATCGAAGATATAAATACATGTAAAATCGTAGATTGATGTCTAGACTTTTGAAAAATGCGTGTAAATGCGATATAGATGCGACGTAAATAAATAGGGAAACAAATGAATTGGACACCATATAATGTACAGTATTACTGTTTATTAAGTTTCATGAGCATATGAAAAAAAGATACAGTAAATGTCATTTTTTATCAAAATATTGTAAAAGGGTTGTTTACGTTCTCGATGCCTTCTTCTTCTCTTTGTACATCACCCGATAACAACTTAGCGCATTTTCTATCTGTCTTCTTACTTGTATTGCACTTTCTACATTCGGGTCTGCATCCATTATCATTTGCTTTCCCAACCTATCTTAGCTTTGGTGGCTCCGCTTTCATGCTTGCTTATTATTGACAACTTTTCTTCTAATCCAATAACTTTCCTCTTCTTCTTTTGACTTTCACCACTTGTACCCGCGGTACTCATTCGTTTAGAATACATGATAATAGATTGGGGGTTGTTTAAAAGCAATGTATGTAAAAAACATAGCGAAACAATGTGCACTGTATGGCGGTGACAGAGTTACTGAGGCGCAGACCTTCAGAAGTTCAGCGTGAGACAGCGAGGCACGGTTGGATTTGCGACCATGCGCATACTTACGCACGAACAAACAAGCAAAATTCTCGGGTACCGCATTAAATCGAATTCTACACGCTGTATTTGAACTTTTGGTGTCAAACTACCAATCGCACTAAATCGAAAACCGCAGTAATCGAACCCGCAGTAATCGGGGTATTGCTGTATCTGTATAAAGAAAAAGAGAAAATTATATATAGCATTGGGGAAGGCAACACTAACGTACTCTTCCACATACTATCGCATACCATGCCAACAAAAAGCACAAAAGAAACTCAAAGAGTACAAAATAAAGCCCTAAGATTAATAACTAACCCCAGAAGAATGGAAATAAAAAAAAATGAGTGAGCTACATGAAGAGGCCCAATTATAACCAATCAATAAGGTACTCTGGAAAAGATCAGAAGATATATGGAGGAATGATAACCCAATTAAGAGAACCAAAAATGAAAGTTGATAAGGAACAAGGACACAAGAAAAACAGGTAATAAATAACACGCGCAACACAAAGCGACAGAAATTTCAAAGACATGAGGTCAGTTACACATGAAAGAATAAAATAAACACTATAAAAAGGTACAAGAGAATAGTCGAATCTACCGACTTTTTCCTTCCAGAGGAAAGAAAAAGGGAATAAAGCGGAAAGGAAGTATGGTGGTTCGGACCCTACAATAATCAGTAGGTAACCCCATGTCATTTGGGCATGGTAATTATTCCTTTTTTCCCTACGACTACAGAGGTTGTTCACCCTGGCTCCTCTCTAACCTTTACCTCTGTTATTTTTTAAATTTCTCCCTTACTTATTAATAATACTTTTTCTAAAGCCTCCCTCCGGGGTCACTTATCAAGAACCCTCCCCCCTCGTGAAACGTGTAACGTGTAGGTCTCCCCCTTTTCCCTCTTCCCCAAAAGTGGGCGGGAGACATAGAGGATAGAGGAGGAGGGGCTGCGATGTCGCACTCCTCCTCTGCCTAAAGAGAAATTCATGTTACTCTGAGGAAGCTTCAAAGGAGTGAAACCTCAGACCTCAGTAAAGAAGAACCTTGCGCAACTTGTGGTTTCTCTTATCCTCCCTCTCCATTAATATATATATATATATATATATATATATATATATATATATATATATATATATATATATATATATATATATATATAATTTAAAATCCCATGAAACGTGATTTATAATACGAGTAGATGTATTTAAAGGGCCAAAGAAATTAAAAATCACACCTCGGAAAAACGCTAAGGCAAATATTCCGTGAACCGTTGAAATCCTAAGAAAGAAAATGGGAAATATAGAAGCGGAGAAAAATATGGAAAAATATTTTTAACCGTTATATGAAAATGAAAAAAGGAGTTGGATTCGAACCTGTGTCATCAGTCTTGGTCATAATTTCGATTACTTCTAGGCGAGGAAAATTACTCCGAAGAGGCATGACCTTATTTGGCAAGACTGAAATGAAATGAAAGGAAATGGGAAAGTGGGAGAAAATGTTTTAGATCCACCACGTACCCTCCCCCCCCCCGACCAGTCCCTTCCTGAGGAGGAACCTGGTCGGAGAGGGGGTGGCGAGACCCGGTTCCTCCGAGTTTCCCCGGTGCCCTCATGCCTCTGGGCCTGACGGCACCGAGGGAAAAGTGCTCCGGAGAGGGGGAGAGAGGGAGGAGAAGAAGAAAAAAGTGAGGATAGGACAGACTGAAATAAAGTCAAAGGCTTGAAAGTTGACCAAGTTGGCCTGTGGACCTGCTTAACGTGGGACCCGGACCACCCCGGTGTTTTTATGTTTTCCTAGCTTTTAATTGTTACTATTTGCTGCACTTGTCCCTGGTGTTAGTGTTTGGCCCATCTTTGAGAGGCGGTAAAGGAGGAAGATGATTGAAGCGGAAGGAAGTTGGAGGTTTACAGAGAGGGGCAAGTTGCGTGGAGGTCACACTAATCTCTGTACTATAAACTAATTTTTGAGTTAAGTTCGAAATAAGTTAGAGTGAAAGTGTCTTTTTTTTTATTTATGTGTTTTTTTTTGTTATTATGTTATGTGTGTATGAGATAGGCGTTCAAACCGTTGTTAGCGTTATTTGTTTTCCTGCTATATTAATAACTCGAGTTTCTGTGATTTTTGTAGCATAATTCTCGTATCTGTATTTGTTGTGTGGGCTCATGTCCATTGGTTATTTATTTTTTTTAATTCTCTTCTTTATTCAGGTTGTTTTTCCTTTTTCATTCATTTGCACTTTTTGGTCAGTTTTGTCATTCCTTGTGGGTATCAAGTCCAATCCGGTGAGTTTGTCATTATTCGGCAAATTTTTGTCACAATCGGGTTTCCTAATTTGGTTGACACGTAAATCTCCTCCTGTTTCCTTTGGTCCGCTTTGTTTTTAGTACTAGGAAACAGCATATGTCGTCTCCATCCTGCCCCTCGTGCTATTTGATTATTTAGTTCTTCTCCTATTTTTTCTTGTGTTTTTTCTATGATTTTTCTGGCTATTTCTTTAATTATTTTGTTTAATGGTTTTATTTTCGCTTCGATGTATAAGTCTCTTTGTTTTTTCATCTCCAATCGTTGCGTGTTCGTAATTATGTATACTGGTTTATTATGTATACGTTGCATTGTTATTAGATTGTTTCTTAAAACCGTATACATGGCAATTGTTGGATATATCAAGGTAGGCTGTATCGTGGCCTGGTAGATCTTTTTCTTATTTCTGATGTTTAGATTTTTTAATTGGTAGAGTAAAGTTAGCATGCCTCGTGCTTTGTTTATTCTTTCGGTCACGTGTTTCTTGTAATCATTTTTGGTAATAGTTAGGCCTAAAATCTTGCCTTTCATTATACCTGTATCGCTCTCAACTACGTAAACGTCTGATAGTTTTTTGCGATACATACTCGTAGGTATCATTTTAAATTAATCTTTGTTTGTTTTAATTTTCTATTTGCGTTCATACTCGTTTAGATTTTCTATTTCTGTTGCCGTGAATCTGGCCTGCATCTGAGGGTTCCGATAAACACAGAGAATTAATTGAGTGAAATCATCTGGGTATTGTATGTTCACAAAGCCCTCGTTCTTGAGTGGGGGAATGTCCGAGGTATACACTGAGTATAGCGAAGGACTTAAACACCTCCCTGAGTGAGGCCCGCATTTAGCTTGAATATTTCACCTTGGCAATTCCCCGTCTCTATGTATGCATATCTTTCCATGGCGGATTCGCATAAAATTCTTTCCAAATAGTTGTTCATTTCCAGATTTAGACTTTTATGTTGTATGCCTCTTTGCCAGACTTTATCGAATGATTTCGATACGTCCCGGCATACAATGCCCACACTGCATTTCTCTCCTATCACTTTGCTTATTTTTTCTGTAATCACGCTGAGGGCCATCTCCTTATTCCTGTTCTTTATGAAACCGAATTGTTGATTGTTCCAGAGATTGTTTTCTGTGAGATATTCATTTAATCTTGTGTTCAGGATTTTTTTCAAACACCTTCACGATGAAGTTGAGAAGGGATATAGGTCGGAAATTTTCGACCTCCGAAGGTGGTTTTTCCGGCTTCGGTATGAATATCATTTTAGCTATCTTTAACTCATCGGGAAAGTATCCCGTGTTTATACAGGTGTTAAACACGTTCCTTATCCCTTCGAGTATATTATCCGGTGCTTCTATATAGTATTTTCCTGGTGAAGCCCGATTTCCCAGGGGCATTTTGTTTAAAATTTGAAATGGTATTCTTTAATTCCTCGATTGTGATTTTGGCGTTAAATTCATCGTTCGCATACCGTTCTTCTTCTACGTAGTGATATGGGAAAGGCCTCTCAATCCGTTCATTTAGTTCGTCAATTATTTGGTTTTCTAAGTCTATATCGTAGTTTTCGTTTTCCTCTTCGCCAATGTTGAACACTCCTTTCCAGTGTTTCCTGAACCCTTTTTCAATCTCGTGTTCCTCTTCGATTACTTTCCCGTTTCTGTCCTCAATCTTTATTTTTCTTTACCTTTAGCATTTTCCATTTTTTTTATCTTTTCCCCAAATTCTTGGGGCAATAGCTCGTTGTGAATAATTTGAACGGCTATGTCCCAGTATTCTCTTTGTTTGTCCGTTATTGCGCTTAGTAGTTCTCTGTTCTTCGTTCTCAGATTGCGGGATTTTTCCCTTGACGTTCCGTTTATTATTATGTCCTCGTTTATCGCTTTTATTTCTGCATTCTTCGCTTTCATTTCGTCTGTCCATATAAAGTATTTAACTGTTTTGTATGTGTTTCTGGGTATTGCAATCGCATCAGCTGTTTGTATTCGCGTCCTTATTTTTTCCAGCTCGCCGTCGATTTCTTCCAAAGTAGCTTCATCAAGTATTTTTGGTGCGTAGTCATTCAATTCTTGTTTGTATTTTTCCCAGTCTGCTCTATGGTATGCCTTCCATTCTTTAGCAGGTATTTGTATTAGTTGCTGATTCACGGTGAGTAGTGTTGTTGTGTGCTCGCTGCAGATAACATCTACAGGTTTGGTAATTAAAAGGAATGTTATTGTTTGCTAGGAAAATGTCTGGAATTGTAGTTCTGTCTTTAATTAGCGTTGGGTACTCTGGTCCTAGTCTTTTTATTATCCGTCTGTCTATTAGAGCTTGTAGGTCTTTTCCTGTGTGGTTCTGTTCCTATATCCTGTGTACGTGCATCTTGCGCTCAGGTCTCCCCAAAACAAAGTTGGAAGTCTATTGTTAAATATTCTCACAAAGTTATTTATTGGGAGTCCCAGTCGTCGCAGTGGTTGGTATCCCGTAGCGATTATTATATTGGTTAATTCCATTTTGACCTCAATTGCGAGGTAAGATTCGGTTAGTCCTTGCTTTGTTTTGTACTCTATTCCTTTCTTTATTGATATTGCTGCTCTGTCGTGTGCTTCGTTTGTGTGATTAGTCGCTATTACGTCGTAGTTCCATATTTTTAGTTTGTGAGTCTCAAGATTAATTCCGTGACCTGAAATTAGAATGATGTCGGGATCTATTTCTCTGAAGATATTTCCGTATGTGTTTTCTGTATCCTTCCCTCCATTCGTATTTATCTGTAGAATTCTTAATTTACTATTATCCTTCTTGTTTGTATGTTCTTAAGCGGTTCTTCTTTTTGGGAGAATGGTGGTATTACGTAAATTTATTTGTATCTTTTCCTGGTATTTCTGCTGTTCCTCTCTGTCCTTGCTGAGCTCTGACTCTTATTCGTTACACATTTCGCGGTTGGTATTTCCGGTCTTTGGTCGCATGGCGAGGTTTGCCTAGTCGATTTTCTTTTTTGTTTTTGCGTGTGTTTCCCTTTACGTTTTTCTTATTATTCTCGTCGGTGCTGCGCTCAGATTCTGTTTTCTCGGTTTCTGTGTCTTCCTCTTGTTCAGATTCGCTTTCTTTTCTTTGTGTTTCTTCCAAGAGTTTCTTATTTGTATCTTCTGAAATTTTTAAGTTAAATATAGCCGATGAATCAATATCTTGCAGGAATTTAATTGGCTCCAGCCCATTTTCCTTGAGCATGGAGTTCAACGTGGTGGCATATGTTCCTGGTTGGTTAATGTTTAAGAGGTGTGAGCGGAGAATGCAGGTCAGTATTTTTACTTTCAGAGTTCCGTCAAGCGTCATTGGAGTCGAGGTTCCATTGTTTTTCGTGGCTGCTGCCGCCGCATATGAGGTGTTTCTTGTTCCTTCTTTTTCTTTGTTGTGTTTCAATTTCCTTTCTTTTTATTATTTCTTTTCACTTCGGACATGTCATTGCTATTGTTCTGTGGCTCCCTCCGTAATTAGCACACTTTTTCGTGGAGTTTGTGCAGCTCCTCCAAGAATGTGGGCCACTGCATTCGGAACATATTTCTCCTTCCTTTCTTGAGCAATTTGCGGTGATGTGGTCTTCCATTTTGTAGCATCTAAAACAGATTTATATACTGTGATACTGGTCCCTTTGAATGTTACAAGTTGGTATTCTCATACTGTATGCGAGGATTCCCTTCTGTAGTGCCTTTGTTGCAATCTCGGTTGACTCGTACACTATTTTGAACAAATGTGTGTGTTCCTTAAATTTGATTATGTCGTGTATCTTCATCCAGGGTTGTTGTTCCATTATTTCATGTTTTATTTCGCCTTGCGAGTGTTTCCCCACACATGATTCTACTTTACAGCATACGATGCTTCGGTTGGCAATAACTTGGGGTGGTACTTTAGCCTCTAAGTCGATTTTCCTTAAAGTGATGGTTCCTGCCGATGAAAGTAGCAGTTCGACATCGTTGTTCTCCGCACAGATGACAACAAATCCATTAGCTGTTTCAATGCATTTGATCAGGGCGATTTCTAAATCCTTGAAAATGCTTTGTGCTACATCCTGTGGTCTCCGTTTCATCCCTTTCTGAATTAGCCGAAGTGGGAGCATTTTGGTGAAGTCCTGTGGGTCCATGTTCAATAATTTAGTAGATTATTTATCCCACTCCACTAGTGGGAGAAGCCCGCTATCTGTTCATAATACTATCTCGCCTGACTGCTCTGGAGCGCACACTCCCTGTCCACCCTACGTAATTAGGCCTAGCCATATAAGCGGTCCTGCAGTCAGATTCGGGCTAGTCACCGATAACCTGGCTCCTTCTCTGGCCTCCTAATGGGGTCTCCTTCAGGAGTTCACTACACCCTACTACTGACTGCTTCTGAGACCTTGCTGGTGGTCAGGTTATACTGTGCTAGATGGAAATAAAGTAGGAGAGTTTCAGATATAAAAAGGTATAGTATGAGATAGGAAAAAAATAAGATCACCGCTTTGGGGTGATTTCCCGTAAATCAGAAACAGAAGGTCTCTCCAATCAGTCCGATTCGTGCATATATTTCTTCTTTCTTCTCTTTGGTATATACTTAAACGTATATAGAAAATGCTCTCTTCGCAAAGTTATTTCAAGTCAAAAAGATTGATGTAGCTTAGCAGTGCGTAGATCGCTGTGAGTTGTCAAATGAACTGAGCCGTCTTTGTCAAGACTTCTTTCGACCTGGTAATATATATATAGAAAATATTTTGAACATAACCTTTAATATCACGTTCACCATTCTGCCCCGAAGATGACCTATTACCAGGTCGAAAGACTTCTAGGCAAATAAAGTCATGCCTCTTCCGAGTAATTTTCCTCTCCTAGAGTAATTGAAATTATAGTAAATTATATTCAAGCTATAAAGAAGCTGCATTTAAAATTGAACAATTCAGCCATTGCTGAGGATTTTAATGAATCCTTCATATATTATAACTATATCATACGTGCCTTTAATTGGTGATTATGGTCCTAATGTGCACTTATATTGTTATTTTACCTTAATTTACTCGCGTGTCTGAGAAAATTTATTAGTTATCAAACACGATTTCTTCACTTAGTGTTAATAGTTGTGAAAAATCCACAACAGTAAAAAACATATGAAAAACTCATTTAAAATCCCTACTATGAGGTTGGGGATTGTCACTGAGAAGCCATCTCTACTACTTTTGGCCCTGTACGTTTTTTTGGTGCTTTCTATTAACAACATAATGGTATAAATATTTAGGCTCATGTTTGAAGTTTTGTACAAGGTCTTTTAATAATTCTTTTTCTCTTTCATGACATTCTGCTTCGCCAGCGTTTAATATATCTTCTTTAATTTATTTCCTAGTAGTTGTGTTTTTTTAAAGCTTGATAGCGTTTGTTTCACTCTAGAATTGAGTTAAGATTTCGTTGCTGATCTTCGTACGTATTTAACTAACTTGAAGTCTACAGTGAGCATATCTCACTGTAACTATGATTACATGCTGTATCTTGGGCGTCTCTTTTATGAACAACAGGAAAAACATTGAAATTGCAGCTCTAAAAAAGCACTATTAATTGATTACTCTTATTTACTGATATGCAGCTAATCATTTTTTTATTTAGAGATTTATCAATGACGCTTCTGAATGCCATAATTCAAGCAGAAAAAAAACTCCTCTAAAGCTCTGAAGTGCTTTCCACCAAAACAGGTTTGGGAGAAATATGTTAAACAATCATAGACAGAAGTACCAAATGACGTAGGATAGGTATCTAGTATCGTGTATGAGGCCATCCAGCCTGGCAAAGTTCAGCAACTCCACATGTCATCGATAGGTAGGTTGTTGGAACACATCTGGATAGATGTGGATCCATGTCTTCTCGATAGCTGCCCACAGTCCCCTGATATTTATAGGTGCTAGATCTTGGATGCGAATAGACCTGGCTACCACCTGGTTGGTCACACCATTCGTCAAACACTCTAGGATGCTCCTGGAATCAATTATGGGCGACTTGAGCCTGATGGCAATGTGCATAATCCTGTTGTAATATCTCTTCATTGGTCGAGTAAATGAAGACCATGAATGGATGCAAATGTTCACTAAACAGTGCAAAGTGGCCGTCATGGGTCACTGACGTGTTATACGGACCAGCAGACCCCAACCATTCGATGTGAACACACCAAATAAGTACAGAACCACCACCTGCTTGGACGATGGCCTATTGAGAATTAGATTGATTCCATGGGCTAATGGGGTCTGTTCCATACCCAAATTTAACCATCCGGCCGAAAGAACTGTAACCGTGCCTCCTTGGACTACGTCACATGCAGCCAGTCCTCTAAGGTTCAATTAATGATGTCATAAGTCCAGATGCAGCGTGTGTCCGATGTCTTGGTGTTAACAGAAGAACACAGGTGGGTCTTCTGCTCTCGTATCCCATGAAAGTTAAAGTTTGCTGCGCTGACCTTATGGATATGCATCAGGTACCTCCTGAATTGAATGTGGAGGCGATTTGAGCCAGTGGCTCTTTTCTATTATCATGTATATTTTTCACCTGACGCCGCTGGTCACGATAATTAATCGCCTGAGGTAAGCTACTGCGCTGTACACGGTGGGCAATATTGCATTCCATGGGGTAATTTCGGTACACAGGTGACACCATAGGTTGAGGGATCTTGCATATATATACAGATTCGTCTGGCACCCACTTGCATGCCCTGTTCGAACTCAGATAATTCAGGTGATGACAAATGGTAGCGCTTCCTACCATTTCCTTAACATACTGGTATCCCAGAACTTTGGCGCTTAAATGTATAAGAGATTCTTTCAAGCATCCCACATGCACCACCGCTGCTAGATTGGGTGAGAAACAAATGAAAAATTATTCAGCTAGAAAAAGATTCTATTGCTTTGCCGGAAATTTAGTTGATATTTTATATTCCAAACCAGGCAATGGCTTCGCCACTTTCCCCTACGAGGGGAGCTTGCGCTTCGCTACTAAGATTAAAATTTAAAATCTAAAAAAAAGCAGCCATGGCTAAATTTTTATAAATTTTCTGAACTTCGCCAATTATAATAATTTTAAAAAGGAACTCTAAACTAAATTTCCCCCCTTTCAAAATATCATGTTGCTAGAATATAGAGTTATAGAAGATATATAAAACTAAATTTTCTGAACTTCACCATTTGTAATTCTTTGGGTTTAAAAAAATAATCACAAAATTTCGATACTTATATTTATCTCTCAACTTCACCATTTTGTTTTTTTATATTTTTGTAAGAATTATTAGAAATAACTTTGATAAGAAAACATAAGTCATAACCAAACTAAGATGAAATTATTATTCAAATACTCAAAAAAATCCCCTTCTTAGATTATAGAGTTAGTGATGATGAGGAGAAGGAGCAGGAAATAAGTGCTATATTTGTACTACATTTACATTTTTATATTCGTATCTTAAAGGGTGAGGAAAAGGCATCAACAGCATTTTTAAATCAGGTTTGGAAGAATAGCATCGGATAAACTTGGTTCGGAATATTATTATCCGTTTATTTAGGCAATATTTATATATATATTCAGTTATAATAGTAATCTCTCGCCCCATTTATTCTGCATCTGGTATTCTTGGATGCGCTCTTCTGCCTTAACAAGGAAATGACTGTATTTTAGGAGTTTAACCTTTTCAAATCAGTCGTCCAAACAACTATTGTACTTATCCATGGAGTTGTATTTAAGAACCCGTCTAGAAGGACCGAATGTGAAGACAAAATTCTGCACTTACCTCAAATGAGAGCGGCTTTACGAAGTTACCCATGTCCTTCTCGACTTTGGGGCGCGGGAGAAGGAGTGAGTAGGCATCGGTGTAGAGCGGGTGGGAGAATTCGACCACCCGAGACCTGGTGTATGTCCTCACGAATGGACCCAGTGCCATATGGACCTCCTGAGGAGGGGAAGAAACTTTTAAAGGGAAATGTGTGGAATAATAAACTAATCCTTGTTTTTAAGTCAGTCTCAGGTTGAGTTTAGATGTTGTCTAGCACCCTTAATCTTTTTACGAAATGAAAACTTTCTAATATCAAGTCAATTAAAACCTAATTATAGGCTTAATTATTCTTTTATGTGTTAATTAAATAAATCAGATACAAAACGGGCAATTCGTAAAATCGAGATAAGAAGGAAAGTATCAAACCGATGTTGGAAGCATGGACAGTAAAAGTATTATTGCATTCACCAAAAAGTAATACTGCATTCATTAAAATGTAATACTGCATTAACCAAAAAGAAATACTGTATTCATCAAAAAGTAAACTGCATTCATTAAAAAGTAATTTTGCCTTTCTTTGTCTGTCTAGCCTACTTTCATCTATCTGTCCTTTATGGCTGTATATTTATCAACTGTGTAAAGTGTCTTTCTTCGATTATGGAGCTATGCTGGGCATTTATCGAGGCGTGCGATGGCAATAGTCATCCCAGTACTCTTTCGCCGCAATATTGTCCCTTTAGTGTGGCTGGGTGCAGATAGTGCATCCGAGGGACGCGGTTTAAGACTCCTGTTCCCTACTTGCTGTTGAAAGGAGGATGGATGATCATTTGGGAGCGTGAGTTCAGGGCTAGATTTTCTCTAGATCTTGGCAAAAGCAGAGAGATAAGTGATTCAAAATACTTTTCATTTATTCAGCAATTCTCACATCACCTATTCCAATCGACTCCTCTTTTAAGTGTATATTGAATAGTGTCAGTTTGTGTACATGTTAACTTTATGTTAATTTTAGCTCATTACGGGAATCAGGTGAATGTTAATTTCATTGGTTCGGCCTCTTCTCTTTCTTTCTGACACTGGTTTCTTACCCTGCTTCGTCATTCTCCCTAAAACCTATCACAAAACTTTCTCTGGTCAGCCAGTTTCCTCAACCAGCATCCTGGATTGGAGCTGAGGGGGGAGAGGACAGCGCCTCCTCACCTCTGAGCTCTAGCTTTTTTGGGGGGGGGATGGATAACAACCTGCCTCACTCCCACCCCACCCCCACCTTCCTCACATATCTTTTCTCTCTCCTTTCACAGTCTATCAATTTTACGCCGAGCCTAAGGTAGAGCCGCCATGCTGATGGGCTGCTGGATTGCCGGCCCTGTATTCATCCATCGCAGAGCGGGCTATCTAGTGGGGTGTTTAGCGTTTGCGTCCCGTGCAAATACTAAGGTCACCAAGCCCATCAAGGAAGTTTCCATTCTCTTCCTTTACTTCCCCTTCACGAGCATCGGAGCCGCTCTCGGGCAGCTGCACTAAAGAAAAGGAGACCCCCCTCCTGTTCTTTCTCAGGGGACCCTCCAAATCTCTCTGACCGGAGAGGAGGTTTGTTAATCTCCTAGGTTAACGTGTGCAGCCGACTCCCTCTTTCCAGCGGCAGTCCTTCCTTTTCTTTCACAGGGGACTGCCAAGAAAACACTCAGGCAGCCAAATATCGACCGCTCTTGCTGGAAGCCGCTCGATAGGTTCAACCCTCTTAGGGGGGCAAAGGATGGCGGGGCTCGTCGGCCCGTACTCTCTAACGTCCTGCCTCGTGCATTCTGACTTTACAGGGGGCCAGCGAGACGAGGCGATAAAAGATACTTCGAATGGGATCTGTGATACCTTGGTGGGGGGGGGGAAGGGCCAGATGGTGACATCCCCTGATTTGAATATGGTGCCTGAAGTGACCCAGCTCCAGATGGTAGGATCTTCCATGTGATCGAAACCGGGCTCGGTGCCAAGCAAGGAACCCGAGTCCACTCCAGTGCAAACTCCGCAGAATTCTCGTGTCCCCGAGGCCTCACAAGAAGAGGAGGGATCTCATGTCCGGTTGGTGCACCTGTGAAAGCCAAGACTTTCTCCATTTCAGAGAAGAATCTTGCTTAGGCCGGTCCATTTGGCCCAGAGGCTCCTTCCGGCGGAGGAGAGAAGCGAGTTCATCCTCTCCTAAAAAGAAAAGGCGCAGGAAAAAACTAAAAAGACTCGGGGCTCCTCTTTCTCCTGAACCACGCGGACAGACAAGTCCTCTGCCGTTATGGTAAGCAGCCAAGCCAAGATCAGCAGATCAGCCCTGGCACTCCTTCCGTTGGGGAGTCCCCGACTAAGAACAAAAAGGGTAGAGCGAAGCCTCGATTACGTCGGGGGCCCTCATTCAGAGGTTACCAGGAGTTTTCTAGTCCGCTGCATTATTCGCTCCACTGATGGCAGCATGTTGGCCAAAGGCAACATAATTCATTAAAGGATAGCCGAAAGTGACCCTTTCTCGGACTAGAGCTTTCTGGTGAATGCATTGAATCTAGCCGAGGCAGGCATGATTAGAGCCCTTCGGACACTTTATAGCACGCCGATGAGTGTGACGTCGCATTCTATCATGAACTTCATGAAAGGAGTGGGTTATGCGAGGGAACTCGTGGACTACTCCATAGATGTCATCACATTAGATCAGGCCGACCATGGAGCCGTGAAGTTCTCGAAGGACCCCCCTCTCATTCTCCACGAGAATAGGAGCAGAATCTCGGACCCGCGTCCGTGGCGGAGTCTGTTGCGACCGCTTTCTCCGCATTCTCTAGCCGAGATGCTGCTGAAGCAACATTCACTGCAGGTCGCGATGTTGCGGAAGACCACCGCCTAGACTTTACCTCCAGAGGCAAAGAACCCTTCAATGAGAGGTTTACATTAAGTGAGTTGCGTTCCGCCCTCGCTTCGTGTGCACCCCTGGTCCGGACAAGGTCCCGTAGGACATGTTTTTACACATAAGAGAGCGAGGCATAGGCTTTCTGGTAGATTTGTTCAACGGGATCTGGATAGAGAGTATCCTCACAGACTCCTGGCGAATCGCTACTGTGCTCGCTTTAAGCAAACTGGAGAGAGATCACTCTACCCGCCCAGTTTCCGCTCAATCTCTCTAACCTCCTGCGTGTGCAGGTTAATAGGGAAATTGGTAAATGTTAGATTAGGCTTTTTTTCTAGACAGCGGACGCCAGCTGTCTTCTGCACAGTGCGGCTTCTGCAAGTTCCACTCTACGTCGGATGCTCTGCTCCGACTAAAAAATGCCGTATGCGAAGCCTTCCTTCGTAGACAGCATTACGCAACGGTTGTTTTCGATCAGGAAAATGCCTATGATACCGCATGGTGATACAGTATCATTGAGACTATCCACGCGATCTTTATATCTGAACTTTTTCTAGATCGTAGATTTCGTGTAAGGGTGGGGGAAGCCCTCTATGGCCCATGGAGAAGAAAGAGGGGGTCCGCAAGGGAAGTGTCCTTACTGTCACACTCTTTGCCCTGAGCATCAATGCCATCAACTCAGTGCTGCCAGAATATTTTCTCGCTACGCTCTACGTGGACGAATTTTCGATTTCTTTTGGCGCTGCCCAGATACAATCTCTGGAGTGGCGACTCCAACAGGTATCGGTTTTCCTTCGCCAAGGCTAAGGTAGTGCTCTTCTGCCGCCATCCACGGCTCCAGCCTGACCCAGGCTTGTTTCTAAATTGGGTGCGCCTAGAAGTGATTGACTCACATAGTTTTCTTGGTCTTGTATTTGACTGACCCCTCACCTTGGAGTCTCATATTCGCAGCTTTGGGGTCTCTTGTACTCGCCGCATGGATATTCCTCGTTCCGTAACGTTTAGCGCCTGGGTCGCTGATAGGGCTACTGCATTGCTTTTTTACTGATCCTTTGTTCTTTCGAAGCTCTACTAGGTATGCGAGTTTTATACATCAGCAGCCGAGCGTTTACTTCAGATAGTAGACTCAATCCATCACAACGGCCTTCGCCTGGCAACAAGTGTCTTCCGCACGTCCCCCATTGCGAAGCTTCTTGTCGATGCTGGGGAGATGCCATTTGCTCTGCACCGTGCACATAACCCAGCACCTCCCTTACTCGCCCACAGCTTTTAGGGATAGAAAACTCCTTCGAGAGCTTGATATAGTTCTCGGGCCGGTGATGCCCCTGGTTCTGTCCAGAATGCCACCCTAGAGAGTACCACCTCTGACTATTTGTCGCCAGGCCTCTGCTTTCAAAGCTTCTACAGCACCCGGAGTATTGCGTTTGGCCTTTTTGGAGCACACCTCATGTCACGCTGGAACCGTGCCAGTGTATACGGATGGCTCCAAGTCCCAAGAGGAAATCATTGGTTTCCACACAGTATCTCATCTGTTTGAATTCAGCGGGGCTCTGGCAGGGGCTGCTTCTGTCTTTACGGCCGAGCTGGTTGCAATACATCGTTCGATACGGGAGATAATGCAACGTGCGACGTTTTTGGCGAGCCGGATGGATGTCGATATTCTCTTCTTTTGGGTTACTGGACAAGTAGGAATTGCGGGGGAATGAGCGCACTGATGAGGACGCCAAGGAGTCTGTGAGGACTGGGAGACCAGACTAGCATTTCACTCTTCCTAACACCGATTACATAGCAGAAATACGGGCAGCTCTCCGGTCTGCGTTGCAAAGAAGATTGGAGATGGTCGAGGGGAACTTAAAGTTACGTGCGATTGCGCCGCGACGTTTCCAAGGACATACCCCCTAATGCCGCGGCGGCTTCAGGTTGCCTTCTGTGGTCTCTGAATGGGACACACTCGCCGGGCGCACCGCCATTCGATGGAGCGCTCGCCTGTGCCTTATTACGACGACTGCGTTGTCTCCCAGACTTTTCGGCGCATTTTTGTTTCATGTCCCAGACTGGATGATCTTCGCGCAAGTTGCCTTTCCTGGTACCGGGACAAGCTGGGTCGCTACCGCTTGTCCCTTGTACTGCGGACTGGTACGCGCACACAGATTTGCGGACTATACGACTTTTTGAAGGAGGCTGGCCTCCTCCACTTTATTCAATCTTAGTTTTGGGTTGCACGTTTGTTCGCCGGGGGAAGGCGGGGCACCCCCGAAGTCGGAGCGCGCTTCCTTCTTTTTGCATTTTTGCCTTTTTTTTTATTTTAACCTTTTCATCGTTGTTATTTGGATTTACGTATTGTCATTTGCTTTTTAATATAACCTCGTCGCAGGCTATGATGAGTACGGCGACTTTTGTCTTAGTAGGTTGTTTGCCAGATGGGCTCCCAAAATGAAAAAAAATTTTAATTTCAGTCTTGTCATGTGCATCCATTTATCGTGAAATATTTTTACGTGGCAGGAAAATTTGGTTTTCTTGCACATACTTTAAAATTGCTTTCAAACTTCAGCGTGAAGACTGTTCAAATTCATGCTTTTTATAAAAAAAATAACACATTTATCTTCAAATGTTCAAAGAGTCAATTTGGATTATTTCCTAAAACTAACAAAGGAATTCGGGGCTCAACTGGACTTAAAGTATCTCTGGAGAAGGCATTTAACTTTCTTTTGCGAAACAATCCAAATGGTGTCTACTCTAAGGCCTATCAGAACCAGTAAATATTATAGCCTAACAACCAGAAGGTTCGATACTAATACACGCGATGGGTAAATAGAAAAATATTTCGGCGAGGGAGAAATCAAGAGGCCGAAAATATTTTTCTTACTAACTTCCTGCATTAAAAAGTAGACGAGCCAATACAGAAACAGAAGAGAAATTAGTTGAGAATATAAACATTGGTGAAACACTTGTGAACAACCATCATACTATTATTCAATTCCAGCTAAATAATCTTTAAATTTTTCAGGAGATCTCTTATCTCATCGTAATCTTTACATCTTTTAATTTTGATATTTTTCGCCCTGGGTTTAATTTTAACCATAAATAATGACATTGTATGCTGTACTTTTGGAGTGTCTAATAGATCAAATCCTGTGCCCTGGGTAAATAGTGAAATTAAGAATTGCATTAGGGAGCGTAACCAATTGTATAAAATTTCGAAAACCATTAATAGTGTTGACAATCTAAACCAATACCTTTATTATCCTCATCTCGTCAAATTCAAAATAAGAACAGACAAAAAGAACAATGAAAAAGATTAGCATCGTTGGCAAAATGCGATAGAAAACGTTTTATAGATACATAAATAATCTAAACCAATTAAGGAGTGCATCCCGCCTCTTCAGGATGCTGAGGATGTCCTTAGTGACGATCCGGACCACACGGTGAAGACATTAAATGAATATTTTGTGAAGACTTTTACATTGAAAGTTAGAAATAATTTGCAAACTCTTTCGATTATTGGCATAATGGGAAATGGAATTAGTTTTTATATTATGAAAATTTAAAATGCCTTTGTACCATTTTCAAAATCACTTAGTGAAGGAATAATTCCTATGAGGTTCAAAGAAGTAAATATAACAAACTTTCAAAGGAAACTTAAATGATCATATAAATTTTTGCCCCGTCTCCTTTACTCTTAGTATCCATTTTTAGAGATAAGATAGCGGAGCATCTTGGTTGATTTTTTTCACGAAACGATCACAAGTTTTGGCCAAGATAAAGCTGTAGATTTACTTTATCTTAATTTCAAAAAGGAGTTTAACACCGCCCCACCCCACATCGTTATCAGCCTCCGTTAGAATATAAATCCATTATTTAAAGCGCTTTTATGAGAAATTCGATTATACAATGCAATTATTATCTTCATTCTCCCCAAAACATTGTAATATTGAAATGGGTTCGGCTTCGAGCAAGGAACTAAATTTCTGAATTTAGAAAAAGATCGTAGGAAGAATGAATTAGGCACCTCATTTTCCTCTCACGGAAAAATTGGTCAAATTATTATTAAAGTATTTAAAATACTAAACGGGTTTACTATTGCAAATTATGATTTAATTTTTTAGCTATATAACCGAGTAGCGACTATAAATTACGGTTTCAAAGTAGTAAACAAAAGATTTTGTAGCAATGCCTCTGGGCATTCCAATAATAAAAACCTCTTGGGAAACTTAAATATGTATATACATCCATTATTATGTAAAATTCATTATGCATTACTTTAACTTGTCAATTTAATCATTTAATTATTTTACTTTAACTGTTAATTTAATCATTTTACTTAACCTTGTCTATTTAATCTTCCAAATTAAATTACTTCAACTTTTGTAAATCAAATCATTTATGTTAAACTTAATGATTAATTAATTCATTTATTTTCTTGTCAATTCAATTAACGTATACTGTTCCAAAAAACATCTCTTAAATTTCACACACAAACAAACACACACACGTTCCCAGCTCGACCAAATAAGCACGCGAACTTTCCCATTTAACTCGCCGATCTCGTCGTCTAAAGGTCTGAAACCATTCTTTCTACAATTATTCATTTACCTCCAAATAAATCATACCGAGTTAATTCCACTCTCACATTCTATGCAAACGACAATACGAGAGTAAGTCCTAATTATTTTTACTTCTCCTTGCAGTCCCAATTCACAGTCTATTATAGATACTTTAAAATACTCTAAATTACTACACTATATTACAAATAACTCAATATTATTTACTATATTAAAGATACTCTATTATACTCTATATTACTATATTATTATTTACTCTATCATTCACTTTATATTGTTTCACCATATTATTCACCATATTTACTTAACCTATTTATCTCTGTACATTCGTTGAATTTTATAAATATATTTATATAATTGTCTTTCTTAAAGCCCAAGTCTTTATTCCAAAATTTACTTCGCTGTCGCATTAGGCCTAAAGCTAACGGCAGACATCTTCGATCAAACAAAATTTATGTTTATGGTTTTCGAAACGCTATCTTGGCTGATTTATTAACCGAAGATAAATCACATTGATAACCATACACTATAATTTAATACTGCAATAGCAGAAAATTTATTTTCTTATAAGATAACACAAACTTGGAATGGCTTGCATGGATTGTGGTCGACAACGCTACATTAAATATATATATATATATATATATATATATATATATATATATATATATATATATATATATATATATATATATATATATATATATATATATATATATATATCGAAAAATATTCCTTTAAAATACGAACTTAGAGAAAGAAGAGTCGTGAAACTAATTATCTGCCATATACTCTCTTCCATTAGCTTTCATTGACCGCTGACTTCTCAACATTCACTTTCTTTTTGAAGCGAGTATCGAGGGAATCTTTTGGGTCTTTGCTGGTTCGTAATTCTGTAATATCTAACGTGGTTTGAGCTTTTTCATGGCGACAAGTGATTTTTTATTTGGCTAGATCTTAGTTTTCTTTGCAACAGAGTTTGAGTCTGTTACTTTGAGTACTTGTATCTTAAGCGATAACTGGTCTTGGAGGTCTACAAACTCTCACCTAGCCTCGCTATTTAAGGTAGTTTAGATTTGCCACTAATGTCTTTGCTAGCCAGAACGATTTTTACACTTCCTGTACTTTTTATTAATTCATATTTTTTTCGTCCATCTGTCATTTCCGAGCCCCCTTTTCTTTTATTGAGTAAAAAGTACATTGATGGTCACAATAGTTACCTTTCTTTCCTCACTAAAAAAGAAATCAATATCTTACTTACCTTTCTATAAACCATTCCGACCATCCCTGTTACAGATCCATTTCCTAAATCATTTCCCCAAGTTCCATCAACTGGGCGTAAGAGGCTAAACCTGCAAATAGGACCAATTCAGTTAAAGATTCATTCTACAGGATTCCATCTACAGAATTCATTCTACAGGATTGTTGACAAAATTTGCCCCGTGGATAAAGACAGATATTCTTGTAATTGTTGCGTCTATGGCTACATAAATTCGGTTTATGAATTCAATATACCACTCTATGGGTAGACTAGTTACTACTAATGCCCTTTCTTAAGCTGATTCCAAATATGTATTTGTTATTTTGGAAAAATTATTAATTTATAAAAAAGATCCTAGAGCGTGCACCAAAACCAAAAGACCCAGAATTCTCTTCTAGAATAATGTTTCAAGTTAATTGAAAACTTTGGTTCAAGAAAGCTGCATCCTTTGAATTTGCGTAGTTCACCTCTTGTTTGTATGAATTCGCATAGGAAATACAAAAAAAACAGACCAATTTAAAATCAGATCTCTTGCAGAGTTCCGGCAGAAAATATTCAAAATTTAACCCTTCTGTCTGTGTTTATTATATCTTTCAAACTGCTTGTCACTCCACTTCATTCAAATTCGTTATTTCCCTTCTCACTATTTCGCCTATCTATTTAATTTGTATAGGTTGTCTAATGTGGAGAGCATGGGGGGTCCTATTTAGGCAACCGCATTGGATGTAATACGGTAGGAGGGTGTCTTCTTTATCGATGCTTCCTCGAAAAGAAAGGAGTCCGTGGGACGCAACGGCACACCCGGTAGATAAATTATTAAAAAGGACATTAGGTAAGAGCCAGGATAAATTATAGGCGTAAAAGGCAGGTTATCTCTTCCAAGTCTGCGAGGCTTCCCCTGGGTCTGCGGCCGCTTTCTAACTTTTACATATATTCGAGTTATGGTCATTCTTCGCAAAAAAAGGACGATGTACATTGGAGAAAGGAATGTACTTCTAATTCTCCAATCATACGAATTACACCTAACAAACACCAGACTCTATACAAGTGACTCACGAAAATTTTGGGGGGGACCTAATCCGATGGAATTCAGCCTCATTGATCCTAAGATCGAGCGTTGAATTGATCGCCATCTCCTCTTAATCCTTAGCCAATCTATTTCAATCCTTTAAATTATTCGAAATCTAATTGGTATAGATTTGGGACTTGAATACCTGTCCAGCATTCAGTCAGTCGGTTTCAGAGAGGCGGACGCAAGGTCAATCTATAAATTAAAAATTGAGGAGTTTTACAACTCCATGGAGATACGAGACAGTAAATGGCATGTAAATCTACTTTAGTTCAAGTAAGTTTTATCAAAAGTTCCGTTCAATTTCAAAAATAATATTTGGAAACGTTATATACACTTAAAGGTCGTATCGATCTTTTCCAGAGCGACCTTTGTTCTCGAATTCTCAATAATTTATTTTATGTTGTTAATTTCGTTTGCAGGAGTTCAGAACCCGATTTCCTCAAAGTGTATTGAAAGCTAACGAGAACCTAGCAAAAGGTGAATTCGAACTCAGATCGTAAAATTCAAACAAGAACATTAAAATCCCTGTTTAAATCAGAAAACAAGCTGGAGGACGGGCTTAAGCTGATCTAAGTCACAAGTCCTTCTCACACTTGTTCAAATACATTGAGATCCTGAACAATGACAAAATGGTTTTATCTTTACTCATGAATGACCTCCAAAACTGAAAAAAAGTGGGTATTCAGGGTTAAGAATAATTTTAAGTCGATTTTCTATGAGAAAAAAATAGAGCTGATCTAGTTTTTAAGCCTCAAATATGTTCTTACTATTTCAAATCTTTTCTGGCAGGAAAGCTATAAGATTTATCTATCGATTTCTCCTTCCTTTGACTATGTACCCACCTTTTCCTCTCTTTGATCACATGCCCTCAGGTTTTTTCTCGACCTTCTTCTCGCTGCCGACTGACAGGGGTTCATAGTTAAGTCAAGGCTTTTAAAACATTTCCCCAGGTATTATAAAGCTTTCTCGCTTTCTTCCCTTGTGAGTCAATATTTTAGCGGGTTCACAGCTGAATAGGGTTTCATTCCCAAGGGACCCTAGAGCCTACCTCGGGAGACGGCGACGGTGTTTAAGGTATCGGCCTAGTCCATGGTCCACCGTGACGATCTTGGGGAATATTTACAACACTAACCACCCCTTTGAGATTGCGATGACTTGGGAGACGGCCTCTTCATAAATTTAGAGAAAGTTAAGTCTTCACTTTTAAAATATGACTGCTTACCGAGTCCAGGGGGAAAGCATTCAAAATCCTGCCCTTGGTACCTCCTTCGTTTTCTCTCCCCTTTCAAAAACTAATCTTTCAAACTGCTTGCCACCCTACTTAATTCAAATTTGTTACTTCGTTATTCTTGATTTGTTCTTTAATTGGGAGAGCCAAGTAGGTCTGTGTTTTGCTCTTAAAATTAATGTAATACCGTAGGGGGTCGTCACTTTTGTCCGTGATTCTCAGAAAATTGGAATCAGGAGGGACGCCCTGGCGCTCCCGTCACCTCGCTGATTAAAATTGACACTAGACCTCTGTCGGGAAAAATTACCAGGGTAAATAAAGGCAGGTTGGCCCTGCAAAGTGCGCAAGCGTTTGTCCAAGTCTGCGGTCAGTGTCAATAGACAGATTTGAGGTATGATTATTATTATTCGGAACAAAAGAGGATGCTCTTCGGGGAGAGGACTCTACTTCAAGATATTCAATCACATCCGAGAAACATCAAATTCTACCAGATGGGCTCACGGAGCATCTCCGATCTTAAAACAAAGGTGGATAAAGAGGTGAGAACTTGGAGTGCTTTGGTTGCCTTAGCTCGTCAAATTCCCATTGCTTTCGTGAAGACTGTATTAGTGCCTAAGTTTTTATCGCACTGAGATTTGTTCGTTAGTACCGCGCGTTTGGTGAATCCTTTTGGATAAGTTTTTTCTGTGCTGTTATGAAATTCATTTAAGAATTATTTGCATTTAAAATTGTGAAATTTTTCACTCGCTTTCGTGCGCCCGTGGCAGGAGTGAACTTGTTTCCCCCCTCCCTCTCCCAGCTCTTCATCGAGTCTCCTTGGTCGGACAACAACCTGTAGGCATTCGAAAAGCGCCCTACCCGGAAGGTAAAGTGCCATTTGAGAAGCTATATTTTGGGGAAACTGGGACACCTCTCTTGGAAACTCTCTTTTCTGTAAAACCTGGTGATAAAGTCTCTCTCAAACTACACACACGCACACATACAAACACACACAATTACTCCGTGGGGATTTTCCGTTTGAAATTTATTTTTTCCAACCTCACACATGAGTATGGAATGATAAATGAGGGAGACCCAGAAGATACTGCTGAAGACCCTCTCCGATGGCCCCAAACCTGATCGGGGAAGGGTTTTCGCTAAAATTTATGAGATTCTAGGATTTGCGCTCGTGAGACTAATCGATACTCATAATGGATATGCGGCTATTTGCTCAAAGGAGTGATTGCGAAGCATTCACCTCTTCTAAAGCAGCAGAATGCCTAAATACACTGAACCTATAAAACCTCACGCAACACCACAAGTTAAGACACACATAAGTATTATCCTTCTTGCCTCGATCCATGGGTTGGGGGCACACCATTGAAGAGATTCATGCGGAGGTGGAAAAAAAACACACCTGGGTGAAGGTAGCTGAAATTATAAAATTCAATGAGTAGACACACGTATTCAAAATAGTATTTTGTGATACGGCAATGGCGGTTAAGGCTACGAAAAGAGATATGCTGCTCTTTAACGTCCGTGTCTGCCCTGAGCAAATCGAACGTGAGGAGTTTATCGACCTCCAGATGTGTAAGAGGAGCACACCACGGCCACCTGCCCTAGGGGGAACGTTCTTTTAAGCTTTATTTGCTCGTCAGATGCACATTCTTGGAGAAGCTATAATAGCACCTCTATGAAGTTCCTGAACTGTTCAAGAGAACATAGGACGGAAAACAAGGTGAACAGTACCTACGCTAAGGTTGCTAAATCTGCTGTTGCGGAGTCTCGGGGAAATCCAACATACTTCCACGTCGAGAACGAAAACTCGACAAAAACTATGTGTTGCATCTATTATGGTAACATTGCAAATCTCTCCTCACCGGAGTGCTTTTCGGATGAACTTGATAGAATGTTGACGCATAATGGAATGGAGATGATGTGGTTTCCCCCAAACCCACGGTCGGAGGAGATTCTTTTGGTTACTCTCAAGGAGGCAAAACCACGCACTGAGAAGCAGAACGACACACAAATTGCACAACAAGCAAACCCAATTCCACACACACAGATGAATAATGAGGTTACGGTGACTGAGACAGCAAGACCTGAGGGAGGGGGGCTCGCTCGCCCCGCTCACGGAAAACCTCACAGCCTCTGTGACGTCCGAGATCGTCCTCTTCTTGTAAGAGGGAATCTAGGCACGCTTACCATTCGAGAAAAATTAACTTAAAGGTATTCGCTGCTGAAAGCTCCCCTTTCCCTAAGGAAATAGATGTTCTTGATGTATCAGAAGGAGTAATATCCAGAAGATACAAATGGGAATTTACCTCGGACGACTGCAGCGAAAAACAAGTCGAGGAGGATTTACTCCAAGGCTTAATCAAACTGGCCCTCGAAACCTTTATTGTTCTAACCGACGGCGAATACAGAAAAAAACGTACAGGAAAAACAATCACGCCACCAAACAATCCACAAGGACCTAAGCTTGTAAGAGAATAAGTCCACACAGGAATCTTTAGTGAACAAGACAATGGAGATATTAAAAATATTACATTTTAACTCAGAGAGTTGGATGAACAAAAAAATACTATACGGTAACGTAATATGACAATGTGACCCAGACATTATATTTATATCAGAACATGGGAAAATGACACAGATAGGATAGAAACTTTTCCCTACGAAGTCTTAACCAAATGTCGCAGCGGAGAACGTTCTGATGGATCCGCGATAGCTGTGAAAAGAGGTCTTGACTTCAAATCAATAAGTGGACTTGATGAGTCATACCTCGCTGTTGAGGTTAGTACGGCGTTGGGACCCCTGGTCCTGGCAACAGGGTACCAGTCCCCAAGGAGAGGGTACTTGCCCCTGCACAACTTCTTGCAACTTTGTGGTCACGGCAAAATCGTTCTTTTTGCCGGCGACCTCAATGCGAGGAGTGCTGCCTCAGATTACACGTCGACCAACCCAGCAGGCAAGAATCTTGAGACACTTATTGAAAGGCAAATTATGGCAAGAATTGGACCAAACTTCCCAACATACATTACACACAGAGCAGCAACAAAACCAGACATAGGGCTCACTAGCACTGTTTCCCTACAACTACTTCATTCAACCGGGCCCTCCTATCCCCAGAAACCACCAGTCTATTCTTATTAAAATCTCAACCTCCTCTATTCGAGACCCTATCCCAGAACGCAAGAGGTACGCTCAAGCCAACTGGCATACTTATAAACGACTCCTCGAAAATTACAACCCTGACCCCATAATCAATGCTACTCTATAAGAGATTGATGAGGAGTTGGATAAAATTAATGATAATTTATTAAAAGCCGATAAGGAAGCGATTCCCCGAGTTAAATATAAAACTCTTCCTGTCCCTTCTTGGACCCCTAGAATGAAATTCCTCGCGAGGGAATACGGGGAACAGATCGATGAAGTAAACCTCACTGGCCCCAACCTCAATACGCACAGACGCACACGACAGATACGCGACGAATTAATGACTCTTATTGGGGACCAACAGAATGTACTTTGGAACAATTTGATAGAAGGACTGAATATAGAAAGCGACTCACGTACATTCTGGCAGACAGTAAAAAGACTAAGAGGCGGGCAGACACAAAAGACCATGAAACTTACACGTGACAGGAAGAAATCAAAGAGGAATTCAGATTATTCTGGGCATCTATATTTAAGATATCACCGGGAGAGAATGATAACTTTGATTTAGACTTGGAAGGCAGAATAATAAATGATTTGAACGACCAGATACACAGAACCCATCCTCACCATTATGTATCGCAGGAAAGGGACATGGAGGGACTCGGCGGTAGAATTACTGTCGAAGAACTCTCGGAAACCTTAAAATCCTTTCGTCAATGAGCACCAGGGGGTACAGGACTGACAAGGGAGAATTTTATTCAAGCCCCGGCTAGATCCTTATGGGGCTCATGAATATCATGAATGCGTGCCTGGACTTGGGTTACTCTCCTGATCCCTGGAAGGTAGCAAAAATGATATTCATTCCCAAAGCCGGTAAGCCACCGGGCAGTCCAGCTAACTTCAGGACTATATTTCTCTTAGAATTTGCAGGGAAAGTCTTGGAGAAAATATTGGCCAACAACATGGATTCTGAAGAAAGCAAGAAACGGACACGGCGCTAGCCGTAATCACCAAGAAGTTGGAAAAGGTAAAAGCTGAAACACGCCACGCAAATCTGGTACTCCGCTACGTCAAAAAGGCCTTTGACAAAGTATGGAGGAGAGCGTTTGTAAACATTAAAGATTTCAATGGCTCCGAGTTCGAGCTCGAGGCTGGGGTGCAACAAGGCGGGTGTATAAGCCCCTTGCTATACAACATATTCACCATCGACCTTCTCCATCCTCTGACTGAAGGCTCGTTATACGTCACATTTGCGGACGATATAACGATGATCTGTACGACACCTTATCGGAATGTGAATTACATGGCGCAAAGTACGGCGGTAGAAATCGAAAACATCAACTTTTTCGAGAGAAGATGGAAGATATCTACCAATGCCCCAAAGTTCCGTGTAATTCCACTATTCCGACGGACCCTCGCACATATCCGAGTGGTGGGTGCATGCATCTCATACCGCACGGATGACACGGTTCAGGGACTCCGTATTACGACTCGTGGATATGGGAGTCATGTAGCTAAAACTACATCAAATGCACGGAGGGACTTGGGGGAACTTCCCAAGTTCCTAAACCTGAGTACCTCCAACAAACTAAAGATATGTAATGCTTGCATTCGATCAAAACTCCTGTATCCGCCGGTCCCTATAAACGCGATTCCCAAGACCCAAGTCCTTAAACTGCAAAGGGTCCAAAATAAAGCTGTCTATATTATAACGAGAAACCGAAGGAGAGAACGGAGAAGGCAGAGTGAGCTCCAAGGTGAACTGGGGTTAACCCCAATAAACGTGGAGCTTCATCTGAGAGCAAGCAAGATCTAGGACAAAGTACACCGGCACCTTCCTCCCGAGTTTGTACTCAAGCACATGGACTTTGATGAGATAGGACACGCAAAACCTTTTAAAAGCAGCAGACTACTCATTTACGACGACATACGCCCAATGTTCATTTAGATTTTCATAATACCCAACCAACACAAAGCCAAACAAAATCCATTTCCACTAAATTAGTCAAGTGCTAATTTTCTAATTTTCCCCCAAAATTTTAGTGCGATTAACTCGCCAAAAGTATCAAAAACAACAAAAGAAGAAAATAAAAATAATAAAAAACAACTCAAAATTAGGGTATAAACAACGCAGATAAAAACAAAAAAAAAGTCCACCAAAAGCAGTAGGGATCAGAAAAACCCCTCTGTTGCAAAGGCTTGAATGCCTTATATATATATATATATATATATATATATATATATATATATATATATATATATATATATATATATATATATATATATATATATATTAAGAGGGGCGGTCAATAAGTTTTGCGAATCGGTAGGCCAAAACAGAGGAATGAGGATGGCTGTTTGTGGGAGTGTTAGGACAAGTTATGACAAGTCAGGACCTGCAGCCACACGCTCCTGCCTCGTCTATTTAAGAAGCAGTAGCTGATCGCATATCGTCAGTCACAAGTTTTTCAACAATGGAGAAGGTTGAGCACCGCGCAGTGATAAAATTTTTGACCAATGAAAGCAATAATGCAAAAAAGATCCATGAACGCATGGTTGCTCGCTAGAATAGGGTGTTCCGCCATGGTCGTGACTCCCTTGAAGATGACGCCCGTCAGACGTGACCAGGATGATCCTCGAAAATCGACGGGTGAAGGTCGAAGAAATCGAGCGAGAACTTGGAATATCACATGTAAGTGTTATCAACATCATCCACGACAATTTGGCCATGACCAAGGTCTCTGCCCGTTGGATCTCTAGAAACCTCGCGCCCCATGATCGACTTCAACGTCGTCAAAGTCCACAAGGTCAGAGTTGCAAAAGCTGCCCTGAGTGAGTGCGGATTCGATGAGCTCAACCATATCCCCCTACAGTCCAGATCTGGCCCCTAGCGACTACTTTTTATTCCGCTAGTTCAAGGCTGCATTGCGTGCACGCCGGTTTGGGGACGATGAAGATGTCCAGCTCACCATCCAGGAGTGGATTGGACAGCAGTCGGGACATTCCTGGTTGTCGGGAATTCGAAGCCTCAGGGACAAGTGGCGCAAGTGCATTGAAGTCGAGGGTAGTTATATTGAAAAATAATAAAACACTTTTCCTCATATCTCGTCCCTTATATCCGAATTGCAAAACTTATTGACCGCCCCTCGTATATATATATATATATATATATATATATATATATATATATATATATATATATATATATATATATATATATATATATATATATACTAAAATGCAAAGAAAGCCAGAGATGCCCTATCACCAGGGACCTGTCTTTCATTCTACTTTTCATTTTTGCTTTTCTAGCAATTTCCCCATTTTCCCTCACTATTTCTCCTACTGAAATCCGCTACTACTATATTCCTCACTTCATATGTCCAACGTCCATTGCGAGAACCTGGTTCAAACGGCTAAAAGGCTATCTAAATCCAAACCAAGTTAACCAAGTGTATAAACTGATCGTTATCTCTGTTCAGAATCCTTCGCCTTCTTATTTCAATCATTTAAATTATTCATAATCTGACACTGATTTAGATTTGGGTCTGGGATACCTGTTCAGTGTTGATTCAATCAGTATCAGAGACTCTGACGCAGAGTCAATCGTTAAATTTAATATTGAGGAGTTTTACAACTCAATAGAGATACGCATCATCAAATCCCATGGACATTAGATCTGCCTTGGTTCGAGGAAGTTATATTAAAGCGCTTGAAATTTAAAAATTGCTTAGAGATCGTTAAATTTGTTTACATTTCATATCGTCCGAAAGAAGAACATTGAAAATCCCTGTTTAAAGCCGAAAACAAGTCAGACTTCAAAAAGTTACAATCACTTACCGCCGATTTGGTGAAGTTGAATGAAGAGAAATTCTCGCAGTGAGGCCTCGAGGCGATTTTAAGCTGATCTAAATCTTTTTTTTGATCCAAGTAGATAGTACTAATGGGTTTTTTATCCTCCTAGTGAATCAACATAATTATAATTTAAATTTTCCCAAATCAAAAGTTACTCCTCGTTCAGTTGGGACACTTTAAGTCCATTAGCCTCAAAACGTTTCTTACCGTTTCAAAGCTTCTCTGACAGGAAAGGTGTAAAGTTTTTTCAGTAAATTCTACTTCCTTTCTCTATCTACCTGCCTTTGTCTGTCTATTTTAATATTTTTCTTCAGGTTTTATAGAAGATTCTTCTCGCTGCCGTCTGCTAGGGGTGTATAAAGCTTTATACCTGAATAGAGGTTTATTCCCCTAGCGTCCCTAGACCCTACATCGGGGGGACAACGGGGAAGCAGGTACAATCCTGGTCCAGTGTAGCGATATTGGGGAACATTTACAACCCTACTTCCTTCACCTGTTGAAGTTCAGCGATGGATGGGGCATGGGAAACAGTCTTTGCTTTATTTGGAGAAAGAAAAGTCTTCACTTTTAAAATTAGACCCATTGCAGACTCCAGACGGAGATTATTCAAAATTCCGTCTTATCTTCCTCCCCTATTCTCTCTTCCCTTTCGAAAGCTACTTTTTTTTCAACACTTGCTACCCTAATATATTCAAACTCGCTACTCCTCTCTTCACGATTTCGCCTATATGTTTAATTTGTATATTTTAGGTAAGTAATTCATCAATCATCATCGACTTGGTAAATAGGTCTTAATTTCTTTGTTTTCTTCAAATAACTAACGCCCTTACATCTTTCTAACCCTCTATTCTTCATACCAATTCAAACTTACCGACGAATCTGAGAACACATAACTTCGGGATTTGTCTGAGAGAACCAAAAACTCAAATTAACTATCGACCGTCAATCTTTTTAATTTCAAACTAATACGTTGGTTTTTCTCCTTGTATCAAGGCAATTCGAACTAACAATATAACATACGTGAAGTTGAGTTGTTTTTGAATTATTATGAATATCTGCCAGGCGATTCCAGAAATGTCCTCGTAGTTCTCTCCAAATTCAACCCACGGAGAGCAGCGCTCTAGAGCAACATTTAAATGATGATCGGTCAATGCCATCTACCGAGAACAGGGAAAAATTAGTCAGACACAGAAAGAACAATGCATCAAAAACCGTTAAAAAACAAAAGAAAGGAGAGTGGTGCGGATCAAAAGGATCATGGTTCCTGTAAAAACAAAGTGAGAAAATTAAACACGGAAATAGTATTTTGTTTAGGGTTTGAAAAATAAAAGGGAATTTTCTGTTCGACCCTATAATTTCTCGCGAGAACGATCTTGGGGATGGCGCAACTAAAGGCAAGGTTCTGCTGAGGGAAGGTAGAGTTGAGCATGTGTCTTGCAAAATTAGTACTTTCCTATACAATTTCGCATGATATTTAACCTAATATTGCTTAAACTACTTAACCTAATGTATTTAACTCATTACAAACCTTAAAAAATAAAACAATTAATCTGGCATCTAATGATAAAGTAGATAGAATTGCTTTGTAAGCGAATAGTTTTGTTGCAAAAGCAGCTTTAAGAGGATAAATGTGATATAAAGTTCAAATGAAAGGGGAATAAATACAAGTAAATTACAAATTAAAACTTAGAGTTAAGTTTACATTTTTCCTTGTTTTAGACTTGGGATGGGTTAAGTTAGGTAGTACATGACTTAGGTTAAATAGACAAAATTAATCTACCTAACCTACTCACCCCATCTCAAACCTTAAAAAGATATTTGGGGAGGTGGTTCTTAGAAAACGAGACCTTGTCCTAGTTTGGTAGAATAATTTCATCGTATGACCACAAAGCATCGTCTTGGACATAGCTGGCGTTAAATGCGCCACTTGGATGTGTTAGGGTTTAGCGAGTTTACCAAGGTGAGTTGACCCGTCCGCATTGTCAAACAGACTTCAACCCTGTTTACAGGAAAACGCATAGCTTGCTAGCAATGCAGATGGGGTAACAGACCGCAACTGAGAGACAACCTCATAATAATAATCAACAACAACAAGACTATGTAGACCAACAATACATAAACAAAATAACTTTGATAAAGCTCAAAACAATAATACAACATATGACACAAAGAGCACCGAGAGAATCAGGAATAAGGTAGGAAAACTTCATAAGAGCCGGACTCATTCCTAGAAGCATTCCTTAACATCTTAAATGCCTTAATTAGTGCCAGGTACTTCAAGACTCCATAAATTTCTGGTAGCTAGGATATTTCCGCAGCTAAAAAGTAGGTATTTGTTCATGCTTGCCTTGCAATATGTAGTTAGTAACTCTAGAGTACCAATTCCAATAGTTTCATTTGAACTTATTTTATATAAAAATGAGATAATATCACTTCGGTCCCTTGGATGCTGTTCTAAAAGAGACTATTTTAAGGGGGCGGGGTCGAAATTGAAATTCAAGCTCCGAATTTTCCTCTTCTTTTTTATTAATTGCTTTTCATTGAAACAAAGTTTGCTGTACTAACAACAATTTTAATGAAACTTAAGAAGACTTACGCCGTATTTTTAGCATTAAAAACAGTACATTATTTACTAGGGAGGTCACCACGATGACTTGGCATCACATGGTGGGGAGTTGGGGCTTGCCCTGGCTCACGTCTGCCTGAGAAGCAGGTACACAGCAGCTTAATATGAGGACTAAAACCAGCGAAGTTTAAACTTTAAATGAGATGGAAATCAAAGGTCCCTCAGATTGAGCCATCACATCTGAACAAGGCAAACAAGTAATCCTTAAGGACGCCATATCCAAAGGGAACAATAGAAGTGGATTTTCAACGAAGAAAAAATAGAAGCAAAGAGAAGGACAATCTCCTAGAAAATCCACCAGACAATCAAGTCAATCTTCATCAGCCTGCTAAAACCACCTTGAAGAAAAAACAGGAGATGGTAAGACAGAACAGGAAAGAGAAGTAAAGAATGCTGAACAGCACCATAATAGCAGGATGAATGAAACAAGGGTACTGGAAGACCTTGGTGCAAAGGTTATGGCACCACCCCAATATCACCCACCATGGCAAAAGCCAAGCGTTGTCGGATGGCCGTTAGCTATCATTTAGCTCATCACCCATTTGACAAATAAAGCTAAACACACTAAATAAAGCTAAATAAACTAAATAAAGCTAAACACACTAAATTGGAGACTAAATTAAAAATAAGCATGCTTAAATTTGATAAAGGAAAGACAAACATTCCCTTAATTTAACTAAATAAAGCTAAAACACTAAATTGGAAACTAAATTAAAAGTAAGCATCCCTTTAAATTTGATAAAGGAAGACAAACCTTCCCTTAATTTAACAAAATAAAGCTAAAGACACTAAAATGGGGAGTAAATTAAAAATAAGCATGCTTAAATTTGATAAAGGGAAGATAACCATTTCATTAATTTAACTAAATAAAGCTAATCACACTAAATTGGAAACTAAATTAAAAATAAGCATCCTTAAATTTGATAAAGGGAAGAAAAACATTCCCTTAATTTAACTTAAAAAAGCTAAAGACACTAAATTGCAGACTAAATTAAAAAATAAGCATCCTTTTAAAATTGATAAAGAGAAGACAAACATTCCCTTAATTTAACTAAATAAAGCTAAACACACTTAATAGGAAACTAAATTAAAAATAAGAAACCTTTTAAATTTGATAAAAGGAAGACAAACATTTACTTAATTTAACTAAATAAAGCTGAACACAGTAATATTGTAGTCGAAATTAAAATAAGCATCCTTATATTTGATAGAGGGAAGACAAACATTACCTTAAATTAAGTAAATATAGCTAAACACACTAAATTAGAGACTAGATTAAAAATAAGCATCCTTTTAAATTTGACAAAGGGAAGACAAACATTCCCCTTAATTTAACTAAATAAAGCTGAAATCACTAAATTGGAGAATAAATTGAAAATAAGTATCCTTAAATTTGATAAAGGGAAGACAAACAGTTCATTAATTTAACTAAATAGGGCAAAAAACACTAAATTGGAGACTAAATTAAAAATAAGCATCCTTTTAATTAACTAAATAAATCTAAACACACTAAAGTGGGAACTCAATTAAAATTAAGCATCTGTGGTGCACATGATATGTCCACACACAAACCCATGAAGTAGTACTGTGTACACTCAGCCAATGTAAATAAATTTATGTGTGTGAAACGAAACAAAAATTAACTCTAATGAAACATTGTAACATATAACAGGATATTTTAGAACCATTCCCATTCTGATTTCCCGAAAAGACCAAAGTCGCGTTAAAAAGGTTAACTGGGAATGAGACTAATTATTCTGTGGTTACAAAAGGGAACCGTAAAATGGGTTAGCTTGATCATAACGACACTCAGTAAGCACCAAATTACAACCACAATATTATATTTCTATTTTGTTAAGGAAGACGAAAAAAAGCGTTTGGCCAAATTTCACCGTTTCAGTATATTTACTCACGAGAGAAAAGGTTTTCAAAAGTATTGTATATGAATATATATCTGTATGTTTGGAAATGTGTCCAAATATAAAACGAGTAAATCGAGGAGGAGAGAAATCATCCGAGAGAAATCATTCGAGAGAGAATCATTCGAGAGAAATCATTTCGAGAAGCAGTTTCACACATCGTTTGGGTCATACCAATCAAGTCATTTACTCCGCATTAGGAGATATGATTTACGCAACTGATCTTGCATCAAGACGAGTCTTATTCATTCATGTACCAAAGCACGAACGATAAGAAAGTTGTATTTAAGCATCATCAAAGATAAGCTCGTGTAATCGATAATCAATCTAACTCGAACTCCTCCTCCATTTGCTACCCAAAGCCACTAAATAAATAGAACTGCAGTCTTCTTGTTTTCATCACCATTTTGTTCGAAGGCAAATATCATATCAGAATTTCTGCTCATCGCCCGGCCAAAAATATTCGTCATTACTTTTTGGAGTCAGGTAATAATTTCTCGGAACGTTATCGTATCACCCAAATCCGGTTTAATGATCAACGTTTCGCAACAATCTTATGGGGAGCGCAATAGCAAAGAGGATCACAAAACGAGGTGGAATATTAATATATCTGGTGACCAAACGAAGAGATTCCAAACCATCAAACCTCCAAAGAAAAAAAAATACATCCTTAAACTTGATAAAGGGAAGACAAACATTCCCTTTATTTAACTAAATAAAGCTAAACACAGTAAATTGTAGTCTAAATTAAAAATAAGCATCCTTAAATTTGATAAACATTACCTTAATTTAACTATATAAAGCTAAACACACTAAATTGTAGTCTAAATTAAAAATAAGCATCCTTAAATTTGATAAGGGCGAGACAAACATTTCCTTAATTTAACTAAATAAAGCTAAACACACTAAATTAAAGACTAAATTAAAAATAAGCATCATTAAGTTTGTTAAAGGGAAGAAAAGACTTAATGGAAAAGAAGACTTAAAGTAATAATTAAAAATATGATTATTAATATACACTCGTCCAGAGTCTCAAATAATTATTAGTGAATAATGCTATGTGATTAAACACAATAAACACGGAAAAAAATAGCTAGAAACCACTAATTCACATAGAATTCAAACACAACTAAAAAAACAAATTGTAAACCAATTGATAACACTTTAGGAGATCCATTATTATTTGAACTCTTATTTGAGAGTATTAGTATACTATATACAGAAATTCATAGTCATTTATTCATTCACTATGAAAAAAGAACATTGAAGTTTATCTCCTTTAAGAGTTAATGAACACTGAGTCTTTGTGCGTATGACAAAACCGTAGATTGTTAATGAAGCCACTAATGGGAGATTACACGAGCGAATTTCAAACATGCGTTTCCGCCCATTTCACACATGGAGCAAATTTAATCGCCTACCATGCGCATATGTGTTGCCAGTCTTACTGCCAGGAGCAAGACTGGCATATATATATATATATATATATATATATATATATATATATATATATATATATATATATATATATATATATATAGTTTCATTAATGTCGTAAAAGACCCCACACCTTACACCAGTTTAATTTAATATAAATGACCTTGATTGCACTTAAAGCCAAATGACGGAGGCTTAAAAGGAGGGGAGGAGCTTGCACAGGAGAGTTGCGGTTACCTCGAAGATTTGACACGAGAGAGTAGTCCTGCTTTGTTAGAGACGGCGTAGGACGGCGTAGAGTCCACAATAATAGCCTTATGACAAACGACTATTATGCACGTCAATCTGTTATAAATATTTCGATTGTTAATGGCAAATCAATAAAAGTTCATTGTGAAGTGCAATTAGATATTGTAAATACATGTTTACACCGATCATTTAGTTGGGTATTCATAGTTGCGGATACAGCATCACTATTAATAGGTGTCGTTTCTTAAGTCATTTTGATATCTTTGTGGACTGTATTTGCAGTATTCTTGTTGACAACAAGACGCGTTTCGTTTTGATAGTTAATCAATCTAATTCAATTTAATATCCTTAGTAATCAAACTACCTTTCATATCCTCCGCTTAATTATACGACCGTTCTAAGAAACTATGAAGCGATATATAGCCCACGGTTAATTAATGTGCCATCTTCTTCACCTACGTAGCTCTGTGGTGCATGCATTTGGGACAGGCAGCTCCCCACCAAGATTTGTTCTTCCAAACCAACTTACACAAGATAAAGTACAAGCTACCATTGCAAGATCTGAGGTTCTTAAATGAGGGATTTAAGAGGCTATTCAAAACACCGTCGGCCTCACACATTCATATCTGCAACTACATTGTCCGTGCCGAGGTCAACCTACTCTAAATAGAGTCATTTGATATCTGTTCTTTGGAAATCTCAGAGGAGCAAGATGAAGAAACGAAATCGCTCGAAGCAAGATTGATATCATTTCTATTACTTTGAAATACTCAGATATAGTGCAACGTTTATTACCCATACTCACGACCATTTGTACCCATGGGTTTCAGGCCCTCTATTTTGTTTAAATTACCTAGTATTTATCTAATCAAAGATAGATATTTTGGCCGAATAAAGATAGAGATATAACTGCCTGTACTCGAGAATGCTCCAATGTCAGCCAGCTATTGATCATCGTCACACAAACTCTCCAGTTCTGCCCATCTGCATCCGTAGAACTCGTTTTAAAAGTGTGCATAGTGATATTATTGGTTTTCTGCTTACAAGAAGAATTCCGAACAACTCAATGTCCCTAAATCTACAGTACAGTGAATAATAAAGCTGAAGGAATCTGGGACAAATGCCATCCTCCCTCGTTCGGTTTGTCCTCGGAAAATTTCACTCCACATTGTTCAGAGGATCCTTATATATATTATAAAACTTCCAAAGATGACTAAAAAAGAGATGAAAAATTAGTTAAGACAAAAATGCATCTATGTTAGTTTGAACATAGTGTCCAATATGTTACATAAAGCGGAAATGCATGGATGTCGCCCACTCATTTGAAGCGTGTCGGCAGTATGTTAAAGATAATTTAGGAAAAGATTTCAAATTTTGGAGCACGTGCTATGGTCAGATTAAACGAAGATTTAGTTGTCCGGAACCAATGATATCATAATAATTACACAGGGTAACAATTTTAATCACATTTTCTGGTGACTTAGATCTATCTGCATATTTTAATTCGTTTTTTCATGCTCATTTCAAATCTATAATCCATTTTTACCTTCATGCTATAGTTATTCTCTAATTTCTATTTTCTCGTTTCCCCGAAAACTGCCCGTCCGAAGGACAGAGAGGGTGCTTGTAGAAAGCAAATACTTCACAGTACATAGTTGTAAGATAGTAATAAGTGCTGTTGTGCAAAATATTGACATTATTGTTTCTTTTTCAGGTCTCATGTTAGAATTATGGCTTCGTCATGAAGAAATTGCGTTAATGATCCAGACACCTTCTGCTACATATGTTGCTGTTACATGCTAGTTCGTCAAATGCGCAATATATCAAACTTTGTGATCCGCACTTATAAGGCCTATTTTGATGTTCGTCTTGGCGATCGAGATAAGAAGTAGGCCCCACATGCTGTTTGCCATAGTTGTGTGGAACATCTTCGTGAGTGGACGAAAGGAAAGAGAAATGGTCTTCCTTTTAGAATTACCATGGTGTGGCGAGAGCCAAAGGATCATGTATCGGACTGTTATTTCTATTTGGTGAATACTAAAGGGATTGGCAAGAAAAATCGGCACAAGATCGACTACCCCAACATTCCCTCGGCGATCCGGCCAGTACCTCATTCTGAGTCTTTACCAGTTCCGATTTTGAGCGGATATGCTTCCTCCGAGGATGAAAATGATGTACCTGATATGGACGTCCACGGAATGGATTCAGAGTCTGCAGATTCATCATCAGATGCTGAACATTCATTAGCTCCTCACTGTTTCAATCAAGAGGACCTGAATGACTTTATACGTGATTTGGCGCTCTCCAAGAAAGCTGCAGAATTTTTCGCATGATAGGCGTGATAAATGAAAATTATTGTATAATAATAGTTATTGATATTACGAACAATCTGTAGCATTTAGAGAAGATCTGATTTCAGATTTGAATTCAGTGGGCTCGATTTAGGTAGGAAAATGTACTTTTGTCAATTCACCAAATACACATTTTTCCCCAGTGATATTTATGTAAAAGTGGTGAGGCTAGTTTTCTAAAAAGATATGTTCTCAAGGTAAAACATGGATGTGGATCTATTATCTTTGGGTCATTCTATGTGTAACAGGTGTTGTTACATTTCATCGAATCAACAAAACGATGAATAAAGACTACTACAAAAAGATTCTTAAAGATTATATGAATATATGTAGATGCTCGCAGGCTTCGTTTCTGAGGAAGATAGGTCTTTCAACACGACAACGACCGCAAACGTACATCCAAATTAGTTTCTTCCTAGTTAATGGCGATTACATTTGCGAGACTTCAACCCGATATGAAATTTATGGCATGAACTGATGTCAATGTAGGACATCCAAAACCATCGATGAATTGGAAAAATTTGCGAAGAGTGAAACAAAATTCCATCAGAAGTTATTTTTAACCTAATCATAAACTATAATACTCGATTGATGAGTGTCATTACGCCCAAAGTTCATACTATTGACTATTAAATCTTAAATTGTATAAGATATAAATACCTTGAATTGGAAATTTTCGTTGTTATTAATCCTTTATTTGTTTATCAAACTTATTGAAATTCAGTTCCGTTTGCTTATTAGTGGTGAACTCATTGTAGTGTTCAAACCATATATTCTTTAATGTTGCCTTTAAAGAATAACACTTAAAAAAAATGTAGCAAAAATGGAATGAATTTAAATAAGCTAGTGACAAATTGTAGAGAGACAATAATTATGCCATATTAAAAAAACTCTTAAAAAATAATTCAGAAATTCAATTACATACTATCTTCTGCACAGTGAGGTGGTTACATTCTGCGCTCCACACATTTTTTCTTTAAAGGGACATTTCTGGTAGCTAGGATCTCTCTTTAGCTATAAAGTGCATGTTTTGTTAATTTGCTTGCAAGATGTAGTAGCTCCTAACTCTTAGGTAGTAATCTCAACAGATTCATTTGAGCCTGTTACATAAACAAGAGATAATATCATTTCACTCCGTTTGGACCTTATCCCCAAATTAGTTATTTTAAGGGCTTTGATAGCACGACAAAATATAAATTTGCCATTTATCCTGAAAAAATGCTCCTCTTCTACCTTTCTCCGTCCTATTAACTGCATCCTCTCTGCTGCCTCCATAATCCTAACCGCATTCGCTTTCTCTGTAATCTTAACCACATTCGCTCTGTTCCCTCTGTAATCTTAATTACATTCACTCTGCTCTCACAGTAATCTTAGCGGCATTTACTCTGCCCCCTCCGTAATCTTAGCTGCATCGATTTTGCTCTCTCCGTAATCTTAACCGTATTCGCTCCCTCTGTAATCATAACTGCATCCGCTCTGCTCCCTCCGTAATTTTAACCGAATATTTTCTGCCCCCTTTGTAATCTTAGCCTCCTTCCCTCGCTCGGAAATCTTAACCAAATCTGCCCTGCTCCCTCCGTAATCTAAGCCACATTTCCTCTTCACCCCCGTAATCCTAACTACCTTCTCTCTGCTACCTCTTTGATTTTAGCGGCATTCGCTTCCTCTGTAATCTTAGCCGCATCCGCTCTGCTCGCTTCGTAATCTTAGCGGCATCCGCTCTGCTTTCTCCGGAATCTTAGCCCCCCCCCCCCTTATAATCTTAGCTGTATCTTCTTCTAATTTGACCAAAATATTTTTTGAAAATGCTATTCCCGCTTTCGTTACTACCCGCCTTTGATTGATGTAACTCCTTTTGCAGGTTTACAAGCTTCTACTCTTCGGCCTCCTCCAACTTACTCAAAATTTCGAAGCCCGTCCTCTTCTCCATCGGCGGCGTTTCTCTCGCACAACGCGACGACTGCCCTGTGATCAGCACCGGCTACACATTTGATCTTGCATCGCGTTTAATGTCCCTTTCCTTACATATAAGATCCTAAATACCACCTCACAGCCTACCTGTCTTCCTCACTATCCCTCTCCCACCCCATGAAAACAGCACGTTCAGGCTCTGCCCATTTATTACTCAGTCCTCTTAGTCGTCTGCGCTGCATAGGTGATTGAGTTTTATCGATATTTGCTTTTAGAATGTGGAATAAGATGCCTGCTGCGATACGCTCATCCTTTCCTTTGATGCCTTCAAGCCTGACTTAAAGGCTCGCATCTACTCTCATGCATTTCATTAGTTGGTAACCACGCGCTCCTTGAAGGCCCATTACTTTGAAAAGGCTTATTATTATTAATGATTATTATCATTATAACTTTAGTATTATTATGATTATTATTAAGCACGATGGGTTAGCCGAATTTTTTAGATTTATCACAGCAATTGATCTTGTTCCTGCATACCACCTCATAATTGATCCTTATCGATTATGATGAATGAGAAAATGTTAAACAATTTCATAATTTCGATAATTAAACATTTTACAACATTTGTAATCATTTATAATCGGCAAACAGATCTCGAACTATCTTGAGGCAGCCATTTTGATCAAACTTAACACCTTCCAATCATTAAAAATAATAATCTCTTGAACACTTAACTTACAAATTTGTTTCTACCCGGATGAGATTTAGCCGACTATCTGTCCACTGAAACCGACTGGATTGCTTGCCTTAAAAATATCATTGGAGATTAATGAAACGATAAATTTTAATGCAAATCCCTTGATTTATAAAATAAAGAGAGTGAGGTTGATTGACCAATTGTTTACGATATCATTATGCTTAGCTTTATATTTATAACTAGAACCAAGAAATCCAATCGCATAGTAATTACTTCAATCAGCGATCAGCAGATCTACTAACCCAGTCTCAAAAATTGCAACCGGATGATGGATATTCGGATTGATGATGCATCAGGGCCTACCCCAAACAGTTCCAAATATATATATATATATATATATATATATATATATATATATATATATATATATATATATATATATATATATATATATATATATATATATATTTATTTGCGGGGCGATTCTTTGAGAATGGGAATCGAAGTATACCCCGAAATTTCTTTTGCCTCTAGCAAGCATATTTAATGCTTATTTAACTTACTTTGATGCTTATATGGTGGTATTCGCACTATGCAACTTTAGTGTTCGTATTCTTCGAAAGAGATTTCCATACACTTGGAGGTGAAGAATGAGCCTGAATCTCACAAACTCTAAAATAAATAGCAAGTGAGAGAAATAAAAATACTGTATTTTGATGATACGGTCTTAATAATTTTTCAACTAAAATAACTTATTATCGTGATATTTGAATATTATATGACCACTATTTTAAAATATTTTGAAATTTTTCGCAGTCTGTTTTATAAATGCCATTTAAAATAACCTTTAACAGAAACGTTTTAAAGTTTAAAAAAAGGGCTATTTTTCCACCAAAATTCGAAATATTGAGATTTAAACAAAACAAAAAAAATAATGCCCCTTTGCAAGGGAACTTGTTCCATTGTGGAGCAGGATCAATAGAGTTGTTTGCCTCCACTGCGTAGCACCCTCAATGACTTAGTGGGTTCTGCAGTTTCTACTACTTTGTTTACGAAGATATTCTCATAAACCTATAGGTTGGGAATTTGCTAGTTGGTATTTAAATAAATACAATGGCAGATGACTAATTTACATTGATAATAATTATTTCAGAAGACTTTCATGAGTTGTAATGGAGTTAATTGAATTGAATATCGCCGTTTTAAGCACAAGAAAAGAGGAAGTTAAAGGAAAATCGCTGAGGCAAAATAAAAATATAAATTCCTTTCTACTTTTGATTTACCACAAATAAGAAGTAAAGTCAAAAGAAATCACTTGAGTGATTCAATCAAAGATTCAAAGAGCAGCGGCTAAAGATGAGTCCAAAGAGCCACAGACACTGAGAATTAAAATGAACTGGGAGAGGAGAGGCAAGAGTGAAAGTAATTGATTTGAATAGAGATTTTCACACTAAATTATGCATGTTTATGAATGAACACAAATTTAAGAAGAGATTTTAGTAAGAATTTATCTAGGAGGATCAGAAGCTAACCTCGATGTTCTTCTTAATTGAAATAAGACTTTGAAATTCAAGAAGTTGTTGTACAAAAGGAAATGTGTTCCACATAAAGAAAAATTTGGGTAAAGTACCGAATTTTATTACTTGGGATCACCTTTACTGGATCATATTTTAGGTACTTCTCAAAGAGTCTGAAGTGACCACTAACCTCGCTATTCTTAAATATTGAAATAAGACTCATAGAAATTCAAGAAGGACTTAATAAGAGAATGAGAGTAACACCATCAGCTTCATCCAAACTTCTGGGTACAGAGGGTAAAATGTGTCGCAAAGACAAATTTGATGAAGTAGCGAACTTTATTACTTGTGTGGGATCATATTTTAGGTATTCAAAGACTCTGAAGTGACCGCGAACCCCCACGTTTAACCGGTCATAATTGGCTATATATATATTTGCACATGTGACCTTCGAAAATTTAAAGGCTCTGAAGATGCCATAAGTGCATGACGAAAGCTTAGCAATAATATAAATTTTAAAGATAATATTAAAACAAGTTTTCTTGAAAACAAGAATTTTCGAAGTTAATTTTTTCGCTATATAAATTCAAATGTGGAGCTTGTTCATATAAATTGCTCGCGAGTTTTCTGCGAAACCCAAGTTAAATGTATATATTTAGATGCATTCATTACATTCCTTTTTCTTAAAATGTGATTTGTTGATGTACTTGTGTGTTTGGCATCTAAAGACCAATAATTAGGTACCAACTGGCCCGCATACCTCTTCTCCATGGGGGAGATTACAGAATTACGAACGAGCAAATACCCTAAGAACCCCTCAAGGCTAATTCAAGGGTAGGAGCGAAGTGGAAGTGAGAGGTGAAGGATTGTTTAAAGGAAAAGAGGATGTGTAACATAATTAGTTTGAAACCTTTTATAAGTTATATTTTAAAGTAACCAGGCAATGGCTTCAAAGCTACTGAAATTAAAATTTAAAATCTAAAAAAAAGGAGCCATGGATAAATTTTAGAAATTTTATTAACTTCGCCAATTATAATAATTTTAAAAAGGAATTCTAAAATATCACGTTGCTAAAATATAGTTATAAAAGAAGATATATAAAAATAGATTTTCTGAACTTTACCATTTGTAATTTTTGGGGTTTTCAAAAATTTACAAAATTTCGATACTTATATTTATTTCTGAACTTTGATAAAAAAACTTAAATCATTACCAAACTAAGATGAAATTATTATTTAATTACCCCCCGAAAATCCCCTTCTTAAATTATAGAGTTAGTGACGATGATGATACTTATCTATTATATTCTTGAACATATTTACTGAAGTGCTTTCAACGTTATGGCTTGGCAAACTGTTCCATGTTTGTGTTATTTTATAGGAAACCTAATTTTATGCTATCGCAGTGTTAAATCTTGTGTTCACTAAATTGAAACCATTATTTTTAGTGGCCCCTTGGTTATCTAACTCAAATATTGAGTGAATAGTGATATTTATGAAACTACTTAGTATTTTTTAAAACTTCTATAAGTTGGCCGCGCAAATGCCGCTCCTCGAGAGAAAGTAAATTTAGATTTTTCACTCTCTCATCATGCGATTTATTTCTAAGCTCATGAATTTATTTGTTCCCTTGACGTTGGATTCCTTGTAACTTTACAGTATCCTTTCTCAAATATAAATATGAGAAGAGTTTTGCCTACTTTAAATAAAGTCTTACAAGTGCTTTATATAATAGAATGACGATATTTCTTGATTTAAAGGTAAAATGTTTCAATACCTATCCTAGAAGTCTATTTGCCTTTCGGAATTTTCCTTCCATCCATTTTAAAATTGTAAAACCCTCGAGATTAAGACACCTAAATATATTTATTTCTCGACTGTATTTAAAATTGACCACGCATATTGTAATCAATTCAGAGATTATCATAACTTAGATGTATTGCCTTAACTTGCCCCCGTTGAATTTCATCTGGCATCTTTGCTACCACTAGAATTCTTTATTTATGCCCTTTGCAAATTTTGATATTTTAGTTAAGCTATAGAGAAACTGCAGTTAAAATTGAACAATGTAGCCGTTGCTACGGACTTCAATGAATCCTGCATAAAAAATGGCCTCCTTCATATCTATATATATATATATATATATATATATATATATATATATATATAAAGGATGTTCCAATAACTTGATTTTTTTTTCAGATTTAACAACTTCAGTGTTTGGCAAGTTCAACCATGGAAAGATTAACAATCGAACAACGTGTTAAAGTTATCGAAACCTATTACGAAAATGGACGTTCAAACAGAAACGCATTTCAGTCACTTCGCGATTTTTTTGGTCAACATAATCGACCAACCGAGAGTGAAATTGGGAAAATTGTTCGTAAATTCAAACAAACGGGGTCGGTGGCAGATATGAAAAGGCCATTGCGTGCTCGTTTACGCCTTTCAGCTGAAAACATTGCTGCAGTGCGCGAGAATGTGGCCGAAGATCCAGACACTTCTATTCGTCATCGCGCGCAGGAATTGAACCTCTCCACAACAACGTTACATCGAATTTTGACAAAATATTTGTTTCTACACGCTTACAAAATTCAATTGACACAAGAACTGAAGACTGTTGACCATTTGAAGCGCCGTACATTCGTCAATTGGGTGCACGAGCAAAGACAAGCCGATGATGATTTTTCGCAAAAAATCATCTTTAGTGATGAAGCCCATTTTCATCTTGGTGGATTCGTTAATAAGCAGAATTGTCGCATTCGGGCTGATGAAATCCCAGGAAGATTGTTGAAAAGCCACTGTATCCACAAAAGGTCACTGTTTGGTGTGCATTTTTTTTGCTAGCGGAATCATTGGGTCGTATTTCTTCGAAAATGATACCGGGAATTCTGTTACGGTGACAGGCGAGCGATACCGTGCCATGATAACCAACTTTTTATGGGCTGAATTAAATTCTATGAATTGCGAAGATTTGTAGTTTCATCAGGATGGCGCCACATGCCACACCGCCAATGCAGCAATGGCTTTATTGAATGAAAAGTTTCCAGGTCGCATCATCTCTCGAAACAGCGAGGTCAATTGGCCACCACGATCGTGTGACTTGACACCTTTAGATTTCTTCCTTTGGGGTTATCTCAAAAGCAAGGTCTATGCCAACAAGCCAACAACAATTCAACAGCTGAAGGATGAGATAATAAGGCATATTGGTGAGATCGAGGAGCAACTATACAGAGACGTCATCAAAAATTTTGACCATCGAATGGAGGTGTGCCGCCGAAGCCTTGGCGAACATTTAGGCGATATTATTTTTCACACATAATTGCCATGACTCAAATAACATGATCCAATAGTGAAATCAATAGATTTTCACCAATAACACTGTTTTATTTACTGCTAACTTCGATCCGTCTTAATGGAAGACCCTATATAAATATATATATATATATATATATATATATATATATATATATATATATATATATATATATATATATATATAAATTTATATATATATATATATATATATGTATATATATATATATATATATATATATATATATATATATATATATATATATATATATATATATATATATGTATATATATATATATATATATAATATATATATATATATATATTGTCGTAGAATGGACTCTCGACGATATACCATATATAACTATTCGTTGAGGGAACTTATTTAATTATCTTAGAGTGCGTGGATGTCTGGCTGGCCGTTATTATGTATCTTCGATATGCTTAAGAAGTGGAACTGAGCTCAAGGATAATAATATTGCTATCATTAATAAAATAGAGTTTTATTAATAATAACTATCAACAACACACAAAACGGAAAATATTGACATAAACAGAGAATGGAAAGGGTCGTGGGGACTCGAGCTAATCCGAGGATTAAAAGATTTAAAAAGGTAAAACAAATATAAAGTTAAAGGGAGGTGATGGTTCGCTAAACCATTTAAAGCACAGGATAGAATTGACAAAAGGGTTAAATACTCAAAGGGAACGTTCGGCTTACGTAATTTATACTTGTTGTGCAGAGGAAGGCGACGTGAAGGAATTTTCAGTCCGCTGGCGAGTTCCAGCCAAAGGGGGAGGAATTAAATGATCCTGACGTGGCGTCTTGGGAATGAGAACCGTTTCTCGACGAACGACTCAAGAACAAAGGCTGTTCTACGTTGTTCTCTTCTGAACAACAGGGGGGGTGAGAACCGTCTCTTGTCTACGGGGTCAAGAACAATGGCTGTCCTAATGTTGTTCTCTTCTGAACAACAAGGGTGAAGGGTGAGAACCGTTTTTTGGCGAACGGGCTCAAACGAACAATGGCTGTTCTACGTTGTTCTCTTCTGAACAAAGGGGGGGGGGATGAGAACCATTTCTTGTCAACGGGCTCGAACGAACAATGGCTGTTCTAATGTTGTTCTCTTTCTGAACAACAGGGAAAGGGTGAGAACCGTTTCTTGGTGAACGGGCTCAAACTAACAATGGCTGTTCTACGTTGTTCTCTTCTGAACAACAGGAGGGGGGGAGAACCGTTTCTTGTCAACGGGCTCGAACGAACAATGGCTGTTCTAACGTTGTTCTCTTTCTGAACAACAAGCGGGAAGCCTTGTGGATTTGACGTCACGAAGGCTCGAACCTTGGCACTCAAGGGATATTGTCCTTCTTCTGGACAAGTGATGGTGAATCTCGAGGTCGAGGTCCCTTGGCGCACAAGGTGAGAGAGGGTCGTAGTGATGTTTCGCGACGAAAATCTGGATCTCCAATCTGCTCTTAGTGGTAAAGTTTCCATCTAAATAGTCGAGACACTCTCTTGGCGTGGGGGACAATGGAGTGGGAGCTTCGAGGGAATGCACAGCCGAGCCTGAGAACAAGCCTTATCTGCCCATAAGCCTAACTCAATCTGGCGTGATCGGCGGATGGGGCGAACGGGGGTGGGATGATATAACTCCTTGTTTAAACATTGACTCAGGTGGCTGCGATAAGGCGCCCAGCTTCAAAGCGAAGATGCACGTGGGGAGCATCGTAATTTTAAATAACATGTGATAGTGGTTGAAATTAACGCGGCCTCAACCGGTTCTATCACATATATATATATATATATATATATATATATATATATATATATATATATATATATATATATATATATATATATATATATATATATAACAAAGGACAAGGGTATGATAACAGATCCCTGAGGAATGCCGCTAGTGCCCTAACCTTATGATGAAATATTTTCATTAACAAAAACTTTCTGCCTCCGGTTAGCAGGCATTTTTTCAAACTATTTTAGTACGTTACTCATTACTCATGCGTTTCTCGCTTTATCAAGGGCCTCCTATATAGAACGGTGTCAAACGCCTCTGAAATCTAGATGAACTGCATCTAGAGCTTTATCTTGGTCGAACGTTCTAATTAGTTTGTGAAAAAATCGAGTAAATTACTTAAGTCTGACCGACCGCGTTGAACGCCATGTTGCATACCGTTTATTAAGTTATTTATCTTCAGATGATCCACAATCCTATCTCTAACAAGAGACTCCAAGAGTTTAGCAAACACCGAAGTAATGGGAATTGGTCGAAAGTTTGATTAATATTTGGTTTTGTGTTCACGATGTGTTTCTGATCGCTACGAAGGACACTCTTGACATTGTATAGGGACACAATGCACTCTCAAATAGCCTTACGATTATTTAGATATCAATTAAATCGCTTTGGCGCGTATTTTGACAATATTGCTAGTTTCTTTATATAATTCAGTTTGGATGTTCGTATAGTACGTTTGACGAGGTGACAATGATAAAGGTGTCGGTCTCGATTTACAACAGGGTCGCTGATTTTAGAAATTGTGTACGATCAGTTTCGTTCCTTTATGCAAATTTGAATGTTACTATTTATCCGCAGCAGCTAATTATTAGAACCTCTAGGTTTAAAGCGTACTATTTTGTTGCTCCTACAGAAGGAACGCTGAAATTCATTATAGATTCCCTGGGTGTTTTCAACGTTTAAAATTTCATTCTAATTTAAAACCACAAAGTGGATACAAAATAATCAAAATTGCACGATCTAAAATCGAGAATTAGTTGAGACCACTTGTGCTAATATTTAGGAATATTTATACTAACTCTAATTATATTGTGATCACTATTATCAAGTTTTTCGCCCCCTGTATATTTTTTACTAAATTTCCTTCGTTTCTCAAAATTAAATTTAGGATATTAGTTCTCATGTTAGTTCACCTACCTATTGATGCAGTAGGCTGTCGTTTGTATATTATAGAAGTCGATTTCCTGTGTTGTCCGCCGTTTCACTTATAATTTCGACGTTTGGAAAGTTAAAGTCATCGCGTATTATAACCGTTGTTCTTTGCCTAATTAGACTCTAGAGCGCTTCAAAGGAATAATATCGTACCCTTCTGTTGGCCGTGGTGTTCTCTAAGCCACGACAAAATTTATTTTATTAATATATATTAAACGCCCCTCCTTTCCTTCTAGGAGCTATCTCTATAAAACGTTATATATTCTGGTAAGATAAACTCTTTAATAAGGTGCTTGGTATAACTTTCGACATAAGTCGTATCTCAAATTTCGCGTTAGATTTCAAGACTTTTGAGTAGATATATTATTATTATGTCCATTTAAACCACTTTCATCTACGTGCTTTCAAGTAACTAGTAGTCATGTCAGAAAATCCATAAAATAATTTCTAAGTAGTCTCCTAGTCTTGCTGACCCAGAATTTTTCCAGATGTAATAGTGGAAAAGATCTCCATGATCGTCACAGAGTACAAAAGATTGGGCGGAAGAAATCCATTTTGGAAATACATTTTGAGGGACATATTAAACCCCATAACTTTTAATGACTGTAGGAATTCACTAACAATCTCAAGGTAGTTTGGGGCATTATGATCCCGCCGCCTTTCACACAAGTTTATTGTAGCAGTTTTCAGCTGATTTTTTCAACTTGGTTTAGCAGATCTTCGAATTTTCTGTCTCCAATACCGTGAACGCCTTGTGGTACATATAGGAACTCCTCTTTCATAGTTTTCTAAAGCAAGCGAGCGGTTTAAAATCTTCGTTTGAATGGCTCTTTTTTGAGAATCAGGATGTCGCATTCGATTCACCGCTCGCCAATGGTGATCCGACAAGTTCAGATGAAAACAGCATCTGAACTTGCAATCATTAAATGGAAACACAAAAAAATTGTGACCATGGCCTTAAATGCATATAGTATTCATCCAAGCTCTTCTCTCAATTGAATTGCTTCAGGCGAATAAAAAAGCACACAAATATTGTTCCTTGTCCAAAGGTTGTTTCCATGTATAATAAGTTTATGGGTGGTGTGGACATATTCGATAAAAATGTTGGGAGTCAAAGAATCTCTTTCACAGAAAAAAGTGGTGGTTTCCTCTGTTTGCTTTTGACATTGAGGCTGCATGTCAGAATGAATGGAAAACATATCCAGTCATGAGTGAAGAAAAATTGCACATTGGGAATTCCGCCATGATGTAGTGCAAGAACATCTAGAAAAATCTAAGACACCCTCTAAAAAATTAAAATCTTGTAAGCTCTCGGCTTCATCCATCTGTAAGTATTTACAAAAGTTTGGATGAGCACCTAAAATAAAAATGCAATCAGGCACATTGTCACAAACTAATCAGAATCCAATGGAAAAAATGCAAAATTCCTCTTCACAACAATTAATTTTCCAGCACAGAAATTTAAGTGACAATTCGCTCTTTGTTTGGACCTGATATTACCAGTGACACCCAGAGGTACCACCCATTTATTTTTTTAAAAGTTAGTTTTAAAACGAAAACGTCTATATTTTTTAATAATCGTATTTTATTTACTTTCCTTAAAACTTTAGAAAATTTTATGCAAAAACTGTTAGGGTGTTAACGGATTAATTAACAGAGTAATTAGAAGAATCATATCAAAATTGACTAATGTGAGATGTGCAAAATCTTTCTGCCAAGAGTAAGCTCATTCTTAGGCCATTTCTTCTTGGTATAATGATATGTCTTGTCCATTTCTTGTGGATCCGAGCTGCAAAACCAATAACAAGGTAACGACTTTAAATCGCAACACGTATGTGTTTCTTTTGTTTCCAAAAGAAATTTCATGTTAATTGCATAAGCTAACGACACAAGGGGATGTTTTCTGATTGAGTAGCAGGACAGTTTTCATAGTAGTCTTCGAAATGCCAATGAATAGTTTCCAATGTGTTGTTTCATGTTTTAAGTCCAATACAACACAAATATTGTTACAATAGAAAACTTGAAATTCTTCCTGGTGGTTATGAAAGAAACATGCTTTAGTCTCAAGCTGAAGTAAATTTCAACCTTTCAGTCTAGAATCCAAAATGTAGACCTGTATTTAATACTATCTCCAAATCGCAAACATAGTCGTTTATATCATTACGATTTAACAGCATATGAGGTTGATAATGTATTTGCTTCAAAATTAGCATCATCTTGCTTTTCATTTTCAACTTGGCAAGTGCCTTATGTTCTTAATCATCTTTCACAGCTAGATGTGTTGGAGAATGTGGAACAGGTAAATCTTCACTGTTATTATCTGGCCTCAGCTTATTTCAAATTTTGGTACGCAAAAGTATTTGCATTTATAATTGAATTTTATATATGTAATACAAAAATCAAATAACAATGAATGATTTTGATTTTCGAGCCATACTACTATTGCAAAGCCATTTTGCAGCTGAGCCTTTTGCTGTCTTTCACAATTTTCATATATGTCGAACAATAGATAAAAGATGCCCAACTCATATCTTGGTCCCAAACTGTCTTTTTACGGAAAACACTTCTGTAACGTACTTTCACTCCAAACAACGTCATTAATATCAACTTAAATAGCAGTAGTGATTATGGTACCACCATAAAAGCACTTTGCTTACTTGTTTTTGCCCTCTCCAATGTCATTGCCAGATCTGGTCACACAATACATTTCGTGGCACTTTGTAAGCTCACTGGTTGAAGGTTTGGGGCGTGTATTTCTCAAGTTAAGATGGATCACATTCGGAATCAGTACTTCCATTCGAACTGCTTGAGCTTATTTTGCACTTTAATTCTCTCTTATTTTTCAGTTTTTTATTTTCTCTTGTAAGCGTTTCTTTATCAACACCGGATATCGAACCGCTATTTTCCTTTCCACTTTGACCAAGAAGAAAAGATCTATCCGTTTCCATTGACATAATTTTCAATGCAAAATAAAACAGGTAATTTAAATTTTTTTAAATGTATTTTCACTTTCAATTTGAGATGCAATCAGCTTGCTTTTTTTATTTCCCTCGAGATCTATTCTTGTCATGTATATACATTCACAATTTTCGCTTTTGCTTTTGTTGAAATATTTGCCTTGTTCCAAAGAGAACATAAGAGACGCAATTACTTGCTTCTCTCAATGGTTTCTTTTGGTAATTGCGAGAGAAAAGACGTCGCAAAACTTCTCTAATTGATCGAAGTGTTTTTATCAATAATTTTATCGATCAGCTTAGCAATAAGAAATAATTTACTTTTCTCTCGAGTAGAGGAGAAACTGACATGATGAACATCGATCTAATGCCGAGTGGATAAATAATATCATGTCACCACCAAGTCTCAGATGTCACTGACCAAATCCAGTCTTGTGTAGAAGGGCACTCATGTTATTTAGAAGCGGCAATGTTAACTGCGGTCTATATATGCAGCACTAAGCTCACCTGAGGAATGAGGGTAATGATATTACCGTGGCAAACAAGCCTCAGTGCACAAGTAAAGCACCTACAATTCGGTGAATATGAAAAAATTACCTTATTATCCAATAACCAATAAATACATTTCTTATTAATTATGCTAAATGATAAGGTTAAACAAAGTATGTTTTCAATTTCAATAATCTGGCGGAAGTTGTAAGCATGATTGAATTTTGGTGCAAGCAGAAAAATAATATGAGGATATGGTAAACAATTTTGTGGAAAAGGTTGGGGGGGCCTGGCTAATATATATATATATATATATATATATATATATATATATATATATATATATATATATATATATATATATATATATACATATAGTATATATATATACAAGGTGTCCCCCAAAAAAGTTAACCGTAATTTGAATTAGTATAACTCAAAGTCTATTGGAGATTTTTGAGTCCTGTAAAACAAAAAATATTTACCAACTATTTATCTGTCGATTCTAAAAATTTCATTAAATTCCCTTTTCACGGTATTAATACACTAATGGGTTTAGTGGAGGCTATCAAAATTATGTTTGCGCAAGGAAGTAAAATAATGAAACTCCGAACTTTAAAATTAACAAATATATTTAAATCCATTTTTAACAAAAACACCTCTTCATATGGGTAATAGAAATTTATTTTTTAATTTTCTAAGTATCATTTCCTGCCACATGACTTCCATTTATTTCCAAGCACAGTTGCGCCTTTGATCGTATGTATTGAACAACTTTTTTGATTAACTTGTGATTTTCCTTAAGTCTATTAACTTTACGTGTGATACTATCTCTTAACTGGTTGATGCTTTGTGGTAGAGTAGAATACACTTTATTCTTTAGATATCCCCATAAGAAATAATCACACGGTGTTAGGTCAGGGGATCTTGAGGGCCATTCAATTGCATGATTTAGCGCGGCAATGCGATGGCAAACGTTTCTCTTAGTTTTGTTCTCAAAGCAAGCTGTCTATGAGCTGGTGTGCCGTCCTGAATACACCAAAGTCTATTGAATTGATTGCCGTAAATTTGGCGGAGTTCCAGGAAGATCCTTTCGTTGATCATGCTCAGGTAGGCAGCACCATTCAAGTTATTCTCGTAAAACAATGGGCCGACAAGATAACCATTCCCGCATATTCCGATCCACAGAGACACTTTCTGCTGGCAAATACGTGTGTCAAAGTTGAATGCTGGGGGGTGGTTCATCGGCGTATATTGCTGAATGTTATGGCTATTTACCTTTCCATTCATGAAAAAGGGCTTCCTCATCACCAATCACAATGTTTTCCTAGAAACGAGCAAGTTTATGGGGAGGCCATTCGACAAATTGTCTACAAGGAAAATCAGTTTCAAGAAGCTGGTGTCTTGCATGCATCTTATAGGGATGCCATTTTAAGTCATGTTTAATAATGCGGTTAAATGATGACTTTGACCATTGTAATCCATTCTTTCTGACTGATACATGTGGATTTTGAAGAAGTGTCATCTGAACATTTTCGATATTTTCTGTTGTTCTTATGGTTCTCATACGACCCGAACGACCTTTATTTAGATTTAGGGATGTTCCTTCATGTTGGTATTTGCGAACCTTTTTCCAAAGTGTAGGCTTGCTTGGTGGGTGCCGACCTAGAAAACGAGGTTCAAATGAATCTTGTACTTGTTTAATACTGCCAATCTTAATAAAGTTTGTGACTACAAATACGCGTTGATCTTTTGTTAACTGCATGATTAAAAAGGTTCTATGGAAGTAAACTTTTACACAGAAACGCTTTCATTTGCATAGTAAGCGATAATGACGAGACCATAGCACAGCGTGGCTGAAAAACCAATGTAAAATGGCCTAAGCTATGCTTGGAAAATCGCACAAAGACGTAGGCAACCTAGGCTCCCTAGGTTCTCTTGAAAGTGCACGGTGGCCTAGCCTTCCTAGGCTTCGTTTCATTATTTTACTTCCTTGTGCAAACATATTTTTGATAGCCTTCACTAAACCCATTAGTGTATCAATATCATAAAAGGAAATTTAATGAAATTCCCAGAATCGACAGATAAATAGTTTGTAAATAAAACACTTTTGGCAAGACCAAAAATTCTCCAATAACTTTTGAGTTATGCTAATTCAAAGTACGGTTAACTTTTTTCTGGGACACCCGGTATAGTATATATATATATATATATATATATATATATATATATATATATATATATATATATATATATATATATATATATATATATATATATATCAAGTGTCCAAGAAAAAGTTAACCGTACTTTGAATTAGCGTAACTCCAAAACTATTGGAGATTTTTGGATCCTGGATAAAGAGTGTTTTATTTAGCAACTATTTATCTGTCGATTCTGGGAATTTCATTAAATTCTCTTTTATGATATTCATACACTAATGGGTTTAGTGGAGGCTATCAAAAATATGTTTGCGCAAGGAAGTAAAATAATGAAACGAAGCCTAGGAAGGCTAGGCCACCGTGCACTTTCAAGAGAACCTAGGGAGCCTAGGTTGCCTACGTCTTTGTGCGATTTTCCAAGCATAGCTTAGGCCATTTTACAGTGGTTTTTCAGCCACGCTGTGCTATGGTCTCGTCATTATCGCTTACTAAGCAAATGAAAGCGTTTCTGTGTAAAAGTTTACTTCCATAGAACCTTTTTAATCATGCAGTTAACAAAAGATCAACGCGTATTTGTAGTCACAAACTTTATTAAGTTTGGCAGTATTAAACAAGTACAAGATTCATTTGAACAACGTTTTCTAGGTCGGCACCCACCAAGCAAGCCCACACTTTGGAAAAAGGTTCGCAAATACCAACATGAAGGAACATCCCTAAATCTAAATAAAGGTCGTTCGGGTCGTATGAGAACCATAAGAACAACAGAAAATATCGAAAATGTTCAGATGACACTTCTTCAAAATCCACATGTATCAGTCAGAAAGAATGGATTACAATGGTCAAAGTCATCATTTAACCGCATTATTAAACATGACTTAAAATGGCATCCCTATAAGATGCATGCAAGACACCAGCTTCTTGAAACTGATTTTCCTTGTAGACAATTTGTCGAATGGCCTCCCCATAAACTTGCTCGTTTCTAGGAAAACATTGTGATTGGTGACGAGGAAGTCCTTTTTCATGAATGGAAAGGTAAATAGCCATAACATTCAGCAATATACGCCGATGAACCACCCCCCAGCATTCAACTTTGACACACGTATTTGCCAGCAGAAAGTGTCTCTGTGGATCGGAATATGCGGGAATGGTTATCTTGTCGGTCCATTGTTTTACGAGAATAACTTGAATGGTGCTGCCTACCTGAGCATCATCAACGAAAGGATCTTCCCGGAACTCCGCCAAATTTACGGCAATCAATTCAATAGACTTTGGTGTATTCGGGACGGCGCACCAGCTCATAGACAGCTTGCTGTGAGAAAAAAACTAAGAGAAACGTTTGACAAGCCCATGCAATTGAATGGCCCCCAAGATCCCCTGACTTAACACCGTGTGATTATTCCTTATGGGGATATCTAAAGAATAAAGTGTATTCTACTCTACCACAAAGCATCAACCAGTTAAGAGATAGTATCACACGTGAAGTCAATAGACTTAAGGAAAATCACAAGTTAATCAAAAAAGTTGTTCAATCAATGCGATCAAAGGCGCAACTGTGCTTGGAAAGAAATGGAGGACATGTGGAAGGAAACGGTGATTAGAAAATTAAAAAAATAAATTTTATTACCCATATGAAGAGGTGTTTTTGTTAAAAATGGATTTAAATATATTTGTTGATTTTGAAGTTCGAAGTTTCATTATTTTACTTCCTTGCGCAAACATAATTTTGATAGCCTCCACTAAACCCATTAGTGTATTAATATCGTAAAAGGGAATTTAATGAAATTTCTAGAATCGACAGATAAATAGTTGGTAAATTTGATTTGTTTTGCAGAACTCAAAAATCTCTAATAGGTTTGAGTTATACTAATTCAAAGTACGGTTAACTTTTTTCTGGGACACCTTGTATATATATATACTATATATATATATATATATATATATATATATATATATATATATATATATATATATATATATATATATATATATATATATATATATATATATATATATATATATATATATATATATATATATATATATATATATATATATATTTATATATATATATATATATATATATATATATATATATATATATATATATATATATATATATATATATATATATATATTTTTATATTTATATATATATATATATATATATATATATATATATATATATATATATATATATATATATATATATATATATATATACACCAGGCAATGACTTCGCTACTAAGATTAAAATTTAAAATATAAAAAAAGCAGCCATGGTTAAATTTTTATAAATTTTCTGAACTTCGCCAATTATAATAATTTTAAAAAGGAACTCTAAACTGAATTTTCCCCCTTTCAAAATATCACGTTGTTAAAATATAGATATAGAAGAAGAAGATATATAAAAATAAATTTTCTGAACTTCACCATTTGTAATTCTTTGGGTTTTAAAAATTTCATAAAATTTCAATACTTATATTTATTTTTGAACTTCACAATTTTCTTTTTGGATATTATAAAAGAATTATTATTAGAAATAACTAGGATAAAAAAATAACATGCCATAACCAAACTAAGATGAAATTATTATTCCAATACTCAAAAAAATCCCGTTCTTAAATTATACTTAGTGATGATGAGGATGATAATGATGATGCTGATGATAATTTATATATATATATATATATATATATATATATATATATATATATATATATATATATATATATATATATATATATATATATATATATCCATAACCCTATATTTTAAGAACGAGATTTTTTGAAGGTGTTTGAATAAGATTTTTTCTTTTAGTTTGGTTGTCACCGAAGTATATTTAATTTTTTTTATTAAAGTTATTTCTAATAATTCCTTTATAAGAAGAAGATGGAGAAGAAGAAGAAGAACTACAGAACTACAGAATCTAGGACCAGCAAAGACCCTAAGGTCCGCTCGAGGCTAGTCCGCTACACTACATCCGAAACTACGATACACACTTATCTACGAGTGTATCTCTAACATGCTATATTTTTTTTATTATTTTTTTTTTTAAATATATAATCTACTGTACACACTTATCTACATGTGTACAATGTCATGCATATTAACTACTTCAACCTAGGGGGGGTGATAGAAAGTTTTTCTTCTCAACTTCCGCAGCCCTCGACTGCTAGTGGTGAAAATCTAGTTTTAGGATAGTAAGACTATTTATAGGATAGGCGGAAAAGAAAATGGATATCTAAACTACACATGCAAGAGAAATCGCTGGCATCATTTTTAGTCATCATTTTTACCCTCGTTGTTCCTCCGCTTCAAACTTTTTTTGCAAAGACGTTTTTATTTACTGTGCTCAGACTACGTTATATTTATACTATTTAAGTGCGCGTCGAGACGGTTTTTAAACATATTTACCGACCTACTATCCACTACGTGGGTGGGTAGCCTATTCCAAATTTGAGTAATTTTAAACGTAAAATAGTTTTGGGCTATACTAGTGTTAAATCGCTTGTTTACTAATTTTAATCCGTGTTGCCGAGTGTTTCCCCTGTGATCCAACTCGAACAAATTCCTATAATGAACGTTTGAAAATCCTTTCAATATTTTAAATACTTCTATTAGCTGGCCACGTAATCTTCTGCCTTCGAGAGATGGCAAATCTAATGCCCTGAGTCTTTCCTCGTAGGGCCTGTTTCTCAGCTCGGGAATTACTTTTGTAGCCCTACGCTGCACTCTTTCTAATTGCGCGATATCTTTGTTTAAGTATGGAGCCCAAAATTGAACCGCATATTCGAGCAGTGGACGCACAAGTGATTTATACAATGGTAAAATAATCTCTTTGGATTTGAACGTGAAATTACGCGCGATATAACCCAGCACACGATTTGCTTTTTTACATGCATCCGCGCATTGTTTCGTGACTTTGAAGTCATCCGAGACTAAAACTCCCAGGTCTTTTTCCAATTTAACTACGTCGAGGACCTGGCCTTTCATGGTATACTCTACCCTCAAATTATGGCAACCCAAATGCATCACCTTACATTTACTTAAATTAAACTGCATTTGCCACTTATCCGCCCATCTGACAATCGAGTTTAGGTCCTTTTGTAATTTTTCTACATCCGATCTTACATAGGCACGGTTGCCCAGCTTCGTGTCGTCAGCAAATTTAGAAATCGTACTAAATACGCCATTATCCAAATCGTTTATATATATTAGAAACAATAATGGGCCAAGAACGGAGCCTTGTGGCACTCCACTACTGACGTTGACCCAATCAGAGCATTCACCATTTATAACTACTCGCTGCGAACGATCTTTCAGCCAATTTCTAATCCAATTTAATATCTTACCCTTCACACCGATTGCTTTAACTTTCATTAATAATCTCTCGTGCGGAACGGTGTCAAACGCCTTTTTAAAGTCTAGATAGATTACATCTACAGCTTTGCTTTCGTCGTAAACGCAAATCATTTTATGGAAGAATTCCAGCAAATTTGTCAAGCACGATCTCGCCCGCCTAAACCCATGTTGGGAATCTTTAATTAGATTATTTAGCTCGAGGTGGCTCACTATTCTATCTCTAATTACCGATTCTAAAAGCTTTCCAACTACCGAAGTTAGACTAATAGGACGAAAATTCGTTGCTTCGTATCTATTCCCATTCTTAAATATTGGTGTAACGTTTGCACGCTTGAAGTCTAAAGGGACTACACCATCTTCTAATGAGCGATTGAAAATTGCACGCAACGGCTTCGCAAGCTCATTCTTAAGTTCCTTTAAATGAGTGGGGTAAACGCCATCGGGCCCGGGTGATTTCGACTTTTTCATCAGGTTAATATATTTAAGAATTTCCACTTCATTAACCGTTATATCGGATATGCAAATATCACTATTATCTACTTCTTCAACTAACGATCCTAATTGGGACGAATCTTCAACAGTAAAGACGCTTGTGAAATGTTCATTTAAAATTTTAGACATTTCCGCCGGAAATTCCGTCAAACGACCATCTTTGTCTTTAATCGGCCCTATTGAACCTTTTAAGGGTTTCCTACTGTTTACATAGCCGTAAAACCGTTTCGGTTCCTTCTTTGAATCCTTCGCCAGTTTTATTTCATATTTCCGCTTCGCATCTCTAACCGCCCGTTTAACTTCTCTTCGAGAATCTATGTAATTTTGCCGACTTATAAATGACTCATTGTTCTTATGTATTTAAAATTTTCTATTTCGGTCCTTAATTAAGCTTAATATTAGTGGGCTAACCCACGGCGCTCTCATCGACTCCCCGCTCTTACGGCGCACATACTTTACTAAGTCGAAATTTACACTAAGGAGTGTACGCCGAAGCTCAGTGTACATTTCTCCTACTGACCTATTCTCGAAGCGCATTCCCCAGTCTACATCCTTAATCCTTTCGCGAAAAGTATCAAAATTACAGCTACCAAAACGTGGCATGAGCTGTGTACTAATTTTTACATCTACACACGTGTTTACTACGAATCTAATCGCATTATGGTCACTCGAGGCTAAATGCTCTCCTACACAAACATTTTCTACCAATGACTCGTCAGTCGCCATGATTAAATCGAGGATATTATTATCACGAGTTGGTTCCTCCACTTTTTGAACGAGAAAATTCTCCAGAATAAAGTTTAGTAGTCTCTCCCCAGTTTTATCTGACGTTAGGTTACTATAATTAACGTTTGGATAGTTAAAATCGCCGCAGACTAATGTGGTCCCTTTTCTAACCCAAGATGAAAGCATATCAAAGAGTGCAGCATCTTCTCTTTCTATTTGCGATGGAGGACGATATATGACGGCTAAATTAATTTTATTTTTGGCATTACAACATAATTGGATTAATAAGGCCTCACTTCTCATATCTGCCGCAGACGAGTCGATCGTTATAGCGTTTAAGTCATCTTTTATAAGAAGAAGAAGAAGAAGAAGAAGAAGAAGAAGAAGAAGAAGAAGAAGAAGAAGAAGAAAAAGAAGAAGAAGAAGAAGAAGAAGAAGAAGAAAAAGAAAAAGAAGAAGAAGGTGAAGGTAAAGGTGAAGATGAAGTTGAAGATGAAGATGAAGGTTAAGATGAAGAAGAAGAAGAGGAAGAAGAAGAAAAGGGTGTTCAGGGTGTTAAAATAAAGAGTCTATAAATGGGATTAAAAAAGGCGGTTAAGATTAGCAAATAAGGCCGTAGGCCACACCCCGCAGGGGTGCCTGTATAACCAAGCTCTTCCTGTTAAGGAAGAGAACAGCGGCTTGTATATATATATATATATATATATATATATATATATATATATATATATATATATATATATATATATATATATATATATATACGAGGGGCGGTCAATAAGTTTGGCGAATCGGTAGAGCAAAACAGAAGAAGGGGGATGGCTGTTTGTGGGGGTGTTAGGACAAGTTATGACAACTCAGGACCTGCAGCCGCATGCTTCTGCCTCGTATATTTAAGAAGCAGTAGCTGATCGCAGATCGTTAGTCACAAATTTTTCAACAATGGAGAAGGTTGGCAGGAATGCAAAAGAGATGCATGAACGCATGGATGCAATGTACACCGATACCGCCCATTCCTATGCAACCATTGCTCGCTGGAATAGGGAGTTCCGCAATGGTCGTGAGTCCCTTGAAGATGACCTCTCGTCCAGGACGCCCGTCAGACGTGACCAACGAGAACAATGGGGCCCGTGTGAAGAGGATGATCCTCGAAAATCGACGGGTGAAGGTCGAAGAAATCGAGCGAGTACTTGGAATATCACATGAAAGTGTTATCAACATCATCCATGACAATTTGGCCATGACCAAGGTCTCTGCCCGTTGGGTCCCTAGAAACCTCACGCCCCATGATCGACTTTAACGTCGTCAAAGTTCGGAGGAGCTGCTGATCCTGTACAACGAAGACCCGGCGGGATTCGAGTCATGGATAGTGACAGGTGATGAAACGTGGGTCCATCACTGGGATCCCGAGACGAAGGTCGAAAGCATGGCCTGGAAGCACAGGGGCTCTCCGACCCCCATCAAGTTCCGGACCCAACCCTCAGCCGGGAAGATCATGGCCACCATCTTCTGGGATTCTGAGGGAGTGTTGATGGTGGACTATGCGCCTCGTGGAAGGACCATCACAGGCCAATATTACGCCGAGGAACTGGCTGGGTTGAAGAAGTGCATCCGTCAGAATCGGCGCGGCAAGTTGACACGCGGTGTCCTGCTCCTCCACGACAATGCCCCTGTCCACAAGGCGAGAGTTGTACAAGATGCCCTGCGCGAGGGCGGATTCGAGGAGCTCAACCATCCCCCCCTACAATCCAGATCTGGCCCCTAGCGACTAGTTTTTATTCCGCTAGCTCAAGGCTGCAGTGCGTAGACGCTGGTTTGGGGACGATGAAGATGTCCAGCTCGCCGTCCACGAGTGGATTGAATAGCAGTCGAGAGATTTCTGGTTGTCGGGAATTCGAAGCCTCAGGGACAAGTGGCGCAAGTGCATTGAAGTCGAGGGTAGTTATATTGAAAAATAATAAAACACTTTTCCTCATTTCTCGTATCTTATATCCGAATTGCAAAACTTATTGACCGCCCCCTCGTGTATATATATATATATATATATATATATATATATATATATATGTATATATATATATATATATATATATATATATATATATATATATATATATATATATATATATATATATATATATATATAGCTGTGTAGACCATGTAAGAAAAAATAAAAGACTAACACTCCAACTAGTCTTTCATTTTTCCTTATGTTTATCACGCGTTACCTTTCGTGATTTTTACCCATATGTATATATATATATATATATATATATATATATATATATATATATATATATATATATATATATATATATATATATATATATATGCAAGAGAGAAACTACAGTATTTTGGACCAATTTATTGCGAAACTAGGTTTCGATGGAGACATCCGTCATCTTCAGTTGCTGACAAACTAATGAATACAGAGAGCTACTTAACCTAACGACCCACTAATTTACAAGTCGGAATTTAATCAGAAGGCTGGTACAGCAAGGCCAATTCAACGCTAATCCCTTGATAAGCAGAAGACTCATCCGACCTTTGCTCAAAAATGCCTTTCTTACCAGCCCCCTGGTAAAATTCCGATTTGTAAATTAGTGGGCCCTAGCATCGATAAACAAATTTAAGCAAATCAACCTGCACATTTCAGGTTTTGTACACTTGAATACACATATTTCACAGATGGAAAAAGGTTTTTGAGAGATATTTGAAACAACCTCTTGTTTTAGCTCAAAATTTCTTCTTTTTTTTATTTTCGAGCCAGAAAGATGTACACCATCAGAGTTGATCGTTTGTTGTTATAAATGTTCCTAAATACGTTAGAGTTGAGTTTAAACTTAAGGATAATGACAAACAAGTGAGGAGATCAACTTTTATTATCTAAATGATACATACTATTTGTCAACTGATACGTTAAAATCATGCTTTGTCTCAAAAGACGGCATGAAGTCATGGGATTTTAGGACTGCCCGAATGTAGCCATCTCCTGCTTCTTTTCCATAAACTTTGCCAGAAGCTTCCGTCACCATTCGCACACACCGTTCCACACCTTGAGAATGGCATGGAATGTCAATAGATAGTGGCTCGTCGACAATATTTTGCAGGCCCGCATTAGATAGATACATTGTAAGTGGTGGCTCAAACCTGCACTCTTCTTCAGGAGGAAGTAGATCTGTTATGTTCTTAGCAGTCTTATTTATTTTTGGTGGCCTGGAATCACGTATCTCCTCCTCATACACAGTAACTTCTCGGATCTTCTTGATTCTGTCAATAGCTAATTTCCTGTTCTTCTGATCAACGCCTGCCACCATCGCCAAAAGGAAGTTCTCAGGATAGGCTCATTAGGAATTCCTTTGGATTGTTTGCTATGCTATGGCTTGACTGCCAAGTTGGAGAATTTGTAAAAGATTGATCTGTTCCAGGAAATGTTTAGATCCCTCCGTGCATTTCGGAGAGAATTTGATGTATAACCAGTTGGACCCATAATGACACACGGCAAACTCAATGAGGACATACAAGTCATTATTAGTTTTTTCTGTTGCCACATAAAGTCGACATATTCTGCTGGCAGTGGTGAGCCATCTTGCATGAGATATTGGCCCAGGTTTCATATGTAGGAGATCATCACCAATTACACCATGTGATAGAACGGGTTGAGGCCGCTTAATTTCAACCACTATCACATGTTATTTAAAACCACGATGCTACCCACGTGCATCTTCGCCTTGAACCCGGGGCGCCTTATCGCAGCCACCTGAGTCAATGTTTAAACAAGGAGGTTTATCTTCCCCCATTCGCCCCATGTGCCGACCTCGCCAGATTGAGTTAGGCTTATGGGCAGATAAGGCATTGTTCTCAGGCTCGGCTGTGCATTCCCTCGAAGCCCCCACTCCATTGTCCCCCCAAGCCAAGGGGTGTCCCGACTATTTATTTGGAAACTTTACCACTAAGATCAGATTAGAGATCCAGATTTTCTTCGCGAGACATCACTACGGTCCAGTCTCACCTAGTGCACCAAAGGGCCCTCAACCTCGAGATCCACCATCACTTGTCCAGAAGAAGGACAATATCCCTTGAGTGCCAAGGTTCGAGCCTTCGTGGCGCCGAATCCACAAGGCTTCACCTGTTGTTCAGAAAGAAAACAACGTTAGAACAGCCATTGTTCGTTCGAGCCCGTTGACAAGAAACGGTTCTCACCCCCCCCCCCTTGTTGTTCAGAAGAGAACAACGTTAAACAGCCATTGTTCTTTTGAGCCCGTTCGCCAAGAAACGGTTCTCACCATTCCACCTTGTTGTTCAGAAGAGAACAACATAAGAACAGCCATTGTTCTCGAGCCCGTAGACAAGAGACGGTTCTCACCCCTCCCCCTGTTGTTCAGAAGAGAACAACGTTGAACAGCCATTGTTCTTCAAGCCGTTCGTCAAGAAACGGTTCTCATTCCCAAGACGCCACGTCAGGATCATTTAATTCCCCCCTCCCTTCGGCTGGAACTCACCAGCGGACCGAAAATTCCTTCACGTCGCCTTCCTCTGCACAACAAGTATAATTACGTAAGCCGAACGTTACCTTTGAGTATTTAACCCTTTTGCCAACTCTATCCTGTGCTTTAAATGGTTTAGCGAACCATCTCATCCCTTTAATTTATATTTGTTTTACCTTTTTAAATCTCTTAATCCCCGGTTTAGCTCGATTTCCCACGACCCTTTCCAATTCTCTGTTTATGTCAATATTTTCCATTTTGTGTGTTGTTGATAGTTTTTATTAATAAAACTCTATTTTATTAATGATAGCAATATTATTATCCTTGAGCTCAGTTCCACTTCGTAAGCATATCGAAGATACATAATATTGGCCCAGCCCAGACATCCACGCACTCTAAAGATAATTAAATAAGTTCCCTCAACGAATAGTTATATATGGTATATCGTCGAGAGTCCATTCTACGACACACCACTTCTAATAGCACCGATAATTATGTACAGGTAAGCTTGAGCCCGACTAAGCTCATTCACATCTACACCTGGAAAAGGAGCTCCTTTAGCAATACATTGAAATCCATTTAGTGATACTGGTAGAGTTTCACATGAAGTTAAGGCTTTACCAAGTGGTCATTTCCATTAAGTTCCACTTTCTGTTGGACCAATATATTTCATGCACAGATGCTTCAAAGGAAGCTCATTTAGATGCAAGCTGCAGATGATCCACTGTAAAGGACGATGTAATTGACATTCCAGCTCTCTTATGGCTCTATCTTTGTAGTCAATATTAGTTGCCGTGCTTTCAGCTCCCACCGCCTTTATCTCGTTTTAATATCATTTTCAACAAGTCATTTCATCAGTTTGTTTGCAGTACCTGCACCTGTTCCTCATTCAATAGTTAGATGATCTAAATAGACAGTACCAGGTTCTCCTACAACCACATAATGATCTTGAATTTATTTTGCTCCATACCATTTGTTTCCTTTCTTCTTTTTAGATAGTGTTGTGGCTCTCCTCCCATCAAAAAACAAAGAGGTAATTTTCTTATCTTCCAAACATTCAGATTCGGTGAAATTCCTCCTTAACTTCTGCCGTGCCCTCCAGACTTTGTGATGGTCAATTAAATGATGAGAGCGGTCTTCTGAATTTATAATACCATAGTCGAATATGGCTGCACTAATAATAGTAGCAGCAGCTCTATTTGACACAGAATACCGATCTGCTTCCATAGCAATTGTTGGTATTTATATGACGTTGTTTTCTGTTCTCGCAAAGACTTTCTTCCATTCATTATCAGTAATGTCAGAAGATGAGGTTTCCTCATTCAAGGCTTCATCTGAAATTGTAGTTTTCTCTTCCTTTTTTGTGACTCTTCTTCTTCTCTTCTTTCCTGAATTCGATCTTATCTGATTTTCCTTTTTTTAATCATTTGACTTGTTTTTACACCCACTCCTTCAATTTTCATGTGACGCCCAGCTCTTTGGTCAATAAGAAATTCATGCTCTCGACGTATCACTTTCATGTTCATTTCATACTCGAAATCCAAGAGGTCAGCACACTGGCAGCCTGCTATATCAAAAGATTGACCAAATGAAGGGAGAAACTTCGTACTCTTAGTGGCATTCATTCCCTGTTTTGATACCACAGACGCTTCTTCTACCAATCGGACCAATTTGGTTTTAACATTCTTGATCGGCTGAATTTGAATACTGGCTTTTTTTTCAAATCTCAGTAAGGGCTTCGAATACTTCAGGAATAACCTCCTTGTTCCTCTTGTATTTATTGCCTTTTACATACTGAATATATCTTCCAACCTGTTGTTTTGTTGGCAGCTCATAATGAGAAAGTTCTGAAAGTGGGGAGCCAAAGACACTGACTTGTTGATGTTCTATTTCTTTTACTCATCTTAGCCCTGAACATGAATAATAGAAAGAAGACCCATTAGTATAAAACAGAAATAATACATGTGATGAATGAATCTATAACATACATTCAAAAAGGTGAAGCCATATCCTTCCATAGGAAATACTCTGTAAATATCTCGTAAATTCATCATACATCGATTAATTTATAGTTCCCTCCGAGTAGTTTAAAAACAAGGAATTCCTCAATCAAAATTGCCTCAACCTTAGATACATAAGGAGTTAAAGTGCAAATTTTCTTCCTGTACGAAAATTACCCATTTCTAACTTCAGAGGCGAGAACTATAATAACTGAATACAACCAGTCTCACCCTACGAAAAAGATAATTTTAAACAAAATTCCTCCCCCCCCCCCCCAAAGCGGGGTGTTACGATTTTTTCAGATTTCTTTTCGTCTTCATTTCCAAATTTTGGATTCTGTTCTACAAAACCTCAAATGTGCCTTAAAATTGATTGCAACATTACACCCTAATGTATAACCACATAAATATACAGAAATTAAATAATAAGTTTAATCTTTATATTTAATTAATAGAAATAATAGAATTACTTAAACATAAAATAATAAATATCTCTGTATTATATTTATATTTAATTATTAGAAATGATATGTTCAAGTGTAATGTAAATTATGTAAATATCTGATTTCCGCTTTCCCGGAAATTTTACTTCATACCTCAACTTAAAACTTTCTCTTCTCCGTTTGATTTCATGTTATTTTCCCACTATTGTTTATTTATTTTACATATATGTAAGATCTCATATGTATATTCATACTTTAATAAATCGTTGAATCGTCATTAATTCTCTCAATATCACCTCTAACTGCTAATTTGTATATCTTACGTTTATCTATTATTAGAAATCATTAATATTATTTTCAAGTCATTCTATCGTACCCGGCATTGACTATGCATTTCAGTTTTGTGAAAAATGATCACCGTTAAAATGGGCGTCTTATCTGATCTGTTTCCAAGGCACCAAGACCGATTTTCATACGGATTGTGTGTTTAGGGAGCTAATGTACTCGTTGGTTTTCTCTTTGTGTTTTTATCTGCAGTCGTTGTCACTCTCAACCGATTCTCCCTATATCACCTTTTCCATCCGATAAATTATGTCTTTTTCTTATTATTATTATTATAAGCTATTATTAATATTTTAGTTATTAAAAAGTACCAAGCATTCTCCTAATTTATAGTGGAATGAATTATGGATGGATATAGACTTTGGATATGGACTAGAAAATAAGCAAATAAGCAGGTGAAACTCAGTCAAAATAAAGATCGGAGAACTTAAAGGCATATTCCTATCTATCTACGAGAATCACCGCTTTGCCGAGCCTACTTCAACAAGGAAGAATAAAACAGTTGGAAGTCAGCTTCTCCAAGAGTAGCATCTTCTTTAAACTCCCTCATTGCAGCCTCGTGAGTTGCCTATAAATTTATTGTATGCGCGTCGCCAACTACTTTGAGGAGAAGTTCCAAATCATTGGAAGCTTACCTAGGCACCGGCGGGAAAGGGACGGGGGTCAAGCCAGCCCAACTCAGTGCCGGTCCCAAGCCTGGATAAATAGGGAGGGTTAGGGTCAGGAATGGCATCCGTCTGTAAAATCTCGGCCAAAACCCTAATGGATGAGTCTTTTACCGAATTGGAGACGACTCATCAAAACGGCGAGCCAGGGTAGGGAAAAAGCCGAGAAGAAGATTCTCTATGAGTTTTAATTTTGACAAAAGCAATCGTCTTTAAGTGGGATTCTTATTTCATAAGCTTAGCAAGCTCCAAGACTGATAATTTTATCCATTCTGATGAATAACATGAACGCAATCCCTATCAATTTCTCCTGTGCGTTGATAGAGTTAGTGCACTCTGGTTTTCTCATTGCGTTTAATCGTCATTCCCAATCACTCTCAATCAAGTTCCCGTATATCACCTATTATCCGCTAGGTGGTAAATCCTAACTTTGTCTACTATTATACATTTTTAATATTATTTTCAACTCACTATCTATTTATTACCCATTATTCCCTATGTGTCGCACATATTTAAAAAAAAATGAGCACCTTTTAAGTGTCGCAAGCAACAAGACCGATTATACATTTTTATTAGACTCGAAGCAGGACGCAATCTATTTCTCTTTCTTTTGTGTGTTTATGGAATTAAGGCATTCGTTGTATTTTTCAGTATTTTTCTCTTCATTCGCTGTCAGAGAAACAGTTCTCCCAACTTCACTTTTCAACATTTACCTTTCGTTTCAGTTTATGCAAAAATGACATCGTTTCAGAAAACATCTTATCTGATATTTTTCGCAAACACTTAGATTATACATTTTGACGATACGACGCGAGACGCAATCGCTTTCTCTATTCTTTGTGCTTTTCAGGACTTTATGCACTCCTTCGTTTTCTTTTTTTATCTGCATTTGCTGTTGTTCACAAACGATTTCCATAATATCACTTTCTCTCACGTGCTATTTTGTAGCTCTTAGTTTTATCTGTATTTAGATATTATTAATATCAATTTTGAGTCTGTAGGTATTTTAATGTTGGCAAAAATGATCATTTCAGCTTTCGTCTTATACAATCTGCTTCGCAAGTCCAAAGTTCGATTATACATACATTCTGATGAGATAAGTAGCAGGACGCTATCCCTCTCTCATTTTCTTGTATTTAGGTTGTTAATGCGCTTGTTCGTTTTCTGTTTTTTTTATTTGGATTTGCTCTCGGACCGAGTCTCCCATTATCTCCTGTCACCCGCTATTTTGTATGTATGTCTTATTTTTATCTATTCTTTAAACTATTAATATTATTTACGAGTCTAAGCGGTTCAGTTTTGAGAAAATTGTTTACCATTTCAGTAGCTGTCTTATGTGATCTGTTTCCGAAGCACCAAGACCAAAAATACATTCTCATAAGAAACGCAGCAAGTCGTAAGACCTCTTTTTCTTTAGCCTCTATAGAGTTAATAGACTCGCTATTTTTTTTATTGTGTTTTTATCTTATTCGTTGTCACTCTAAACTGATCCCCTCCCCCAATATCACCTGAAATTCGATACTTTCTATGTCCTATTTTTACCTATTATTAGGGAATATTAATATAATTTTTAACCATTATATTGTACTCAGCATTCTCTGTGTTTCAATTTTAAGAAAATGATCAATGTTTGAAAGGGTGGTCATATCTGATCTGTTTGGTAAGCACCAATAACGATTATGCATTATTTTCTCATTGTGTTTTTTTATCTGCATTTAATGTACCTTCAATCGACTCCAACAATATCACCTTCTCTCATCTGCTAACTTGTATGTATTATTTTGAAATATTTAAATACAAAAATTAGTAATTTAATTTTAAGTGTTTATATAGTCCCAAACATTCTCTATCGTTTCAGCTTTAACAAATATGAGCATCGTTTGCTTGGGCTGATTATCTGATCTGTTTCCCTAGCACAAAGGCCAATTATTCACTCTGATAACATACGAAGACGGACGTAATTCAACTATTTCTCTTGTGTTGATAGAGTTAAAGCACTTGTTGGTTTGTTCATTCCCATTTCATCTACATTCGCTCACAATCTCAACCGATCATTTGTGTATCAACTACTCTCATCCGCTACCTTGTATCGCTTAGCTTTATCTATTATTAGATATTAATAATATTAATTTCGATTTATTATCTAATACAAAGCCTTCTCTTTTCGTTTCAATTTTGACATAAATGGTCGTTGTTTAAATGAACATCTTATATGTTTCGCAAGCACCAAGATCGATTATAATATCTGATGAAATACAAAGCTGTATACAACCCTTCTCTCCTTTTCTTCTGTTTATAGAGTTAATGCACTCATTATTTTTTGTCAATATCTCTTTATCTGCATTTGCTGTCAATCTTAACCTATTCTCTTAATATCTCTTCTTATCCTCTACTTTGTATGCCTTATTTCTATGTATTATTTGAAATTTTTAATATTATTTTCGAGTCATTATATATTACCCAGCCTTATTTAATAATTGTTTTCATATGATCTGTTTCGCGATCACAAAAACCGATTATACGAGGGGCGGTCAATAAGTTTTGCAATTCGGATATAAGGAAACGAGATATGAGGAAAAGTTTTATTATTTTTCAATATAACTACCCTCGACTTCAATGCACTTGCGCCACTTGTCCCTGAAGCTTCGAATTCTCGACAACCAGAAATCTCCCGACTGCTGTTCACTTCCCTCCTGGACGGCGAGCTGGACATCTTCATCGTCCCCAAACCGATGTCCACGCAGTGCAGCCTTGAGCTGGCGGAATAAAAAGTAGTCGCTGGGGGCCAGATCTGGACTGTAGGGGAAATGGTTGAGTTCCTCGAATCCGCACTGGCGCAGGGCAGCTTGTGCAACTCTGGCCTTGTGGACTTTGACGACGTTGAAGTCGATCATGGGGCGTGAGATTTCTAGGGACCCAACGGGCAGATACCTTGGTCATGGCCACATTATCGTGGATGAGGTTGATAACACTTCCATGTGATATTCCAAGTTCTCGCTCGATTTCTTCGACCTTCACCCGTTGATTTTCGAGGATCATCCTCTCCACACGGGCCACATTGTTCTCGTTGGTCACGTCTGACGGGCGTCCTGGACGGGGGTCATCTTCAAAGGACTCACAACCATGGTGGAACTCCTTTATTTCAGCGAGCAATGTTTGCATAGGAAGGGGCGGTGTCGGTGTACACTACAACCATGCGTTCATGGATCTCTTTTGCATTCTTGCCTTCCTTAGTCAAAAATTGTATCATTGCGCGATGCTCAACCTTCTCCATTGTTGAAAAATTTGTGACTGACGATCTGCGATCAGCTATTGCTTCTTAAATAGATGAGGCAGGAGCGTGCGGCTGCAGGTCCTGACTTGTTATAACTTGTCTTAACAACACCACAAACAGCCATTCCCCTTCCTCTGTTTTGCCTTACCGATTCGCCAAACTTATTGACTGCCCCTCGTATTTCTTGAACAATTCCAAAAAAGTTTACCGCATCCAAGCAACGGTCAACTGCTACTCTACCAACAAGATTCAAGGAATGACCGGCACATGGAATATCATAGCATACTGATTAATCTTCAATATTATTTCCTGCATACCCTTGTATTTGTCAGACATATTGGCAGCATTATCATATGACTGGCCTTGACCCTTACTAAAATCTATTTTGCATTCATCTCTAGGAAGGTTAGAAAACGTTCAATAGGGACCCCATCATCTGGTGGAGCATGCCTTACAATAACAGTGAGCTGATCAATATGGGAGCGTTATGGAGTGGAATCTACAGATAAACTGAAGTACCTGTAGTTGTTAAATCATCCAAGATTGATTCTCTTACTTTATATGCCATCAATTGGATAAATTCATCACATATTGTTTTAGAAAGATAAGATGTGACACCTGATCCTTTATTCCCCAATTCTTTTATATGGTTTGCTAGAAAAGGATCAAATTTCGCAATAGGTTGAAGTAATCCAAGGTAATTACCGTTGTGATGACAACCAAATATTTCCTCATCCCCTCTAAAAGGTCAACTACGCTCTGCCAGAGTAATTATAACTGCCACAACTCGTTCAAGAACATGTTTCCAGTCCTACCGTTTATTATTTATCTGTTCTGCTAGTTCGCAGTCAAATGTTGAGCCACGTTTTCTTGTAAGATATGTTACTGAAGCTGTTCTATGGTCTACAGAGTTTTCATGACTTTGAACTAAATCGGTGTTGCGCCAATAACAAAATCCATCTGATGATAAATGGTGTAGAAGAATTTGAAAAGTGTTTGCACACAAAACAGTATACACGACCAGTTTCTGGTGAATATACTAACCTTTTTCTGCAGTATTTCTCGTCATTGGCCCGTTTGGGATAGAACAAGCTCTTTGAACAATATATGTCTTGGTTTGAAAAAAACTTCTTTGACTTTTCAAATTAACCATTTGAGGGCTGACACTCTTACGGACCTTATACCTACCCATTATACATGTCAACTTTGCTTAAATCACCCCATAACCCAACATCATTGTATTTTTGTATATTGAATCTACTCTGCTTGTACTACTCTGGTTTGAAAATCTGAATATTTCTTGACTCATTCGTCGTAGTAGATTCTATAGAACTAGATGTTAGGTTCTGTATCAGGAATGGGATGAATTGCCAATGAATATGATCAAGCCCCTTATCTCTGTTTGTTAAGAAGCTTTATAAATTTTGGTAACTTGCTAAGCCCTTCTTCAGCATTCTAATTCGTCTTCCTCTTTTGAGCTCCACTTTTCTAAATTTAGAAACTGTGAGGAAAATATTTAATATAACTATAAACATATATTTAAAATGTAATGCATGACATTTTTTTAAGAATTTATAATTTTTAATGGTTGAGATGTTTATAATATTTGTAAAAATTCTTTACATTGATTTCCTGATTGTGAAATTGTTATTTATAATATATACATATATATTAATATATATATATATATATATATATATATATATATATATATATATATATATATATATATATATATATATATTAGTTTTCTGTTACCTTCTTATAGCATTTGTCATATTCATGGCCAAGTATTGACCATTATTAATAGTATAATTTATGAGAAATATGGAATGATGATTATTGATCAACTACAATAATTATAATGCAGGGAAAATCTCTTTCGCTCACTCTTTACTCCTACCAGGAACTGTACTAGTAAATAATAATACTGAATACAGGCCTACTAAGTAATACAGAGGATTTTTTTTTTTCTTAAGTAATATTTAATGGGGTCAAAATAAATGAATTATGTATTATATGAAATGAATCAGTAGGCCTAAAATTGAAATTACAAAAGAATTAAAATTTCTCACCAGTCACCAATTATCTCCAGGGGTAAACAGTGAATGAATGCTGATTAAAGCTTGCTCAAACGTTGATTTATAATATTATTATTATCTGAAAGAGTGAAGATCATACATTACACAGTGAAAAATAAAGTATTGTAACAATAATTCAATATGTAAACGATGTCCCATCTCTGAATGATGCTGATAATGTTGAAAGTACCGACATGGTATATGTAGTTCATAAAATCGTCAACAGATGGTACGAAGTAGAAGCAAAATACATGTTGTAGTATGTAGAGTTTTTTTATCTTATATTTTGGAAATGTACACCCCGGTTTTGTTTTTTTCTTTAACCTTTTTGGGGGCCCCAAGAAATTAGAGGCAAAATACGTCATCGTCAAAACTGTTGCAGTATGTAGGTTTTTTTGTTTCTTTTTTATTTTATATTTTGGAAATGTACAGCCCCTTTTTTTCAATTTTTTGGGGGGGCCCTAAGCTATAGCTTGTTTAGCTTAAACGTAAATCCGGCACTGGCTCTCACACACAGATACCTAACGTTGCTCCCCCCTCCCCGGTGGCTCTAACAGGGACAACCGGTCAGGGTGAGACCCTTGACGACATTAGACGCCATTTGATAGAATCTTCTGTATCGACCAGGGATGGGTCTTTTACCCGGCCCCGTGGTAAGATGAAGGATTCCTCACCTAGGTCATCGGCCACCAATAAGCGCGCTGCCTCTAGAGACGACTCGGCAGAGCCTCGAGAGGTTTCAATGAACTCTTCTCCTGCTGCTCAATATTCTTTGTCCTCAAGCCCATCCCGTCCGGCTCTTCACAGGACGTAGGCCCCTAATCGATCCAAACGGTTGCAGAAATCTACCCAGTGCCTCGTGCTTTGCCCAGATCGCCTGCTCCACCCACTCATGATCTGATGGAAGTCAATGATATTCCACTATCGCCAGCCGAGGTTGTTGGATCAACTACTCAGACATCGAAAGCGTCCTCGACCCACGATTCCGGATTTACCATCCCAAAATCTCTCCTAGACCTTCCGTTTCCACCGGGCTGTACGCACCAGTTACAAGGATGGAAATCTGCCGGTTCGTTGGAGCCCTTGGAAATATCCCCCTCCACCGCCCTTTCCAGGATATCTTCCCCTGCAGGCTCTTCGAAATCTGCTCTTCGTCCTCATAGCTCTTTGTGACGCACTTCAAACTCAACTTTGGCCACAAAGTAGAAGATATATACTGTGGTATCTAACCCTCCCAAAAAATATCCTACATTTTACAATGAAATTGTCAAGGCGCTCTTCCAAAGTGGGAAGAAGTTAAAGTCCATTTACTACTCTCCATCCTGCTGTTGTTTATCTTCAGAACAAACCTGGTACTTGCCCTTTTCCGACGGCACCCGGTTTTTGTATTTTCAACTCTATTGCTCCTGTCGGGGGCTGGTCTTACGTTGGGGTGGCAGTTATAGTTTCGTCACCCCACCATGTATCTCCCCTTCCCCTTCACACTACCCTAAAAGTTGTTGCCGCGATGGTTTATTTTACAAGACAATTTATGTTTGTTCCATTTACCTCCCTCATTATTTACCAATGTTAAGGCCCGACCTTTTAGAACTTTTAGATCAGTTTCCCTCCCTGTTTTTATGACTCGGGGATTTTAATGCCCATCACCCATATTGAGGCGACGTTACTCGTAAAGCCAAATGTAGTGTTTTAGAGTCCCTTTTATTATCTGACTTTTTCTGTGTTTTAAACACCGGTGAGTTTACCTCCTCTAATCATCTCCGAACAGATTCTTTTAGTTGTGTTCTTCTCCGGATTATCTCACTGATTTTCGGTGGTCAGCCTTTAATTTAATTTAATTTTGAGGATTTATAGCCCCTTTTTCCCTATAGGCTCATTTGTCTTAAGGTGGTATTAAAAATAAGAGATAAAAATAGTCAAATAATGTGGACATATCAGTTCAATTAAAAGATTAAAAACAAAATAAAAGAACACTAACATGCAACTAAGTAGAGTCTTTCATGTAAAAATAAGAATGGACAGGGCTCGGATAAAACTGAGGAAAGTAAAATATGATTAAAATAGAGGGCTGTAAGGAGGTAACTAGGGTATTAGATTTTGGAAGAAAGGCCAGCATCTTCAAGGAATCGTACTAAGTTGAGCATAGCATGGGGAGAATCCCCGAGAATAGAGGAAAAGGTGGGATGAAGAACGAAATACTTTTCTTGATGGGCTGAGTATCGCGGGCAGGTGAGTAAGATGTGTTACATTGAGACGCAAGAATGACACGTCTAGCAAGATGTTGGTTCCTCGCTAGCCATTAAGTGTCCGTGGGTGAGGTGGCACAGAATAACTTCATGCCGTCCAGTCAGAGAGTAGAATGATAGCCACAGGGAAGAATTTTTCTCAAGTTGGAGTAGGTGAGGGTGTCCATATGAGTTCCAATATCGTTCCCATTCTTCTATAGCCAATTTACGGATGAGAGGGATGTAGTCTCAACGGAAGATGGGCGATTCAGGTATGAACTAGACAGTATGGAGAGTGGCCTTCTTAGCCTCTAGGACGTCCGTTTCATTTCCCTGGATGTTTGAGCGTCCGGGCAGCTAACAGAACTATATGGAGTAAGGGAGTCCGATCAAGAGGTGTATAGTTTCTAATATCTCTATGGTTACAGGGTGGCGAGGGAACACTCGCTGAAGGGAAGTCAGCGCGCATAGTATATAGTATATTACCCTGGGGAATGGAAACCGAGGGCGTGTACTGCTATTTTGAAGGCTACGAGTTCTGCTGAGAAGACAGATGCTGTATGGGGTAGATTGGAGCGTAAGGTGTGAGAGGAAAGGACTGCGGCCCTTAATGTCCCTTCATCAGTTTTCGACCCGTCGGTATGAATGGGTGTTTCGCCGTGATGAGTGTCTGCGTAGTCTTGGAACATGGCGCGTTGAGCTGCGGTTGGCATCTGATCCTTGGAGCCTCTCAGGGAAGCTTCACAAAACTGAGCACCTTTACGAGTCCACAGGAGGAGCGTATGTGCTCTTTCCAGAGCAACAGAGAGGTGTCTAAGCTCGAGTTTTCTAAAAGCTGTGTTATACGTATGGTGTATGAATAGAAGATATGAGGGTGAATCTCTGCTCTGGTGGAGGGGTCGTAGATCATAGAATTCGAGCGAGTTTAGAGCGTATACGGAGGGATCTGATTATAATTGGAGGCAATGTTAATCACGGCGAGACGAGAGGGGGAGGAATCCTGTTTCAGCATAGAGAGAGATTACAGGGAAAGACTTAAATGCTCACGTAGCAATGCAAAGTCCCCGGTGATTTAGCGAGTTCAGTTTATTCAGCATGCTTTTGGAAGCTGGGCCATACAGGTGGCAGTCGTAATCAAGCTTTGCCAGGAGAAGTGATCTGTGGATCTCGAAGATGGTATGGCGATCAGCTCCCCAGTGTATAAAGAGGCCATAAGAGCAAGTACGGAGGCATATCTTCTCATAAGGACTTCAATATGATATCTCAATGTCATATGTTGGTCAAATATAACATCTTGGAATTTAGCATGGGTGCCAAATTTGATCGGTGATCCAGAAATATTAAGGCTTATCTTAAGAAACGATTTGCGTCGGGTAAAAATAAGGGTCGTTGTTTTAGGGAGGGATATGATGAATCTGGTCGATGAGGCATGAGCCACTATTGAATTGACGGCTCGCTGGAGTATGGTGGTGGCCATCGCCGCGGACGAGCTCGTCACCCAGAGAGCAATATCCTCTACATAAAGGAATGAGCGTAGAGGCGGTAAGATATGTTTTTTGAGAAAGAATTTATCACAATTATACAAAGAGTAGTGCTAAGCACGCTTCCTTGCGGACACCTTTATATTGTACGAGCTTGAAGAGCGGGCGCCCCGAAGATCGACACAGAAAGATCGGTCTTTCAGGAAGTTACGTATAAATAATACCAAGGGTCCACAAAGTCTCATGTTGTATAGATGTTGAAAAATCAAGCGCTGCCAGACGGTATCATATGCCTTTTCTAAGTCAAAAAAGATTGCGGTGACGAAGTTGCTTCTAGAGAAAGCAAGGCCAATATCATGGTCAAAGGAGAGTAAGAGGGTCCAGTGTGGAGAGATTTTGGTGAAACCCAAATTGGGACGGGGAGAGAAGCTCCTGTTCTTCAAGATGCCACATCAGGTGGGTGTTCACCATGCGCTCGAACAACTTGCATAGACAGACCTTGGCTAGAGGGGTGCGGGATGAGATGGAGGATGTGAAATAAATCCAGGAGTGACGTTTTGCCTGGCGGAAGATCCGGAAAGTGAGGGCACATTATCTTTTATAGTTAATGGAAGAATATATGCGGGGATTATTTCAAGACGTGCAATGGAACCTATTATGTTCGAGCTTAGTGGTGTTACACTGTTCTACCAGGCGACCGATGGTTTGAGTCGAACGTTGTGGAGTGGAACATGTTTGTGGGCCGTTGCTGAAAAAGTTCCACAAACTTTTTTAAGCTGGATATACAGTCCATTGTTTCATCAGACACAGTTATGAAAGAGGACGACGTTACCAAAGCTTCCCAGTCAGCTTTCTGGTAGGCCCAATAAGGTCTTGGGGAGATGGGGGAAAGGGGGAGTAGGTCTAGTAGAAGGTAATGATCACTTCAACACAGTTCATTAAATACTATGAAAAGGTGATCGGGAGGGAACTCAGTTGAGCACAGACAGAGATCTTTGTAGGTAAAGAAGTCTGTCTGGGGATGATAATGAGTAGGGTCTTCGTCGTTGAGGACTTGTAGGTCTTGCTGTAAGACTACGTCTAGTACAACATTGTTTTTGCTGTTGTTTATGACATCATACTAGTACTGGTTACGAGCATTTAAGTATCTAGTTAAATAGAATGGTTTTGGGAGTTGGGATATAAGTTCATTCAGGGAGGCAAAGGTGATTGGCTTAAAAAGTGGGAGGTAGATTGAGCACACAGTTAAGAGCGTAGATCGGTGAAGGTGAACAGCGAGTTCGTTCAAATTTGTGAGGAGGGGGATGGTGATAAATGGTATATCCGTGCGGACTAGGAGGAGGTTACCATAAAATTGAGGTTGTATTAGGCTGACCTGGGAGTAGCCAGCTGGAGAAAAATAAGAGTAGTCTAGGATCTTTGTTTCACTGAGGCAAACCATTTCAAGGAAAAACTGTTTTAAGAAGGCCTGCAGCGAGCCATAATTGACCCAAAGTCAGCAGATATTCCATTTGAGACAAGGTTGAGGACGTTGGAACGTTAAAGGTTGAGTTAGGCAAAAGGGTGGGAGTACGGTTCATCCGTTTTGGTCCAGGCGTGTTCAAATAGGAGCGTGTTCAAGGGTTTGGTGGCGATTGGTGGGTAGTTTTCTTGGCTGTCGGAAAAGAATCTGGAGAGCAGGATGTCGGGTCTTAGGATGCTATATTGGCCGTTGTACAACCCGGAGGCATATCATAATCTGTAATCAGGGCGGTGTGGTTAGGTAGTACGAAAGGCATAATGCAAGGTGATGAGTCAGCCAGGCAATTACATGACTGACAAGGGTCAATAGTTGGGGCAGTCTTGTTGGTTTTATTTGAGCATGGCGATATCCGAGTGTTATCGTTATCGGTACAGTCAGGGGGATCTGGTGTACTGATTCCATGTAGTTTAGCGAGCGAGTGGTCTACAAGATCTCTCTTGACGGGTGAAGGTATTTTCTGGGATAGTGTGCTTTTCAAGGGGCTATACGAGGTATATGATTTTATGTCGTAAGGCCACGTTTCTTCTGAGAAGCTCATTGCTCTAGGCGAGGGTGGGGCGTCATCCTCGAGTAGGGTGCGTTTGTCGTTGCAGTGGCTCAAAGAAGATGAATCGGAGAGAGAAGGTAGAGAGTGCTTACGATCTCTACCTCCCTCACGATTGTCCCGTGAGGGACTGAGGGATTCACTATCGGGGGCGACACTAGGCAGTGATAACCTGCGGTAAAATGGACATAGGCAGCGGCTTACTCGCGGCAGGAACCGCTTCCACACCTATCGACCCCTTAGTAGAGGCAGGCATCTGGGTAGGTGGATGATCTATAAGTTCATCATTGTTCGAGATCATTGAGGATTTAGATGTAGGTGGTACATGGGTGAGTTCATGATTTGATACATATAAGAGGGAGAGAGGTGATTGAGTTCGGTATCTGACTCTTCAATTGTTGTTCCTGCGATTGGGGGGAGATTCGTATTTGAATGATGGGTAAACGCCAAGTAGTTCGGGCGAGAGTGGTACTCTCCGACGGGGAGAGATGGGTTGTTTTATCAAGATCGGGGGCGATATTGGTTCTTCTATTGCGTCACCTTGTTGCGAAGGCGCAGCTGAGTGAGATCGTAAAGGTTACCAGTGCAGTTTTAAGGGAGGGGTGACCGTTGGAGATAGAGAGGCTGGTGTCGGGTGGTCGGTTCTGAGCACCGGTGTGCTAGACGTGGATAGAATGCCGTGAATGCTAGGAGTTCCACTCGTCGCAATGGAAAAGGTGGACGTTGACATGTCTAATTTTACTTGGGGTCTAGAGATACAGCATTGTTGGGACTGAACGCGGATCTCCTGGGGGTAGAGGTATTGAGGGCAATTCTTGTGGTGGAAATGATGGGGGCCGCCACAGTTGAGGAAGTGCGTCTCTTCTGTTCAATCTGGGATATTCTGTGTTAATTTGTCCACATCGAAAGCATGGATTCGCGGTTCTCTTACAATATTTCGCGGAGTGGGCGAATTTGCTTCATTTACGGCCCTGGAGTAGAGTGGGAAGTTCTTCTTGAACTCGTATACGTGTTCCTGCAAATTTTATAAACATTGTAAGCGTTTGTTATTTTAGAGTTATCTTAGCAACCCTAAATGGAATGAAAGAACGAGATGGCTTTTTAAAAATACTGACCGACTCAACATTATGTTGTCGGTAGGTGAAGACTTCTTTGATGACGGAAGCGATGAACTCGTCTGTGGCATCCGGCCCTGGGAAGTTATCCACGAGGACCGTGCAGGTCATAACATTAAATTCGTTATTGTCACTGGCCGAGACTTTTAGAGAATCGAGAGACTGTAAGCTAAGTAGGCGTTGAAAAAATGAGTCAGTGGTAACCCGGACTATCATCTCCAAGCGTGAATCAGCAATTGAGAAGTCAGGAGCGGATTTAGGGAACATTTCTTTTAAGGCGTGGTACGTATGTAAGCCATATATATATATCTATATATATATATATATATATATATATATATATATATATATATATATATATATATATATATATATATGTATATATATATATATATATATATATATATATATATATATATATATATATATATATATATATATATATTACCACTTTGGTTTTGTGAACTACCTGGTTGGCTTACTACATAGTAAAGCTCTGTAATTGAATTTTGCCCCTAGCCATTCCATAAGTTAAAATACCTTCAAATTTCTAAGAATTCATCGCCAATTCTGGAAATCCATTCCAATAATTTTGTAGCAAACACCATCTTCACAGGATGGTAATCCTCAAATCACGGTAACCCATTTGCAATTTTATTTCGCAAACTGATTATATTAAATATCATTTTATAAATCAATTTTATGATAAAAATACAAATGTTTGTATGCATTGTCATAAAAAATCCTATAATCTCAACTCAAAAAACTACAACAATAATGCTCCTCATGGACTCTTGAACTTTTCAAGTTTTGTTGGCTTGGTAGGCGCGGTAGCTAATCACGAACTGGCTGGTAGGTGGCTTTTTCTTATCTCTCCATTCTTAAAGTTAGATATATGTAATTACGGCGAACCGAAAACTTAAATATCAAGATGGTATTTGTAAAAAATTAGCCCCTCTAAAATAGAAATATCCCCCCCAAAAAAATCCCGGCCTGACTACAGGCCCGGGCTTATATAAATTTCACAAACAAAGAATTAATATAAGTGACATAATGTTGGTTTCACAAACATAGAAGTCCAGTTAGTAGAGGAACTGCAAGATCTATGGTGATCGGATTATGCAATAGTTATGCTACAGACACCAAATGGCAGGATTCAATAGGCCCAGCGAAAACCTCCACAAAATGGACGCGCGGTGGTCTTATTAAATCCCAGCATACTCCACACATATAAAATAATATTTCTAAAATTGGAATCAGGAAATGAGAAGTATAGATTAATTTGCATCTATGAATTTGAATACAAAAAATTAAGGAATGTAAATATATTTGCGTCAATAAGATAACGCCTAAAAAACAATTCGCGTCTCAGAATAGATTTATCAAAAGCCGAGAGTCTACGAAACACCTGGATAAATACAGCTGTTGATCAAAAGGAATTGTATCACAAAGCTGCGACAAGCGTATCCTGTTATATAGATAAAACTTGAAATATGGAAGTAATTCGACATACACAGCTTTCGGTAGCTCCACATTAGAGGTGAAGAACAATTAACTTGACAACTGAAGCTCATCCCACGGACGATTCTAGGCCACCTCCTCTAGAAAATAAGCATAAATATAGTCGGAGCAGCTCAGCTAGAATGATTATTGTATTAGTAAGATTATTAGATTACTGCCGTTAAGAATATTATCTCGTTCACGTTTTCCCTTTTCAATTCACCAAGTCTTGTCGCTCCAGAATTTAATACTTCGCGTTATATATATATATATATATATATATATATATATATATATATATATATATATATATATATATATATATAGACTGCTAGTCGTCCGCAAAGTAACTTCGTTACATTATGCTTACCCATTAATAGGCCAATATTAAAATAAAGTATATTCTTGCAACGTCCTTCTTTACCTCGATTACCCTGAAACCTTCAGTAAGCCCAGCCAAAATATGAACCCGGTTAAGAAATCATCTTTGGAGTGAGATACTTAACTCCCCTTCATATTTGTTGGGAAATTCCCATAAATTGGTAACTAACACCCAACCCCTATAGATCTTAATCTTCATACATTATGCAGACCATTGCACATTACGACACACTATGTGTTTTAATTTGATTTAATATTCAAACCTAAAGAAAGAAACACAGGTTAGTTATGAACTTAATTAATTATAATTTAATAAATTATAACAATCTTCTTCTCTACAAAAGAAAAAGGCTAAAATACAATTAAATACTTAATCAAGCGTATAATGCGAGTATTTAAAGGATCTAGCAGTTTTTAATATAACGTTCAACAGGCTTTCTATGTCGAGTAGAGCGACGAAGAATAGATTCAGGGGAGGCGTCAGGAAGAGCAGATGGATAAGAAACATCATGAGAAGTATCGTTTTCGATAGAACAGTCAAGTTTTCTATATCGAGTAGATCGACGAAGGATATTTTCAGGGGAAGATTCAGGGAGAGCAACTGGAGGAGGAACATCATGTCATGAATTTGGATTTCGTTCAGTTTCAACATCTACAGGAGCATCAAGAAAAGGAAAGAGGGATTTTGTATCGGAATTAAGATTAGGAATATTTTCGATCTCCTTTAATTGGCTTTCTCTGGCTGGAGCCAAATCGTGGATAGCCACCGCATCTTCTCAGCCGTCTGGAAATCTGACATGTGCATATTTATGATTGGCTTCGATTAGTTCCACTTCGCGTACTAAGGGAGCATCCTTATTTTGTACATGTCGTTTTAACAGTACTTTACTAGGTGAAGCAAGCCAGCTAGGTATATTCATTCCTGTCGTGGTATTTCGAGAGAATGAAAAAAAACGTTCGTAAGGAGTTTCATTCGTTGAAGTACATAACAATGAATGCAAGGAGTGAAGACTATCCGGGAGAACGTGTTTCCAATGGTTAATGCTCAGGTTTCTAGACTCCAACGCCAAAGTAATAGTTTTCCATACAATTCATACATAGCGCTCGTATTGTCGATTCCTGGGAGGGTTGTAAGGTGTTGAATGACTCGTTGGAACCCCTTTTTTGTGAAAAAATTATTTTATTTTGGCAAACATTAAAGAAGTACCTCGATCTGAATGCACGTACCCTGGTGACTCGAAAAGAGAAAACAATGTAGTAAGACATTGTATAACAGTTGATGAAGAAATATCCTTACAAGGAAAAGCAAAGGGAAAACACGAGTATTCGTCTATCAGAATTAATAAATATTTATTGTGAGAAGAAGATGGTAGTGGCCCTTTAGAGTCCAGGCTGATTCGATCAAAAGGGCGCATTGCATGGATAAGCTCTTGCCTCTCTGGGTGATAATATCGAGGTTTTAACCTTTAACACGTTTTGCACCCTGACATCACTCGCTTAACGTCATCTACAGAATAAGTCAAGTTTTGTACTCAAACAAAATGGGGAATCGTGTAATCCCTGGATGACAGAGAGCTTTATTAAGCTCGACAAGATTATTGTGGGTCATGCTCGAGCATAATGTGCGTGATAGGGCGTTAACAGTTCCGTTGAGCGAACCAGGACGATGTATAACTTCATAGCAAAAGGGTATCAATTTAAAACGCCATCTAGCAATCTTTTCATTCTTTATTTTACCATCTATGACATGAAAGAAACATGTAAGATGCAGATTATTTTTTTATCTTTAATTAAGGTAGACTTACAACCGAGAAGAAAATGACGCCACCTTTTGATCGTAAAAGCACAGGCCTCTTTTTCAACAGAGCAGTGATTTCTCTCGGAGGAATCTAAGGATCTCGAAAAATAAGGCAACGGGTCGTCCATTCTGGTTCAAATTGGACCTCAATGGCGCTATTTGAGGCATCAGTTTCCAGTATAAACGGTAAATTTTCATCTGTTTTTGCCCTAACAGCGTTGATACTAGCTGATTTTAATCCTTCGATTACATTTGTAACTTCTTCAGAAAAGGAAACTGACAATTAATTAAGGGACGAATTCGTTGAGAAAATCTTGGAACCCACTGAAAGTAGTATGCAAGCAATTCAACTAATCGAGATAATGATTCTTGGCTGGTCGGTACGGGCATATCCTTGAGAGCGGCAAGGCGTGAAGGATCTGGGCGAAGTTCATTCTGGCGAACTTGATAACCTAGAATACATACAGTATTAGTTGAAAAGGTGCATTTGTTTTTTATTTAAGGTCATTTTATGCTTCTCAGCAGCTTCGAGAAACTTAATTAGGTTTTTATCATGTTCCGCTTGCGTGCGGCCGCAAATAGTAAAATCATCTAGGTAAGCATACGTGTCCTCAAGATTATTTTTACGAATGAAATCGTTCATAATACTCTGGAAGCAGGTAATATCGTTGGTTAGACCAAAACTTAAGCATTTAAATTGGGAAAATGCGCTTGTTTCGTATACAAGGGAACTTTGAAAGTTCACGAATTTATTCGTTCACATCCGTGACAAATACGAAATATTCCCTCATAATAATATTATTATAAAATTTAACCGGCTCTTTCTATTTTTCCCAGAGGTGGGCGCGATTCGAAAAAATTGAAGTCCGATTAGCGATTACAAATTCGCCAGCTCATCAAGTCCGAATCGATTATCCGATTAGGGTGCCAAAATTCTAAGTCCGATTAGCGATTATCCGATTCAATTAAATGTTTTAAATGTGATTCGATATTTTTAAAAGCGATTCAATGTTTTTAAAGCGATTTTCAATGTTTCTAAAGGGAATTTATTGCTTTTTTTTACCCTAAATAAGCCATTTCTAACTAATAGAAAGAGAAACCAAGCTTTTAAGATCAAAAATAAACATTTTATTGTAATTAAAATATAATATAACAAAAAATTAAACTATACAATACATATTACACAAAATACACACAGTAATACTAATATATTCTCTCAGAAAAAAAAGATAGGGTCAACTAACAACTTTGTTCCATATATACCTCATAATATTTAAAGTTTTCCTCTCTAATCAACTCTAAGCCCGCCAGCTTAGTCCTCGTCTTCCTCCTCCACATCGTGGGCCTTCTTGAGCAGGTGGAGGTTGCCCTTCATGAAGACGAGGGCCTCGAAGTTCGGTGCAGCGATGGCCGCCCTCTTAGGCCTGAGGATGTCCGACCCATAGCTGAACACGCGCTCGACCGAGGTGGAGCTCGGGAGTAGCGTGTTATATTTGAGGAAGAGTGTTACCCAAGTATCGCGGAACTCGAGCGGGAAGAGATTGGGCGAGAGCACCGGGTTTCCCCTCAGCGGCTTCTTCGACCAGTTGTTGACCTCTTCCCTGACCTTCTCCTCGAGGCTCTTCCTCTTGCTGCCCATCCTCCATGGCGAACAGGTAGTCCGTGCTGCTGGAGCCTGGCTGGGGTCCCTTCTGGGGGGGGGGGGGGCAGGGTCCAGATGCTCGTCAGGCCAGACGAGGGCGAGAAAGTCCCTGATGAGCTTATCCCTCACCAGGTCGCAGTAGACCTCATTGTTCTGTCTCCTGCAGATGGCCCTGAACGTGGCGAGCTTGTGGTGGTGGTGCAGCGCCGTAGCCATCAACAGGTCCATGTCCACAAAGAGGTGGCTGAACCTGCAGTAGAAGAAAAGTTTTGAAACAAATTTAAAAATATATCAGATTTGTCAATTGAAAAATTAAATTTCATCACACTGATTTTAGTTCATTTCAAATTAATCCTTTGACCATCAAGGATTGTAATCATTTAATAATAATAGCAGGCAATGGCTTGGCCACTCCCCCCCGTAGGGGAGGAGCTTGAGCTTCGCTACTAAGGTTAAAATTTAAACTAAATTTCAAAGTATAACGTTGCTAAAATATAGTTATAGAATAAGATATATAAAAATAAATTTTCTGAACTTCACCATTTATAATTCTTTGGGTTTTAAAAAATTCACAAAATTTCTATACTTATATTTATTTCTGAACTTCACCACTTTGTTTTTTGATATTATAAAAGAATTATTAGAAATAACTTTGATAAATAAACATAAGTCATAACCAAACTAAGATGAAATTATAATTCAAATACTCAAAAAAATCACCTTCATAAATTACAGAATTAGTGCTAATATAAAAAGAAAAAAGCACTTATTAAGTTTTAACTCACTGCGATAAAATATAATAATAATAAATAATAATATCATAATATGACTAACCTGCCATCAAAGCCCATTGTTCCAGGCTGGTGAAGGAGGTGGGCCACCAGGTTCTGAGCATGGACAATGCTGTCGTCGCGCGACAGCGCCTCCAGGGAATCTTTGAGCACCTGGAGGTGGGGGAGAAGGCACCCCATATATGCTTTCTCCTCGCCTTGGACTACGTCTAGGCAGGCGGCAAGGGGGGCGGTAACCTTGACGTTCTCCGACCAGATCTGCACGTCGTCCTGCGTGATGTACGGCAGGGGGTGGGGGTGCTGCCGCTGACATATCTGGTTCAGCTTGTTCCTCTTGTCCAAGTCAAGCACCTCAGTCAGCAAGCACTTGTAGGCGTCGTGGCTAGAATTCCACCTCGTGACGCCAGGGGTAGCAAGCTTCTTGCCCAGAGCGGATTTAATGTCATTGGCGGTCACTGCCTTTCTGTTCTTGGCGTTCCACACGCTCTGGACCTTGACGGTGAGCTTGTTGAAGGCCGGCCTGGGCTGGGTGGCCAGCCGTGCACGTACTCCACATCCCTGGAGGACAACAGGTTCACTGTGTGTGCCACACAGCGGCGATGCTTGAGCTGCACCACCTCTTCCTGCTTGCTCACCTCCTCCAGGGCATCTGCCACCAGGATGGAGCTGGTGTGCACCACCTCTGGGTCCACCACGTCTTGTCCTTGCTGCTCGGCATCCAACTCGATGTTGCGGTTAAAGGAGCTGATGTAGTTCGCGCCATTGTCAGTGGTGGTGCTGACAACCTGAAAAGCAAAATAATGTTTTAAAACAAAGTTTAATTTCATTTATCAGTATGAACTTGAAGTATGATTCCAAAGTCAATACCATAATAGTCATCACTTCGTTATTTTTACAGACTCCCTCAGTTCTCTCAAAGTATTAACGACAAACATACATAACATATTTCACGCAGACTACAGCATCAAATTCATACATTATTACAATGTAAAAATGTAGAATTTTGCTGGATACCTGGGCAAATACGAAGACAAATATGCAAAAATTCTTAGAGTTTACACACCTTTCTTTTGATGCCGAAACCGTCGTGCAGCTCGGAGATCGCCTCTGCCAGGTAGGTCTCCTTCTGACTCACGGTGATCTCCTTGATCTCGAGGACGGCGAAGTGCCTCTTGAAGGCGACCTTGTCCAGCCAAGTCACCGTCATCCCCAGGAAGGCCCTGTTGCTTGCCGGCCAGCTGTCGGCCGTGGTGGCGACGAGGTCCGTCAAGTCGACCTTGGCCTGGTCCCCCATCGCCAGGATGTCGCGAGTGAGCTTCCACTTGGAGGGGATCTTGAACTGTGGGCAGGCGTACGCCTACAGGGCCTTACTGTGTTCATTGTATGTCTCTGAGGAGGGCTTCATGCAGCCAATAAAGGAGCTAAAGCAAAATTAGAAGTTTTATAATAAACTTAAAATTACAAGATTTTTTATTCATCATATCATTTTTTATATTATAGCAATGCCTCTGGGCATTCCTATAATAAAAACCTCCTGGGAAACTTATATATATATATATATATATATATATATATATATATATATATATATATATATATATATATATATATATATATATATATATATATATATATATACATCAATTATTATGTAAAATTCATATTATGCAATCCTATAACTTTGTCAATTTAATCGTTCACTTATTTTACTTAACTTTGTCAATTTAATCTTTCAATTAATTTACTTAACTTTTGTAAATTAAATCATTTTATGTACAACTTAATAATTAATTAATTCATTTATTTTACTTGTCAATTCATTTAACGTAATACTGTTCCAAACAACATCTCTTAAAATTTCACACACAAACAAACAAACACACACTTTCAGCTCGACCAAAGAGCACACTATTCTTTCCCATTCTACTCAAGCCACTCTTCGTATAAAGGTCGGTAATCATTCCTTCTACAATTAGTCATTTACCTCCAAACAAATCATACTTAGTTAATTCCACTTTCTCTCACAATTCTTGGCAAACGACTATACGAGAGTAGGTCCTAATTATATTTACTTCTCATATTGCAGCCCCTAATTCACAGTCCATCATAGTCACTATATTATTATTCCACTATATTATTTCATATTTATTTCACATACTTCAATTCTCTTCGCATCTTGTTACTGTAAATCATATTTCTCAGTATCTTACATTGTATACCTAATCTACTTATCTTATTGTAAATTCATTGATTCTATGAATATATTTATATTTGTGTAATTGTCTTTCTTAAAGCCCAGTTCATTATTTCAAAATTTAGTTCGCTGTCATCTTAGGCCTAAAAACTATCCGCCGACAACTTCGATCAAACAAATTTATGGTTATGGTTTTCGAAACGCTATTTAGGCTGATTTATTAACAGAAAGTAAATCAGATGAATAACCATATACTATAAAACTGTTAACAGTTTAAACCATCTATATTCAATTTAATGAATTTATTAATATTATTAAATCATTCAGTGTCTAAACTGAGTTTCAGAGTTTTAAAATTAAAACACTTAAAAATTACAAATATATTAATACTTTAACTTGAAAAATGAAAATTACTCACCTATAGTACCGTTCGAGGCACTTCTTCTGGGAGAACTTCTCTTGAAGCTCTCCTCGATGCTGGCCTGCCTCCTGGTCGCGGCCTTTGTCTGCATGCGCCGTCGAGAGCTGCCTTCTGGTCATGGACTTGACCAGGGTGGTACCTCTGGTATTGTATCTAAAAAGTAAAAACAAAATTAAATTAAAATTCATATAGTAAAAACTAAAATTAAATGCCTAACTTTTAGCCTGTTTAGTGTTTGTCAAATAATTATGAATCCTGGTAAAAAATCTTTGAATAAATTATTAAATAAAATAAATTTAAAGTCACCTTCAGGTTTGAAGTTGATCCCTTGTAATATATTGCCTATACATAGTTGTTTACTTCTATAGGATTCGGCATTGTATATATTTATATTTATTCCTACACATACATTTTCCCCTATATTCCAAATTACCCGAATTCGTGGAGGAAGAAGAGAGATGCGTGAGCTCTCCACGCTGTACCCAATCCGATTAACATGTGACCAAAAGCTCCCACCCTCTTATTCCTTACTACATTTCTACTTCTATATTTAATTACTATCTAACTTATGTGAAATCCCGTATAAATGGTATAAGAATCCTAAATAATTCCTCTAAGCCTCAGTACTTTCTATTTCTCCTTAATTGTGTTATAGTGAAACAAGCTACCTTAGGCTAGCAGACGACAAATCGAGTAAGTACTAAATTCCTCTTATTTCCATTTCAATTTTTATATAATTAGGTGTTATCCTACATTATATCCCTGCTAAATTTTGAGTGTCTTTGAGCACTTGGTGCAGGTAGCCTTGTTGTTGTCCACGACCTTGAAGAACAGGTGGATGTGCCTACAACTGTTCTCCTGGCTGAGGCTGGAGCTGTCTGTCTCCATTGTGGCTTTGCTCTCAGCCGACTCATTTGGGTCCAGCGACTCCTGCTCTCGCTGCGCGAGAGCGGAAGGGCCAGGGTGTCCTCCGTGCCCCACATGATGTTGTCGTTGACCGCCGCCGCCGCCTAGTCGGTGTGCTGGGAGCCCAGGGATTTCTGGTTTGCTCCTCTGGTGTTCCTGTTCCTGGGCTGGGGAGTCAGAAATCTCTCCATACTGGATGTAACGGACGCGTCTTCGTCCGCTATCAAAGGTGTAAATAAAACTCCGTCTTCGACAAGGCTACTTCCTTTGCACGCGCTAAATTCTGTACAAAAATTCAGTATTTAGAAACAAATTGCGAAACGCACAAATAAATGCTAACTAGCAACAAGCAAATGCGCACAAGTAAGAAGCCGGTGCGCACGAATACATGATGAAACTTGTAAGAAGTGGCTAATTCACGAACTTTAAACTTGATTTATCGTTACTTTATGAAACTAATAGTCTAGATATGATCATATGAATACTATTAGAACGAAATAGAAATACTAAATTCAAATATTAATGGTGCAAACGGAAGGATTACTTCGAACCGTTCACAAATGGTGGTAAGGAAGCGGCGCAGCAGCAGCTTACTCTCACGACGACTGGCTCTAAACTGGTGCGGCGCATCACTTAACCGATATGAGACGCGTACGAAAAACCAAAACTAAACACGTATTATACCTACTTTATACTTGTAAAATATAACTTTTTATTATATGATTTAATAATTAATCATGATATTTTACGCATTATATTATAGAGAAAATACGAAAGTGTGAATAGAATAAAACTAAAAAATATTTACTTGAGAAAAATATAGAAAAATTTATTAAGAAACTACTATTGCGAAAAAAACAAAGACGACGTCGACCTGGATTAATCGCAAATCGGTTTAAATTTTCGGCAGTCCGATTACGATTATCAGATTCGTTTGGCGGGGGTTAGTCCGATTCGAAAATGCGAGTTAATCGGACTTCCGAATCGTAACGCCCACCTCTGATTTTTCCAAATAAAATTTGTAATGACTAATTAATATAAAGCATTTTATAGTTAAATTCAATGTTTTTGAAAATATTAAAATATCAAAGCACACATTCGAACGCGTGGACAGCGCGCAAAAATTAAAACTGAGAGGGGAATGCCGTGGGATTTACTGACCTCACTCCCATTTTCTTTCTTTCTTTATTTTATGAGTTACTTACATAATTTTATTTTTATTTCTAAATAGAAATAATTCGTATCTTTCACTTCACTTATTGTAGATCTAAAAGGCTTTCTATAACGTGGATAAAAGCAGTATTTGTAAACAACCTTACATTTCGTTTATCACACCATTTTACGCATAGTACTCGTATATTGTTGATTACATCGATTCCTTCTCCCCCTTCTTCATTTTTTTTAAAAATTTAGGCGTTTTTTTCTATTGAAGCGAAATGTTCCACTCTTACAATTAATTGCACAACCCAAAGTTTTTACTCCAATGGAGTACTCAAAAGCAACTCCATTTTTTTACGCATCCGGTTTTTGTAAGGTGGAACGGCATCATTCATTCTCTTCGTATGAATTTCTTTGATTCAAAACATTATAATAGGCATTTGTTTTGTGACAATTTTGCGTAATAAATGAAGAGGAAGTCAAAACTGATAGCGAGGATTCAAACGTAGGCACTGAAGGCATAGAGCAAAGGCTAAAGACTGGCCGCCTCGTCCCTTTGCGTGGTAATTAGCATGCTGAGTATAAGAATATTCCGTCATATTGATAATATTGTGAAATTTTAATAGCTCTTTGCATTCTTCCAAACATATTTTGTAATAAAATTTATCAAGTATTTTATCTTAAAGTGAAATTAAATTCTTTTAAAAATATTAAAAATAAAGGCACACTTTCGAACGCGTGGAAGCATACCAAAATAGTACGTATCAGCTGAGAGAAGAATTTGTGGTTTACTGAATCAGTTGAAGGAAGAAAGTATAAAGGAGAGGGTAAGGAAATGGGGAGAAGAGAGATGGAAACTAGGTATGGAGAGGGAATCAACACTGAGTACATATTTTATGAATCAAGGAGGAAAATATATGCCAACTCATTTAAGTCCAAGCTAATGTTTAGATGAAGAAAAAACTCACTGCAGCTGAATTTGAGGAAGAGGTTTACAGGAGAGGAGGAGAAATGTGACCTCTGCAACCCAGGAAAGCAAGTGACACTACGACAATTCCTACTAAATTGTGAGGGACTAATAGACATACGTAGAAAGTATACTACTATAGGAGACACCACATTGGAAAAAGTGCTCTTGTTCAACCCAACATGTGAAGAAGTAGAAAAATACACATTATATATCGAAGAACTGTGGAAAGCTAGAGAAAGAAAGATCGAAATAGCCCAAAACCTGCACTAAACCTGAATAGGAATTAAAGTTATTGCGTTGCCGTTGCAAAGGCCTTAGCGCAGCCTACATCTGTATCTGTGGCCTCCCTCACATTTACTTCCTTTCTCTATTATATCAGTAACTTACATAATTTTATATTTAAGTGCATATTTTTTTATATTTCCACTAGCTAATTTAAGATTTAATTTTTTTTTATAGCGAAGATAAAATATATATATATATATATATAAATATATTAAAACTGTATTTATTTACAATTGAAACAATTATGTACATTGAACTAAAAATCTGTTTCTGTATGATACTTTTTAAAACAAAGGTGAACACACAATGGTACTTCACATTCACCAGATATAATTTGTCAGTTGATATTTTTTCTCAGTTTTTGTTGTTTTAGCGCATACATGACAAGTTCTTCTTGATGGAAGAGGCTTCATAAAATGAATAAAAACATCAATAAGGCACAATGGTCGATTACCAATATGTCTAATATCAGAAATTCGATCTTTTTTATACTTATCTACCATTTGTGCAATCACACTGTTTGAAAAATCCAAAATTGGGTTTTTTTCTCTCGTTCGTTTTCTCCTTTTATATATAATAAGCGTTTAGAATAGATAAGTCAACAAGATGGAAGAAAAACTTCTTATATCATCTAATAGTTTTACGCACACACTCTATACCACAAATCACACATTTAAGTTTCAAAATAATGTTAGCATCTCTATCCCTTTTTTCGCTGTCACACATTTGATCATCATTCACACTTGTAAGCAACTGTACATTTTGTTTATCATACCATTTTACGCATAATATATTGTTGCATTGTATCGATTCAACCTCCCCCTTCTTCATTTTTTTTTATTTAGGCATGTTCTTTTTATTGGAACGAACTGTCACACAAGCCCGTCTTATTTTCGAGTAATTTTGCAAGATCAGGGCTTGTGTACCAATTGTCAACAAAAAGAACATGGCCCTTATTCAAATAGGATTCAAGCAGTATCATCGCAACTAAGCCCGTCACACCTACTTCATTGTCGATAGTAATTTCTGTACCGGTTCCAATATAAATTATCAAATCTATTACGTAACCAGTCTTACAATCGCACAATACAAACGTTTTTACACCGAATTTATATCTTTTATTTGGACTGTATTGTCTGTAATGGAGTCTTCCTCTCCAAAGGAGTAGATTTTCATCTATACAATTACAAGATAGAAATTTAAATCAAGGCTGATTCATTTCAAAGACCTTTGAAAGGAATCAGCTTTGATTTAAATTTCTGTCTAATGAGATCCAAGAGAAGTTTGATTTTTTCTATCTTGTTTGCTCTTTCAATTGTATTGTCGCTAAAATGTGAAAGCCTCAACATTTGCAGAAAACGATCTCTTGAAATGAGTTTTCCAAATATTTTCTGTTCGTGAAGTTCATTACTTGAGCAGCTACTCCAAATTTCGTCGGCGTCCGTTTCTTTGAAGGTCGAAAGGCGGCTATATAGTTTGTAACAATTTATTTGCTTCAAGAATTTATAATATGCATTTGATTGTGTGACAATTATATTGATCACATCATCGTCGATAAACTTCAAAATAATCTATTTCTTTTGAATTTTGTATAATGAAGCATGAAGAATTCAAACCTGATTGTGAAGATTCAAACGCAGGTAGTGAGGGCAGGAAATTCGAGCCAGATACCCATGACCAAGTTGTAGCACGCCGTGTTCGTTTGCGTGGCCGAGGGTCAGACTCTTCATTTTCGCCTGTAGTGTCATTATTTTCACTATTTTCTTCGTCTAAAACTTCTATATTATCACTGTCAAATTTAGATAATGATTCACTGGGCCAGCCATCATCGCTAGATATACTACTTAGGTTATCTGAGTCTACATTTTCTAACAAGTCACTCGACTCATCCCCTATTTGGCCGTTTAAATTTGGTGTGCAAAATTGCTGAACTTTTCTACTCGACATTCTGAAAGGTATGATTTGGAATGGAAATATTTAAAACATGGCAACTGATAGAAGAGTGCCAGAGGAAACTACTTACAAAAAATTTCAAACCTTCGGGCAATAGGAGAAGAAATACTAGATCAAATCCATATATGGCCGATTAGTGGCCATATATGGTGATGCCGAAGACGCCTGCATGACACTACTGCCCAAGAAACGTCGTTTTGATTGGCTGAACAATGTAGTTACTGCGGATAAGAAATGGTGTCTACACTCAAGGATGGCACACAAAAGAAACTGTCAAACGCGGACCGACATCAAAGGAAGCTTATGGTTTGTGTCTGGTGGGATGCGAAGGGAGTGATTTACAGGGAAATGTTTGGACGCAATAAGTCTATCGACGCTTAATTATACAGTCAACAACTGCCTCAGGTGGCATATGAAATTGCGCAGAAATGACCAGAGATGGCTGATGTCAGGTTTCTTCATGATAACGCCCGACAACACGTTGCAATTCGTACGAAAAACAACTCCTATAGCTGGAGTGGGTTGTTCTCCCTCACCCACCGTACTTGAAAACAGACTACCATCTATTCGGGGCACTGCAGAATTTCTTGAATGGCTAAACGTTCACAGATAAACTGAAAACGGCAGTGGAGCAGTGGCGGCTCGTGTATAGGCACTGCGGAACTGCAGCACATCCTATTTCCACTCGATAGTATCGATAACATCCAATATAATGAGTACTTTTTTTGTAATTCTTTCTTTATACTTGTACATTATATAATCTTTAAGCTTAATGTCGGTAGTCATCACCTAGTTTATGAAAAAAATACAAAAATCCTTGTATAAAACTGTGCGCTTCACAGTTCCAGCTACGCTATGTTTGGCTCTTGTGTGCATGCTTACATGTCAGAGATAGGAAGCTGCACGGTAGGGAGAGTACTGTGGCTCACGCATTGCCGAACCTAGTGCGCTGGTGGAAGGTAGTGTTTCTTTTTAACTGGGGGTTTTGCTCAAAGGCCGCAGTGAAGTGAAAATCGTGTGTGGCCAAGTGTAGCAATTGCTGAGAACCGCATCCAGCTTCAAAGTAATGTGGTGCGTATCTCCTTGAGAAAGAAATCCTGGACGTTCAAGCCCAGGATCTTCTCTCATTTTGCGAGGTCAAGGACTTGTTCCTGGCGCTGCCTCGGACGTCTGATGCCGTGTTAAGAAAGCCAACCTCTACCCCAAGTCATTGTAGTGGTCTGCACCCTTACAAATGTAAATATTTATTACTTAATATATATATATATATATATATATATATATATATATATATATATATATATATATATATATATATATATATATATATATATATATATATATATATATATATATATACTTTCAAGAAGGGTTGGTAGCCCTGACTTAAATCGGGAGATTGCTACACCCGCTCTCCCAAGCGTCTTAAAATTAAGCCATGAGGTTCATTCGATTTGCTGTCCTGCATCGGTGAACAGGTCTGTATATATTTGAATTATAATTGTTTAGCTAAATATTTCCCCAAAGAATCCTGAATTAATGTTTGATTCTTATGTCTCATTTACAGACCCATTTAACTCAGTTGTAATCCACTTTAACCAATCTAGTTATCAATCATCAATTGTTATACTCAATTTACCAATTACTATATAACAATTATCCAATCTATTTACCATATTACTTATAATCAAAATTACTATTTACCAAATTACTTATAATGTGAATTACTATTTACCAAATTAGAATTTATCCAAATTACTTATAATACAAATTACTATTTATCCAATTACTTATCATCCAAATCACTGTGATAATCTATTTGCCAATCTAATTACCAATTATCAATCAACAATTTACTTATAATACAATTACTTATCATCCAATTACTGACCAATCCAATTTACTTATAATCAATTATCATTTGTTATACTCTAATTACCAAACCATATTTAGCAATTGTAAATCAATTCCCGTTAACTCATTCAAATTTAATTCACGCATAATTCTCAATACAATCATAAACTGTTACTGTATAAATTCACCCTTAAATAATCTAACTGTTTATTCAATATTATATAATTTTCTTAACTCTTTGTTCTTAATTCACGCTTTCCCAACGTCGTCCAAATTTAGGCCTAAGAAATTCGCCTGCAAATTTAGACTCGCGTTAGCATTTAACAATTCATGCCTTCGAATAACGAAATGTTTTTATGTTTATTGTGTGTGATCTAGGAGCTATCTAGACTATTGTCGCAATATTCATTTAAACCTATAAATGGTACCCAGTCTAGTTTAATTATCTCCCATTCATTCATTCGTAAAATTAAATAAATTTTCACTCACGTTCGTTGTATTTTTCGGAGGACGCATTCCGCCTCATTCGGTTCCATTTTTTTTCTCGCGTAGATTGTCGACACCTGCTCATTTTTAATCCTTAGTTGACCTTAACATCCTTAAGTGATCCCTTAGTAATTTCATAATATTAATTATAATATACTGTAATAAATACAGAGTGACCAATTTTCAATATTTTTTTTCAAATTTTTACGTTTAAGCGCGTAAACCGAATTTGTGCATAAACACACACATTTTTATTTTTTTGCAAATGGATTATAACGAAGCCCCAAGCTACGCCCCAACTTCGGGCACAGTAACAACACCCAAGCATCCTCCCCCGCAACAACGACATATTCATCCACGTTCGGCGAGCACGCAAGCATCCTGCCTCATTTGCCTACCACCCAACAACGCCCCTTCTCCACTCCCTCTTTGGTTCAGCTTCCGCCATTCGACCCACAAAATCCCATTGGTTGGTGGTAAATGGTGGAGATCATCCTCCTACACCAGGCAGCTCATGGGGATCAAAGGACAATCATCGTAGCTCAGAGATTACCTCTAAGTATTTTTTTTCAACTTTTAAGAGTATTCCTCTTGATGGGTGTTTTTTTCTGGTTCTTGGGGAAGGTTCAAGAGGGCGTTCATGGAGGAATTTGGGAGGTCAAAAATTGAGGACTCGCGTATCCTTCTTGATAGGCAGGAGATAGGAAGCAGGCGCCCTACGCACTTTCTGGACCATCTCAAGGCCTTGGCACATGCCAAGGGAGCACAGCTCGACCAACTCCTGCCACTGGTAACAGATATATTCATGCGTGGGATACCGGACCAAATTAAGCCCCTTATACTAATGCCCTCCTCTGAGAACGTGAAGAAGATGGCAGAGGCTGCTGACGCCTTGTATATTAATCCATTAGTTAGCTGGGGGAATGCAGGTACCAGGGCGTTTAGCGATGTAAATAGGGGGGGGGGGGTAGCACATCATACAACTCTAATGTTAAAAATCACTGACATGTATCCATTTCACAGGTTAGGTCACCGGCCGAGACTCCTTACAACCGGCCAGGACTCCCTCAGGATGCATACTCCGAGGCTTCGGGTCTTTCATCCGTTCTGGAGAGGATATAGATGGATATTCGTGCACTAAATGTGCGAACGGGTTTTCACCGAGAGCAAAATCGTGAACAGGAAGGAGGACTCAGACGTCGTTCCTCCTCCCGAAAAAGGCAACACCAACGAGGAAAACAGCAGCACAAGAGGTGAGGCACAGCAGTTTCATTTCCAAACTAGACCTAATTCCCTCATATCCTGACAACTCTCAGAGTAGCTGCTGGTACCATTCTAATTATGGGAGCAATGCTGTCCACTGTGTTCAGCCTTGCTGTTTTTACCGTGCATCATTTCATGCCCATAACTTTAACCTTCATTCTGGTCGTGCTGCTCATACTGCTATCTTTCAGCCTTCAGGCTTTTGTTGGTATCACTTCAGATGTGGCTTCGGAGCAGAAAAATGCTCTGCCCCATGCTACTAGCAAAATGCTCAACTTGCACCTCAATCTCAACCTAACCTCACCTCACCACCTCCGATCTTACAAAACTCTACGAGTTCCCTTACCCAACCTTCAGCTTCAGTACAGGAAACTTTAAACTGAATTGGCAAGTGATACGTGGGTCTGTCACCTCTTCAGGCCAATCCTCCTTTTAGTGTTCATGACCCACTCTCTGGTTTCTCCTTCCTGGTTGACACTGGCGCTCAATGCAGTGTCATCCCAGCCTCTTCAGTCTAGAAAGCTTGCAATTCGTCTGATCTTGTCCTTAAAGCTGCCAATTCATCGGACATAAGGACTTATGGGAGGCGTATCCTCAACTCCTTCTCTCGGGTTACGTCATGTTTCCCCATGGACCTTCATCATTGCCGACGTCGACATGCCAATTTTAGGCCTAGATTTTCTTTCCGCGCACGACATTCTCGTCGATTATAGTCCCCGCAAACTTACCGACAGAACCACGAAACTAACTGTTGCTGTTTCATTCTCTCCTTCTACCAGCTGTATCCTCTCTGTTCGTCTCCCTGCAACTGCTCCCCACTTCCAGCAACTTTTGCGGGAGTTCCCAAGCCTCTGTCTGCCAAATTCTAAGGACAGACCTATTAAGCACAATGTGGTACACAGAATAGAGACAAGAGGAAAGCCTTTTCTCACGTCCCCGTCGACTGGCCCTAATGAAGCAGGAACTTAAGTTCATGATGGAGGCCGGGATCGCTTCCCCATCCACCTCCCCATGGGGTTCACCACTTCATGTATTACCTAAGTCTACTCCGGGGGAATTCAGAGCTGTAGGTCACTACAGGAGATTGAATGCCTGTACACTTCCGGATAGGTATCATCTGCCTTTCTTATCGGATTTTAACTCCGCTCTCTTCGGTTGTTCCATTTTTTCTGAGCTCGATTTGGTTCGCGCTTTCAACCAAATCCCGAGTCACCCTGATATCCTTAAGACGGCTATCACCACTCCACTCGGTTCCGTCGTCATGAACTAAATGCCTTACGGGCTTCGTAAGTGGTATGATGTTCCAGCGTTTCATGGATCAAGTTCTGAAGTCTTCCCTTCGTATTTTGTTATATAGACGACCTCCTGATAGCATCTTCGTCTTTAGAAGAGCATTTTTCTCACCTCTGCCAGGTTTTTGCACGTTTAGAAGAGTATGGTATCGTACTCAACACTTCTAAATATATCTTTGGTGTCACACAGCTCTCCGTTTTGGGACCAACATTTCCCTTGGTGGAATTCGTCCTCTCGAGGAAAAAGTTGAAGATATCCGGGCTTTTTCCCCCCCGACCTTCTTCGCTAAAGCAACTTCGTAGATTCTGTGGGATGGTAAACTTTTAACACAGGTTCATTTCCAACACCATGCACCTCTCTATGAATTGCTTTCCAAGTTCAAGAAGAACTTTCCTATTTCCTGGTCCCCAAAAGCTTGCGAGGCTTTCTCTCGCACGAAAGAAGCTATGGCTTCCGCTGTCGCCCTGGCCCATCCTTGCCCAGGAGCTCCCATAAGCATTGCTTCAGACACGTCCGGTACTCATGTCGGTGCGACGCTACAGCAGAAGGTTGGTGACTCTTGGCAACCTCTCGCCTTCTTCCTTCTCAACAGAGGTACAGTACGTTTTCCCGCGAATTATTGAGCATATACCTCGCCCTCCGTCACTTCCAACAATACTTGGAAGGGCGTGAATTCGCTGTCTTTACCGACCACAAGCCATTGTTTGGTGCGCTCGCCTCTAGTAGCACCTCCTCTGGGCACTCTGCACCTTGACTTCATCCTGCAGATGACAAATGATATTCGCTACGTTCCTGATTCTTAAAACGTCGCACCAGATGCGCTCTCTCGCATTTCATCGATTTCGTGCACGCAACCTTCCCAAACTGCGCCCATCTATCACGCGACAATAGCCCTTGCCCAGAAACAAGATGGAGACACGCAAACACCGCGTCACTCTTCTCAGCTTATCGTTCGCGAAATCGACTTGCTGGGCAGTCCCTCCAGGCGTATGCTGGTTGACTGTCCTCGTCCACTCATTCCTCTCGCTTACCGTTGGCACATTTTTAACCAGACTCACGGTCTCTCTCATCCTGGCTTTCGAGCAACTCGCAAGCTCACCACACAACGCTATGTGTGGCTAGGTATGAACACCAACGTGGCCAAATGGACCCGCGCATGTCTGCCTCGTAAACGTGCAAAGGTTCAACGCCACACAAAGTCCCTTATGGCTGCTTTTCCACTTCCATCGTCACGTTTTGACGCCGTTAACATCGATCTGGTTGGTCCTCTGCCCTTTTCGCGTGGTTGCACTTACCTTCTCACCATGATCGATCGTTTTACCTCTTGGCCAGAGGCAGTTCCTATCCGGGACATCAGAGCTTCCACTGTAACTCGAACCTTCGTTAGAGCATGGGTCGCTCGTTTTGGTGTCCCGTTAACGATCATGACTGATCGAGGTAGCCAATTTGAATCCCATCAATGGGATGCACTCATGTCAGTGCTTGGTTCCTTTCGTCTCCATACCACTAGCTACCATCCACAGAGTAACTATAAGGCGGAACGTTTTCACAGGACTCTCAAGGGAAACTTACGCTCCACTGACCCCAACATCACTTGGGTGGACAAGCTACCCTTAATTCTCCTGGGAATTCGAGCCTCCTTGAAAGAGGATTTGAATTGCTCTGCTGCAGAACTCGTCTATGGTACGCAACTTCGTCTTCCAGACCAATTCTTTTCTTCTGCTGACTGTCCTCTTCCTTCCGACATACGTACACAATTTAGTTAGGGCGATGTCTGAGGTAAAGCCGACCACCACGAGTGCCTGCTAATCAGAAAGCTTTCATGCCAGAGGAGATGGCAACTTGCTCTCATGTGTTTGTCAGTAGAGATTTCACTCGCACATCCTTGCAACCTGTCTATGATGGACCCTTTCTCGTCGTCTCCAGGAAGCCGAAATTCTTTGTACTGCAGCTTGACACCAAGCAGGATACGGTTTCCATCGATCGGCTTTAAACCCTCTTTTATAGAGGCCGTTCATCTGGAACAGCCACTAACTTTCTCTTCCACTAATATAGGTCCAGTGGTCATCCCAGCCTACCTTCCGCACCCAACTATTCCTTCAACACTGTCAAACCAACTAACCTCACTTCTGAACCCTTCTTCGGTTATTTCAAATCAAAATGAAACTTTTCCTCCTACCTCTTTCTCGCAAACCCTCGGCCAACCATCTCTACAACCCCCAATTCTTCTTCCCAACTGCAGCCACCTCCCTTTTTGTTGCAAGACCACTTGACAGCAGCTGGAGAACACCAAGCGACCAACGCGCAACTCCCGACAGTCGCCTTTTCGGGAGTCCAGAACAATCGTCACCCAACGCCCCGTGTAGCGGTCTAGACCCCTACAAGCGCAAATATTTAATACTAACTGTAAATAAATAAATATATATATATATATATATATATATATATATATATATATATATATATATATATATATATATATATATATATATATATTATTTCAACAAGGGTTGGTAGCCATAACTTAAATCGTGTGATTGGTACGCCCGATCTCTCGAGCGTTTTGAGATAAAATCACATGCTCATTCATTCACTTTGTTCAGCTCATCGGAATCAGGTCTGTAATATTGAAATTGTAATATTCAACTAAATATGTCCCAAAAGAATCTCGTTTTGAATACGTGATTCTTTCTCTCATTTACAGACCCTTCCAACTGCGTTGTAATCTATTTATATAAATATTTATATTACCTATTTATATAATCTATTTATTCAATCTATTTAATTCATTTATGTATCTAATTTAATCCATACAATCTATTTATACATATCAATCTATATTAATATTTACCCAATCCATTTAACTATATAATCTATTTGCTCATATAATCTATTTATCAATTCATATAAATATTTACTCATTTAACATTCAACTAAAATCTAATTAATATTTGTCAATCATCATATGTGTACTCTAATTCTCATTAACTCGTGCAAAGTTAATTCAACCGCATAAAATTCAATCCAATCATAAACTATAATTTCACTTTTTAATCATAACTGTTCATTCCATAGTATATATTTTTCGTATCTCTTTATTTTAATACACGTTCTGGATGCGTTGTAAGGAGGCCTCTCCAATATATAACCTAAAATTAATGTAAATATCTTGTGTATGCAAGCTTTCCTTCAGGGGGGGGGGGGGCAGTATTGTAGCGATCTAGACCCCTACAAATGTAAATATTTATTCCTTACTGTATATATATATATATATATATATATATATATATATATATATATATATATATATATATATATATATATATATATATATATATATATATATATATATATATATATATATATATATGTAAACTTTCAAGAAGGGTTGGTAACCCTGACTTAAATCGGGAGATTGTTATACCCGCTCTCCCAAACGTCTTAAAATTAAGCCATGAGGTTCATTCGATTTGCTGTCCTGCATCGGTGAACAGGTCTGTAGATATTTGAATTATAATTGTTTAGCTAAATATTTCCCAAAAGAATCCCGAATTAATGCTTGATTATTTTGTGTCCTTTACAGACCCATTCAACTCCGTTATAAGCCACTTTACCCAATCTAATATCAATTGTTATACTCAATCTACCAATTACAATTTAACATTTTTTTGCGGGGGGAGCCTATCTGGCGACTATCCACTTGGGCATAGGTCGCCGGAATCAAGACAGCCTAGCACTAGGCTACTTTAAAATAAGAGTATGAAAACAATGATAAAAAAGGAAGATCACAACAATTAGAAAGCAATCTCCGGAGTCGGGGGGAGGTCCCCCTCCCACCGGCGCAGAAGCGTGAGACCTACAAAGAAAACAATAACAGAAAAATAAAAAAGCAAAACAAAAAAAAACTAGTTAAATAAAAGGGAGAAGGCCAGCCTCCCCCCACCCAAAGTCAACAAATCCCCCAGTCAATGTGCAGGCACTCGTCCCGAGTACAAGGGACAGGCGGTGGCGACCCGCGCATCCCAGTACCGGGACAGGTATCGTGCGCGAAGATCACCCAGACTGGGAACTTCAACAAGAATGTGCCGAACAGTCTGGGGGACAACGCAGTCTTCACAGTAGGGCGCTGGCGAGCGCTCCATCAAATGGCGGTGAGTCTCGCGAGTGTGCCCAATTCGGAGACGACAGAAAGCAACCTGAAGCCGCCGCGGCATTGGGGGATAGGTCCATGGGAACAGTCACGGCGCAATGGCACGCACCTTTAAGTTCCCTTCGACCGTCTCCCCATCTTCTTTGCCAAGCAGCCCGAAGAGCTGCCCGTAATCCTGCCATGTAGTCGGTGTGAGGAAGAGCAAAACGCTGGTCCAGTCGCAGAGTCCACTCTTTGGCGCCCTCATTCCCCGCAATTCCTACATGTCCAGGAACCCAGCAGAAGATAATCTCAACACCCACCCGGCTCGCCAAGAGCGTGGCGTCAAAGATATCGCGAAACAGGGGATGCGGAGATTCTAATGCCCCGAGACCAACAAGGGCGCTTTGTGAGTGGCTATAGATCACAATAAAGTCTCCGAACAAGGCACGTCGCGTAATCTCCCGTACCGAGTGATGTATTGCCACCAACCCGGCCCTGAAGACAGACGCAGCACCTGAAAGAGCCCCGCTGACTTCAAACAGAGGGGATACGGTGTGGAAGCCGACCCCCTCTTCGGACCTGGAGCCATCCGTATACACTGGCACAGTTCCAGCGTAAATCGAGGTGTGCTCCAAAAAGCTCGAACGCAATACTCCCGGCGCTGTACAAGCTTTGGGAGCAGAGGCATGGCGACAAATAGCCAAATATGATACGCTCCAGGGTGGCATCCTGGGCAAAACCAGGAGCGCCACCACCCCGAGTTATAGCAAGCCCTAGAAGGAGTTTCCTGGCCCGAAACACAAAGGGCTTAGGGTATGACTGGCATCTCTCGGGGCATAGGCACCGTCGAAATCAGCTGCGGATGAAGAGAGCTGTTGGCGATTGAGGGAGCCACCAGGCTCGCGCATACAGGAGGGTGATGCACTGTACGCGACGTAGAGCGAGTGGAATCTCCCCAGCATCGACTAGTAGGCTGTCAATGGTGAAAGTGCGGAAGGCACCGATCGCAAGGCGAAGCCGGTGTTTCGGATCGAGTCCACCTTCCGCAATAAATGCTCGGCTGCGGAGGCATACAAGTCGGATCCGTAGTCGAGCTTCAAACGAACAAAGGATCGATAAAAAAGTAAGGCAGTATCAGCGCACAAAGCGCTGAACGTCACAGAGCGGAGAATATCCATGGCGGGGTTACAAGAGACCCTAAGGCTGCGAATATGAGCCTCCCAGGTGCAATTCAATCACTTCCAAGCGCACCCAATTAAGAAACAAATCTGGGTCGGGGTGGAGCCATGGATGGGGGCAGAAGTGCACCACCTTAGTCTTGGGCAAAGAAAACCGAAATCTGTGCGCCATTCGGCATAGCGAGACGCGGTTCATTGACTGTTGGAGTCGACGTTCGAGTTGGCATCTGGGCCGCGCCAAAAGAGATCGAAAGGTCGTCCACGTACAGCGTAGCGAGAACATCTTCCGGCAGCACCCACCGAGGTGATGCCGTTGATGCTCAGGGCAGAGTGTAATACTGAGGACACTGCACTGCTCCATTGGGCCGGATAGGGTTCCCCACCACCAGTACGCGGAATCGACGATCTCGCAAAAATTCAGATATAAACATTGGGAGGCGTCCCCTCGCACCCATCGTGTGGAGAGTCTCCATGATACCGTATCGCCATGCGGTATTATCGGCCTTCTCCAGATCGAAAAACACCGTGGCGTGGTGCTGTCTACGAAGGAAGGCCTCGCAGACGGCATTTTCCAGTCGGAGCAGAGCATCCAACGTAGAGTGGAACTTACGGAAGCCATACTGTGCAGAAGAGAAATGGCCTCCGCTGTCCAGGAAAAAGGCTAATCTAACATTTACCAATTTCTCCATCAACTTGCACACGCAAGAGATTAGAGAGATTGGGCGGAAACCGGCCGGAGTAGAGTGATCTCTCCCCGGTTTGCGGAACACGAGCACAGTAGCAATTCGCCAGGAATCTGGGACACCCTCCACCCAGATCCTGTTGAGCAAATCTAAGAGAAAGGCCATGCCTCGCTATCCCAGGTGTCGAAGCATGGCGTATGGGACATCGTCCGGACCATGGGCGGTGTCTGCATTCGAAGCAAGGGCAGAACGCAAATCACTCACAGTAAACCTGTCCAGCCGGCGGCCTTCCGCGACATCACCACGTGCATTTAATGCTAGCGGAGCAGCATCCCGGCTAGAGAATGCAGAGAAAGCGGTCACGAAGGATTCCGCAACGGACGCGGTCCCATTCTCCTGGAGAACGCGAGGGGAATCCTGCAAAAACATACCCCGAATCCTTTTGACTCGCCTCCACACTTCTGCCAGAGCGGTCTTCCCGTTGAGTGAAGACACTTATGCCTGCCAAGAAGAGGGGCGAGGGTGCTTCGAAATATACCGGAACCTAGCCATAGCCCGACGAAATTCAGCGACAGTGAAATCGTTCGGGCGGTGCTTATAGCGCATTAAGGCATAACGCTTCTGTTTGAGGGCCGTCTCACATTCGGCCGACCACCACGGGAGTGGTCGGCGTGCAAAACGGCCAGACGTTCTGGGAATAGTAGTCATGCCCGCGGCGATGAGGTTGCCGAAGAAGAACTCAACGGCCTCATCTACCGACCTAAACTCCTCGACCTAGATAGAGAATTCAGTCATTTCCTGAAATGCAGGCCCCCGCGCCAAGCACCATCGAGGTGGGCTCTCAGGCGGCAGTTGCCCTGAAAATGATATTTGAAAGGGAAAGTGATCACTACAATAGAGGTCATCAACCACCCCCAATCAAAATCAGGCTGTGAATCCGAAGAGCACAAAGATAGATCAAGGCAAGAAAATGAAACGGTTCTCGAGCAGTGATGTGGAAACTAATCCACATTTAGGACGCTTATCTCAAGCTCTTCGATCAGATCTGCAAGGACTTGTCCCCTGGGATTTATTGAGTAATCTCACCAGAGAGGATGCCTGCCGTTCAGATCTCCAAGCAAGAGAAAGGGACTCGTCAACCGTCCCACGACGCGGCGGAAGTCCCCCACGTCGAAGTCAGCTGACGGTGGAATGTACACAGAAAAAATATAATACCTCCTATCCAGGTGACCTGCACAGCCACTGCCTAAAGGAGGTATCTAAAGTGAAAAGAAGAACAGAGAAATCATGCCGGGTGTAAACCGCGCATCCCCCATCTCCTGGTGGTGGGGTCGCAAAACTCTTATACCCGGGGAGGGCGGGCAGGGGGCACACGTCTAGCATGGTCTCCTGCTGAAAAATAGCTAGCGGGGAACGGGACGAGACGAGGCTCGGCAGCTCCTCCCAGTTGGCCCTGAGTCCACGGCAATTCCATTGAAGGAATATGCCCTCCAGGCCTAGCTCGGAGACACGGGGGCCATCTTCGAACAGAATACCCTCACGGGAATGGCCGTACGCTTCCCGGGAGCAGAACCCTGGGCTTGGAAGACTTATTGGGGGACGTTGGGCTCGCCATGCGTCTTTTCCTCCCTCCGCCTCGAAACCTTAGGTGGGCGTTGCGGCTTCGGAGGCGGGGGGGCCCTCTTTTCGAGGAACCCCCGTCTCCGAGCCACTCGCTCCACCACTAGGCGTGGGCAAAAGAGCCGAAACTCCTTTGTTGCTATCCTCCTCCCGGGGGACAATTTAGGAACCCCGGAAGATGGCCTAGCGACCAACTTCAGGGGTGTTGCCTCTTGTGAGTCTAACGACTCGGTAAAGGCGCGTGGCTGTTTCGCCTTACGGGAAACGGTCACGCTGGGGAAAGAGGGGGGGAGCCCTGGTTTTAGCCGGGGCTGGGGATGAACCCTTTTTGCCGGAAGCTTTACCAGGGGAGCGTCCGGGTTGAGTAGAGCCCGCAGAAGGGCTCCGAATGGGCGCGAAACAACCGTGCTCGACGGCCTGGATGGGCCACGAGCAGAGTCTCTCTCTCTAACTATTGAGGCATGAGACGTCCCTGACAGAGCCAGGCGCTCTAGGACCAAGTCCTTAGCCCCACCGAATAAGAGTCGATCCTGGGCTTGAACGGCCAGGATTTCTTTCTCAAAGAGATATGCACCACATTGCTTCGAAGAAGCGGGGTGCGGCTCTCCGCAATTGACCACACACGATTTAGACTTATCGTGTGCGACCTTGGAGCAATTTACACAGACTTTTGGTGACCCCGACTTTGCGTGTAAACATGAACGATTCGTATGGCCGAAGCGGTGACAGTAATATCACCGCTGCGGCAGTGGCACGAATGCATTTTCGCAGTAGCGGTACCAACCGGCACGCACCGACCCAGGGAGCTTGTCACAGTCGAACGTGACGAAGAGTGTAGGAGTGGGTCTCGAGGCCCCTCCCTGTTTTCTCATCACACGTTCGACCTTGACCGCCCCATGGTCGGCCAGCTCTGAGGTGATGTACTCTATGGAGTAACCACCGAGTTCCCTTGCATAAACTACTCCTTTCACAAAGTTCATAGTAGAGTGCGGTGTCACACTCACCGGGGTGCTGTCAAGTGTCCGAAGAGCACTTATCTTGGCCGCCTCGGCGGGATTCGCCGCATTCACCAGAGGGCTCTCGTCTGAGAAACGGGTCACCTTCGACTCTTACCAATTACACTAGCTAATGCTCTCCTCTGATGGATCATGTTGCCCTTGGCCAACATGCTGCCATCAGTGGAGCGAATAACGAGGAAGCGTTTGAAGCCAGCAAGCTTGAAAACGCTAGGTTACCTCTGAATGAGTTGCCCAGATGTCATCGAGGCTCCGCCCTGCGCTCTTTTCGTCTTAGTCATAGTCAGGAGCTCCTAACCCAGGGGGTGGGGTGGGGGGGGGCTGAGGGGTTGGATGTGCCGATCTTGGCTTGGTCGCTTACCGAAGTGGCAACAGATCCATCCGTCCCTGCAGACACTGCGGATGGAGAGGATCCCCGAGTCGTCTTGGTGGTTTTCTTATTTTTTTTTAATTTTTAGGAGAGGAGGGCGAGGAATGAACCCGCTTCTCCCCTCCGCCGGCAGGATCCCCAAGGCCAGATGGACCAGACTCAGCCAGGTCTTTCTTCGAGATGGAGGTCCTGGTAGTCGCAGGGACACCAGTCGGAGGAGATCCCTCCCCTTCTTGTACTGGCTTGGAAACTCGGGCCGTTTGAGGAGGAGCTTGCATATGGGCGGATTCGGGTTCGGTGCCAAGCACCGAACCCGGATTCGCCCACATGGAAGGCCCTACCGTCTGAGACTGAATTGCCTCTAAGACCATGTCTATCTCAGGATGGGGCCTCCAGTTAACCATCCCCTCCCAGGACATTGCGGGTCCCGTAGGCAGCATTGTCACTAGTCACGTGTGGGAAGGCACAGGCCTTGACCCCGGCAAGATTCAATATTCTTGCCAGCAGGTCTTTTGAGGAATACGACCGAAGGGGCCTGGCTTCCCTCTCCCCCCTAAAGGGGTTCGTCCTACTGAGCCGCTTCACTGGGAGAGCGGTCGGCTATGGGCTGCCTGCTGGCTTTCTTGGTAGTCCCCTTGGAATTAAAAGGGGGAACTGCGGCTAGAAACAGGGAGGTGCCTGAAAGAAATTGCAGAGAATGGAAGGGTGGGGAGTCCCCTACAACCGTAGGCAGGGGCTCTATTTTTTATGTGGAGCTGCCCGAGGGCGCCTACGTTAATAAACAAGTGGAAATTCGGAGAGATTTTGGATTTGTCACATTTTCATTCATGGGCATGTTGACCCTATTTGTTCCACGGGAAGCAATCGCTCATCACCCCTCACAGTAGCCCTATCTGCAAGGGGTGCGTACAGGACCTGGCAGAGCCACATGCCGCCATTTCCGACCACCCTTTCCGCCTGGTGGCCTGGCAGTCCATCAGCATGGCGGCTCCACCTTGGACACGGCGTAAAAAAATAATAGATTGTGAAGTGAGAAAGAAACAGGATGTGAGGAAGGTATGGGTGGGGATGAAGCAGGTTGTTAAAAACCTACCATCCTGAACGGGAGCTCAGGGGTTAGGGGACATTGTCCCCTCAGCCCCGATCCGGGACGGTTGGCTGAGAAGGAGGTCAGCATCTATCCTGTGAAATTAGAGGCTGACCAGAGAAAGTTGTGGGAGAGGTTGTAGAAAAGCGACGAAATAAGGGAGAAATACAGGCTGTCTGAAGTGAGAAGAGGCTAAGCTGGGGTCGGACAGGGTGCTGAGTCCCGTCAGCACAGCGGCCAGGATGGCAAATCGCCACCTTACGGGGTTACTATTTAACAATTATCCAATCTATTTACCAAATTACTTATAATCCGACTTACCATTTATCCAATTACTTATCATCCAAATAATCTTAATCATCTATTTGCCAATCTAATTACCAATTATCAATCAACATTTTTTTTATAATACAATTACTTATCATCCAATTTACTTATAATCAATCACCATTTGTTATACTCTAATTAGCAAACCATATTTACCAATTGTAAGTCCATTCCCGTTAACTCACTCAAATTTAATTCACGCGTAATTCTCAATACAATCATAATACTGTATAAATTTTCCCTTGAATAATTTAAATGTTTATTCAATAATATATATTTTTCTTAACTCTTTGCTTTTATTCGTTTTCCCAACGTCGCCCAGACTTAGGCCTAAGAAATTCGTCTGCAAATTTAGACTCGCGTTAACATTTAACAATTCATTCCTTCGAATAACGAAATATAGGTTTTTATTTATTGTGATCTAGGGGCTATCTAGGCTATTGCCGCAATATTCATTTAAAATCTATACCCCTCAAGGCCTAGCAACACGGTCGTATCTCCCCTGGTAAAAGTGGCGGCACAAAGGGTTCGCAGTCTACCCTCGCTGAAACCAGGGCTCGCCCGGCTTTCCCCACGGTGACCGTTTCCCGTAAGAGGAAAAGGCCGCGAGCATCCACATAGTAGTTAGACTCACAGAAGGCAACACCCCTTAAGTTGGTCGCGGCAGTGGTGGCTCGTGTATAGGCACTGAGAGAGGGCAAATTTAAGGAGCTACGGGGCCCCTACCCGTATATGTAAGTATATATATATATGGTATTTCACCTCCACTGCTACTTTTCCTTTGAAGAGAGAAAAAGTTATCTCAAGAATTTAAAAGAACTTATAGTATGGCTGAGAGGAAAACTGAAACAAGGTCTGCTGACCAAAAGGTCACGTGCTCTCACTTCTTCTGATTTATGACCTTACGACCTTCAAAACTTTCAATAATGCTCGGATTAACCTTGAACATTCTATAATTTGAGAGAATGTAAAACAACATAAGGGTTTCAAATTTCGTTAGAATCGGCCAAATAGTTATGCTGTTATTGCCAAAAACAAAAGAATTCCAGGGCTAACCTCGGGATGACTTTGGCAATTATATAATTCGAAAGAGAATGTAAAAAAAGATAAGGGTTGCAAATTTCGTTAGATCAGCCGAAGTTATTACAAAAAAAAGAAATGGGGCCAACCGACCGACATAGTGAGATATAGTCGCCCGTGACTAAAAAGTGGGTTTTATTTTGTACTTTTTTTTCTTTTTAAAGAACCTCGTGTACTACTATAACATAATACCAGACTTATTATACTATGCAGTATGCTCTAGTGATTTTCTATATTTTTCTTATAGTAATATATATAATATAAAAATCAGGAAAATGAATAGTTATTTTGTCTCGGCCTTGTGTGCCTAAGGGCAAAAACCTAATTATTACTAATTTTTTACATCCCCGCGGGGCCCTTAGCACGTGCTACTAGGTTAAACCGGCCCTGCAGTGAGTAACTGCAGCAACTCCTATTTCCACTCGATATTATCAATAACATTCAATATAATGAGTCTTTCTTTTATTTAATTGTTTATTTATACTTGTACATCATATAATCCCTAAGCTTACTATCAGTAGCCATCCTCTAGTTTATGACAAGAATAACAAAAATAATTGTATAGAACTGTGCGCTTCACAGTTCCAGTGACGCGGTGTTTGGCTGTTGTGCGTATGCTCACATGTCCGAGATAGGAAGGTGCACGCTAGCACTGTGGATCACATAGTGCCGCCCCTGTTGTGCTGGAGGAAGGTAGTTTCTTTTTGATTCCGTGTTGTGCTTAAAAACGTGTTTATATTGAATGTGATAAAATGTAGGATTTAATTATTTTTTCAGGTTCTTTTTATTAATTAATTGAGCTGCTGAAATTTATCTTGGAAAATAATCTAATGATGTTCTTAGTGAAATTACGAAACTGATAAAAATTCTCTTGACAATTCCCATGACTAGATCAGAAGCAGAACGCTGCTTTTCAACACTGAAAAGAATACCAACTTTTCTAAGGAGCACTATGAATTCTGAGACTAAATGCACTTGCAGTGCTTTCAACGGAGAAAATAATCTTTTCAAGCAAATTAAAACAAGAGGGATGGATTTTGTTTTTAAATGAATGGATTAAGCTTGAACAGCAATAATTTAGGCTATTAGTAACAAAGGACATGCGTTAGCGACCCCGTTTGTCCGGGCGGAGGAAGCAAGAAAGAAATGTTGTAGGGGTTTTGCAACCGATCCGCACTCTTCAGGAGCGTTATATTTTTCAGTGGAGCCCTACCGATTAACCGGGAAGAGAACTCCACTAACACGAGCCAACACACGTGGATGACCCCAGCGAGATTCAAAAGCAACAGAATTAGAAGATTTCGGGACTAGAAGAAAATAGGCAGTCAGGGGGGGGGGGGGGGCTTACTTAGTTCACATAAGGATCCAATGACCGGGTATAATTATCACGAAAGCCACCATTCTTTGAAGGGGAGACTACCCTGGAAAAAGGATTTCGGGGATTTGTACATCATTCCAAGTTAAATAAATTCATGCTCTTCCTCGTGACTCCCCACCAGCGGAAGGGCTCTCCAAATTTACCCCCCTGGCGAAATAGCATGGCATGCGAAGGATCATGGGAGAGCACAGGTTCCGCCATCACCGAAGATCACAGGGGGGGGGGGGGGTCGTCAACATATCTCACCCTCTCTCTTTGCTCTGATAGAAGGAAGGAGTGAATATGAAAGATAGAGACAAGAAAACTTCAGAGGGCCAACGCACACCCCAAAAGAAAATAAAAAACGAAGTAGGCGGAAAGAGGATATAAAGAAATCTAATATAACACCCAAATAAATGTCTCAGGGAAACAAATGGGACGAGTAATGAAAATGTGTGTGTGTGTGTGTGTGTGTATTCGGGAGGACGGCGACCCGAATATTTTCAGTTTCCAGTTTATGCCTAATTTGTATTTCTATACTAGTTGGAAATCAGATGTCTATAGGTTAACGTTTGTTAAGTTTATAGAAAATAAAATTAACGTACTAACTATAACGTTTACTCCTACTTTCTTAGCCAACCTAAAGGACATTAGCGTATCCATGTATTTCTTAAAACTGATCTCCATCACTCAATGGGAAATGTTAAAAAGTCCACTTCGCCCCCCTGCCCCCAACTGGGGTGAGGGTGGATACCCTTCCCCGCTATAAGACAGGAGCCCTTCCGTGGTAAGTCCCGAAGCACCTTGGTTGAGGATGGGGACCCATTAGATTTCGGAAGATGAGGAAGTCGCCTGAAGCCAGCTGAAACGGGATATTAGAAGTAAGGTCTCATCCGACGGGCGGGACATCAAACCCTTTAGCTTGGAGCTTCTGGAAAAGTCAACATTGGCTTGATGCCAAAGAGGAGGCTGATGGGTAGGGCAGGATTGTCTCAAAACCAGAAAATAGCTTATGGGGGAAATAGAAATAGAGGCAGTGTTCGAGAATAGGCGGCGCACATTTAGCGAGGGTTTGTTTCTGCATAGTTGGTTAGGTTTTGGGAGTGAAGAGATAGGGAAGGGAGGGGTATGAACGTTGAGAAAGGCGGGGGAATGGGAGTTGGGAAGGAAAACAAGAGGATGAGGCAGGAGGGAGTATGGTTGCTGTGTCACGGGGGACAGCTGCATGGCAAGGGCTTTGGAGTGCTCAGGGAATAGTAGTAGAGGTTGTTGAGTACTCCAAGTTCAGAGCCAGATCGTTTACACTTGTAGAGCAGCCAGTTCTGCTGTTTTTTTTTTACCAGTCGTAGAGAAGAAGCCTTCGCCCAGGGTAACAGAGTCCAGCGGCCTGAGACAAGGAATTTCGTATCCAGAGATATTCTAAAGATCCAGACATTGACGAGCACCACTGCTCGGGCGCCCAACCATCACACCACGGAGCGGCTTGATCAGTAACACCCCTGGTGAGAGCATAAGACAACCATAAACCCTCATTATGATCAGTGTGAAGAGGCAAAGAGAAGCAGATAGAGTGGAAGAAAAAAAAAGAGGGTAGAGAAGGATCTAATAAAATCCTCTTCGTCACAGGCAAGCCTGCTTACCCTCCCTCACCTCAAGAGGGTGGGAGCCCGTCCACAGTCAGCCCAAGAAAGACCGCGCACGAGGAGGGGGACGTAAATTGATAGTTTTTATACTAGAAGATTAGGACGGCCGATTGAGGCTCGTTAGTGCGTCTCCCACGGCCAGAGAGGTGTGAAGGGATAGGAGACTGAGGGAAAAGGAGTCAGGCGATGTCGAGTGGAGTAGAGATAGGGTACAAGGAGGGCTGAACGAGTGTTTGGGAAGGGCTGTGTTAAGGGAGAGTTTAAATGACAACGGAGGGCTCAATTATTGTTAAGGGAGAGCTTAATTGTTAAGGGAGGGCTCAATTGTTAAGGGATGGGCTCAACGGTGTTCAAGGTAGCCCAATTCCACATGGGCACCGACGACCGGACGTTATGCCCCTCGAAACTCCTTTGGTTCAGGATCAGCTGAATGGGTGTTCAGCTAGGTCCCATATTACATGGGGCGCTGACCCCCCCGCATTTTCCGACAAACAATGCTTTGATCTATGAAAGGCTCAATAAGTGAGACGGAAAAACTCAATGGGTAGTACGATGAAGGGGGGTTAAGTGGGTATTACAAGGATATGAAGAATGCTCAACGGGGGGTACGGGCGCGCTCATTGGGTATTACTGTCCAGAATAAGCTTACCATAGCGGTGCTATTCAACTGTCAGGGTATGGGGGCTCAAAGGAAGACACGGGTCTGAACTAGAGATGGGACGATTAATCGGAATCGGGAATCGTAAGACTCGGTCATTTGGGGGGAATCGGAATCGTCAAAAGAATCCCTATTGCAGATTCCCAAAACGATTCTTTTTAATTAAAAAATTTAATAACTATAAATAATGCATGAATTGCCAGCCTGAGTTTTCCAGGTACCGAGATTGAATGCACTTTTAAGTTTTAACCTTTTATGTTCCGATGTTAGTTACTCTACAATACTATAAAGTCAATTGTAATTAATGCGTAGCTATTGACTATCAAAGGATGACTCAGCAGAATATTTCAAAAATAGGTTGATAATTGAATTGGAATATAGTCGGGTGTTGAAAAAGTCAAATCAAGAAATGAACTTTGTTAAGGCTTAAAATGTTATTGCATATGCGCTTGTCACTGCCAGTGGCCCTGTGCACACTCATTTGTCTCAGTATAGTAATTACCACTGTTTCTTTGAAAGTAAAGGACTCTTTGTGGGACTTGTTTCGACATTGTCTGCATGGAAATCTTCAATGAAAAATAGATTCAACTCCTACTTTAATGATCAAAACCTCATCCTTGCAACATTTTGGGATCCTCGTTATAAGACATCATTTCTTGAAGAAAAATATAATGGAAATGATGTGGAGCAGTTTTTGCAACAAAGTATGGTAGACGATATTTGCGTAACAATAGGTCTTCAAACAATGATGAGACAGAATCTGATACATCAGCTGATAGTAAGAGTGAAGGAGAAACCGAAAACAACTTCAACTTTAACACTTTTCTGAGCGAATTTAAAAAGATGAAGGGAGATACAAAGATGTTCAAATACCAGGGAGGATAATAAATTTCAAACATTAAATATGAAATTGATGCTTAAATGAGGCCAATCCCTTACAGTGGTGGGGAGCTAACAAGGATACATTTCCAAATATGTATCTTTTGGCTAAAAAGTATTCGTCTGCATTGGCGGAATAATATGCTCTCCTAAAAGAAGTAGACTAACGTTAATACGAAACAAGTGAAATTTTAAAGTTTCTTGATTCCACGGAATATACTCGTACATTTAATGATAAATTTATATAAAAAATATTAATCGTATATAAGCTCACTACATAATGGACACTTAGTTGTTATGTCCATTCCATTCTTGCTCACAGTTATTATTTCTCTGCATACTACGTGCTTTGTCACGTCTCCTTCCTCGCTTGTCATATTCCAACACTTTAACTTTCACATCTGTCTGTCTGCGTGGTCTTGAAAAAGCGACGTACAACTGACCATGACTGAACACTGGTCCAGGAAAGAACAGACCCACCGTATCAAGTGTTTGATCTTGGCTCTTGTTGATAGTTATTGCATACCACAGCCTTACATGAAACTGGGTTCTTTCTAATGTAAAAGGGACGTTTGGGTCACTTGGAGCCAACTTCAGCCTTGGGATTAAAGCATGCCTATTAATCAAAGGACCAGTGAGAAGCTTCAATGGAATGTTGATCTTACTACTTCTAACCTTGTGCCGTTGCATAGACCGTTCTCTATTGAAATGTTGCGAAAAACATGATTATTGATCCTAGTTTTAATTGGAGTTTATGAGGTGGTATCTCGGAGGGTGTTAATGAATTTATGAATTCCATGGGATATCTGTCAGCTTCCACAGGGTCATCAGCAAGCACTCTGTCAGTACTGTAATAAATCTTGTAGTTACCAGGGAGTTGCGGCAAAACTGCTTCATTGATTAAAAGACAATCTACATTCCTAGGAGGCAAAATAACTCGATTCCTCTTCTTTTGTTGTGTAGTATTATTGAAAATTTCACCCATTAAAGTCTCCAAAACAAAAAAATATGGGAGGGACTTCAATATCCTCTTCAGTCATACTAAGGCCTTCAATTCGTGGTGTTGTCCCATTGCCGAGTTGCAGTAATCATATCGCAAACTCTTGCCGATCAGACCTGCTCTCGTGTTGGTGTGCAAGCTGAAGCGTCGAAAGAAATGCCACAGACGAGAGTTTTTTTAGGCAAATTTCCAAAGTAGCCTCACGGGTACTCTTCGGTAATATTGGCAACACTTGTCGAAAGTCACCTCCTAAAAAATAAAACCTTTCCTCCAAATAATTCGTCTACACCAGTGATATCTCGGAGGCACTTGTCAATAACATGAATGGCATAGGTAGGAATCAGAGAGGCCTCATCCAGTATTATGAGATGATGGCTCTTTAGGAAATTTGCATGATTACTCGAACCAGACACATTACAGACGGTAGTCTCCGTTAGTGGAAAAGGAAATTTGAATAAATTGTGTACAGTTCTGCCTCCCAACAGCAGTGTAGACTCTATGCCGGTCCAGGTATGTCTTGCCACATTCTCCCGGAGCATCAACATAGAAGCAGGTCAGTGCAGGGTTTTCCCCTCTTCTTCTTTGTTGCACTGCATCCATTACTTAATCAGCAATCGCTCTTTGCTCACCAGTTATAGAATCAATGTCAGGATGGTCGATAAATGATGGATGATCTGGTTTTAAGCCTATTATTGGGCTGAGGTAGCCCTAGTCTTGCGCAGTTGGTCCCATTTTCAATCATTAATGTATTGATGTATCGGAGTGCCAGATTTTCAGCTTGCTCTTGCTCCATCTCTTGATGCAGATAGTCCTCAATCATTTTTTACTTTTAGTAAATTTTATAATTTTAACACATAAAATTAAATCTCAAACGCCCATTATCTATCATAAGAGAAGAGCGACCTGGGAGTGATGACGTCATAGCGTAACGGTCGAATGGACGGATGCGACATAAGCATATTATTATATAGATAAAAGAATTGGCATCGGAATCGGAATAATTTTTGGAATCGTCCCATCTCCTGTATGAACCAACATGCCAGAGCCGTGCTCCGTAGGTATCATGGTGGCTTGATGGAGCTTACTACCATGATGAAACATGACAAAGCTTAGCCACTTCATCTTCGGAAGGGCTTCAAGGGTGTTACAGTTCGGACGAAACTGGTCATCAGGGACGAAAGGATGCTACGAGAGGGCCAATGGGTGTTATGAAATGGCTTAAAGGGTGATCAGGGAGGGCTCAATGGGAACTCAGGGAGGGCTCAATGGGAACTCAGGGAGGGCTCAATGGTAGCTCAAGGAAGGCTCAATGGGAGCTCAGTGAGGGCAACATGGGAAGGTCAGAGAGTTGAGTAGAGGAAAAAGAAAAGCAGATAAATAGATAGTAGGGAGACAAATATAATTGGGGCATGATAAAAGTCCTCTTCATCACAGGAAAGCCTGCTTAGCTCTCCCCCTCGTCAACTCCAGAAGGTGAGAGACCCTCTGCAGGCAGAATAAAAATGAACATGGAGAAGGGGGGGAGGGTAAATAGAAACGAAGAAGAGGGTGCAGTGGGAAGGAGGAAGAGGGGGGAAAGAGGGGCAGTAGGAGGGAAGAAGAGGGAGAAGTAGGAGGGAAGAAGAGGGAGAAGTAGGAGGGAAGAAGAGGGGGAAGTAGAAGGAAAGGAGGGGGTAGTAGGAGAGGAAGGGGCAGTAGGAGGAGGAATAGGGGGCAGTATGAGGAGGAAGAGGGGGGCAATAGGAGGAGGAAGAGGGGGCAGTAGGATGGGGGAAGGGGGACAGTAGGATGGGGGGAAGAGGGGCAGTAGGATGGGGGAAGAGGGGCAGTAGGATGGGGGGAAGAGAGGCAGTAGGAGGGAGGAAGTAGTAGGAGGGAAGAAGAGGGAGGAAGTAGTAGGAGGGAAGAAGAGGGAGAAGTAGGAGGAAGGAAGAGGGGGAAGTAGAAGGAAAGGAGGGGGTAGTAGGAGAGGAGGGGGTAGTAGGAGAGGAGGGGGCAGTAGGAGGAAGAGGGGGCAGTAGGAGGAAGAGGGGGGCAATAGGAGGAGGAAGAGGGGGCAATAGGAGGAGGAAGAGGGGGCAATAGGAGGAGGAAGAGGGGGCAATAGGAGGAGGAAGAGGGGGCAATAGGAGGAGGAAGAGGGGGCAATAGGAGGAGGAAGAGGGGGGCAATAGGAGGATGAAGAGGTGGAATAAGAGGAGGAAGATGGGCAATAAGAGGGAGGAAGAGGGGGCAATAGGAGGGAGGAAAAGGGGGCAATAGGAGGGAGGAAGAGGGGGCAATAGGAGGGAGGAAGAGGGGGCAATAGGAGGAGGAAGAGGGAGCAGTAGGAGGGAGGAAGAGGGGGCAATAGGAGGGAGGAAGAGGGGGCAATAGGAAGAGGAAGAGGGAGCAGTAGGAGGAAGGAAGAGAGGGCAATAGGAGGAGGAAGAGGGGGCAAGAGGAGGAGGAAGAGGGGGCAGTAGGAGGAGGAGGGGGAGAGGGGGCAGTAGGAGGAGGAGGGAAGAAGAGGGAGAAGTAGGATGGGGGGAAGGGGGCAGTAGGATGGGGGGAGGAGGGGCAATAGGAGGAGGAAGAGGGGGCAATAGGAGGAGGAAGAGGGAGCAGTAGGAGGGAGGAAGAGGAGGCAATAGGAAGAGGAAGAGGGGGCAGTAGGAGGAGGAGGGGGAAGAGGGGGCAGTAGGAGGAGGAGGGGGAAGAGGGGTCAGTAGGAGGAGGAGGGGGAAGAGGGGTCAGTAGGAGGAGGAGGGGGCAGTAGGAGGAGGAAGAGGTGGGAAGAATGCAGGCATGTTAAAAAACAAGTCTTGCATGTAATGGGAGAGGTGCCTAAAGGAAAATGGGGTAAAGGGGTTATTATATGCCCCCAAAACTGTGGGTCACAAATAAGTGTCTTGAAACCCTAGACAAGACCATGCCTCTTTGAACCTGCAACAAAGGAAATGAAAAGGCACGAATGAATGGAGATTTGATAGAATTGTGAGACAGGAACCTCAAAAGTTTTCAGCTTATTCATTTCTACAAGGAAAAGTCAAAGTAGACAATCTTGCATTTCTCTTAAATTCTTCACAAAATGTGTAAATATCTGTAAATCATCCAATTGGAATAAGATCTCCACTTAGTTGACAGAGTAGCGGAAACAGACACTTTCATATGGTAAAGGATAAAAAAAAGGTCTGGTGACATTTTGCCATTACTCTCTGAAGGAACTTTCCTTCCAAAAATCTTGTTTTCCTGTGTGAAACTCTCAAACAATAAATGATGCATAACAACACTTGTCAATAGAGGTACTGGGCTAAAAAAAATGCAGTAATTGCTAATTTTAGTAAAAAATGGTACCTTAGTCGATTGATCTAATCTTATTTTTATAAAATGATATCTCTATTGTACTTCTTACAGAGACAATATTTGTCACACGAAACCATTTTATTGAGGGCCAACTTGAACTGTGAAATTTGAACCTAAACCTCTCATGATAGAGATAAAACAGGAGAAAAAATCACAGAAAAATTGCATCTGTTCTCTAGTTGGTGGGAGTTTATATCTGTTATCGACCCAGAAGAGGTTGGAAGAATTTTTCGCCCTTGCCAATGTTGTTTCAAACTCGATATTGGAGTGTGGGCTTTGATTTTGACTTTGCAGCGTATCACTGACAAACAATTCGACCTGCAAAGGCGATAGAGATCTTTCGAGCATCGACTCTGCAACTTTGCCACGTCCAGTCCACACATCAGAGGTTGTATTGCAGGTGTAATTGGCAAGGATAAAATTACCCGACTTGTCCTTTTGTCTTTTCGGGTACTTTGTGGTTGCTTTATCATCAAAGTTGTTCTTCCTCTTACTGTCATTCTGAGATGACGGAAGCTCCTCTTCATGTTCCCTCTCCTTCTCTTGTTGCTTCTCCGTCTCTTGTTGCTTCTCCGTCTCTTGTTGCTTTTCCGTCTCTTGTTGCTTTTCCGTCTCTTGTTGCTTTTCCGTCTCTTGTTGCTTTTCCGTCTCTTGTTGCTTTTCCGTCTCTTGTTGCTTTTCCGTCTCTTGTTCCTTCTCCGTCTCTTGTTGCTTCTCCGTCTCTTGTTCCTTCTCCGTCCCCTGTTCCTTCTCCGTACCTTGTTCCTTCTCCGTCCCTTGTTCCTTCTCCGTACCTTGTTCGTTATCCATCTCTTGTTCGTTATCTGTCCCTTGTTCCTTCTCCGTCTCTTGCTCCTTCTCCGTACCTTGTTCGTTATCCGTCTCTTGTTCCTTATCCTTCTCTTGTTCCTTATCCTTCTCCTGATCCTCTAACTTCCCAATAACTTTGCATTTAAGAATCGATTTCAGAATAAACGAAAATAGTTTAATTATGCAGGGGTCGTTGCAAACAGATTGTTCGGTTTCTTCTTCCTTAAATGTGATGATGCCATTAGGGGAAATTTCAAAGAATTTCTCAATGCTGAAGTTGAAGTTGAAACTGAAATTGGAGTGGGTTGGCTGTGGGATATAAGGCTTTATATTGATAATCTGTTTTGGCTGGCTAGAAGTAGTCCCATTCAACTTGACATCAGAAGACGAATCATCGACCTTGGGGGGTTTCGAATCCACCAAACGACCCTTAACAATGACCTGACTAGGCGCTTGGTCACCATAGCGCTCCATCCGGTCAAGGAGTAACTTCAGAGGTGCTTTGGACTCCTTGATCGCATCACAAATGAATTTTGCTTTGCGACATTTTGCCTGGAATGCACGGAGGGAAAGCACATCCAGGTTGTCCGCGATGTTGTGATTCATTTCAAACGGATCTTGTACACAAAGGTGAGCGTCAGCTTTTAGTTCAATCTTGTAGTAGAAAAAGGCCTCCAGGTAGGGGGGAATGTATGAGACGCTGGTCTGATCAACCAAGTCTGTTTTACTGACCAGAGTTCCAGAAAGTGGGGAGATCGCCCATTTCAAGGCATCGAAGGATCCGTAGAAATCAAAGAATTCTGTCACCAAATCGAGAATAGTTTCTTCGTGCCTTTGCCTCTGCCATTTGAGAACATTAGTAGTAAAGCCACATCTCCACCCATTGACTACCACCTGAAAGTATTTATAATTATAATATACAGGCAACACCTATATGACTCATATTCTAAAATTATTTTCAGGTTTAGACCTCACTTACATAATGTATAGGTACTAATTACATAAGTTTCCTCCTGCATTGTGATTAAATATCTACAAAATGGGAAAATAAAACTGGGTATAACAATGATAAAGCTTTATTCATGGAAAACAGGAAAAGCATAAATCATGGCAACATAAAACTAATATCTGGTATGACCCCTTAAGCCTCAATAACAGCCGTAATGCATTTCTGATACGATCGTAAAATATTTGTACATATTTCTAGAGGGATTTTATTTCACCCTTCTTCGGCAAACTTTTCCAATTCAGCAATGTTGCAGGGGGGTGGGGTACTCTTCAACTTCTTCCACAGATGTTAGATAGATTTCAAATCTGGGTGTTGAGAAGACCACTTGAGTACAATAATGAGGTGTTGTGCTTGGTATACCCAAGTAGATTTGCTTGTATGTTTGGATCGTTGTCTTGTTGAAAGGTAAAATGCGTGCCATGTCCCAGTTTCCTTGTCAATTACTTCACATTTACCTCAAGTATGCGCTGATAGTTTTTAGAATTCATGGTCATATCCATCACCTTTAATGCACCAGTGTCAGCAGGCCAAATATCATAACATAATCAAACTTCCTCCATGTTTAATAGTAGGGATGGTGTTCTTTTTTATGAGGGCTTGGCCACGATCTCTACCAAACACAGCATTGTCATTTTTATCAAATTGTTAGGTTTTTGTCTCATTTGACCATAGTATTTTATCTAATTTAGCCTAGCTATCTCCCAGATGTTCTTTAGCAAACACCAAAAAGGCCTTTTAGAGCGATCTTTAACAGAGGAATCCTTCTTGGGACACATCCATTTAAATCATTTCCAGTGTAAAAACGTGCTGTTAAATTGTGCACATCTGATGTTTGCCAAAATATTTGCTTGCAACTCATTTGATAAGTTTTAGTAAGGGTGTTGTCTTCATCATCATAGACCAAACATCTCGAGAACTGTCCTTAGTGAACCTTCATGTGGATGATTTACTGTGACGCCAATATTTATTATTTCGCACTACTCCTGGAGTTCGCGAACAACGAGCTCCTGACTCGATGGGTGAGAGAGCCAACGAGAAGAGACAATATCCTCGACTTGGTTTTCACCTCTGAGGATGACATCGTTGAGGACCTCTCTGTTAGCGAAGAGCTCGGTGGCAGTGACCACCGACTAATTAGATTTGTAGTCAAAGTCCCGAAGGCAGGGCCTGCAACTAGTAAATCGACGAAACTCGATTTGAAAAGAGCAGACTTTGCAGGTCTTCGTGCTGGACTGACTGACGCGAGACTAGAAGTGTGCGATGCTGTTGAAGACTCGTAGAATAGTTTCAAAACCACATTCATGAGTCTTCAATCGCGTTTCATCCCTCTGAAATGTCCCCGTCGGTCTTCTGTTCAACCAAAGTGGTTTAATCGAGAAATCGGCCAACTGCTTAGGGAGAAGAGAACTGTGTACCGGCAATCGAAGATCTCGGGTGACTTTGACGAATACCGGAGGCTAGCCAGGAGAGTGAAGTCCAGCATAAGGGCGGCTAAGCGGTCTGAGGAACTCAGAGTGCGAGACTCTGTAAAGAGAATCCCAAGGAGTTTTTTGGATATGTGAACAGCCGTAAACCAATCCGTCGGACGATTGGCCCTTTGAGAAATGAGGAGGGGGCATTAAAGCATTCAGATGCAGAAAATGCTAACCTCTTCAACGCCTACTTCTCTTCAGTGTTTACTGAAGAGTGTGGTCCCATCCCCCAGCCAATGGATTCCTACTCGGGGGAAAAGCTGGAGGATATGGACTTGACCGAAAGAGAAATAAAAAAGAAGATCACTGACCTAATGACGAATAAGTCACCTTGCCCGGATGGGTTTCTACCTAAAGTGTTAAAAGAAGTGCGCGATCAAGTGTCACGACACCTGAGTGCAATCTTCAACAGTCAATCCGGACCGAATGCGTTCCTAGAGACTGGCGTGAAGCGGAGGTGACTCCTATCTTCAAGAAAGGAGACCGTAGCCAACCGTCAAACTACCGACCTATCAGCCTGACTTCGATAGTCGGTAAACTCATGGAAAGCATGATGGTGGACAAAATGACGTCGTATTTACAGTCAAACCTGCTACTGAAGAGTTTCCAGCACGGCTTCCAAAGGCAACGGTCATGTCTGACGAACCTTGTGGAATTCTTCCACTTCGTTTTCAGTGAGCATGATCGGGACAAGGCGGTGGGTGTGGTCTACCTAGACTTTCAGAAAGCCTTTGATAAGGTACCACACCGCCGCCTTCTCCGGAAAGTGCGAGCGCTGGGCATAGACGATAAAGTAGCCGGCTGGATCGAGAACTAGCTAAGTGGCAGACGGCAACGGGTGGTGGTGAATGGACAGGCTTCTGAGTGGGTGCCCGTTACTAGCGGGGTGCCTCAAGGTTCTGTCCTGGGACCACTACTATTCATCATCTACGTCAACGACATGGATGGTGACATGGTTGCGAAGATTTCCAAATTTGCCGACGATACCAAGCTTGGTATGAACGTTGCAAAGGATGGAAATACTGCCCGCTGCAGGAAGATCTTGGGAAGATTGGGGAGTGGTCGGACAAGTGGCAAATGCCTTTTAACGTGAACAAATGCAAAGTGATGCATATCGGCCACAGAAACCCCCAATCTCAGTATATCCTTAAGGGCACTGCTCTTGAATCGAGTGACACTGAGAAGGACTTGGGTGTAACTATCACCAGCGACCTCAAGTTCTCGAAACAGTGCATCGAGGCAGAGAAGAAAGCCCAAAGCGCCAGTTTGGATACCGTAACAAGGAGATAGTACTTTGTCTGTACAGCTCCTTCGTTCGGCCGCACCTGGAGTATGCCGTACAATTTTGGAGTCCTTCGTTTCGAAAGGATATCGCAAGGTTGGAACGCGTACAAGACAGGGCAACCAAGCTGATTCCCTTTATCCGACATAAAAGTTATGAGGATAGACTAAGGGAATTAAATCTGTTCTCGCTGGAAACCCGTAGACTGCGTGGTCAGCTCATCGAGGTTTTCAAAATACTTCGAGGGTTCGACAATGTTGACTACCGGGATATTTTCACACTGAGTGAGAACAGAACGCGCAATCACGGCTTCAAACTTGAACTGAAGCGTTACAACCGCAATCTGTGTGGAAATTTGTTCACTTACAGGATCTGCGGTAAGTGGAACGCACTTCCAGTGCAAGTTGTCAACAGTGAATCTGTTGACCAGTTCAAGTCAAGAGTAGACAAAGTCTTGAAAAGTGGCCGTTTAGGGACGCAAAACAATTGAGCAGCCATGTCCGCGCTCGATTGCTAGTCCAAAGGTACCCTCTTTGAATAGACCGTAAGGTCTCCTAGGGTACTTTCTTTCCTTGTAACTCCTTGTAATAAGAAATTTTAATGTTCACAATGGAGGGAATTTTTCTATATCCATGACTGGAAATTTGGAAGTTAACAATATTGTTTCCTGTAGATTCTGAATGTTCAGCGAAGTTATAACAACAATTCACAAGTCTTGCCAGTAAATTAGCAGCTAACCTATCCATTGTTTAACATTCTACTTCAACGTTGGTTTATATGACAAAAATGCCGATGAAATCATTAAAGTACCATAGGCAGCGTCGAGATCGGTCGTGGGCCCACGCATATAAGCGTGTAATGCACCGTGTACAACGCAGAGCAAGTGGTATCTATCTCCTGGGCACAATGGGGGACATGCAGATGGCTTTGGTCGCGAGCCGGAGACTGGTGTGGTGGATCGCATCCACCTTCCACAAAACAAACAAGCTACGGATGTGTAAAATTCGCATTCAGGGTCAAGCTTTGACCGAAAATGAATGCTAAAACAACAAAGGGGTATCTCTATCAGTACCCCAAGTGCTGAACGTCATGAAACGAATAATGTCCATGGTGTGGGTACAAGAGAATGCAAGACTGCAAATATGGGCCTACCAGGTAAAGTGTCTGTCAAAAAGAAGACCGAGGAAATGGTACAAGTCCACTACTTCCAAGCAAACGCCAAGCTGGGTTGAAGCCGTGGATGGTGACAGAAGTGCAGAACATTAGTGTTGGCCAAGGAAAATAGAAACCTGTGCGCTTCGGCATTACGTGCAATGTAGTTCAATCTCTGTGGAAGTCGACTCTGTAGAGTTAACATCTGAGCTGCACCAAAAGAGGTCAAAAGGTCGTATACGTAGAGCGTAGCGAGAACAACTTCCAGTAGCAATCCAAGGTAGATACCGTTGATGCTTGGGGCAAAGAAATGTGACACTAAGGACACTTTGATGCAGTCGCCTTCTTCCTGCTCTATTGGGACAGAGAGGGCTTTCCACACCAAAGTGCGGAATCGATGATCTCTTTGAGATTCAGATATGGAAGATGAGAGGCATCCCTCTCAACCCAATCGGGTGAAAGTCTCCATGATTCCCTATCGCCATGCGGTATGATAGGCCTTCTCCAGACGAAAAACTGTTCCAATGTTATCTACGAAGGCCTTGCAGATAGCATTTTCCAGCTAGAGCAGAGCATCCATCAAGAAGTGGAACTTGCGAAAGCTGCACTGTACAGAAGACAGGTGGACTTTACTGACCAGAAAAAAAGCTAATCTAGCATTTACCAATTTCTCCATCAACTTGCCCACCCATGATGTTAGATAAATTGGGAAGAATAGAGTGATTGGTCCCCAGTTTACGAAAAGCAAACAGTAGCCATTCGCTGGGAATGTGGGACGACACCCTCTATCCAGATCCTACTGAATAACTCCAGAAAAACAGCCATGTCTCATTCAACTAGGTGTTGAATAATGGCATACCGGACATCGCTGGACCAGGGGCTGTGTCTGCTCATGAGAGGAATACGGAACACAACTCGGTGTAAATCCGCCTCTGGAGGTAAAGTTCACTTGAGGGCCCTTCAGCGAAATCACGATTTGCATTCAAAGTTATGAAGAGATCTGTAAAGAAAGTGAAAATGTGTGAAAGATATATAGGCGCAAATCTTCCTGGTGCCCTTGAAGCCGGTAGGGTACACATTTCTCTAGATGTCAGCTGCAGCATGGTGCCCATGTAGCACCTGACATCGTCTTGTGGATGCGTAAAAGGAGGGTAAGGGGGAGAAGCAAGAGAAGAGGGAAATAAAGTTAAAAAAACACTCTTCCACCAGGAGTCAAGAGGGAGGAGTGAGCCAATCCAGAACCCACCCGCCCTGATCAGGGGGATGAAAGGAGGAAAGCTAGTTGGCGACTAGCCTACGAAATCAGCCGCGGGCCGAGTAGAGAAGAGGCTTGTGAAGAGGAGAAATGGAAGAAATAATGAACAGGTAGTCTCAATCTCGTTTTGAGACGACTGCCAGTGGCACTGAGGTTCAAGAGGTGTGGTGCTTCTCCAAGTACCCACTTACAGGGTAGGGGGACTGGGGATGGAGCATGTGTCACTGCCAGGTGACAAGTGTAACAGGCTACATGGGGGACCCCTTGCCGAGGTTTGTGTAAAATGTGGGTTGGAAGAAGGATGAGTGGGTGATATTGTTTGAAATGTTTATGTTGAGTTGTGGGATGATGGGGGGTTGCTAAAGGATTGGCAGGCAGAATGTTTCAAAGGATTGGACCAACTCTCCAGAGTGGGTGGTGAGGAATTTTCTCTCATCACACTGATTCTCTTTTCTTCTAAACTTCCATTTTTGCCGCCAGGTGAAGTCAGTGTGTACCAATAGTACTAAAAATACCCATACCCTCCCTCCACCCACTTCATGCCCTATTAAGCATAAAGCTACCCACCATTCTTTCTTGCACCATTACATGGTGCTATGTGCTGAAGCATCTCATCCAGTCAAGGCTCATCCATGGAATGAGGGAGGCAGTAAGCACCCCCCTATCACAAACCCAATCCAGGAACATTTATCAGACATAATAGTCATTTGTCCTTGTATCAGTTCCCTTTCGATTAACCCTTAAGGCGTCACGCTAAGAAAATGGAGAAGCTCGTCAATGCCAAACAAAAAGAGGTTTTAAACAATCGAATGTCTTCATATCAAAAGACCCACGAGTAAAGGATTTGAAAAAGACAATATAAATAAGACAAAAGGGAGGTACATCATCACAGAAAATACAGTTGCATCAAGAAAAACTAACTTTAGTAATTTGATCGAATTTTCCATAGGCCTAAACTATAAGATGACCAATTGTTCTGAGCGGTGGTTGTACGCTCGGTACCTTTTGGTCCGCACAACGGTTAAACTCACATTCACATAATCAAGCCATCTTTTAATCCTTTGCACAACAGCACACACATTCTCTTTCCAATTGTCAGCTTTTTCCTTGTCTGAACCACCTGAAAATATTCTTAACTATAACTTCCGTTGAAACCAGCAGATTCAACACTCAAACTTTCAGCATAAATTAGTGATCTAATCGTGGTTGAGATTGTCCTAAACCTTGGTATTAACAGTCTGCTGCCCAATAAATACCTCTATCATTCCTGATGTAACAAGAGAAGTGTAATCATTCCATACACTTAATATCCCACCCACCCTTCAGTCTTCTGCATTTACACATACCCCATCTAACTATTGCATCATTTCACAATCTTTATCATTCATTCCCTAATTAATATCAGATTCAGGTCATCAGCACAAATAAACATCCCCTCATCGATCTCATTTCTCTTTCTCAATCCAACTTATATTTCTCAAGAAAAATAAATAAACAGCCATGGTGATATGGCACCCCCAAAATTCATCCCTTACCTGGGTGAGGTTAGGATATGGTCACTTCAAACAATTTTACAATGTCCCAAAATAATGCCCCCACCCCCCCCATATATCAACTGGCCAAACAAAAATCACAATACACTACCTTCATGCTGACAAAAATTCTCCAAAACAAAGATCACTTAAACATGATAGTCACAGTTCTTCAGTGAACTGCGATGCTCCTCAGAAACTATCCATTTAACCAGAACACTACAAAAGATGCAAACCCATTTTACAGGCATAACCCTTCAAAACCATACCCCCCCCCCCCCACACAAAGCAACCCTAGATCTCTGAATTAGTTTCACTGGCCTGCGAGTATTCAGGGCACCACTCTACCATACATCAATATGAAAACTAACCCACACCGTAATCAGAAAACACTGCCCATCTCATCCTATCCTATGTTATTCGCTCTTGACCATCTCAGAATTACTTTCAAAATAACCTCTCAGTTGACCTATGAGGACCACATGCTATGGTATCCATCCTGAGGGCTTCCAGGTTGGATTGAAGGGAACACAAGGGGTGACATGGAAACACACTTGCTGCCACTCCAAACCAGACACAGCTCACCTTGTACTCACAACATGCCCAAAGGTGACCAAAAGTACAGATACATAGAGATCTATAGAAGAACCACATCTAGTCAGTTGAGGGTCATTCAAGTTGCTGGTCTAGGGAATAAAACTGTGATATGGACCCAAAAAATTCAACTCAGCAGTGGTAGTGAACAAGTCAAAAAGAATCAACTGGACAATAATGTGACAAGTAAATGAAGGCCACAAAGTGTGAGCACACTTTAAAATAAGAACAAAGAATGAAGGAAAAGAAAAACAAATTGAAGATTAAAACTTACATTCCTGGATGGGACATATTCTAAATTTTTTTGAAGTTCACCAACAGGGGGGACCACAGGTTTGTCCCGTAACATAAGCCAAAAGAGCGCCATCATTGAGAGACAGTAGTTGTTCAACAGAACATTAGGTCGATTTCCCCCAGCGACATTCTGGGGACAGCAACTGATTAGCAACCTCAAAACAAAATCTTCACAATTATTATTAATAAACTAATGTATGCAGAGAGAATTTTGAGTAGGTTAGTAAGGAAAGTGGTGACATTATTGGAAGTAAAAATGTGTGGAAGGTATGTACTCTAGTAGCTTAAACAGGAGACTACTGAGGGTAGTAGACTTTGAGAGGGTGCAAAACTCAAAAACCTACTTCCATTCTACAATGATGGCATGTGTTGGTTGGGGATCTTTGCATACCTCTTTAGCTAGTCATTACCATGTGTCCGTTACAACACACTCAGACAATATATAAAATACACTTAAAATATACCCTCAATCAATTTTGTGCTAAAGTATACATCTCATGTAAGAGCACTGAAAATGGCCAATTTGAGAAGGATGCTTGGTGTATCATTGTTGTTGTTGTTTATAGCTCCCCTGGAGTGGATCACCTCTGCTCCCCCTGCCTACTAGGGAGATTAAGGGAGAAAGCATTTGATCCTAAAGCCAGTGCAGTCAACATTACCACAATTAAGTTGGGCCACACTCTCTGTAAGACTGGCCAGAGGGGGATCAAGTTAGAGTGGAGGGAGGCTGTTACATGCAAGGAAGTGGAAGTTCCATGAGTGAATGTTTTGAGGTGGTATTGTGTAGTGTTGAATGAAGAGTTGTATGTGGGAACCATTCTCACCAATTTTTATGTACATAATTTTGCCACTTTGCCTTAAAATGCCTTTATACTCTACTTCTCTGCCTTTGTTGTGTGTGAAAGAAGAGAACAAATGAGAGCGTGAGAATAGGCAGAGAGAGAAGAGGAGGAAATGTGAGGGCATTTTCTATTTTCCTTGTATTAAAGATGATGTTTAATGTTTTCCTCTTATGTTTAATTATTCTAAATTAACTCGTAATCTCTCTCTTTAATCAGCTATAAATATGGGTCTAGGATAATCCTTTCACAAGTTGTTAGTCATTTTTTTTATATATTGTTTAGTGATTAGAAATTGTATAGCCACAATATATTAGACTAATAGTGAACTCAAAATTGCTTGGGAAAATAAAGAGAACCACTAGAAAAAATCATCCTACCCTACATCACATCCAACATCCCAAACACACCACACTAACATGGGTTCAAACCCATGCACTCAATCACCACAGTATTACACACAATAAACAATAATCACAAATAGATTCAGCAAGAAAATTCTACTACACAGAACCATAGCAGTCACCCTTGACATGTCCAAATAGAGAACTCACTAAAGCTAAATTCCACCAAAACAATGACCACTCTCTTCACACCAGACCTTGCAGAATACAACACAACCCTAAATCTAAACATACAAAACATAACACTATCCACCACAAAAGAACCAAAGATCCTTGGCCTCACTTTTGACCCCAAACTCACATACAAAACACAATAGTAAAGGCCACGAAAATACTCAAAATCATCAAGGCATTCATAACTACACACTGGGGGGAAACCAAGGAAACACTCATTAACACATACAAGAAAATCACAAGACCAGTACTAGAATATGGCAACACAATCTGGTCCTCAATCATTTCAGAAACCAACACCAAAATACTACAGACAATACAAAACACAGCCCTCCGCACTACCACAGGATACACTCTTGACCCAAACACCCAACATCTACACAATGAGACAAACATCTTACCAATCAAAAATCACCTAACACTACATGCATCACAACTCAGGCAAAAAATGCAACATCTAAATCATCCCCTCCACCACATCATCAGACAACCTCCCAATCACCGATAGAAAAAACAGACAATTTATGCTAACAACTACACCACCAACTTAAACACATACCCTAACACAACAACACAAGACACAATCAAGCAAAATATGAAAACAATCCACTCTCAGATCACACAACAATACTTGACACACAGAACCCACAAGAAAATATTAAGTGCACTACTTCCAACCATACACAACTCAGAACAAACACTGACAAAAAAGATCAAAAGAACACTAGCACAGATATGAACAAACAAATCACCACTCCTGACATCATACATGCACAAAATATCTCCCACCAGCCATACAACACTAAACTGCCCCAAATGCCTAACACAGATACATGGCACCACACATCTCTTCAACTGCCAACACATACACACTGACCTGGGCCCCGTTGGATCTCTGGGAGGGACCCCGGGAGGCGGCGGGTCTGCTCCTGCGATGGTCCGGGGAGCAGGGGTGGGACCTGGAATAGGTGTGAGGGTCCCCAACCCACTGTCGGGCAGGGGACAGGGTCACCACCACAAGTTTGGCTAGCCAAAATTGGTAAATGGGCAGGCCCAAGTCTATCGGGTAGTCCATATAAATCAAGATAGCCCATTGAAAGAAAGCGTTGAACAGGGACGAACCAGCTATCCAATCACTGTGCACTAAATTTACCAAGCACTAAATTTTTGAGCCCTTGAATGTAACAAATGTGGGAAAGAACAATTCAACATCAGTATGAGCATGGATGAAAATTATCATGATCACAGTGGAATGGAGGGAAATAGACTCATGAAGAGAGTATAAGGTGTCAGGAGGTGCCAAGGATTGGAAAATGGATAAAAGGTTGGTTGAATATATGAGTGTTTTTGAGAAAGGATAGACCGGGGAGAGAGTGGATGTTATTAAATATGATAGAAGTGCATGGAAAAGAACAGTGAAAGGGCGTGCTTGTGGTCTTATGCTTAGAGATGAACCCTGTTTTTTTGTATGTTTGTTTTTAGGCATCCACCCTGTGCAGAAACAAATAATCTAAAACAAAGAAATTCAAATAAAATGGAGGATCCGAGCATCCTCCAAACAGTAAGATAGTCCACAACTCTATTTAAATAGATGTGTCTCGAGTACAAGGTACAAGTGGTAGCAACCTTGCTCATCCCAATGCCAGGACAGGTAACGTGTGGTAAGATCATCCAGACTGGGACATTCAAAAAGAATGTGCCAAACAGTTTAGGGGACAATGCAGTTGTCACAATAAAGTGGAGATGAGCACTCCATCAAATGGAGGTGGAACCCACAAGTGTGCCCAAGTCAAAGACAACAGAAAGCAGCCTGAAGTTGCCATGGCATGGGAGGGAGAAGGGGTTAAGAGATAATCTGGCGACTGCCTCGCTGGGCGTAAGTCGCCGTACTTACCACTGCCTAATACTAGGCTACTTTAAAATAGTAACTAGAAAAAAAAAGAAAAAAACTCAATAAAATAAAAAAAGAAGGCAAGAGGCAGGAAGGTGCGACCTACAAAAATAACCGGGACAGGAAACATACGCAAAGATCGCCCAGACTGGGACATTCAACAAGAATGTGGTGAACAGTCTGGGGAACAAAACAGTCTGCACAGTAGGGCGTAGGCGAGCGCTCCATCAAATGGCGGTGCGTCCCGCGCGTGTGACCAATTCGGAGACGACAGAAAGCAACCTGAAGCCCTCGCAGCATTAGGGGGTAGATCCATGGGAACAGTCGCGGCGCAAAACACGCAACTTCCCATCTTCTTTGACAAGCAGCCCGTATTCCTGCCATGTAGTCGGTATGAGGAAGAGCGAAACGCTGGTCCGGTCGCCCAAGTCTCGCGCCCTCATTCCCCGCAGAAGATAATCTCGACATCCGCCCGGCTCACTAAAACTGTGGCGTCACGGATAAAGTAAACCAGGGAATACGGAGATTCCAATGCCCCGAGAGCAATCAGGGCGCTTTGTGAGTCGCTATAGATCACAATCCAGTCTCCGAAACGGGCACGTCGCGTAATCTGCCCTACCGAGTGGTGTATTACCACCAGCTCGGCCGTGAAGACAGACGTAGAGCCCCGCTGACTTTAAACAGAGGGGATACGGCGTGGAAGCCGACCCCCTCTTTGGGACTTGGAGCCATCCGTATACACTGGCACGGTTCCAGCGTGACACGAGGTGTGATCCAAAACGGTCGAACGCAATACTCCCGGCGCTGTACAAGCTTTGGGAGCAGAGGCGTAGCGACAAATAGCCAACGGTGGCACCCTCCTGGGTGGCGTCCTGAGTAGAACCAGGAGCGCCACCGGCCCGCGAGCTATACCTAGCTCTCGAAGGAGTTTCCTAGCCCTAAACCCAAAGGACTTATGGTATGACTGGCGTCTCTCGGCGGCATAGGCACCGTCGAAGTCAGCTGCGGATGCAGTGAGAGCTGTTTGGCGACTGAGGGAGGCACCGAGCTCGCGCGTACAGGCGAATAAAGCACTGTGAACGGCGTTGAGTGAGTGGCATCTCCCCAGCATCGACTACTAGGATCTAAATGAGGGAAGTGCGGAAGGCACCGGTCGCCAGGCGAAGGCCGGTGTGGTGGATCGAGTCCACCTTCCACAATACAGGCTCAGCTGCGGATGCATAAAACTTGCATCTGTAGTCGAGCTTCGAACGAACAAAGGATCGATAAAAAAGTAAGGCTGTAGCCCTATCAGCGCTGAACAAATAATATCCATGGCACGGGTACAAGAGACCTTAAGGCTGCGAATATGAGCCTCCCAGGTGAGGCGTCGGTCAAATACAAGACCAAGGAAATGGTGCGATTCAACCACTTCCAGGCGTACCCCATTAAGAAACAAGTCTGGGTCAGGGTGGAGCCGTGAATGGCGGCAGAAGTGCACCACCTTAGTCTTGGCCAAGGAAAACCAAAACCTGTGCACTTCGGTAGAGCGAGCGACGCGGTTCAATGCCTGTTGGAGTCGACGCTCCAGAGTTGGTATCTAGGCTGAGCCAAAGAGATCGAAAGGTCGTCCACGTAGAACGTAGCGAGAACATCTTCCGGCAGCACCGAGGTGATGCCGTTGATGCTCAGGGAAAAGAGTGTGACACTGAGGACACTTCCCTGCGGGACACCCTCTTCCTGCTCCATTGGGCCGGATAGGGCTCCCCCTACCAATACGCGGAATCGACGATCTCGCAAAAATTCAGATATAAACATTGAGAGGCGTCGCCTCCCCCCATTGTGTGGAGAGTCTCCATGATACCGTATTACCATGCGGTATCATAGGCCTTCTCCAGATCGAAAAACACCGTGGCGTAGTGCTCTCTACAAAGGAAGGCCTCGCAGACGGCATTTTCCAGTCGGATCAGAGCATGCGACATGGAGTGGAACTTACGGAAGCCGCACTGTGCAGAAAACAGATGGCCTCCGCTATCCATAAAAAAGGCTAATCTAACATTTACCAATTTCTCCATCAACTTGCACACGCAAGAGGTTAGAGCGATTGGGCGGAAACCGGCCGGAGTAGTGTGATCTGGCCCCAGTTTGCGAAAGGCAAGCACAGAAAGGCCATGCCTCGCTCACCCAGGTGTCAAAGCATGGCGTACGGGACATCGTCGGACAATAGGCGGTGTCCGCGCACGAAGCAAGATCGGAATGCAACTCACTCAATAGTAGTCAGTCCCGCGGCGATGAGGTTGCCGGATAACTCAACGGCCTCATCTACTGACCTAAACTCCTCGACTGAGATAGAGAATTCAGTCATTTACTGAAATGCAGGCCACAGCGCAAGCGCCAAGCACCACCGAGGTGGGCTCTCAGGAGGCAGTTGCCCTGAAAATGATATTTGAATGGGAAAGTGATCACTACCATGGAGGTCATCAATCACCCCCCAATCAAAATCAGGCTGTGCATCCGAAGAGCACACAGAATGATCGAGTCAAGAAAATGAAGCGGTTCTCGGGCAGTGATGTGTAAACTCATCGACATTTAGGACACCTATTTCAAGCTCTTCGATCAGATCGGCAAGGACCTGTCCCCTGGGATTTATTGAGTAATCCCCCCAGAGAAGATGCCTGCCGTTCAGATCTCAAAGCAAGAGAAAGGGCCTCGGCAACCGTGCCACGACGCGGCGGAACTCCCCGCGTCGAAGTCAGCTGACGGTGGAATGTATGCAGAAATGATAGTATACCTCCTATCCAGGTGAAGGTGCACAGCCACTGCCTGAAAGGAGGTATCTAAAGCAAAACGAAGAACGGAGACATCATGCCGGGTGTAAATCGCGCATCCCCCAGCCCGGTCATCTCGTGGTGGTGAGGTCGCAAGACCCTTAAACCCCAGAAGGGCGGGCAGGGGGCACGCGCCCTGCAGAAAAATACCTAACGAGAAACTGGTCGAGACGAGCCTCCGCAGTTCCTCCCAGTTGGCCCGGAATTCACGGCAATTCCATTGAAGGAATATGCCCTCCAGGCCTAGCTCGGAGGATACGCGGGGGCCCTCTTCGAACAGAAGACCCTCACGGGAATGGCCGTACGCCTCTCGGGGGCAGAACCCCGGGAACTGTCGCATTCGAGGACTTATTCGGGAAGGGTGGGCTCGCCATTCGAGTCTTTTCCCCCCTCCACCTCGAAACCTTAGGCGGGCGTTGCGGCTTCGGAGGCGGGGGGCCCTCTTTTCGAGCAACCACCGTCTCCGAGCCACTCAGTCGACCACTAGGCGTGGGCGAAGCCACTAGGCGTGGGTGAAGGAGCCGAAGCTCCTTTGTTGCTGTCCTCCTTTCATGGGACAGCTTTAGTAACCCCGGAAGATGGCCTGGCCACCAACTTCACGGGTGTTGCCTCCTGTGGAGCCGCGTGGCCGTTTCGCCTTACCGGAAACGGTCACGCTGGGGCAGGGGGAGGGGGGGAGACCTGGTTTTGGACGGGGCTGGGTGTGAACCCTTTGTGCCGCCAGCTTTACCAGGGGAGCGCCCGGGTTGAGTAGAACCTGCAGAAGGGCTCCGAATGGGCGTGGAAACAACCGGGCTCGTTGGCCTGGATAGGCCAGGAACAGAGGGTGCCTTTCTAACTATTGAGGCATAAGACGTCCCAGGCAGAGCCGGGCGCGCCAGGACCAAGTCCTTAGCCTCGCGGAATGAGTCAAACCTGGGCCTGAACGGCCAGGATTTCTTTCTCAAGGAGATATGCACCACATTGCTTCGACGAAGCGGGGTGCGGCTCTCCGCAATTGAAACACTTGGCCACACACGATTTAGACTTATCGTGTGCGGCCTTGGAGCAATTTACGCAGACTTTGGGTGACCCCGACTTTGAAGGGCTATAAGAACGATTCGTAGGCCGAAGCGGTGACAGTAATAGCACCGCCGCGGCAGTGGCACGGATGCCTTTACGCGGTAGCGGTACCAACCGGCATGCACCGACTCAGGGAGCTTGTCACAGTCGAACGTGATGAAGAGTGTAGGGGTGGGTCTCGAGGCCCCTCCCTGTTTTCTCATCACACGTTCAACCTTGACCGCTCATGGTCGGCCAGCTCTCAAGTGATGTCCTCTATGGAGTAGTCAACGAGTTCCCTCGCATAAACTACTCCTTTCACAAAGTTCATGGTAGAGTGCGGCATCACACTCACCGTGGTGCTATCAAGTGTCCGAAGAGCACTTATCTTGGCCGCCTCGGAGCGATTCACCGCATTCGCCAGAAGGCTCTCGTCCGAGAAACGGGTCACCTTCGGCTCTCTACCAATTACACTAGCTAATCCTTTCCTCTGATGGATCATGTTGCCTTTGGCCAACATGCTGCCATCAGTGGAGCGAATAACGAGGAAGCGTTTGAAGCCAGCCAGCTCGAAAACGCCAGGTAACCTCTGAATGAGGGGCCCCCGATATTATCGAGGCTTGTACAGCCTTGGAGTAACTTACACTGACTGTGGGTAAACCCAACTTTGCATGTCTACATCAGTGATTTGTATGACTGAAGCGCTGGAAATAGTAGCAACTCCGTGGCAGTGGTACAAATGCCTTTGAGTCATAGAGATACCAACCAGCATGCACCAATTTAGGGCTCCTGTCACAGTTGAAGGTGATGAGTGTAAGGGTGGGTCTCTACCAATCAAGCTAGCTAGGGCTCTTCTCTGATGGGCCATGTTGCCCTTGCCTACATGATGCCATCAATGGAGCAAATAACTAAAAAGTGTTTGAAGCCAGCACACTAAAAAAAAATGCCAAGTAATTTCTCATTGAGGGCTCCCGACATAATCAAGGGTCCACTCTGTGCACTTGCCACTTCGGTCTTAGCCTAGGCCCCTCACCCAAGGGCACCAGATGTGCTAATCTTGACCTGTTCACTTGCCAAAAAGGCAGCACACCCATCCATCCTTGTGGCCCCCGCAGAGGGAGATGAACCTGATTTTCTCCAATGCTGGAAGGAGCCACTAGGTTGGATGGACCAGCCTCAGCAAGATCCTTCTCCAAGACAGAGATTTTAGCTGTCAAAGGGGGCGGAGGTCCCTCCTTACAACCTTCATTTACTGGGTTTCAGGCCTCCCTGGAGTTGGATGTGGCTCCTGGTCACATTACCTTCCAAAATAAAATGGGACCCACCAACTTCCCCATACCTCAAGCAAGAGTGGAGGTCCACTCAGGCACTGGGACTGGGAGGATGTGATGTTGGGTAGACCCCTTCCAGGGAATTGGACCAGGAGGTTGCATTGTTCCTCCATAAGGGCGACAAGGCTGCAACTTGGAGGTGGCCCTCCATTTGTCTGCCAGTACCCAATATTTCATCCAGATGTTATCCAAATTAAGTTGACAACCCAACACGCTCTAATTGCAGCTTTGTCCTGGGGCATTAATACATAAAGGATGGAGCTGGCAAAGTCAGCTCATATATGCAGTGGAATCTGCCAACCAAACACATCCCATAACTAATATGTACTTCCCTTAGTCAGCAGCCTTTCAGCCCTCACAGCAGGAGGGACTTCACTATAACCTGGCACTCATCTAGGTTATAGTAAGAGGACAAAAGTTCAGTGAACCACCAGAACCTCTTTGGATATTAATAGGAAAAATTGGAAAGGGGTAGACAATGGTAGGAAATAAAGAGTGGGTGGTTATCATTTCCCCCGGCCCTTAGTTTCAGTTGCACCAGGGGTGTTATTCCCAGCCATACCATCCACCCTCTTACACAAAAATAAAAAGGGACTAGGCACTGGACCAAGAGACCATGCTTGTCCTCTATGTTTCAGTTCAGAATAGAGCATTAAATTATATTCTTTCAAAATCTATCGAGAATGACCCCCCCCCCTTTTTTTAAGGTGTATAAATGGTAGAATAATTACCATAATAAAAAAAGAAAAAATGCTAAAGGTTTTACCACGAATCCATACTCATTTAAGATTTTAAGATGCTTTTTTTATGGTGACCTACAGTTTAATGTGTTATCTAAACCAGGGATATCCTAATAAATTCTCTTGTCTAGGTATTAGGAATGTGTAAATATGAGGATGGCTCTTTTAATGACAAATAATAAGCTAATGAGAAGAGCAGCAACTCTCCCTTTATAAATGGCAAAATTTCTGAGAAATTGAGATATGCTCAATTTTCATTGAATGTGTATCATACAGTAGTGTGAAAATTAGTTCAGACAGTGGTGAATAATACAATTATTTGATAATTGTTGTTTATATTTGAAAAGAATAGGTCAATGATAAGATAAATGATACATTTAATATGAAATATGACCACCCTTTGCTTTGAGAATCTGCTTCACTCGCTCTGGCATAGATTCAACCATATTTGAACACATTTCTGCGAGTTCTTCCTTATGGTACCAGGCATTGATAACAGCATAAATCATCTTCTGCATCATTTAACAGTCAGTTTTCTAAATTCTATGTTTAATTATAGCCCATAGATTCTCGATGAGGATTAGGTCAGGAGAATTCCCAGGCCAATCTATTGGGTTGAGGAATAAGTTCTTGCAGTTTTATCAAATTTATTCATTACCATTAACAATTTTAGAAAAACTTCATTTTTAATTGATAACAATATGCAATTTAATCAATAATGTATTCTCTGTTGTTATTTATGACTTCTTCCCAATGTTCAACTAGTTTTCAATGCCTCTGCAATAAAAATCTATGGATTTTAACTCAAAGAATTGGTCTAACCAGGTTTCTCAATTCCACATCAGTATTGAACGAAACACTGCACAAATTGTTGGAGAGCGATTGGAACAGATGGAAATCCAATGGAGCCAAGTCTGGCGAATATGGAGGATGCGGCAGGATTTCCAAATTAAGCATTTGGATGGCATCTTTTGTCATACTGGCAATGTGACGACGAGCATTGTCGTGTTGCAGGACTCCATAACGTCGATGAGGTCACTTTTCATGAATAGCTTCAGCGAGTTGATACATTTGTTGAACGTAGAGTTCTGAATTGACAATCTCGTTGTTCGCAAGGAACTCATAAAGAATGATGCCTTCACAATCCCACCACACACATATCATCGTCTTTAGTGGATGAAGTCCTTGCTTTTATCGCAGAAGTGATTTTTTATTGGGGCTAAGCTATTGTTTTCAATGGTTCATGTTGACATAAACACACCGCTTTTCATCGTCAGTGATGATGCGGTGAAGAAATCTGTCCTTATATCCACGAGTAGTCTCGTGACAAGCAAGCAAACCTGCGGCAATCGTGGAGCGTTGAAGTTTGTTGCTTTCGCTCAGTGTGCGGAACCCATGCATAGGCTGCAGAGACGTCCAGCATTTTGCTGGACTGCCTAGCATTTAACTGTTTTTAGATCATTTGTCCAGCAAAAATGACTACTCAATGCCGGACAATGTAAAGTCCAGCATTGGAAAATGCAGGTGGATATTCTGTCAAACAATCATAGGTAATTATAGACTTGATAACATTTGGCAACGCTGCTTCTAATAGCAGACTGTCGTGACTCAATCCGGAATTAATTTGAGTCATTGACTCGTTCGGGGAGTAAGTCCTTATTATTTCTTTCATTGAAATTCATTTGTGACTCAGTCATCCCGGGATTTTTCAACTAGTGTGATGTATCATATCAATTACCCTTTTGTTTTTAAGATGGCTCCAAAAAGAAAGTGTTGCTTTAGTGAAGACTTAGTGAACGAATATACATTCATTAGAAGGATAAATACTGAGAGAGTGGTAAAATGTGACAAATGTTTTTCTAGCTTCTCAATTGCAAGTGGAGGGAGACGTGCTATTAAATGCCATTTGAACTCGGATAAGCATAAATGAGCTGTTGTCTGCGCATCATCAAGCAGGTCATTAATCATTTTTAATGGGTAAAACTTTCGATGAAGAGAAAAAAAGCACAGCAGTAGCAGAAGGAATTTGGGTTTACCATTCAATCAAACACAACCACTCATTTAGATCCACGGATCTAAATAATAAGAAAAAACTAATAAGAAAATGCTTCGGTAAAAAATTTGCTTGCACTCAAACTAAAACGGCAGTCATTTTATCTAATGTCTTTCAGCCTGATATTCTGCAGTCGTTAAAAGATGATCTCTCACTTGCCAACTACCTAACACTTTACAGTGATTGTTCCAACCATGGCAATGTCAAAGTGTGTGTTTTATTTGAAAAGTATTTTTTGCCTACAAATGGAGTTAATGTAAAAATAATAGAAGTAGCACAATTAGTCGGTGAGACATCTGAAATATTATTTAATTTGATACATAAAATTTTAGATTCTCATAATTTGTACAATAAAGTACAAGCACTATGTGCTGATAATACAAATTTAAACTTTGGGGGGGTCATCAAGAGGTGGAAAAAATAATGTCGTTTCTAGACTACAGCAAGGTTTAGGTAAAAAAATAATTGGTGTCAATTGTCCAGCCTATGTTTTAAATAACGCCTTGAAAAGTGTATGTGATTGTCTGCCGATTGATGTCGAAGTTGTAGTTGTAAAAATCTACTCATTCTTTTACATTTATACAGTCAGGGTAGAAGAACTAAAAGATATCTGTGATTCTGTTGACGTGGAGTTTCAACATATTTTAAGATACAGTAAGACCAGGTGGCTGGCTGCCAGCCATTGAAAGAGTTCTTCGACTATTCAAGCCTTTAAAAGTATATTTCTCGTCTCACAAACAATGTCCTACTATTCTAAGACAGTTTTTTGAAAATCTGTGTGCCAAGCCTTTTTTGTATTTTGTACACAATCAGAGTGCAGTATTCCATGATTACATCCTAAAAGTGAAGTCTCAAAAGGCTTCTATGGCAGAGATTGAAAGAAAACGTGAGTCATTTTTGCCCTTAGCTGTGGATAAAATGCTGAAGGATTTAGAGAAAGGAAATGATATAGAAAGATTTACAGAAACTACTTTGACATTCTATAATTCATGTATAGAATATTTGAACCAATGGACTGTGCATTTTGAAGAGATGGAAAATTTTGACTGGATTCTTCTTCGCAACTTAATCCTCTGGAGAGAAGTTAAAGAAACACTTGAATTTATTCTTGCCAAGAGACCCAATTCCACAATAAATGATGATGGTCTTTTCGATGAAGTAACTTGTGTTAAGAATTTTGTCACATTAGAAAAAATTAAAGAGTGGAATGATCGTGAAATTGAGGCTGACAGTAGATGGTTGGAAATATCTGCACATTTCAAAAGTCAGAATATTACATTTGAAAACATTTATCAGGTAGTAGAATTCTTTTTCAGTCTACCAGGATCAAATGCACCAACAGAGGGGTATTTTCAATGATGAAAAACTACTGGGCAGACAAAAAAAGCAGGTTAAATATAGATACTTTAAAAGCGGCACTATTAACTACATGCAATTATGAGATGAATTGTTTGCAATTTTCTGATTACCTAAGCTCAAACATAAACCTCCTTGAAAAGATCCATTCAAATGCCAAGTACAATTCTAGACCAAATTAGGTAAGTGAATATTGACTTATTAATAATTAAAGTTCGTTGGCTACTAAAATTACTTAACTTTTTTAAATTTAAATATATATATATATATATTTAAATATATATAAAATATATTTATGCAGATGGTTCCGTCCAGCATTGGGTTAAAAAAAATCTGGGCAGCCTACCCATGCACCGAGTTTTTGAACTTTCCTCATCGAATGAAGGTGATTCACTACAGTTTTCTGATCACACGCCAATTATACAGCCAATTCTCTAGTCAATTGACGAGAATTTTCATGAAGAATGTCGTTCAATCGATCTTCATCCAACTTAATGGGGCGACCTAAACATTCTTCATCATTAAGATTGAGATGACCGTTTTTGAAACGTGAAAACCACCATTGAGCTGTCCTTTCTGATAAAGTATTCTCTCCGTACACAGCACAAATATCATGACAAGCTTTGGCTGTGTTTGCATTGTTCCTGTCTTGATTGAAAATGAATAACAAGTGTCGAAAATGCGCCTTTCTTTCAACTTGACATTCCATTTTGAGGGTACAGAACAAAAATTAAATTAACACAACTTTTATTAAACCACAATGACTTATTACTCAACTTCAAGACGTAGCCTAAACAAAAGCCTAATAGTCTACGCTGTTAAGAGACGTAGTCTAACCTTTGCAAAATTTGCTCTCATTATTTATTATTGTTTCTTAATATGTGCACAAATCACGTCAACAAAAATTAAATCAACACAACATTAAAAAGAATGCAAGAACTTATTCCTCAACCTAATATAACAGTAAGTCCACTTTTTTTTTTAAAGAATATGCACATTATTTTGGAAGTATGGCAGTCAGATCATGCTGGAAAATGCCACCTCCATCAGGAAAGTCTTTCTGCATCATGGGACGTTCTTCCATCTAGCATACTTGCATGCCCAGCGAAAATGTTTTGTCTTCATAGCAGAAGTCAATAACTGTTTAGGTACTGGTTTTCTAGCAAATCTGCCAACTTCAATGAGCATTAGCCGGATGGTTGAAGAAACATTTACACCAGCGAAAGACAAATCTCTCTGGAGGTCTTTACTAGTTTCCTTGGTATCCTTCACACTATTGCTGATGAGTCTTGTCACCGTAAAGTGTTGTCTTTCATTTTCTTCCACATTTTCCTTATCACAGTGTTAAATGTTCACCAGTGTTTCCAGCTTTTTCCACAATGTCACCAACAGTTGACTTTGCTACCTTCATTTCCTCAGAAATCCATGTTTTCTAAGAGCTATAATACTTGCACGCTTCTTGGGTGTGATATCTAAAATAAATTTATAGTCTAATGATGATTGGAAGGTGAATATTCCAGCAGAACCAAGTCCACCACGGAGCACGCTCCCAGCAATAATCATCCACAACAAGCTCTAGTTTAGCATTGTCGGGTTTATTGTAGCTAGGGCACAACAAAACAGTTGGCAGATGTTACCAGTATACTATTCTGCACAGAAAACAAAAAAAAAACATTAGTGTTGCTAAAAATTAAGACATTATGAAATAGTCCACAAATTTGGTACTGTCCGAACTAATTTGCACACTACTGTAGATCTACATAAGACAGATCCAAGAGTTTGAAACAGGCTACAACCATAATGGTGTTATGTTATAGTTTGTGGAATTGTTAGAAACCGTTAATAGTCTGAGTTGGTACAACTGCTATTCAAATTGTGAAAAAGTCAATTCTATCCTTGAATAAAGACTAGCTAATATTCAAAAATGTCAGTGAAAGAACAGTTAATTGTACATTAAAGTTGAAGTCTACATCAAAAAGTTAGCCAAATATTTAGTATTTTAAATATATATTTTATAGTAGAATCTTGAGAAATCTATTTATTTCTTCTAGTTGTATCTTTGACTAGGTGATGACAGTATAATTATAGTGATAAAAAATAGAAATATCTCAGATTTGAAATGTTGGAAAATACATTAGTAACTTTGATATCTATTCAATTCTACAGATGATAATATAGGAGTCGGTGATTATGGAATCTGAAGCATTGATTCAGATTTCAGTGATGTTAAGCCCCAATGAGCATGGTTTGTCACTAGATTGACCAAATTTTGGTTAACTTCACATCAGCTGCCATATTCGGTAGTGATCTGTGTCTCAGATCGTGCATTAAACTTGAGCTTTCTACAGATACATAAAAGGCCTCAAAATTGAGAGCAGAGAGGTGGTAAACATTTATTTATTTCTACTTTTTGCATCCTGTGATATTAATTCCCTCCTACCAACACTGGGCAGCAGCTGTAATAAGTTTAGAATTCAAACCTTCCCTGCTCACTTACTTGAACTTTCGCCCAGAATCGAATCAGCATCAAATAGGGTTGCACAAGAGAATGAATCTTGGAGTAGAACTTCAAGAGCATAGTATTGTAGATTGGCAATGAATTCCTGAAGGAGACATCCACATTTATATTATAAAGTCGATCTGTAAATTTAACAATGGGTACATGGGCTTTGGAGGTTGTTGTGACCTGCAAGTAAAGAAATATCACTCAATTACACCACTTGAATATCAAAACTATTAAAAAATATTTCGCAATATTTATGAAAGGTATTGGAAAGTACAAAAGTGATTTTCAAATTTTTCTTTACAAATAGCCTTCACATTCTACATACCTACTCGATTCACATATTGCTACAGATTAATATGGATGGGGTCTGTAACAGCCTTACCAATTAATTACCTTCATTTTATATTTCACACACTTGAACAATTATTTTGGTTGAGCAGCATTTCAAGTTTATTTATTCAGCATATATACAAGATGATTGATGTCTCTTTTCTTACATAAAATGATACTTTTTCTTTTATAATATGATAAAACTAATTTTTACAAATGTATTTTAGGGGAATAGTTGGTATTTTTTTTTCTATTCAGATTCTGTAAACTTTTGATAGTGATTGAAGTAGCCAATCATTTTTATAAAAAAAGGTGAACACAATATTTTTGTGTGTAATTCACAAAATTTTGCGTCCATCTTGTTGTGGTACTGATAAACCTCAAAATTTAGGAAGTCTAATTTTTCATTTTTCTGAATTTTGAAATTGATTTTGTGACCAACTTGATGTTAAGTCTTCACACTTCTCAACCAAATAAAGTTGTTGATTTTAACTAATGTAGTGCAGACTAGTATTTTCAAATATTTATGGGATAATTTTTGCCAAGTTGCTATTTACTTTAAAATGGCCACCAAAATGAAAGGAAATGTGATTGCTAAAAAAAAGCATTGAATTAAAATTAAAAATCAAATTAAAAAAAAAACATGTCAACAGTTCATAGCAATAAGCCTCAGATTTGCTGAATCTAATGAAGAACAAGGAAACAATATAATGTTCAGAATCTTTTCCTTCTAATGTGTATATATTAGTAAATTGCAATGTTTTATTTACAATGGTACTATACTCTTTTCATGTGTTATATACTACAATGGCAGCAGAAGGTGAATTCTAATAGTTGCCATTCAAAGAAAATACATTGTTGCAATTTGAGAGCTTTTTCTGGTCTGTATTCCTGACAGACAGCAAGGTTTAAGTGTATAAAATCACCTTTGAGATAAAGGGTTTTCTTTCAGGAGAATTACACAAGTTAGTCATTTTCCTGTTTGGGAGTATGAAATACCCCAAAATATTTTTAGAAAACTGACTTTGGGACTAATTTGCCTTGACTAAACTAAATATCATCAATGTTGTTTAGAATATGTTTTCTGGTTTCTTAGTAAATACATTGAACTTTGGTATAAAATTGAAAAAAAAAAGGACTATCAAATTTATAAATATTTATGATATGCCAATAACTTGAGCAAATAAAATTTAGGAATTGTAGAATTTATACTTATGTATGACTAAGTTGCACCATCACATTTTGGATGAGATTCCCAGACCAAATAATAAAATGCATATCAAGATCAGTATGCGAAAGCACAAGGGACCACCACTTTTTCAGCTATGAAGCTACCCAAGGGTGGCTCCAACAGTGTTAAGTGTGAGTGGTAACTTACTAGTCAGAGGCATGTTGTGGTTGCCCTTGCCCACCCCAACATCAAGGTTGGGCAAGGTTTAGCTATCCTAAATATAGTCAGAATTTTGTGATAGAATTTGTCAATACACGAACGAGACTTATCTCTCATCCAGCTGCACTTACTTATCGACTCTCAGGTTTTCTGACTTTTGAGGGCTCCAACCTAAGGTACATTAGTCTAACAAATATATCTCAAATAATGTTGCTCAAACCATTTATCATCATCATAATCATTTTTGAAGGCTCCATACATGCTTACATGTGTTGGCCTTATTTACCTAATGGCGGCTTTCCATGCTGCTCAATCTCTGGCTGTTTCTTTATTCAAACTCATATCTCTTTATAAACTGCCAAAATCAATCATTCCCGGGATTAAAAGTTACCTCCCGAACCATCAAAATATTTATTTCATTATATTTCCATTGTTTTCATTTTGTTTAGTCTGATTTTTTGCCTTTATATACTGGAGTCGCATATCTTATCTTTCATTATACAGTTGAGAATTAGATTCAAATGTTGTGGTTTATTATTTTTATTTAAGATTTCTATTTCTACATTGACAATATTTTGAGAAGGCTGTACTAGGGTTTTGTATAAATACTTCTGATTGGTTGGGTGGGGTCATCTTTTTTGTCATTAATTGCCATTTTGTTGTAGGCATAAAATCATAATTAGATTACCCCCTCATTATCCTCTCCTCAAACACCCACGAGGCTCTACTAGAGTGGCAGGCACTGGAACCTGCCACCACAAGGAGGGTTTATCAATACTTTCCAAGGTTTTGCTTCCTGTGAGACTAATGACTGAGTGGTGGCATGCACCTTCTTCACTATTGGTGAAGCAATTGGTTAGGTGGTGGGAAAGCTATTTTTAGCCAATGGGGCTAAAATTTGTGAACTATGAGGGTGGCACCAGGTGTAGGTAAAACCTGTGGCAAGTGATTTAATGAGGAAGCTGCCATATTCATAGGCTGGGAAGAGCCAGGAGGGTAGGGTGCTTTTTTTATGCTGAGACACAAGGGAAGTGTTTGATCTCACACACTGCAACAAGACTAAGTCCTTAGATCTCAAAAAGAATTCTAATCCACAACATGGACAACTAAGACCTTTTCAAGCAAATAAGTTGCAATGTTTCAAAGAAGCAGGGTATGGCTCACCAACATTCACACACTTAGCATTATACAATACAGCTTTATCGTGTACAGCATTGGAGCAATTAGCACATTTTATGTTGTCAAAGCTTGGCATGCCAACATGATGTTAGAGTAGTCAAAGCAATGGCAGTGTTAAAATTTCTACAGTAACAGCATGAATACCTTAATACTGCAGTGATACCAGCCAATTCACAATGATTCAGTAAGCCTGTCTTTGTAGAACTTGACAAGGGAGTGTAGGGGTAAGTCTTGAGCCCCATTTCATCATATGTTCCCTTGCTTAAACCAATCCTTTGATAAAGTTCATAACAGAATTTGGGGTCAGGTGCACAGGCAAATAATCAAGGGTCTAAAAAGCCATCAATATGGCTGAGTAAGAGAGGTTGGTTACATTCTCCAGAAGGTTCCTGTCTGAGAAACCTTTGGGTCTCTACTGAGAATCCTAGCTAAGGCCTGACAATGATTCAGCTTGTGTCCATGGAAGAACTTGCTCCCAACAGTAGAAGGGATAACAAAGAAATTTTTGAAGCTAGTAAGATCAAAGACATCCAACAGCCTCTCAGTGAGATCTTCAAGGCTCAGCCCATCTTTGCTCTGCCTGATAGTCACTAGGGAAGGAGAACATCCCCCAGTCTTCATAATTTCCTTACTTTGGAATTGGGGAAACGATTTTATTACTCTTTTATCCTCCTAACAAATGAGCTTGCTTTGACTCAGTCTCTTTTTTGAGATGGAGCAAGATCTGGTTTCCTGTGTCCCTATTTGTGACAAGATTGCCTGGGACTCAAATTAGAATTGGAGGTACCGAGTATTGCAAAAGTCCTGTTACAATCATTACGACGCTCTCAACAAAGAACATGATGATAGTTTTTATGCAGTTAGACACGTTTTTATTGTTTTAACATATGTGTTTAAATTGTAATATTAATTAATGTAGCCATCGTCGGTAGCGAGCATGCTCTCCAGGCGAGAGCTTAAGGCTGTGCACACATCGCTGCCATAGTCCTTCCTCATGCAGTTAACAGAAAAATTCAGCTACAAATTGGCACAGTGAACCTTGCAGGCCTTGGACTTGATATTCATATACATGCTGTAGTCAAAGGGATTGAGGTTCGGCGACTGCTGCAACCAAAATCCTTTGACCCCAATTACTATTGCATGGTCTTAGCCATATAGGACAGGGCACCATCCTGTTGAAAGACATAGTCCACTTCTTCACAATCTTTTTCATACATGGCAGGACTTTCGTTGCCAAGATATCACTGTAATCGACCGCAGTGAGCCTGTAAGCAGCCTCGAACCCCATTGGTGGCATCTGCATGCCATTCAAAGCCAAAACGCCGAGCATCATCATCAGAGGCTAAGTGCTTGGTCATTGACATCTAGCAGAATTTGGAGTACTCCTGGCCAAAGCTTAACATACAGCCGTTCTGCTTGTTGATGAGTAGATCAACTGAAAGGGGGTTTTTATCAGAAAAAATAAGACTTCACTTGCCATGAATCTTAAAGTCAGTGGGAAGGTAAGGAGAGCAGTCTTGACATTGTTCTTGTATACAATCAGTGAGCAGAACCTTTTTACGAACCTGAAGCTCTTGACGACGCCCTGCTCTTTAACAGGTCTAGACACCATGCTACCGAGATGTTCTTATTCTTCATGAGTGCAATCAATTTGAGCTTCGGAGCATTTAAGAAGGCCTTTCTCACAGTCAAACGGCTGACAGCTTGAGGTCTGCCTGAACGAGGTTGATCGTTAATGTCTTCCTCATTCTTGAACCTCTCTGCAACTATTTGAACAGTCATCCAGCTGATGTTGAGCCACTTAGCGATGTTGGAATTGCTGTGGTCTGTGTGGAGAGCAGAGATCTCAATTCTTTTCACTTCCATCTTGAACAATGAAAAGATGGATTAATGACACTTGCTGGAAAAAATAGAACTTTAAGGGGATCATTCCACCTAAAATTACGAAATCCCCCCCCCCTTTTTTTTTTAATAATATGTGTAGAGAACATCTTATTAAAGTTGTACGTCGTAATTTGCAAAAATGAGTCTGCTAGGCTTCCTTCAGTGTGAAACATTTGAGGCCCTCTGAGTATGTGTTGCTTTCTCTGTTCTACACTGATGTCAAGCTATTATTTCTGGATGACCAGAGGACACCGATCCCACATCGGTGCTGCTTTTGTCGTAGAATGCAACACCGGATTTGTCATAGACTACGAAATCTTGTGCAATTTCTGTGAGCTGTGCTTCAAAAAGGAGAAATGCCTTTCTCCTGCGCAATTTACCATTTGGAAGACAACTCACACAGGCAACAAGAATTTTGATGGCAAGTCCGGTGCAATGGAAGCAGAGGCAGCTAAGAAAATGTGGACATGATCAGAAGCTCTTGGATTCAGATACACCACCTTTGTCGGAGATGGAGACTCTGCAATGCCATCATGGCCATGAATGATGGAAAGGGTCCATACCCTGTACCAGTGATCAAGGAAGAGTGTGTGAATGATGTTTCCAAACGTCTGGACACACATCTTCATAACCTGAAGAAGGACTTCCGGAGACAAGTGACGAACAAGAGGGGCAAGATTGTTCAGAGAAAATTGCTTGCAGGACAGCATGGGTTGACCAATGCCAACATAGACAAGCTGATGCTGCACTATGGTCAGAATATTTGAACTCACAAACCCAAAGCTTCAGTGGAGTCATTGAGGTGTATTCTTACCTCATATTACCATGCCAGTAGCACCGATGAAACCCAAATACAAATACACACACACTATATATATATATATATATATATATATATATATATATATATATATATATATATATATATATATATATATATATATATATATATATATATATATATATATATATATATATATATATATATATATATATATATATATATATATATATATATATATATATATATATATATATATATATATATATATATATATATATATATATATATATATATATATATATATATATATATATATATATATATATATATATATATATATATATATATATATATATATATATATATATATATATATATATATATATATATATATATATATATATATATATATATATATATATATATATATATATATATATATATATATATATATATATATATATATATATATATATATATATATATATATATATATATATATATATATATATATATATATATATATATATATATATATATATATATATATATATATATATATATATATATATATATATATATATATATATATATATATATATATATATATATATATATATATATATATATATATATATATATAATATAATTTAT